>CM022301.1:139187486-139787486 GCA_011799875.1 Thinopyrum elongatum
TCTTGTTGACAAAAGCTATCCACTTTTATTACCCTGCAATTTATTCATAGTTTTTATTCTCGCAAAGTACTCGTAGTTTTATTCTTGCAAAATAGTTTCATACTTGTTTTAGGTAAAGCAAACGTCAAGTGTGCGTAGAGTTGTATCGGTGGTCGATAGAACTTGAGGGAATATTTGTTCTACCTTTAGCTCCTCGTTGGGTTCGACACTCTTATTTATCGAAGAAGGCTAAAAATGATCCCCTATACTTGTGGGTTATCAAGACCTTTTTCTGGCGCCGTTGCCGGGGAGCAATAGCGTGGGGTGAATATTCTCGTGTGTGCTTGTTTGCTTTATCACTAAGTAGTTTTTATTTCCTATTCTAAGTTGTTCTCTATCTTTAGTTATGGATATGGAACACGAAACACCAAAAAAATTAGTTGTACTTTCTACTCATGGAGATGGGGAACCTCCTAAAACCCTCGATGCTCGTTATGTGAAAGATATTATGCACCACTTTGATAATCCTGAGAAAACCCCGTTCAACTTGATAATGGGAGACACGTTGGATCAACGTGAATACTTTAGGGATTATCGCTTGACACAAAAAGGGAAACTATTATGGGATCAAATTCATATGTTGAAATGGTATGCTTGGAATCTATGCTCTAGATATGATTATACTTGTTGCTCTAGGATGAATGCTCCACACCTTCCCTTTTCATGCAAATTTAATGACAATGAAACCTCAGCTTCTTATGCTAATGGTAGATATGATTACTATGATGTGGAATGAATAGAAGAATTTGTTGCTTTTAAGGGTGCTTATGAAATTGAATCTTTGTTTGAAAAGTTTGAAGATTTTGATGATTCAGTTTATGGACCTGAAAATTTTGCTATCCTTAAATATTGCTATGACAATTATAAATTCAATTACGATATTGATGTATTTATTGAGAAAGTCTCCGCTGTCCAAGAAGAGACTAATATTTTTCAGGAGTCTATGAAAGAAGAAATTGATGAAACTGTGAGCTCATTGGATGAAAAAGATGATGAGGAGAGCGAAGAACAAGTGGAGGAAGAGCGGATTGATCACCCGTGCCCACCTTCTAATGAGAGTAACTCTTCAACTCATACATTGTGTAATGCCCCTTCGTTCTTACCGAAGGATGAATGCTATGATAATTGCTATGATCCCGTTGATTCGTTTGAAATATCCCTTTTTGATGAACTTGATGCTTGCTATGCTTGTGGCCTTGATGCCAATATGAATTATGCTTATGGAGATGAACTTGCTATAGTTCCTTATGTTAAGAATGAAATTATTTCTATTGCACCCACACATGATAGTCCTATTATCTTTTTGAATTCTCCAAACTACACTATATCGGAGAAGTTTGCTTTTATTAAGGATTACATTGATGGGTTGCCTTTTACCGTTGCACATGATGATTTTGATGATTATAATATGCATGCGCTTGCTGCTCCTACATGCAATTATTATGAGAGAGGAACTACATCTCCACCTCTTTATGTTTCCGATACGATAAAATTGCAAGAAACTGCTTATGCTATGTATTGGCCTTTACTTGATGTGCATGAATTGTTCTTGTATGACATGCCGATGCATAGGAAGAGAGTTAGGCTTCGTCATTGCATGATATATGTTGCTTTGTGCTCACTACTAAATGCCAAATCATTGTTAATTAAAATTGGCTTTGATATACCTTGGGATCCGGGTGGATTCATTACTTGAGCACCTTATGCCTAGCTTAATGGCTTTAAAGAAAGCACTGCCAGGGAGACAACCCAGAAGTTTTAGAGAGTCATTTATTTCTGTTGAGTGCTTTTATGAAGTTTAAAAAAAAAATAGAGGGGAACCTTAAAACTTCACAAAAAGAGAAGCGATTGAAAGGTGATGCATTGGAGAAGTAAGGGTCGACCTTGAACACTTGTGTTCATGCTCATGGAAACAATGTAAATTTTTCATGAAAGTTCTCACAAAAATAATTATCCCCTTGTACAAATCCATTGTATTATAAAAATAATGTGCCAAGATTTGCCTTTAGGATGATTAGATTGCTTGTTGGTATGTGCGGTGCAGAAACAGAAACTTTGGCTGTAGTGCGTGATTTTATATTTTTTACTGGAAAGTCAAAAGCTTCTGAAACTTTTTGAAAAGTCTTGCTATACAAAATTTTTATTTTTTCCTAATTTTTCAGAATTTTTGGAGTACAATAAGTATGGTAGGTGTTCAGATTACTACAGACTCTCCTGTTTAAGACAGATTCTGTTTTTGATGCATTGTTTTGCTTTAATGAAACTATCGATTTTTATCGGTGGTATATGTTAGGGAACGTAGTAATAATTCAAAATTTTCCTACATGTCACCAAGATCAATCTAGGAGATGCTAGCAAAAAGTGAGAGGGAGTGCATCTTCATACCCTTGAAGATCGCTAAGCGGAAGCGTTACAAGAACGCGGTTGATGGAGTCGTACTCGCGGCGATTCAAATCGCGGAAGATCCGATTCAAGCGCCGAACGGACGGCGCCTCCGCGTTCAACACACGTACAGCCCGGGGATGTCTCCTCCTTCTTGATCCAGCAAGGGGATAGGAGAAGTTGAGGGAGAGCTCCGGCAGCACGACGGCGTGGTGGTGGAGCTTGCGGTTCTCCGGCAGGGCTTCGCCAAGCACTACGGAGGAGGGGGAGGAGTTGGAGGGGGGAAGGGCTGTGCCAGGGGAAGGGGTGCAGCTCCCATGCACCTCCCCACTATATATAGGGGTGGAGGGGGCTGGTTTCTTGCCCTCCAAGTCCATTGGGGCATTGGCAAAGGTGGGAGGAAAGAAATCCCATCCTTTCCCTTCCCCACCGATTGTTATCCCCCCTTTTTAGGGATCTTGATCTTATCCCTTCGGGATATGATCTTATTCCTTCTAAGGGGGAATCTTGGTGCGCCTTGACCAAGGGTGTGGGGCCTTGCCCCCACTACCCACATTCATGTGGGTCCCCCATGCAGGTGGGCCCCACTCTGGAACCTTCTAGAACCTTCCCAGTACAATACTGAAAAATGCCGAACATTTTCCGGTGGCCAAAATAGGACTTCTCATATATAAATCTTTACCTCCGGACCATTCCGGAACTCCTCGTGACGTCCAGGATCTCATCTGAGACTCCGAACAACTTTCGGTAACCACATACAATTCCCATTACAACTCTAGCGTCACCGAACCTTAAGTGTGTAGACCCTACGGGTTCGGGAACCATGCAGACATGACCGAGACACCTCTCCGACCAATAACCAATAGCGGGATCTGGATACCCATATTGTCTCCCACATGTTCCACGATGATCTCATCGGATGAACCACGATGTCGGGGATCCAATTAATCCCGTATACAATTCCCTTTGTCCATCGGTATGTTACTTGCCCGAGATTGGATCGTCGGTATCCCTATACCTTGTTCAATCTCGTTACCGGCAAGTCTCTTTACTTGTTGCGTACCGCATGATCCCATGGCTAACTCCTTAGTCACATTGAGCTCATTATGATGATGCATTACCGAGTGGGCCCAGAGATACCTCTCCGTCATACGGAGTGACAAATCCTAGTCTCGATTCGTGCCAACCTAACAGACACTTTCGGAGATACATGTAGTGCACCTTTATGGTCACCCAATTACGTTGTGATGTTTGATACACCCAAAGCATTCCTATGGTATCCGGGAGTTGCACAATCTCATGGTCTAAGGAAATGATACTTGACATTAGGAAAGCTCTAGCAAACGAACTACACGATCTTGTGCTATGCTTAGGATTGGGTCTTGTCCATCACATCATTCTCCTAATGATGTGATCCCGTTATCAACGACATCCAATGTCCATGGTCAGGAAACCACAACCATCTATTGATCAACGAGCTAGTCAACTAGAGGCTCACTAGGGACATGCTGTGGTCTATGTATTCACACATGTATTACGGTTTTCGGTTAATACAATTATAGCATGAACAATAGACAATTATCATGAACAAGGAAATATAATAATAACCATTTTATTATTGCCTCTAGGGCATATTTCCAACAGTCTCCCACTTGCACTAGAGTCAATAATCTAGTTACATTGTGATGAATCGAACACCCATAGAGTTCTGGTGCTGATCATGTTTTGCTCGTGGAAGAGGTTTAGTCAACGGATCTGCGACATTCAGATCCGTATGTACTTTACAACATCTATGTCTCCATGTTGAATATATTCACGAATGGAGTTGAAGCGGCTCTTGATGCGCTTGGTCTTCCTGTGAAACCTGGGCTCCTTGGCAATGGCAATAGCTCCAGTGTTGTCACAGAAGAGAGTCATCGGGCCCGACGCATTGGGAATCACTCCTAGGTCGGTGATAAACTCCTTCATCCAGACTCCTTCCTGAGCTGCTTCCGAAGCAGCTATGTACTCCGCTTCACATGTAGATCCGCCACGACGCTTTGCTTGCAACTGCACCAACTGACTGCCCCACCATTCAAAATGTACACGTATCCGGTTTGTGACTTGGAGTCATCCAGATATGTGTCAAAGCTAGCATCGACGTAACCCTTTACGACGAGCTCTTCGGCACCTCCATAAATGAGAAACATATCCTTAGTCCTTTTCAGGTACTTTAGGATATTCTTGACCGCTGTCCAGTGTTCCATTCCAGGATCACTTTGGTACCTCCCTACCAAACTTATGGCAAGGTTCACATCAGGTCTGGTACACAGCATGGCATACATAATAGAGCCTATGGCTGAGGCATAGGGGATGACACTCATCTTTTCTCTTTCTTTTGTCGAGGTCGGGCGTTGAGCTGCGCTCAATCTCACACCTTGCAATACAGGCAAGAACCCCTTCTTGGACTGATCCATATTGAACTTCTTCAATATCTTGTCAAGGTATGTGCTTTGTGAAAGACCAATGAGGCGTCTCGATCTATCTCTATAGATCTTGATGCCTAATATGTAAGCAGCTTCTCGAAGGTCCTTCATTGAAAAACACTTATTCAAGTAGGCCTTTATGCTTTCCAAAAGTTCTATATCATTTCCCATCAACAGTATGTCATCCACATATAATATGAGAAATGCTACAGAGCTCCCACTCACTTTCTTGTAAATACAGGCTTCTCCATAAGTCTGTATAAACCCAAATGCTTTGATCATTTCATCAAAGCGAATGTTCCAACTCTGAGATGCTTTCTCTATGGCTTGCCGATCATCGGGCAAGTCCGTCAAAGTCCATACTTTGTTTTCATACATGGATCCTATCTTGGATTTCATGGCTTTAAGCCATTTGTTGGAATCTGGGCCCGCCATCGCTTCTTCATAGTTCGAAGGTTCACCGTTGTCTAACAACATGATTTCTAGGACAGGGTTGCCGTACCACTCTGGTGCGGAACATGTCCTCGTGGACCTATGAAGTTCAGTAGCAACTTGACCTGAAGTTTCATGATCATCATCATTAACTTCCTCTCTAGTCGGTGCAGGCACCACAGAAACATCTTCCTGAGCTGCGCTACTCTCTGGTTAAAGAGGGGTACCTCGTCAAGTTCTACTTTCCTCCCACTTACTTCTTTCGAGAGAAACTCTTTCTCCAGAAAGGATCCATTCTTGGCAACAAAGATCTTGCCTTCGGATCTGAGGTAGAAGGTATACCCAATAGTTTCCTTAGGGTATCCTATGAAGACGCATTTTTCCGATTTGGGTTCGAGCTTTTCAGGTTGAAGTTTCTTGACATAAGCATCGCATCCCCAAACTTTCAGAAATGACAGCTTAGGTTTCTTCCCAAACCATAATTCATACGGTGTCGTCTCAACGGATTTAGACGGTGCCCTATTTAAAGTGAATGCGGCAGTCTCTAAAGCATAACCCCAAAATGATAGCGGTAGATCGGTAAGAGACATCGTAGATCGCACCATATCCAATAGAGTGCGATTACGATGTTCGGACACACCATTACGCTGAGGTGTTCCAGGCGGCTTGAGTTGTGAAACAATTCCACATTTCCTTAAGTGTGTGCCAAACTCGTGACTCAAGTATTCTCCTCCACGATCTGATCGTAAGAACTTTATTTTCCTGTCACGTTGATTCTCTACCTCGCTCTGAAATTCCTTGAACTTTTCAAAGGTCTCAGACTTGTGTTTCATTAAGTAGACATACCCATATCTACTTAAGTCATCAGTAAGGGTGAGAACATAACGATAGCCACCGCAAGCCTCAACGCTCATTGGACCGCATACATCAGTATGTATTATTTCCAACAAGTTGGTTGCTCGCTCCATTGTTCCGGAGAATGGAGTCTTGGTCATTTTGCCCATGACGCATGGTTCGCATGTGTCAAATGATTCATAATCAAGAGACTCCAAAAGTCCATCTGCATGGAGTTTCTTCATGCGTTTGACACCAATGTGACCAAGGCGGCAGTGCCACAAGTATGTGGGACTATCATTATCAACCTTACATATTTTGGCATTCACACTATGAATATGTGTAACATCACGTTCGAGATTCAATAAAAATAAACCATTGACCAGCGGGGCATGACCATAAAACATATCTCTCATATAAATAGGACAACCATTATTCTCGGATTTAAATGAGTAGCCATCTCGCATTAAACGAGATCCAGATACAATGTTCATGCTCAAAGCTGGCACTAAATAACAATTATTGAGGTTTAAAACTAATCCCGAAGGTAAATGTAGAGGTAGCATGCCGACGGCGATCACATCGACCTTGGAACCATTCCCGACGCGCATCATCACCTCGTCCTTCGCTAGTCTCCGCTTATTCCGCAGCTCCTATTTTGAGTTACAAATGTGAGCAACCACACCGGTATCAAATACCCAGGAGCTACTACGAGCGCTGGTAAGGTACACATCAATAACATGTATATCATATATACCTTTGGCGTTGCCGGCCTTCTTATCCGCTAAGTACTTGGGGCAGTTCCGCTTCCAGTGACCATTTCCCTTGCAATAAAAGCACTCAGTCTCAGGCTTGGGTCCATTCTTTGGCTTCTTCCCGGCAACTGACTTACCGGGCACCGCAACTCCCTTGCCGTCCTTCTTGAAGTTCTTCTTACCCTTGCCTTTCTTGAAACTAGTGGTCTTATTCACCATCAACACTTGATGTTCCTTTTTGATCTCCACCTCCGCTGATTTCAGCATTGAATATAACTCAGGAATGGACTTCTCCATCCCTTGCATATTGTAGTTCATCACAAAGCTCTTGTAGCTAGGTGGAAGCGACTGGAGGATCCTGTCAATGACCGAGTCATCTGGAAGATTAACTCCCAGCTGAGACAAGCGGTTGTGCAACCCAGACATTTTGAGTATATGCTCGCTGATAGAGCTGTTTTCCTCCATCTTACAACTGTAGAACTTGTCGGAGACTTCATATCTCTCGACCCGGGCATGAGCTTGGAAAACCATTTTCAGCTCTTGGAACATCTCATATGCTCCGTGTTGCTCAAAACGCTTTTGGAGCCCCGGTTCTAAGCTGTAAAGCATGCCGCACTGAAACAGGGAGTAATCATCACTACGCGACTGCCACGCGTTCATAACGTCTTGAGTTGCTGGGAAAATGGGTGCGTCACCTAGCGGTGCTTCAAGGACATATGCTTTCTTGGCAGCTATGAGGATGATCCTCAAGTTACGGACCCAGTCCGTATAGTTGCTACCATCGTCTTTCAGCTTGGTTTTCTCTAGGAACACGTTGAAGTTGAGGGCAACATTAGCGTGGGCCATTGGATCTACAAGATAGGTTGTAAAGACAATTTTAGACTAAGTTCATGATAATTAAGTTCATCTGATCAAATTATTTAATGAACTCCCACTCAGATAGACATCCCTCTAGTCATCTAAGTGATACATGATCCGAATCGACTAGGCCGTGTCCGATCATCACGTGAGACGGACTAGTCATCAACGGTGAACATCTCCATGTTGATCGCGTCTACTATACGACTCATGTTTGACCTTTCAGTCTCTCGTGTTCCGAGGCCATGTCTGTACATGCTAGGCTCGTCAAGTCAATCTAAGTGTTTCGCATGTGTAAATCTGGCTTACACCCGTTGTATGCGAACGTTCGAATCTATCACACCCGATCATCACGTAGTGCTTCGAAACAACGAACCTTCGCAACGGTGCACACTTAGGGGGAACACATTTCTTGAAATTTTTAGTGAGGGATCATCTTATTTATGCTACCGTCGTTCTAAGCAAATAATATGTAAACATGATAAACATCACATGCAAATCATAAAGTGACATGATATGGCCAATATCATCTTGCGCTTTTGATCTCCATCTTTGAGGCGCGGCATGATCACCATCGTCACCGGCATGACACCATGATCTCCATCATCGTATCTTCATGAAGTTGTCTCGCCAACTATTACTTCTACTACTATGGCTAACGGTTAGCAATAAAGTAAAGTAATTACATGGCGTTTTCATTGACATGCAGGTCATACAATAAATTAAGACAACTCCTATGGCTCCTGCCGGTTGTCATACTCATCGACATGCAAGTCGTGATTCCTATTACAAAAACATGATCAATCTCATACATCACATATATAATTCATCACATCCTTTTGGCCATATCACATCACATAGCATACCCTGCAAAAACAAGTTAGACGTCCTCTAATTGTTGTTGCATGTTTTACGTGGCTGCTATGGGTTTCTAGCAAGAACGTTTCTTACCTACGCAAAAGCCACAACGGTGATATGCCAATTGCTATTTACCCTTCATAAGGACCCTCTTCATCGAATCTGATCCGACTAAAGTGGGAGAGACAGACACCCGCTAGCCACCTTATGCAACAAGTGCATGTCAGTCGGTGGAACCTGTCTCACGTAAGCGTACGTGTAAGGTCGGTCTGGGCCGCTTCATCCCACAATGCCGCCGAATCAAGATAGGACTAGTAATGGTAAGCAAATTGAACAAATCATCACCCACAACTACTTGTGTTCTACTCGTGCATAGAATCTACGCATAGACCTAGCTCATGATGCCACTGTTGGGGAAAGTAGTAATAATTCAAAATTTTCCTACGTGTCACCAAGATCAATCTAGGAGATGCTAGCAACAAGTGAGAGGGAGTGCATCTTCATACCCTTGAAGATCGCTAAGTGGAAGCATTACAAGAACGCGGTTGATGGAGTCGTACTCGCGGCGATTCAAATCGCGGAAGATCCGATTCAAGCGCCGAACGGACGGCGCCTCCGCGTTCAACACACGTACAGCCCGGGGACGTATCCTCCTTCTTGATCCAGCAAGGGGAGAGGAGAAGTTGAGGGAGAGCTCTGGCAGCACGACGGCGTGGTGGTGGAGTTTGCGGTTCTCCGGCAGGGCTTCGCACTATGGAGGAGGAGGAGGAGTTGGAGGGGGGAAGGGCTGCGCCAGGGGAAGGGGTGCATCTCCCATGCAACTCCCCACTATATATAGTGGTGGAGGGGGCTGGTTTCTTGTCCTCCAAGTCCATTGGGCCGTTGGCAAAGGTGGGAGGAAAGAAATCCCATCCTTTCCCTTCCCCACCGATTGTTATCCCCCCTTTTTAGGGATCTTGATCTTATCCCTTCGGGATATGATCTTATTCCTTCTAAGGGGGGATCTTGGTGCGCCTTGACCAGGGGTGTGGGGCCTTGCTCCCACTACCCACGTTCATGTGGGTCCCCCATGCAGGTGGGCCCCACTTCGAAACCTTCTAGAACCTTCCCGGTACAATACCGAAAAATCCCAAACATTTTTCGGTGGCCAAAATAGGACTTCCCATATATAAATCTTTACCTCCGGAACTCCTCGTGACGTCCGGGATCTCATCCAAGACTCCGAACAACTTTCGGTAACCACATACAATTCCCATTACAACTCTAGCGTCACCGAACCTTAAGTGTGTAGACCCTACGGGTTCGGGAACCATGCAGACATGACCGAGACACCTCTCCGACCAATAACCAATAGCGGGATCTGGATACCCATATTGGCTCCCACATGTTCCACGATGATCTCATCGGATGAACCACGATGTCGGGGATCCAATTAATCCCGTATACAATTCCCTTTGTCCATCGGTATGTTACTTGCCCGAGATTCGATCGTCGGTATCCCTATACCTTGTTCAATCTCGTTACCGGCAAGTCTCTTTACTCGTTCCGTAACTCATGATCCCGTGGCTAACTCCTTAGTCACATTGAGCTCATTATGATGTTGCATTACTGAGTGGGCCTAGAGATACCTCTCCGTCATACGGAGTGACAAATCCCAGTCTCGATTCGTGCCAACCCAATAGACACTTTCGGAGATACCTGTAGTGCACCTTTATGGTCACCCAGTTACGTTGTGACGTTTGATACACCCAAAGCATTCCTACGGTATCCGGGAGTTGCACAATATCATGATCTAAGGAAATGATACTTGACATTAGAAAAGCTTTAGCAAACGAACTACACGATCTTGTGCTATGCTTAGGATTGGGTCTTGTCCATCACATCATTCTCCTAATGATGTGATCCCGTTATCAACGACATCCAATGTCCATGGTCAGGAAACCACAACCATATATTGATCAACGAGCTAGTCAACTAGAGGCTCACTAGGGACATGCTGTGGTCTATGTATTCACACATGTATTACGGTTTCCGGTTAATACAATTATAGCATGAACAATAGACAATTATCATGAACAAGGAAATATAATAATAACCATTTTATTATTGCCTCTAGGGCATATTTCCAATAGTATAAGCCATAGAAAATTTATAGTACAGTAGCTACAATGCAAAAATAAAATATGAATTGGTTTGCAACAATAATTAGAGTAGTGATTTGCATTATCATACTAACGGATCTTACCGAGGTTTCTGTTGAGTTTTGTGTGGATGAAGTGAGCAAAGATCGAGGAGGTCCCGATATGAGAAGAAGGAGGAGAGGCAAGAGCTCAAGCTTGGGGATGCCCAAGGCACCCCAAGTAAATATTCAAGGAGACTCAAGCGTCTAAGCTTGGGGATGCCCCGGAAGGCATCCCATCTTTCTTCAACAAGTATCGGTATGTTTTCATCTTCGTTTCATTCATGTGATATGTGTAAATCTTGGAGCGTATTTTGCATTTAGTTTTTATTTTTATTTTATGCACCATGCTGGTATGAGATAGTCCATGGTTGATTTATAGAATACTCATTGCACTTCACTTATATCTTTTGAGTGTGGCTTTATAGAATGCTTCCTGTGCTTCACTTATATCATTTGAAGTTTGGATTGCCTGTTTCTCTTCACATAGAAAACCGTTATTTATAGAATGCTCTTTTGCTTCACTTATATTTATTAGAGCATGATCTTTTGTAGAAAGAATTAAACTCTCTTGCTTCACTTATACCTATTTAGAGAGTCAACAGGAATTGGTCAATTGCATGGTTAGTCATAAAATCCTACATAAAACTTATGGATCACTGAATATGATATGTTTCATTCCTTGCAATAGTTTTGCGATATAGAGATGGTAATATGTGGGAGGTACTAGTAAACGGTTGTGGTTAGTAAGAATATTGGTGTTAAGGTTTGTGATTCCCGAAGCATGCACGTATAATCTCTCGTTATGCTATGAAGTTGGAGCATGATTTATTATTGATTGTCTTCCTTATGAGTGGCAGTCGGGGACCAGCGATGGTCTTTTCCTACCAATCTATCCCCCTAGGGGCATGCGTAGTAGTACTTTGCTTTGAGGGCTAATAAACTTTTGCAATAAGTATATGAGTTCTTTATGACTAATGTGAGTCCATGGATTATACGCACTCTTACCTTTTCACAATTTGCTAGCCTCTACGGTACCATGCATTGCCCTTTCTCACCTCGAGAGTCGGTGCAAACTTCGCCGGTGCATCCAAACCCCGTGATATGATACGCTCTATCACACATAAGCCTTCTTATATCTTCCTCAAAACAGCCACCATACCTACCTATTATGGCCTTTCCATAGCCATTCCGAGATATATTGCCATGCAACTTCCACCGCTTCCGTTTTGATGACTTGAGCATTCATTGTCATATTGCTTTGCATGATCATATAGCTGACATAGTAGTTGTGGCTCAGCCACCGTGCATCATTTTCTATACATGTTACGCTAGATCATTGCACATCCTGGTACACTGCCAGAGGCATTCATATAGAGTCCTATTTTGTAATTGGTATTGAGTTGTAATTTTTATTTCTTTTGAGTTATAAGTAAATAGAAGTGTGATGATCATCAATTTTCATTATTAGAGCATTGCCCCAGTGAGGAAAGGATGATGGAGACTATGATTCCCCCACAAGTCGGGATGAGACTCCGGACATTGAGAGAAAAAAAAGGAAAAAGAAAAAAAAGAAAAAGAAAAAGAGAGAAGGGGCATGCTAGTTCCACACTTGTGCTTCAAAGTAGCACCATGTTTTTCATATGGAGAGTCTCCTATGTTGTCACTTTCATATACTAGTGGGAATTTTATTATAGGATTAGATGCACACCCACTTAGTTTTCATATTGAGCTTTCATACACTTATAGCTCTTAGTGCATTCGTTGCATGGCAATCCTTACTCCTCACGTTGATATCAATTGATGGGCATCTCCATAGCCCGTTGGTTAGCCGCATCGATGTGAGACTTTCTTACTTTTTTGTCTTCTCTATATTTACCCCTATCATCATACCCTATTCCACCTATAGTGCTATATCCATGGCTTGCGCTCATGTATTGCGTGAGGGTTGAAAAAGCTGAAGCGCGTTAAAAAGTATGAACCAATTGCTCGGCTTGTCATCGGGGTTGTGCATGATAAATACTTTGTGTTAAGAAGACAGATCATGACAAGACTATATGATTTTGTAGGGATAACTTTCTTTAGCATTGATATTTTGAAAGACATGATTGTTTGTTGGGATGCCGGAGTATTGATGTCTTTATGTCAAATTATAGACTATTGCTTTGAATCACTTATGTCTTAATATTCATGCCATGACTAGACATATGATCAAGTTTATGCTAGGTAGCATTCCACATCAAAAATTATCTTTTTATCATTTACCTACTCGAGGACGAGCATGAATTAAGCTTGGGGATGCTGATACGTCTCCGTCGTATCTATAATTTTTGATTGTTTCCTGCCAATATTACACAACTTTTACATACTTTTGGCAACAATTTATATGATTTATTGGACTAACCTATTGATCCAGTGCCCAGTGCCAGTTCCTGTTTGTTGCATGTTTTTTGTTTCATACAAAATCCATATCAAACGAAGTCCAAATGCAATAAAATTTTATGGAGAATTATTTTGGAATATTTGTGATTTTTGGGAGTTGGAATCATCGCAAACGGAGGCCCACACACACCACAAGACACCTGGGCGTGCCCCAGGCCCCAGGCGCATGGTGATGTCTTGTGTTCACATCGTATGTCGGTTGGGACTCTACTTCGGTCGCAAGGAAGCTTATATCCGGAAAAAACTCGTGTTAAAATCTCAGCGCAATCGGAGTTACGGATCTCCGGGAATTTAAGAAACCGTGAAGGGCCAGATCTGAGAAACGCGAAACAGAAGAGAACAGAGAGGGAGATCCAATCTTGGAGGGGCTCCCGCCCCTCCGCCTCCATGGAGGCCATGGACCAGAGGGGGAACTCTCCTCCCATCTAGGGGGAGGCCAAGGAAGAAGAATAAGGAGGGGGGCTTTCTCCCCCTCTCTCCCGGTGGCGCCGGAGTGCCGCCGGGGCTAGGATCATGACGACGATCTACATCAACAATCTTGCTACCGTCTACACCAACTTTCTCCCCCTCTATGCAGCGGTGTAACACCTCTTATCCCCGCTGTAATCTCTACTTAAACATGGTGCTCAACTCCATATATTATTTCCCAATGATATTTGGCTATCCTATGATGTTTGAGTAGATCCGTTTTGTCCTGTGCGTTAATCGTGATCTTGGTTGGTATGATTGTATATTTTATTTATGGTGCTGTCCTACGGTGCCCTATGTCTCGCGCAAATGTGAGGGATCCTCGCTGTAGGGTGTTGCAATACGTTCATGATTCGCTTATGGTGGGTTGCGAGAGTGACAGAAGCTTAAACCCGAGTAGGTGGGTTGTTGCGTATGGGAGTAAAGAGGACTTGATACTTAATGCTATGGTTGGGTTTCACGACCTTAATGATCTTTAGTAGTTGCGGATGCTTGCTAGGGGTCCAATCATAAGTGCATATGATCCAAGTAGAGAAAGTATGTTAGCTCATGCCTCTCCCTCATGTAAAATTGCAAGAATGATTACCGGTACTTGTTATCGATTGCCTAGGGACAAATGACTTTCTTATTGACAAAAGCTATCCACTTTTATTACCCTGCAATTTATTCATAGTTTTTCTTTTCGCAAAGTACTCATAGTTTTATTCTTGCAAAATAGTTTCATACTTGTTTTAGGTAAAGCAAACGTCAAGTGTGCGTAGAGTTGTATCGGTGGTCGATAGAACTTGAGGGAATATTTGTTCTGCCTTTAGCTCCTCATTGGGTTCGACACTCTTATTTATCGAAGAAGGCTACAAACGATCCCCTATACTTGTGGGTTATCATCCACATGCATAAAAGTTTTATAATCTTCCAAGATAGTGGGATTAACATCAACTAAAGTCATGACCTCTCCAAACCCACTTTTATCAAAATTTCATAAGATTGATCATTCTCCAAACTAGTGAGATCATTATTACCTAGAGTTGGCACTCTTCCAAACCCACTTTCAATATTATTGCAAGCATTATTATCAATATCATATTCATCATGAGGCTTAAATAAATTTTCAAGATTATAAGGAACATTGTCACCCCAATCATGATCATTGCAATAAGTAGTAGACATAACAAAATTATCATCCCCAAGCTCGGGGTTTTGCACAATATTAGCACAATTGACATTAATAGAATTTATAATAACATCATTGCAATCATGCTTTTCATTGAAGGAGCTATCATGAATCACTTTATAAAATAATCATTTAACACTTCATCACAATTTTCAGATTCACGATCTTCAAGCAAAACTTCATAAAGATAATCTACTGCACTAAAATCACTAGCAATTGGTTCATCATAATTTGGTCTCTTGAAAAGATTAGAAAATGGATGAGGATCCATATCAATAGATTTTTAGCAAGCGAAGATGCAAGCAAATATAGGCTCATGGCAACAGAAGCAAAGATAGCAAACAAGCAGAAGGTAAACAAAAAAGAAGGCAAATATTTTTGTGCTTTTCGCAAAAACGTTTTAGATGTGGGGGAGACGAAAACGAGAGGCAAATGGCAAATAATGTAAATTGCAAGGAGATGAGATTTGTGATTAGGAACCTGATAGATGTTGAGGATGTCTCCCCGGCAACGGCGCCAGAAATTGGCAAGTTGACGGGAGACTATCTTGACTTGATCCTCCCCGACAACGGCGCCAGAAATTCCTTTTGATGCGGCTGGAAACTGCGTCAGTATTTCCTCAAAGAGGAAGGGATGATGTAGTATAGCTACGGTAGGTATTTCCCTCAATTATGAAACCAAGGTATCAATCCAGTAGGAGGACCAAGCAACACTATATAAATGATACTTGCACACAAAGAACAAATACTTGCAACCCGACGCGTAAGAGAGGTTGTCAATCTCTCCACGGTAAAAAGATAGATTGGTTTGTATAAGATTGGATAAATAGATCTGAATAAAACATGAAATAAAAGATGCAAATAAAAAGTGCAGCAAAGTATTTTTGGGTTTTTGGAATAATAGATCTGAAAACAAATGCGGTGAAAAATAGATCTGAAAGCAATATGATGAAAGATAGACCCGAGGGCCGTATATTTCACTAGTGGCTTCTCTCGAGAAAATAGCATACGGTGGGTAAACAAATTACTGTTGGGTAATTAATAGAAGATCGAATAATTATGATGATATCCAAGGCAATGATCAATATATATGCATCACGTCCAAGATTAGTAGACCGAAACGATTCTGCATCTACTACTATTACTCCACACATCGACCACTATCCAGCATGCATCTAGTGTATTAAGTGTTGGGAAACGTTGCATGGAAAACAAAAAATTTCTACGCACACGCAAGATCTATCCATGTAGATGCATAGCAACAAGAGGGAAGAGTGTGTCTATGTACCCTCGTAGACCGTAAGCAGAAGCGTTTGTTAACGCGGTTGATGTAGTCGAACTTCTTCGCGCTCCAACCGATCGAGTACCAAACGTATGACACCTCCGCGTTCAGCACACGTTCAGCTCGAGGATGTCCTCCGCCTTCTTGATCCAGAAAGACAGTGAGGTAGTGGATGAGTTCCGGCAGCACGATAGCGTGGTGACGGTGATGGTGAAGTGATCTTCGCAGGGCTTTGCCTAAGCACTACGAAAATATGACCGAGGGTGTAAACGGTGGTGGGGGGCGCCGCACACGGCTAAGCAATTGTTGTAGTTGTGCTAGGTGCCCCCTCCCACATATATATAGGTGGGGGGGGGAGGAGGGAGCAGCCAGGAGGTTCCCGCAAGTAGGCCGAATCCTACTTGGGGTCCTTCCCAAGTGGCGCCCCCCTTACCATATTTGTCGGAGGGGGGAAGGAAAGGGGGAAGAGGGAAGGAAGGGGGAGGCCGAATCCCCCTTTCCTTTCCCCCACTTGGGCGGCTGCCATAGGGGGTGCGCCAGCCCCTTGTGGGCTAGTGTGCTCCCCTCTAATGGCCCAATAGGCCCATTACCCTCTCGGGGGTGTCCGGTACCCCCTCCGGTATTCCGATGACTACCCGGTACACTCCGAAACACTTCCGGTGTCCGAATACCATTGTCCTATATATCAATCTTTACCTCTCGACCATTTTGAGACTCCTCGTCATGTCTGTGATCTCATCTGAGACTCCAAACAACATTCGGTCACCAAATCATATAAATCGTATAACACTATGTCGTCAACGAACGTTAAGCATGCGGACCCTACGGGTTCGAGAACTATGTAGACATGACCGAGACACCTCTCTGGTCAATAACCAATAGAGGAACCTGGATGCCCATATTGGCTCCTACATATTCTATGAAGATCTTTATCGGTCGAACCTTATGACAACATACATAATTCCCTTTGTCCATCGGTATGTTACTTGCCCGAGATTCGATAGTCGGTATCTTCATACCTAGTTCAATATCATTACCGGCAAGTCTCTTTACTCATTTCGTAGTACATCATCTTGCAACTAACACCTTAGTCACTTTGCTTGCAAGGCTTCTTATGATTTGTATTACCGAGAGGGCCCAGAGATACCTCTCCGATACTCGGAGTGACAAATCCTAATCTCGATCTATGCCAACTCAACAAACACCTTAGGAGATACCTATAGAGCATCTTTATGATCACCCAGTTATGTTGTGATGTTTGATAGCACACAAGGTATTCCTCCGGTATCTGGGAGTTGCATAATCTCATAGTCGAAGGAATATGTATTTGTCATCAAGAAAGTAATAGCAATAAACTGAACGATCAATATGCTAAGCTAACGGATGGGTCTTGTCCATCACATCATTCTCCTAATGATGTGATCCCGTTATCAAATGACAACACATGTCTATGGTTAGGAAACCATAACCATCTTTGATCAATGTGCTAGTCTAGTAGAGGCTTACTAGGGACACGGTATTTGTTTATGTATTCACACATGTATTTAAGTTTCCAATGAATACAATTCTAGCATGAATAATAAACATTTATCATGAATAAGGAAATATAAAATAACAACTTTATTATTGCCTATAGGGCATATTTACTTCATTAAGTTCATGGAGAAATGGAGTAATGCAATAAGAATGATGACACGATGTAGACAAGATCTATTCATGTAGGAATAGACCCCATCTTGTTATCCTTAATAGCAACGATGCATACATGCCTCGCTACCCCTTCTGTCACTGGGTGAGGACACCGTAAGATCGAACCCATCACAAAGCACCTCTTCCCATGGCAAGAAAAATCGATCTAGTTGGCCTAACTAAACCAAAGATTCGAAGAAGAAATACGAGGCTATAAATAATCATGCATATAAGAGATCAAAGAAACTCAAATAATATTCATGGATATAGATCTGATCATAAACTTGAAGTTCATTGGATCCCAACAAACACACCGCAAAAAAGGTTTACATCAAATAGATCTCCAAGAGACCATTGTATTGAGAATCAAAAAGAGAGAAGAAGCCATCTAACTACTGCCTACGGACCCGTAGGTCTATGGTGGACTACTCACGCATCATTGGAGAGGCACCAATGAGGATGATGAACCCGTTCGTGATGGTGTTAGATTGGATCTCATGGTTCTGGGAGTTGCGGCGGCTGGAATTGTGTTTCGTCTGCTCCCCTAGGGTTTCTGAAATATTTGCGAATTTATAGGGCAAAGAGGCGGTGCAGGAGACCCCTGTGGGCCCCACAACCCACAAGGGCGTGCCTGGGCTCCTAGGCGCGCCCTGGTGTCTTGTGGTCCCCATGGGCCTCCTCCCAGGTGCTTACTTGGCTCCCAAGTTGTCTTCTGGTCCCAAAAAAATCTCCAAAAAGTTTTGCTGCGTTTGGACTCCGTTTGATAGGGATATTCTACGAAGTAAAAAACAAGCAAAAACAGCAACTGGCACTGGGCACTATGTCAATAGGTTAGTCCCAAAAAATGATATAAAGTTGCTATAAAATGATTGTAAAACATCCAAGAATGATAATATAACAGCATGGAACAATAAAAAAATATAGGTACATTGGAGACATATCAACCATGTTGACCACGCCGCGCCGAGAGCACCAACGCGGTGGACGACGGCGAGGCCCAGGAAGGGAACGACCCGGAGCCGGCGAAGCCATAGTAGTGGATGCCCACGCTGAGGGAAGTACGAGGGCTGACTGGTCGGTTGCGAGGTGAGGCTGCCGTCGCCAGAAAATAACAGGAGGTGCGGGTGGGTAGAGGGATGGCCTGGCCAGTGGTGGGAGTAGGGTGGGCCGGTGAGGCCTGCGCGGCAGCACAGCCGGCCACGGAATGAGGGAGCAGGTAGTCCCGCCGGCACTGGTTTGGGCGGCTGGAGCAGGAAGGTCAGAGATTGAAGAAGCACGATGGTGGTTGGATGGACATCCAACAGTCACTGCTCTGTGTTGACTAAGTTGACAAAGCCTTGCGTACGCGTCAAAAAAAATTTAGGACAGCGTCAGCGTCAACCTAGTAGCCCCACAAGTCAGCCTCCAAATCTGTGGAAAACAGCATACATCCCATTTGCCATTATTTTTAATAATTTACAGCCCATTTGCTAATTCTTAAGGATATCTTGAACACATATTCTTTTTGTTAGCATTACGGACCATATTCTGGCCACTGCTAAAAAATTCAACAAAAATTTGCATATTTCGGTGGGGTCCGAACTCTTTTAATCAGGAAATTTCGAGTCACATTAAAAATAATTATAAAATAATTTTATTTCAAATTAAAATACAATGAAATTTTTCCCACAAAAAAACAATGAAATTTAAAATCTTGAAATCCTGGAAAAACAAAATTTGAATCTAGTTGCCGCTTTTCTGTGTTTTTAAAATTTACAGCCCATTTCTTACTACTTATAGCCCATTTTCTGGGGAAGCCGAATACATCCCTCCTCATCTTTAAAGATTTGCAGCCTAGCAGGGCTGAGAAAAGCAAGTAGGCCTGGGTTGGGTATTGTCCAAAAAAATAGAACCGGGCTAGCCATTTTCAGAAAGAAAAAAGATATCAACTGGGCTCGTCATGTGCTTAAATAAAAGCCTGGGCTAGACGGGCCACAGCCCCCGCACAACATAGTTGATACCCTGCTCCGTCTCTACAACTGGGCGAGCTCGTGGGTCCCTGTTGTTACAATATTTCTCTCTTTAATAAAAGAAATGGCAAGCCATTTGCCTTGTTTCAAACAAAATATGACAGTCACAGCCGAGTTGAAAAGGGCAACAACATCTAACTCAAGCTTACAAATGGTACAAAAGCCCAAGGATTAATTGTTCATCAGGTTTAGACAAAACCCAGACTGAACATGGCAATAACATCTAACCCAACCACTGTTTTTGGCAGTCACAAACAAATGGATCGGTCTGATACATAAAATCAACATCTTGTGCCAAAAAGTTTACTGGAATATGACCACAAGTTGTTGTAAATAGAAGCTGAGCGCATTCAGAAGCCCATTTGTCCACCTGAAACTTCTTTTTTTGTTGTTCAACATATCCATCCTTGAGAAATTTCTTGTTGAAAAACTTAAGCTTCATTGACAATAGTAACCTCACATTCAACAGGAAGAATGTGACCAAGCTTCTGTTTGCCTGGTTGGATGCATATCCTTCCATCGTTATTGTCCTCAAACAAATGTCATGAGAACTGAGAAAATCCCGATGCTTATTACGCCACCGATTGGTTATATGTTTTTCTCCATGTGTTAGTGCCTACGTAGAGATGAAGATTGAAAACAGTTAAGGTCTAAAAAAAGAGAGTGTTGAAAGAGCGACAGCTGAACGGTAATTCTAGTACAATATATATGGGCTTCCAATGTCCATGAAATAATCACCTTTATGTACAAATTCTCCAGACATGGAAAGCATTGCAGCAAGCCAATAATTTTGTTCAGATCAATACTAAACATTCTGATATATAAGATCTTGACAGAATCCAGCACCATTGATAGGCTATCGATAGACGAACTCTACATTGAGCATATAACATAATATTAGTATCCAAAGTGTACTCCAAGATGATATAAAACTTATGCGCACAAATGAAAAATGCAGCTTGTGATTACAAAAGTGTAGATGATAATATACAGTACTTGAATAAGTGTGGAGCCAAACACCATGTCATGATGTTTAAACGGATCTTGAATTACACCTAAGGTCTCAAGTTTAGGCGCAGAGATGATAGTTATTTGTGAAGTTTTATAACAATTATCATTAGCAACCTTTGAAGTGAAGGGGCATCTTCGATGATGAGTTGTTGTCCTTCAAAACAAATTCCAATGCTTTTAAGGTGAGGCAACTTTATTTGGAGATAATGGATATGGATTTCTAATCCGAAAACAAGCAACAAGCGCTCCAGGGCAGGGCAACTGGAGTGGATGATGTTGTGTAGTGAGGCCTCCGACAAATCAACCACCACAAGAGAAAGTCTTTTTAGCAGTGAGAGTCGAATCATTAGTACCAGATTGTGTGGTAGATGGCCCCGGGCTATGGTGAGGGTGTGGAGAGAGGAGGAAAACCATGAGATGGACAACGGTGGTGTGGGCACAAATACATGGCGTTTGGGTCGCGGTATGTATTTGTCATAGTAATGGTAGAACTCAAGTTGCTACAGTTTTTCGAATTCAGTGGATGTCAGTCAGGCGTCCACCATGCAGGGTATGGACAACAGGTAGCGTGTCGGGATGCAGAGGCGTTTAACGGGGCCCTGGTGGGAGGAGATGATGGCTCTGAGGAGTTCAAAATCATGAACAACAGATAGCTGACGACAGTCGAGATTAAGGGGCGTGGCTCGCCATAGAGGGCGCCACCGAGTTGAGAGGACTTGGGTGTGGCAGCAATTCTCGGTGGGGAGAAGCGAGATGATCTCCCCAAGGATGGCGTCCGGGAGATCGCTGATGCAGTCCACCCGAGATTCTACGGGTTCCTCAGATCCGGTGGGGGGGCTGCCGCTTCTCCCCGCGCTGCCGGGTGCAGGATCTACAACCGGCGTCGCCGCTGGCGGGAGCCTCATCCTCTTGGCACTGGGGCCAGCCGACTCCATTTTCTTTGCAGGCGTTGCACCGAGCTCATGGGTTTGAGCAGAGTAGCGAGAGACGAGCCTAGTGGCAACACGATTGGGGAAGAAGGAGGACTGGGGTTTTCTGTAGGAGCGAGGAAGAAGAGGAGCAGGCGTTTTCTGTACGATTGAGGAAGAAGGTGAGCGGGGGTTTTCTGTATGAGTGAGGAAGATGGGGAGCGGGGGGAATTGGGGGGCGACGGAAGCGGGAGAGTGAGCTGCAGTATAAGTGGAGGCGAGGAGGAAGGAGGGTTTTTCTGGGATCGCCCCTCTTCAAGAAATATGGGCTTTTCCTCGCAAAAAACAAAAACAAATGGGCTTTAAGATGGATAGGATTTTGTATCGACCTAGTCGGCTGCCCGTGTTTCATACTGGATGGCCTTAACACTAGAGGCAGCCCATTAGAGACACTCTCCAGCTCTCCAGCTTATTGCCCATTCGAAAGAGAAAAAGAGATGCCTCCAGCTTATGGTTCCTCATCGGTAACATTTTTCAACTTGAAAAAAAGGTATAGCTCCTTCTCGGGCCGGCTTGGCATCCACCAAATTAGAGGATGTGGTACTGCATGCAGACACTCACACTGGTCGTAGCGTGGCAAAATGAGGGCTCAAATAACAGGCCCACAATATAGATTGTAAAGGTTGACACGCTAGTCAACATTCACACTAAACTAAGCTTCACAAGATACGGTATGCATACTAGCTAACATTCACAAGCACTTAAGTTTAGCATGTTTACGCATCTAAATGATTCACAAGACTATAACCAAGACAAAGCTGTGAGAAGGTGTAGAAATAAAGAAAAAATGATCGATGCTTCTCTGAGCAAAGGGCCTCCCTACACACGCATTAATTTCCTGGGCATGCTTCTTTCTGCTCAATGTTGCATGCACTTTGAGCATGTTGGCAACTCCACAGCTAGCTTGATGGCTCATCTTGCAATTTACGCTGACACATTGCAGCAAACAGAGGAGGCAATAGAGATCACTCAACATTAGACCATTTTGTGCAGTTCCACTGAAATCATCTTCATTGTCCTGAGTGTGAAAAGATAGGAAAGCGCTGTACTTAAACGGTGTCGCAAAATAGTAGCACATATCAATAGCTCGACATGACAAAACACAATCATTTGGACGAAGGGGATAGTGACCTGCGTGAGGAAGATTATGCATAATTTTATAGGTGGTTAGTTGATTCCACCTTGCGATCTCCTATGATGGCACGGAGGAAATTCTATGCAATCGATGAGTGCAATTCCTTCCGTGTGGCTATAGAAAATTTGTCCGACTAACCCCAATATCTTTTTTGTGCAGTTCCACTAAAATAATGCACTGCTATTTGCACGACCCCTACTCGCCGGCCAGGCCATCAATGACTCGGTCTCTTTTATCTTGCATTGACGGTGCGGCTGTAGTGCTTGTTTGCTCCTCCAGACATGACAGGCTCGTTCCACACTACAATCAGCAAGTCAATGTACAAATAAGCTTATTTCATCTTGCGTTGGTCATATGTTATCAATGACATTACATTGACAGCATGAAAAAGTGCCATTAACTAAGAAGTGCCATCACATCAAATCAACACTGGCACTAGATTAACGGGGCTTACATTAACATGCATAACAATTGCATTATTACTCTATGATGATAGATTGAGAGTAGCACTTGATCAGTACGTACGTGCATAGTTAACAGGAATGATCGTTCTAACAAAGGGTGATACAAAAAGGAGAAACACATCGTCGTGTCAACCATTGTGCAATTAAATTTTGTGCAGTTCCACAGAGATGCAGCTATTTTACTGGTGTCATATTTTAGTGTAATGGCCCAAAACACTCTTTATGAGAAATAAAGCAATACAGAAGCATTTCATAAAATGGTGGTGGCATTGATTCAGTTTATTAATGGCAATAGATTGACAACAGCATTACTTAACAGTGACATCACATTAACAGTGGCATTGTTTCATTTTACCTGTGATGTTAGATTAACAGCAGCAGTAAGGGCATAGGGACAGGGGAGGCGCAAGCACATTTTACATCCACCGAGGCATAAAGTGGTGAGGCAGAGGTGTTGCCGAGTGCGGCAAACTTGCACAGCATGTCTGGATTTGTGCATTTTTTATTCTCGTCAGTGACCTTTCCTATGTGACCACAGGAAATCTAGACGTGCTCATTCTCGGTTGCATTGTCGACCCAACACCCCCCACTTTCTGTCCTTTTTCGACCAAGAGACCAGTCAGGCCAGCATCTTTATTTCTCTTTCCAACCAAGAGATCGGTTCGTTAGCCAGTATCTACAGTTCCTTTTTTCATCTAATAGTAAAAATTTAGGTGGTGTTCGAGTGTTCGACAAGCCGAGGCTAGCCGACGGAGCTAGCTACATGGGGAGCTTTGTAATACTAGATGAATATCCACATGCAAGATGCAGCGACATGGGGAGCAATCCTAACTTGATGAAAAAAAGGGGTACAGCGACATGGGGAGCTGGGCCATTAGAGCAAGGATGTGGTAAGGCAGGCGGCGGGATCTGCCAACACGATGGCGGGGAGCAAGGGTGCGGAGGACCTCACACGCCGGCGCTAGGTCAGAGAATACGACTGATATGTCCATTTGCATCATGTTTTCCTACTGTTATTTATGATGTTTTTATGCATAATAATGCTTTTTGGAGTAATTCTATTGCCTTTTCTCTCATAATATGCAAGGTACACACAAAGAGGGAGAATTCCGGCAACTGCAAATCTGGACCTGGAAAAGCTACGTTAGGCCACCTATTCTGCACAACTCCAAACAAGCTGAAACTTTACGGAGATTTTTTATGGAATATTTGAAGAATATTGGAGCAAATAAGTACCAGAGGGGGCCCACCAGGTGGGCACAACCCACCTGGGCGCGCCAGGGAGCCTAGGCGCGCCCTGGTGGGTTGTGCTCACCCAGGCCCACCTCCGGTGCCCATCTTCTGGTATATAAGTCATTTTGACCTAGAAAAAATCAAGAGAGGACTTTCGGGACGGAGCGCCGCAATCTCGAGGCGGAACTTGGGCAGGAGCACTTTTGCCCTCCGGCGGAGCGATTCTGCCAGGGGAACTTCCCTCCCGGAGGGGGAAATCATCGTCATCATCATCACCAACAACTCTCCCATCTTGGGGAGGGAAATCTCCATGAACATCTTCAACAGCACCATCTCATCTCAAACCCTAGTTCATCTCTTGTGTTCAATCTTGTTACCGGAACTATAGATTGGTGCTTGTGGGTGACTAGTAGTGTTGATTACATCTTGTAGTTGATTACTATATGGTTTATTTGGTGGAAGATTATATGTTCACATCCAATATGCTATTTAATACCCCTCTGATCTTGAGCATGATTATCATTTGTGAGTAGTTACTTTTGTTCTTGAGGTCACGGGAGAAATCATGTTGCAAGTAATCATGTGAACTTGATATGTGTTCGATATTTTGATTGTATGTATGTTGTGATTCCCTTAGTGGTGTCATGTGAACGTCGACTACATGACACTTCACCATATTTGGGCCTAAGGGAATGCATTATGGAGTAGTAAGTAGATGATGGGTTGCGAGAGTGACAGAAGCTTAAACCCCAGTTTATGCGCTATTTCGTAAGGGACCGATTGGATCCAAAAGTTTAATGCTATGGTTAGAATTTATTCTTAATACTTTTCTCGTAGTTGCAGATGCTTGCGAGAGGGTTAATCATAAGTAGGAGGCTTGTTCAAGTAAGAACAACACCTAATCACCGGTCCACCCACATATCAAATTATCAAAGTAGCAAACACAAATCGAATCAACATGGTGAAGTGACTAGATGAAATTCCCGTGTACCCTCAAGAACGCTTTGCTTATTATAAGAGACCGTTTTGGCCTATCCTTTGCCTCAAAAGGATTGGGCTACCTTGCTGCACTTTTGTTACTACTATCGTTACTTGCTCATTACAAATTATCTTGCTATCAAACTACTCTGTTACTTACAATTTCAGCACTTGCAGACATTACCTTGCTGAAAACCACTTGTCATTTCCTTCTGCTCCTCGTTGGGTTTGACACTCTTACTTATCGAAAAGAGGTACAATTGATCCCCTATACTTGTGGGTCATCAACGACACGCATCAGCTTCCTCCCTCGCCATCGGCGACCACCAGCAGAAGGGATTCGGCCGGATCTCTGACAATCGGAGAGAAGAGAGAGAGAGAAACAAAGAGAGTGGACACCGCCGTCTTGTTTAGATCTGGAGAGGGTGAGAATAAGAGAGCAACCCTAGCAAGCAAGTCCCGCAGTGGAGTAGTAATCGTTTTTCTCTTCGTAGCGATCATTTTAAATTGAATACGCATGGTGCCACTGTTCATTTAACGTACCAGTAAAAAGAAACTCAATCAATAACCGTGCCACCGCGTTCAGGTCGCACTTGGTATGGCTGACATTTGGTCCCAGACCCCACATTAAGTGGACAACTAGATGCCTCAAATTGTCATGTTACCTGCCTTTTCGTGTGCAAATGCGCTCCACCGTGAGTGTACCCGCGCGTGTGGGTGAGGCGAGAGTGAAGTCCGATTTATAAACCTTGAGGTTGTAGAGCTAGTCGGAAACAAACCCTCACCTTTAAATCCCTGAAGTTTGTACCCTGTCCTCTGTAATGCCGGTCATTTTTAACCTTAAGGGCATGTGCGGTTCAAGGCGTTTTAATGGGGATTAACAGGGATTGTGGGGGATTAAATCATGTACGAGCCAAATTCCCCTCCATTCCTCTCCAAACCCCTTGGGAGGAGGTTGAACCGAACAAGGCCTAAGACTAACCACAGTGGGAGTAACTTCAAGAGTAACATCGGGTCCAACTCAGCAAATTCGCCTATGTGGCAATTAGTTAATGAGGAGAGAGGTAAATTGAGTAACTTAGCTAGTTACTCATTCTATGAGTAAGTCACACATACCAAACAAAATGACTCTATAACCTAATAAATGAAGCTTTGCATGACACTACACGTGTGATGACCACTGGAGCAATCCACTCCGGTTGTACGTAAACATGTTTATACTCTTCATTCATGATTTTTAGTACAAATAGGATGCACATGGCGATGTCATCCTCATACCAGCCACTATTGATGGATGGCCATGCAGCGTCACCGTGCTCACCTGCAACTGCAACCCAAGTTGCGCATGCAGCAACTACGACTGCAATGGAGTACTAGACGCACAAGGCATGTTGTTGGTGCTGCTTCATGAGCTATCGAGCTGTCTAGACGAGCGCGTGGTAATGGCCATCACCTGCAGAATGAAGGACGTTGTTCTTTCGCCGCGTCCTGGCCATCACAACATGGTGACGCACTTTGCGGTGTTGTCAGAGACGGAGTCCGTCGTCCCACTCCAGCGACGAAGAGCGCTCGGCCGAGAGCGCGAACATGGACGCAAATTCATGCAAACATGGTCGGATTTCATATAAACATGACGGATTTCATTACATTTACATTAAATAAGTTGTGCTAGTCCGGAGCTAAAGGTAGAATTAATATACCTAATCTAAACAGTCGCTGGCCGATCTCTTTGTCCTCCTCCAGCATCCGGCTGAAGAAGAATCGTGCAAGACACCGACTGTTTACGCCGGCGTTGCCTCGACAGTGGCCTTCATGGGATACAATCGGTGGTGGCCTCCCGTGTTCTACTTCTCCTTGATGATGGCGGCGGGCGGGGACGTGCTGGCCGTCACCTCATTGACATCCGCATAGCCGCGTCACCTCGTCGTCATCCGCGGCGGCTTCTTTCTCTGCCTGCATGGCGCGGGTACGCACGCGTCGACGGCAGATGGCGCAGTCGTAGGCACTGGAGGCGTCGTACGACGCGGTGGCGTCGAGGGCAGCGACGATGCCTGTGCCGCCGTGCTCCCCGACAAGCCGGCGTGGAGCAACTCGGCACTCTTCCTCGAGATGGATTGGAGCGGCCAGCTGCGGAACCACGCGCTGGCTTAGGGCGGCAACTGGCTCCGTCGGGCTAGGCAAGGTAGGTGCAGCGAGCTACCTCGCTCGTAACTGTCGGGCTCGGCGGCCCACCTAGACAGCTTTTATGCCAGAGAACTGCTCTTCCTGCTCGTCGGATGTCGCTGAAAGAGTGGAGAAAATGGTGGAAGGAGGAGCTTGGCCGGCGTCCCGCTCCTGAACAGACGTGTGGCCGGAGTGGGTTTCTCGCATTCCACGCGGGTTTAAATGTAGGTGTTTGAATGCGGCGAGGAGGTCCCCTCCCCCCCCCCAAAAGAATGCGGCGAGGAGGCGGGCACAACTAGGAGTGCAGTGGGCGGCGCCCTCGGCCGGTGCGCCACTTCAATGGCCAACGCAGTGACAGGTCGCGTCCGCCCTAACCCCCTTGACCATGGACCTTGACCATGTACGTCTGGCTTTGAGCACAACATTATCCTTAGAGCATGGTTAATAGAAGAGCCGGCTACCGGCTATATACTTATGCCATGTCATCTATAGCATGTACCAAAAAAGTCTCATATAATAAAGGTTGGTTGTAATAATTAAAGTTTGCACACATGGGAAAGGAGGCAAGTAAAATTGATTGGACGGGAGAGAGCAGCGCCAGCCTCTAGCGCTTGCATGCATTTATTTTCTCTCGTGTGTCGTGCTATCACCGGGCAATTGCTGGAGCGCCGCCTTGCTTCACTTTCCCTCATTCACTTTCCTCTAGCTAGGAATTTGCTGACCTGGTACCGCTTATAGCCAGCTGACTAGGACCTACTATACTTGCTCTTAATGGACATTGATGGTGTACGTCACCTTGTGTCTAGATCTGAGATGCCACGTGTACCAGATGAATGACTCCAAGTTCGACCCCCGTGATGCTAGGTGTGAGCCGAGGAACACTGTTGGAGAGACCCCCCTCATAATTTACCTACATTGGTCGTTTGATTCATAGGATAGAATGCTATAGGGATTTTTCCTATGAAATCATGTGTTAATTGGCAATCTAGCATCCACTCCAACTTTTTTTACTTCCTTTGTTTTTCCTGTGTCAAACACTGTGCTAATGCTATGGGATTCAAGTGGACATGCCACTCCAATCCTTTATTTTTCCTATTCCTGGGTTTTAAGTTCCTACGAATGAAAGAAAAGAAATGGAGGGAGTACTTGCTCTAAATGATGTGGCGCTGCAAGAGCCGCCTATATTACCAACCACGCTATAAAAAGGTGGCACAACTTTGGCTATAGTACTGTACTAAAGGTGAGTAGGTGACCTTGCGCTTGGCACTTCGCCTCTTCCGGAAGTCGAACAATGATTATGGTACTACAGTATATATACTTCTGGCAATCTGACACCGAATGAACTGCTGCACGTCCACCGCTTCTATAAAGCCCACTATTGTAAGCAAAAGCTTCTCCTCATGCTGCGAGCCACCATGCACGCGTGGGCGAGGGGGAGGGCGTAGTAAGCAAGATTCTCATCGTTCTGCGAATTGACAGGACACATCAAAGTTATTTAGTACTCTCTCCAAAAAGGGCCGACCATGTCCATGGCTACCATCCCGTGCTCCGTCATTGAGTACGTGCACGATTCACGTGCCATCGAGGAGAAAAAATATTTCGTAGTACATGCCATCGAAGTGCACGACTCACTTGTGCACTGCTTATCTCATTTTCTTGCACGACACGTGCACATTGATGCTAGATGTCCCGCGTGTTGGCAAAAGGATGAACAAAGCTCGCGTAAAAAAAGAGTGGAAGAACATAGATTCCCGACGACGGAGAAGGAGCAAGGAACCTCGCGGTGGATTGTCTGCACTCATAATATTTTATATTATTCAGCGATATAAAATCAACCAAATCTCTCCACATTTCTATACCATTCTATAGTGTGAGAATAACTTTGAATGTAAGCCATTGATTCACTCTATCCAACGACCAATAGTTGGCAAATCCAAACAAAACCAGCCATTGGATCAACTCTTTAGCACTCAGATTGTTGCCACCTTGCACATCCTGATGCACTACAGAAACTACCGCGCTATCTGGTGAACCATCCCGAACATTCATGCGAAGCCGTGAAGACTTGCAGGGCACGTGCTCATGCAACATGTGGGTTCACAACTTCACATGCTGTCGTAGTCAGCTTCCCCATTTCTTTTCTTTATTTTTCTCTAAGAAGTACAAGCCTGCCCTGTACGTGAATAAATCTTTCTTGCTGCACTTATGTACATGGCAGGACATGGTGTCCAATCTCCATTGAGTTACTAATTTTGTGTTACCAAAGAAAACACGTGGTTCATTTTTAAATTAAAGTAGTCAAAACCAGCATGGAGCTAATCAGTTACATTGAACATTCTTCTTTGATATATTTGCGAAAAGATATATTCATAATCTCACATGTTATTATCGACTACCCAAATGTTACTTTGTTACTATTTAGAGCATGCACAGTGCTTGATAAGACAGTTTTATCTTAAGCCTGTCACGTAATCTAGAGGAGACATCAAAATATGTTGTAGTGGGTTATTTTTAGTCTTATCTTTGACAACGCGATATTTCTAAATATTTGGTGAGACATATTGTTGCTAAGAGATCACCTATTAATCAAGAGAAGACATGCATTTTCTTATGGTCTCTCTCATCCACCTCATCATTTATCCTACATGGCAGTCCAATGATAATACCATTATAAACACGTAAAACTGGTTAAAGCACGTGTAATGTTACCTGCAATTAAATAATAATAAAACATGTAATAAGGTGTAACAACATCTCTATATCATTGAAAAAACAAACATCTATAGGTTTGGCATGTGTATTTTCATTAGGTATATGTTTCTGTATGATAATTGACATGCAAAGCACGTGCAATTTACTAGTAACCGAAAGAGTCTGAAACACATCATATATGGCCCACCTCACGCATTCACCATATTCCTCGGCCTCCGTGCGACACCTAGTTATAGTATATCCAGCAGCCCGTATCGCTTCTCGCTCCTCGTCCTTATAGCATGCTGATTGTACCTTATTATACTTGCTCTTTGAGCAAAGGGCCTCCCTAAGCACACATTAATTTCCTGGGCATGCTTCTTTTCTACTCAATGTTGCGTGCACTTTGAGCATGTTGGCAACTCCACTGCTAGCTTGCTGGCTCATCTTGCAATTGATGCTGACACATTGTAGCACTCCTGCAAGGCCCAGAGGTTAATTTGAGAACAAGTACACAGAGGTTAATTTGACAGACATGACTTATAAGTTGACAGAATTCATATCACTTTTCTTGGAAACATGTCGTAAAGTAACGCGATAGACCTTCTTTCAAGCCAATTAACATGTGTTGAAAACAAAAAGTAACGTGATAGACCTTCGATTAACATGTGTTCAAAAAACAAAAAATGTCAAAAATTACAAAACAAGGACCTTGAGGTTAATTCAACTAATAGGATGGAGCACTATATACATTTAAGACAATTAAATGTTTACAGTGACCCAACCCATCAGTTAATTTAACATCGAGGCCACTTCCCATCCGGTCACTCATCTGATGACTACTCGAGCCTCAGCACAGTTAACTTGGAAGTTTTGTTAGATGAGCTATCGGTATGGAAGCTGGTCCTTGCTGATATAGGATGCCTCTTCGCGTCCTTTATGGTGTACCCGGATGACCGTGTGTTGCCGCCCAATGGCCAATGCCACGTCCCCCACGAATGTAGAAGCTTCCCCCCTCATCTAGCTGGTTCCCGCTTTTTCCCCTATTTTTTGCCACCTGCCCACATATAGAACCGCCTCGCACCGGCCAATTCCTCTCCAAACACCTAGGGAGGCGGCTAAACCGAGCAAGTCAGACATGTTTCTAGTGCATTCGTTGATGTGGCACCGGAAGGGTGTGATAGCTGACTCTGACAAAATAATTGACTGCTGATGTTTGCTTGAACTACGTCGGTATTTCCCCAAAGAGGAAGGGATGATGCAGCACAGCAACGGTAGGTATTTCCCTCAGTGATGAGACCAAGGTTATTGAACCAGTAGGAGAACCACGCAACACCACGTAAACAGCTCCTGCACATAAAGAACAAATACTTGCAACCCGACGTAAGAGGGGTTGTCAATCCCTCACGGGTAAAAGGATAGGTAAAATTGTAGTAGATTGGATAAATAGATCTCGCGGGAACGCGAGATAAAATAAATAAGTAAAAATTGCAGCAAGGTATTTTTGTATTAATAGATTTGAAAATAAAAGCAAATAAAAATAGATCGCGAAGGCAAATAGCAAATAGATCTGAAAATATATGATGAGAAAATAGACCCGGGGCCGTAGGTTTCACTAGTGGCTTCTCTCGAGAAAAACAGCATACGGTGGGTAAACAAATTACTCTTGGGCAATTGATAGAACTTCAAATACTCATGACGATATCTAGGCAGTGATCATTATATAGGCATCACGTCCAAGATTAGTAGACCAACTTCTGCCTGCATCTACTACTATTACTCCACACATCGGCCGCTATCCAGCATGCATCTAGTGTATTAAGTTCATGGAAAAACGGAGTAATGCAATAAGAACGATGACATGATGTAGACAAGATCTATTTATGTAGAAATAGACCCCATCTTGTTATCCTTAATGGCAACGATACATACGTGTCGTTTCCCCTTCTGTCACTAGGATCAAGCACCGTAAGATCGAACCCATCACAAAGCACCTCTTCCCATTGCAAGATAAATAGATCAAGTTGGCCAAACAAAACCCAAATATCGGAGAAGAAATACGAGGCTATAAGCAATCATGCATATAAGAGATCAAAGAAGACTCAAATAACTTTCATGGATAAAAACATAGATCTGATCATAAACTCAAAGTTCATCGGATCCCAACAAACACACGGCAAAAAGAGTTACATCAAATAGATCTCCAAGAGACCATTGTATTGAGAATCAAACGAGAGAGAGGAAGCCATCTAGCTACTAACTATAGACCCGTAGGTCCACAATGAACTACTCACGCATCATCGAAGAGGCACCAATGAGGATGATGAACCCCTCCGTGATGGTGTCTAGATTGGATCCGTGGTTTCTGGAACTTGCGGCGGCTGGAATTGATTTTCGTCGACTCCCCTAGGGTTTCTGGAATATTGGGGTGTTTATAGAGCAAAGAGGTGGTGCGGGAGATCTCCGAGATGGGCACAACCCACCAGGGCGCGCCTGGGGGCCCAGGCACGCCCTGGTGTCTTGTGCTCACCTCGGGCCCCCTCTTCGGTACTTCTTTGGCCCACTGGATGTCTTCTGGTCCAAGAAAAATCTCCAAAAAGTTTCGCTGCGTTTGGACTCCGTTCGGTATTGATTTCCTGCGAAGTAAAAAACAAGCAGAAAACAGCAACTGGCACTGGGCACTATGTCAATAGGTTAGTCCCAAAAAATGATATAAAGTTGATATAAAATGATTGTAAAACATCCAAAAATGATAATATAGCAGCATGGAACAATCAAAAATTATAGATACATTGGAGACGTATCAGCATCCCCAAGCTTAATTCCTGCTCATCCTCGAGTAGGTAAATGATAAAAACAGAATTTTTGATGTGGAATGCTGCCTAACATGTTCATCACATATTCTTTTCTTTGTAGCATGGACATTTGGACTTTTATATGGTTCAAAGCAATGGTCTAGTTTTGACATGAGGACTTTAATACTCAAGCATATCAACAAGCAACCATGTCTTTCAAAATATCAACACTAAAGCAAGTTATCCCTAGCCCATTATGCTCAATCATTGATCCATTCAGGAAACACACTCGAATATTAGTTACACCCAATGCTCAAGTACGATCATAGTGTCCCTTAGTTGGTGCTTTATAAGAGAAGATGGAGACTCAAGTAAAAAATAAAATTTGCATAAAGTAAAAGAAAGGCCCTTCGCGGAGGGAAGTAGGTATTTGTAGAGGTGCCAGAGCTCAAAGCTTAAATTGAGAGATAATAACATTTTGAGAGGCATACTTTTCCCACCAACAAAAACGACTTAGAGTTCCTAATACTTTCCATGCTAGATATATCATAGGCGGTTCCCAAACAGAAATTAAAGTTTATTCCTTTTCCACCATACTTTCACTTTCCATGGCTAACCGTATCCACGGATGCCCTCCATACCAACACTTTCCAAGGAATTTATTATTTGACAACATAAAGTAAATTCATTTTTCATTTCGGGATTGGGCATCAATAATACCTTTGCCGTACTCTCGTGTTATGACAAGTGAATAAACACTCATCGTGAGAATAACACATCTAGCATGGAAAAATATCGGCCACCCCTCACCGCCTCGCGAGCGGTACGAGCACACAAAAGAGAAATTTATTTCGAAAATTAGAGATGGCACATAAAAATTTGCTTTGTGCGGCACAGAAATACCGCATATCGGTAGGTATAGTGGACTCATATGGCAAAACTGGTTTAAAGGGTTTTGGATGCACAAGTAGTGATCATACTTAGTGCAAATGAAAGCTAGCAAAAAGATTGAGAAGCATCCAACCAAGAAACGAAAAATCTCGTAAGCAAGCATTAAGCATAATTAACACCGAATAATGCACCACAAGTAGGATATAATTTCATTGCATAACTATTGAATTTCGTGCTTGCATAGGGAATCACAAACCTTAACACCGATATTCTTACTAAAGCATAATTACTCATCAAGATGACTCACCTATCACTATCATCATATCTCAAAACTATTACTAAGAATCAAGTTTATTTTGTCCAATGATCTTCATGAAATTTTTTATTATATCCTTCTTGGATATCTATCATTTGGGACTAGTTTCATATGTTGCTGTTAATAAGCTCAAACAAATATAAGTGAAGAACATGAGCATAATATTTCTTTCTCTCATATTAATATAAGTGAAGCAAGAGAGAATTTCTTTAAAATTTTACTAACTCCCAAATAAATCTAAGTGAAGCAGGAGAGCATTTCTTCAAAAATAACAAAGCACACCGTGCTCAAAAAGATATAAGTGAAGCACTAGAGCAATTCCAAGGCTCTAAAAAATTTTAAGTGAAGCATAGGAGCAAGCATAGCATAATTTTTGGCTCTCCCAAAAAGGTGTGTCCAGCAAGGATTCAAGACTTAAAATAAAAACAAAACAAGCAAAGACTCATATCATACAAGACGCTCCGAGCAAAACTCATAATATGTGACGAATAAAAATATAGCTCCATGTAAAATACCGATGGTCGTTAGAAGAAAGAGGGGATGCCACTCTGGGGCATCCCCAAGCTTAGTTGCTTGATACTTCTTGAATATTATCTTGGGGTGCCTCGGGCATCCCCAAGCTTAGCCTTTTGCTAATCCTTATTCCTTCATCCATCATGATCTCACCCAAAACTTGAAAACCCCAATCACACAAAACTCAACAAAACCTTCGTGAGATCTGTTAGTATAAGAAAACCAATCTTTACTTTAAGTACTGTAGAAAACCCATTAAAATTTTGTTATTGCATTATATCTACTGTATTCTAACTTTTCTATGGCAAAAACTGTTCAAAGGAAACCATAGATTCATCAAAATAAGCACACAATGCAAAGAAAACAGAATCTGTCAAAAACAGAACAGTCTGCAAAGATACTAATTGTTCTCATACTTATATAACTCCAAAAATTCTGAAAAACCTGGACAGCAGAGTAAATTTGTATATCAATCTTGTGTAAAAAATTCAGAATTTTTCGTATATGCTGTGAATTTTAAAAAAAAAATTACTGGATGCAAAAGTTTCTGTTTTCCAACAAGATCAAATCAACTATCACCAAAGCTATCCTAAAGGCTTTACTTGGCAAAAACACTAATTAAAACACAAAAAACACAATCATAACAGTAGCATAATTGTGCAAACACTCAAGAACAGAAAGAAAAATACGAAAATAAATTTTATTCATTGGGTTGCCTCCCAACAAGCGCTATCGTTTTATGCCCCTAGCTAGGCATAATATTTTATTGATGCTCACAAGAAAGATAGTAATTGAAACAAAAAGAGAGCATCATAAAACATGTGACAAATAAATTTAAGTCTAACATACTTCCTATGCATAGGAATTTTATAAGCAAACAATTTATCAAGACAAGAAGCATCTAACATATGCAAAGAAGAGGAATAAAACATTGACGATCTCAACTTAACGAGAGGTAATTTAGTAACATGAAAATTTCTACAACCATATTTTCCTCTCTCATAATAATTACATGTAGGATCATAATCAAATTCAACAATATAACTATCACATAAAATATTCTTTTCATGATCCACATGCATGCAAAGTTGACACTCTTCCAAAATAGTGGGATTATCATCAAATAAAGTCATGACCTCTCCAAGCCCACCTTTATCAAAATTTTCATAAGATTGAACACTCTCCAAATATGTGGGATTATTTTTAGCTAAAGTTTACACTCTTCCAAACCCACTTTTAATATTATCGCAAGCATATTCATCATGAGGTTTAAATAAATTTTCAAGATCATAAGAATCATTATCACCCCAATCATGATCATCGCAATAAGTAGTGGACGTAGCAATATTAGCATCCCCAAGCTTGGGGTTTTGCATAGTATTAGCACAACTAACATTAATAGAATTTATAATAACATCACTATAATCATGCTTTTTATCTAAGGAGCTATCATGAATCACTTTATAATTTTCTTCTTTTAACACTTCATCACAATTTTTAGATTCATAAATCTCAAGCAAAACTTCATAAATATAATCTAGTGAACTCAATTCATTAGCAATGGGTTCATCATAATTGGATCTCTTGAAAAGATTAGCAAGTGGATGAGGATCCATATCAATAGATTTTTAGCAAGCAAAGATGCAAGCAAATAGAAGGCACATGGTAACACAAGTAGAGATAGCAAACAAGAGATCTGACGACAAAAAGGCGAACGAAAAAGAGGGCGAATAAAATGGCAAATTTTTGTGAAGTGGGGGAGAGGAAAATGAGAGGTAAATGGCAAATAATGTAAATTGCAAGGAGATGAGTGATGTGATTAGGAACCTAGTAGATATTGATGATGTCTCCCCGGCAACGGCCCCAGAAATTCCTTTTGATGTTTGCTTGAACTACGTCGGTATTTCCCCAAAAGGAAGGGATGATGCAGCACAACAACGGTAGGTATTTCCCTCAGTGATGAGACCAAGGTTATCGAACCAGTAGGAGAACCACGCAACACCACGTAAATAGCTCCTGCACACAAAGAACAAATACTTGCAACCCGACGTAAGAGAGGGGTTGTAAATCCCTCACGGGTAAAAGGATAGGTAAAATTGTAGTAGATTGGATAAATAGATCTCGCGGGAACGCCAGATAAAATAAATAAGTAAAAATTGCAGCAAGGTATTTTTGTATTTTTGGATTAATAGATTTGAAAATAAAAGCAAATAAAAATAGATCACGAAGGCAAATAGCAAATAGATCTGAAAATATATGATGAGAAAATAGACCCCGGGGCCGTAGGTTTCACTAGTGGCTTCTCTCGAGAAAAATAGCATACGGTGGGTAAACAAATTACTGTTGGGCAATTGAGAGAACTTCAAATACTCAAGACGATATCCAGGCAATGATCATAATATAGGCATCACGTCTAAGATTAGTAGACCGACTCCTGCCTGTATCTACTACTATTACTCCACACATCGACCGCTATCCAGCATGCATCTAGTGTATTAAGTTCATGGAAAAACGGAGTAATGCAATAAGAACGATGACATGATGTAGACAAGATCTATTTATGTAGATGTCGGTGTACTAAATGTTGGGCCTTTAGCACCCCATACTTGTGCACGGGCAGTTGTAGCCATACCTGCGGCAAGGCTTGTCGGGGGAACAGCTGAAGATTAATCCAAGATTATCAAACAGACATTCAAGCCAAAGATCAGAAGATAAGGAGAACTGGAGGCCAGAGGCTCGGCTCCCGGCAAGATCTTGCACGGGTAGCCTGTGGAGCCCGGCAATATTTGCACCCGGCAAGATTCCGCCACTGTGCCACCGCTCCAGCGCAGCAACCAGCCTGGTATTCTGGTCCCATCTCTGGATGCTTGGCGAGGAGCTAGTGGAGGCGAGCTTAAGCGGTGTTGATGGGATGGCCCCTTTTTCCATCCCCAAGAAAGTAAGGACACCTAAACGGACACCTCACGGTGCATTAAATGCATTTGTCCTAAACGTCAGTGGTTAGGTATGACAACCCTGTAGCTACTTTACACCTCGCATATCAACAGTTTGCCACTGTGGTGACCCCTTTGAGCATATAAAAGGAGGCCCAAGGCAACTGCTACAGGGGGGAGGACTGGAGAGAGAGCACTCTCGGCCCATTCTGCATGCGTAGCTGCTGCACGAACACACTGTTCATTGCAAGTGCTCCAAGAACTGGGACGAAAACACTGATAATAAACTAAAGCAGGAGTAGGGTTTTACGCTGATCAGCGGCCCGAACCTGGGTAAAAATCCCCTCGCGTTGATCATCGGTTCTGCTCTTTGTGCATACCTCTCTCCTTGCCGAATCATAAAGGGGTCCTTCGGATCGGCGTACGACACCTATGGGATCTTGCAATACTGTTTGCCGGAGCCTTCCGGGTTGTCGGCAGCCGCCAAGGCCTGGCAGGAAGCGCACCCGGCAACTTCCTTGCCGGGGTCATCAACCTTGGCCTTCTTGGCGGTGCCGGGGTTGCCGGATTCCTCGACAGCAAGCACGGCCTTGCCTTTGCGCTTCTTGTTCCGCCGCTGGCCTTTCTTTGATGGGGTTGCAGCATCTTCATCCTCTGATTCGCCCCCTGCACCAATACCCTCGCCGGGGAGTTTCCTCCCTTCTTCAGCTCGAGTGCACTTGTCGACCAAAGCGTAAAGCTCGGCAATACTCCTGACCTTGTTCATCGCCAGCTCTTCGCGCATCTTGTGTTTACACACGTTCTGATGAAACGTGCTAACAACAGCGGCAGGATGAACGTCTGGAATATTGTACTGCACCCGACTAAATCTCTGGATAAACTTGCGCAGGGGCTCGCCCTCCTTTTGAGGGAGGAGATGCAAATCACTTTCTTGGCCAGGAGCTTGGTGGCCTCCAACAAAGGCGCCAACAAACTGATGGCACAGATCTGACCAAGAAGAAATGGAATTCTCCGGCAGATGCATCAACCACGACCTGACGTTGGGTTTGAGCACCAACAGGAAGTAGTTGGCAAGTATCTTGTCATCTCAGCCCCCGGCAGCCTGCACCGCAATGGTGTAGATGCTCAGGAACTCCGAGGGGTGAGTCTTGCCATCATATTTCTCCGGGACCTCTGGTTTGAACGTTCTGGAGTTGGGCCACTGGACTCGCCGCAGCTCGCGGGTAAATGCTGGACAACCTACCTCATAGGGCAAGTCGCCTGCGTCCCCTGGCGCAGGCTTGTCGACAGTAGGCCCTACGCGTTTATCGGACTGATGACGCGCCTCCCGTCGCCGCTCGATGGTAGTTCGAGCGTCCTCTTTGCTTCATTCCCGAAGAACTTGACGCTGATCGCGGCGCATCCGCGGATCGGACGACACCGTGGAATCGTCATCACGGCCATCGGTCCGTCGGGTTGACGACTGCCACTGCTGTCGTGGAGGGGAGTGCACCATGGTCGCACCGCCTCCAGTCTTCTCACCATCGGCTCGTGCTGGATCGATAGACCGCTGCCGCGAGGGCCCCGCTTGCTACGGCCCATCCTTGTTGACGAAGCCGATGAGGCTCTAGATAGTAGATCGCCACTCCTCCATCTTCTCCGGAGCAGGAGGAAAATCAAGGAGCAGCTGAGCACGTGCCAAAGCTTCTACTGGCATAGGCGGCGGCGACAGGCATGAGGTACGTGAGGTGCTCTGACTCCTAACAGTGTTAGAAGGAGCACTGTCATGATCACGCGACCGTGCGCCACTTCTACCGGCAGTTTGGCGTGCATGCTGGGCCTGTGCACCTTGGGATCGATACGCAGAAGTCTTTCCATGGGGACGTTCTGAACCACCAACGCCACGGCACTGCTCGTCACGTGCGACCTGGGAAGGCCGCAATGCTTGCGCCAGCGTGGGAGTCCTAGAAGGCGTCCCCCGATCTCTGGAGTTCGCTTCGCCACCCGTAGGCAGCACAACTCCATCCCTGGATCTAGTGGCGTGCGGGTCGCCGTCGCCGCTGCGAACGATGCCGCTCGCCTGGCTCGGATCACCAGAACGCCGTGGAGGCTCTAAATCTCCACCTCCTGCATCCACGCCATCACCCGTCCGAGTAGGCACGGGCAAGACGGACGTAGACGGAACAACCGCTGCCACACCCTTCTTCTTGGGTGGCATGGTGACAAAGACGATGAAGAAACTGACGCGCTGATCACCGGATCAGGTTCGCACAACCTCGATCCTCCTACCTGGCGCGCCAAAGATGTTGGCGTATGACACCTATGGGATCTGAAGGAGCCCTTTACAATTCGACAAGGAGAGAGGTATGCACAAAGAGTAGAACCGATGATCAACGCGAGGGGATTTTTACCGAGGTTCGGGCCGCTGATCAGCGTAAAACCCTACTCCCGCTTTAGTTTATTATCAGTGTTTTCATCCCAGTTCTTGGAGCGCTTGCAATGAACAGTGTGTTCGTGCAGCATCTACGCATGCAGAATGGGCCGAGAGTGTTGTGACGCCCGGCTCAATCGTGCACTAATCATACACGCAAATGCACACGATCAAGCCTAAGGACTCACGAGAAGATATCACAACACAACTCTAAAACATAAATAAAGTCATACAAGCTTTATATTACAAGCCAGGGGCCTCGAGGGCTCGAATACATAAGCTTGCGTACAAGCGTCAGCGGAAGCATCAGATATCTGAGTACAGATATAAAAGAAAGCACAGAAAGGCCTTTAGAAAGGCGGGGCAAAATAAAACACTACGATCGAAAGGCGTAGGCCTCCTGCCTGGGACCCTCCGATCCTACTCCTGGTCGACAGTCAACTCGTAGTAGTATCCATCCTCTGGGTAGTAGTAGTAGTCGATCGACGGGGCATCTGTCTCAGGGGCTCCGTCATCTTGGTCACGTCAAACTGATATGGGGAGAAAAGGAAAACAAAGCAACTGTGAGTACTCAGAAGTACTCAGCAAGCAAGGATCTACACTACATATGCAACATTTTCAAAGGGAGGCTGTATATGTGGACTGGGCTGCAGAAATGCCAGAATAGAGAGGAGGCCTAGTCCAATCGAAGACTAGCATCTTAAGAGGTCTTGCAGCATTAGAAGAGTGTAGACAGTACCATATAATGTAGCAGTATCATTATGTCTCAACCTCACCCAGAGATCCTTTCTCGACTCCCTGCGAGAAAGCAATCCCAGAGCCATACAGTCATCAACCTCGTCCTGAGATCCCTTCTCGACTCCCTGTGAGAAGCAATCCCAGAGCCTCATATCCAGGTCTCATCTCAACTTCTAGCTGTATCAATCGGGATACAACTCCGAGTGTCCTTTACCGTAGGACCGGCTATCGATAGATGTGTTCTTCCCTGCAGGGGTGCACCAACTTACCCACCACGCTCGCTTAACTCCGGCCGTACACACTTTTCCAGGTCATGCCCGACCTCGGCCAAATGATACATCGCAGCCCTACCTACAGCTCAGCAGAGAGGTCCCCGTCGGTCTACATCCTAAGCGCTCAGAGGTCCTGGGCCATCGCCCTGTGCACTCCGAGTCATTGCGTGCAGGGGGAAGCCAGGCACCAGGGGGGCGCCGGTCCGTCCCGGCCGCAATGTTGAACTAGACGTCTGACAGAGCTTTCGGCTGATGCTACGATGCAGAACGCCCATACTATGCCCACGTGATGGTTAGTGCTATCAGGCCAGAGGCCTGCTCGGATCAAATATCCAAATTGTTAGTGGACTAGGGGCTTGCGGTAACGAGCAGAGACTCACGAAAGATGTGACCCCGTCGCCCCGTCTCGAGGACTTGCGGCAAGGGCTAAGAAGACCCGGCCGCTCCTCGTATTCACCAGTCGAGCACCACACTAGCACCCATCTTCACAACACTCGCCTCTCAGGCGCACGCGGGTTCCCCTCAGGGTCGTCCCGCCTATCCAAGTAACAGTGTAAAGTCCAAGTATCCGTGTGTCCATAGCATCAGAGGAATCCGAGGTATCACCCTCGTTGAATTCCCACTCGATGTATCCGTCAAGGTGAACTCGGAGGAATCACCCTCGCTGGGTTCACACTTGTGGTGTTGTACGACGGCGTCGTTATCGAAAGCGGTGAAGGAATCACCCTCGATGACCACGACCGAACAGCTTCTCTACAGAGTTAACATCAGAAGTGCTACAAGTGGTTTCACCCTCGGCACTTGATAGTAACGCTGCAGTGTCGTTACAACTAAGGGGGGGTGATATGCGGTGCCGGGGCCTGGTCTTCAATCCCGTTGATCGGGTCTTCTGATAATCCAGCGGGGCAGTCGGGACTAGCGGAGTCACTGATAGGTCTCTACCCAGCCTAAACTAAGCAGTTTAGGATATGCATGTAATTATCATCAGCAGGTTACAATAAATAGGCTATGCATCAGAATAGGTAAAGCAGCAGAGCAGCAATTCTAATGCAAGCATGAGAAAATAGAATGGGCGATATCGGTATGATCAATGGGGGGGGGGGCTTGCCTGGTTACTCGGCGGCAAGGGCTAGGTCGTCAACCGGTGGCGTCGGGCTCCTGAGTTGCGTCGGTCTCGGGGACGACGTCGGTGTCAGGGTCTACCGAGAGAGAAGAGGGGGAAGAAACAGTAAATACAAAGCAAACAAGAGCATGTCATGACACTATGCAGAGCTAGGGGTGTTCTGACGTGGTGCTATACGATTTAGGTGAAGAGGGAAAACATCCGGGAATGTTTTCCCGGTTCCGGACATTTGTTAGACAGGTGACTGGAGGGGAACGGTTCCATGTTCGGGTAGCTAGGGACATGTGACGGATGAATGGACCGCGTATTCGGATCCGTCTCGAAATTCTGAGCAACTTTCATGTACAAAGTTTTTCGATCTGAGCTACGGATTATTATTTATGATTTTCTAAAGATTTGAATAATTTTCTGAAATTATTTTAAATTCGAAATAAAAACAGAATATACATTTGTCACCTAGCTCTACACTAGCCTGAGTGTATGACCAGTGGGGTCCAAGAGTGGTCCAGTCAGCAGAGTTGACCCAGTCAACATTTGACTGATCAAAAGGTAAATAGTGTTTGGGTCCCACTTGTCATTGACTGTAGTGTTAACTAGTGGTTTATTTTAAACAGAGGGTTAATTAAGTGGTGGGGTCCATATGTCAGGGACAGTTAACATTTTAAACCGTAGTCATTTTGGCCTAACTAATATGATTAATGTGGGGGGGGGGGGGTTAGGCCTAAGCTAATTAACTGGCCGACCGGCCCCACATGTCATAGGGCCAGCCCAGCCTCTCTGGCAGGGCACGCACGGGCACAAGGCGCCGGTGGCCACAGCAATTTCCGACGGCAGCGGCGGCAGCTACGACGCGGCTCGGCAACAGCGGGAGCTAGCAGGGGAGCGCGAGCGAAGTGGGGCAGGGGCTCGGTCAGGGCACGAGCGGCGCACGACCACGCGAGGGAGGGCGCACGCACACGGCGCGAGGGATGTCGGGCGCGATGGCGATGCGGTGGCGTGGCGAACGGACAGAGGCAGCGCGGGAGGGGGGGGGGAGGCGCAGGTCGCGGGCGGGCAGGGGCGACCGCAGGGCTGGACGCGGTGACGGTCACAGTGACCGCGGCCACAGGCTAGAGATAGGACGACACGGACGGCGGCCTACAGCGGTGGAACAAGGAGGGGGGAGAGGGAACAGCCGCGGGAGCTCACCCCGGAGCTGTAGGCGTGCTCAGACGCGTCGGGGGCGACCGGAGGGGCGCGGATCGAGCGGTGGCGCAGGCACCCATGGTCGAGGGGTGGGTCGGGGCGCGCGCCCAGGGCGCTCCAGCTCGAGCAGGGGGTGGAGAGAATGTCGACGAGGAGGCCCGCCTCCTCGGAATCTTCTAGCGCCGTGGGGGGGGGGGGGGCTCCGGCGCGCGGCGACGGTACTCGTTGCGAGCTCCGAATCGGGAGAGCGAGTGAGAAAGGGGGGAGGAGGGGATTGGGGCGCGCTAGGGTTAGCGACTGGTGGGGGGGGGGGGGGGGTGTAGGCCAGGGGTGGGGTCGTCGGTTGGCTAGATGGGCCACGGCCCAGCGGGGGGTCTGCTTTCTCTATTCTTTCTTTCTTTTTTTCTCTTTGCGTCTTCTGTTTTACTTTTATCTTTTCTATTATTTTAGTTTCCTCTACTGTTGTTTAAATAAAATACAAAAATAGTTCCTAATTTAGTCTTATTAAATACACTACTAACCGACATTAATTCTTACTCCTAAATAAAATAGTTTAATATTTTATAACATACGAAAGGCATTTAATTAGTTGTTTTAGCTACTGTTTTATTTACTTTATTGCATTTAATTAATTTATAAAAATGTGGTTTCTCCACCATAATTTCTTATGATTTATTTGTAACCTTTAGAACATTTTAGTTTTAATATTTGAAAACTTTTATTGTTTGACTTGATTTCAAATTTGAATTTGAATCGGTTTTGAACTAACGCGAGATTAACAACAGTAACTGTGGTGATGTGGCATCATTAACATGGGATTACTATAGCTAACCACTAGGGGTGTTACAAATCTCCTCCACTACAAGAAATCTCGTCCCGTGATTTTAAGAGGTAGAGTAAGGGGGGGGGGACGTGCTGGTTACGAAATTCTATCGAGTCTTCTCGGTCTTGGTTGCTCTTCTCAAAGGAATCGATCCATTACATTGACACCATTTCTCTGCATCAATGCCTCATGATGAAGTTGTCGTCCTTTCTTCAGGATCGCCATCGTACTTACGAAAGAATAAAGGGTGGGTATTCAGGGAGAACGGACCTCTGCATGGTTGACTATCTGGTCGATAACAACAGGGAAGGTGGCGGGAAGTAACTCTCGAATTGAACTTAAGAAAAACATCAAGAGTAAAATAAGAAGGCACAATAAGAAGTTTCAAGCAGATAGACAATCGTCATTGCCGGAAACAGCGCGTGAAAGGGGTTCAGAGCAACGAGAATTAGTTTTGTGTCTGATACCAGAATTGATGATCTATCGGGAGGTGACTCGTGAATTACATACGAGGCCACGCGCGAGGAATAACTTTGGGAACAGGGGGTGTACAGGAGAGTCAGGTTTTGATCCTGTGGAACTGTGGGTTATGGCCCACCATGTGGGTTAGAAGTAGGAAAGGCGGTGACGTCTCGCATGATCATGTAAGTAAGGCATGTCAGAGGATAGTCTATCGGTTATGTCAGCAACAACATCGGTACCAAGGGCGAGGGACGAAGAGAACCATTTTCCTGCTCGTTGAACGAGGCGGAACAATAGGCAAAGTTCTCGTCCATCGGCGGTTACCGGAATGTCATAAACAGTAGAAACAGGGTCTCACTAACAGAGTTGTACACCGAGGTGTTTACATAAGCAGTGAATTGTTACTGCTTATATCATATAGATCACAAGAAGGGTTAAACAAAACAATGGAAAGGAAAATATGTGTATCAGATTTAAACAAAACAATGGAAAGGAAAATTTGTCTAAACACATATTTCAGGGGTATATCCTTCCAAGGACAAGCAGAGCATGATATCAATGACAGGATAAAAAGGTAGAAAAACCCTTTAGGTGAGGGGAGAAAAAATTCATGGCATTACCCATACAACGGTGTTTGGATAATTGATGAAGAAATTTTAGCATTGTGCTTCAAATGTTCTTATTGAAGATCGGAGTACCACAGTCATGCTTTGAGATAACATTGACATGGTCTTCCAGTAAAGGTCAGACTTTGGATACACAAAGGATCCATCAGGAGACAATAGGGTTGCTAGAAGTTTCGAATTCACACATCATAGTTCATTTGTCGGCATTCCGGTTATAAACAACACGGGGACCAAAAAGGAATGGTGGTGGTGAGAAGTAACACTTGTATCAAGAATTCTCAAGAGGTGGTGAAATTCCCACGACATTCTTGACATAAAAGGTGGTAATTTTTCCAAGGTAAAGAAGAACAAATGCTGGATAGCAAGGAACCCAAGGTATAACACAAAACACGAACAAGTTTGTGTTGGGGGGGGGAGGCAATAAAGTGGCTGATGATTATCACAAATCATCGAGGGCAAGGACGGTATTCCTCATCATGAATTCAATTGATATCCTGGAAGTGCTCGGAATGTTGATGATGTCCACGACACAATTGTCGAGAGATTCCATGAAGATGTAATCGATCGGCGATGACATCAAGTCAAAGAAATGATGAAGCGAAAAGTTATTGGAACCATGTGTACGACACAAACTCGAAATCAAGTTTGTTGTTCAAGGAGAAATGATATGACAAGGAAATTCGATGTAAGATTAGCTCATCGTCGGAAATTGCTCCGTGCATAAGGACCAGGTAGTACAGTAAAAATTAAATCGATGAATATGTAGCCGATCAGGCTAGGAATGACTTGGAGAATTATTAAACTCGTAAGCAACAAAATTTACTTAGAGTTATTGAATCGGAGTGCGGAAGCGATTCACTTATCGGTGTCCTCGAGTGACTAACAACTCAGAACTCGGGGATATTGGAATTAGTGATCAATAGTAGTTCGATGAATAACTCATAAGAAGTTATGTAGTTCCTGTGATATTCCCAAGATACCAACGGGTAACACTCGAGGGTAAATCAGGATAGAGGTTGGGCAGGCATATGGGTTTGCAGAGGACAAGTGCTTTAGGTTGTCCGCGAAATGGGATCAAAGAAGAACAATCATGGTCGGGACCATGATTGCAAAGAATATAGGGAAAATACCAGATGGGTTATAACAAGGGTTTATTATTTTTACGAGCAGCTTCCATGATAAGTTCTACATCGGGTCCATGGGCATGAACACAAAGTTCAAGGTCGACTCCCACTTCTATAATGCATAACCTTTCATACGCTACTCCATAAAAAAATTGGAGTGCGAAGACCTACATGGTGAATTACCAGAGGAGTATGAACCTTGGAAAACTTTCGGGTTCACACAGATTAAGGAAGGGATAGGTTCAACCCATCGGGGCATCTTAGAAACATATACCACAAGCTTCGAGAGTAATTATCACTAGCTCGAAAGCAGAGCATGGTTGGACAAATTAGAGAATAGGATTTACCAATGGCATTATGTATCAGAGAAGAACTTGAGTTTTTTGCATACAAAGGACACCGTCGAATGATAATTTAACAAAGGATCAGACGGTCCATATCGGGGTCGATGTGAGCCTCAGCACACAATCAGAGGATGAAACAAGGCAAAGGCATTGGATTATAGAATCAACTGACTAATTCAAAGCTCAATTGCACAGGATTTATGATTTCCAAATCAAGGGACCAGAAGCAAACGCTCTGATTAAGGATGGGTAAGTAGAGTAGGCTTAAGGGAACAATCATTGGCTATTTGATTGATCGAGATCCAGCTCATGTTAAAAATGACGTCTGAGCCGGAAGGATGAATTCTAGGATCTGATTGAGGATTGGAGGCATTCTCAATATATTGAATCCAGGGACTTGAAATGATAGTGACAGAGGATGTCAACGGAGATTACTTAGAAATATGGATTTATCCATAACGCAGGAAGGCAAGGAATTCAGGAGCAATAAGCTGCTGAGGATCTTACAAAGATCGAATAGTATTTCGAAGAATTTTGTGTAACATAAGAACAACTAGGAATGAACAAATCCTCGATAAATGTGAGGAATTATTCGTAGGTGTAATCGTGCAGAAAAGAGCTGCAAGGCAGTAATCACAAAGGATTCTCGGAGTAGCGGGAAGTAGTTCAGGGTATCTTTTACTAACAAGAGTTATCGAGAATGAAGGTATGGATGGCAAGTATAAGTAGCTATCCATAGGGATGTCTCGGTGGTAGGGAATTGCAAATCCGATGAGCACAAGTTCTCGAAAGAACATCGGAGAGTAACTTCGGGATCTTCTGGTGCACCAAGTAATCATCTGGAGTAGGGGCTCTCCGGGAGGAAGTAGTTATGAGAACCTAGAGTCGGCGTTAGTAAAATCATTTATCCCGAATAGAAGAGAGATCAAAGTCCCAGAGTAAAGGTCAAGAAGTAAAAGATCCTAATACCACCCAATTGGCGACATGGGCCCGTAAGCCACACAGCCAAGTTAGTAAATTAGTTTTGGACCACTAGACTCAACTTCGGCCAAGGAGTTGGAATGGGGGATTCCTACAGTCAGTCGGCTCTGATACCAACTTGTGACGCCCTGGCTCAATCGTGCACTAATCATACACGCAAATGCACACGATCAAGCCTAAGGACTCACGGGAAGATATCACAACACAACTCTAAAACATAAATAAAGTCATACAAGCTTTATATTACAAGCCAGAGGGCTCGAATACATAAGCTTGCATACAAGTGTCAGCGGAAGCATCAGATATCTGAGTACAGATATAAAAGAAAGCACAGAAAGGCCTTTAGAAAGGCGGGGCAAAATAAAACACTACGATCGAAAGGCGTAGGCCTCCTGCCTAGGACCCTCCGATCCTACTCCTGGTCGATAGTCAACTCGTAGTAGTATCCATCCTCTGGGTAGTAGTAGTAGTCGATCGACGGGGCATCTGTCTCAGGGGCTCCGTCATCTTGGTCACGTCAAACTGATATGGGGAGAAAAGGAAAACAAAGCAACCGTGAGTACTCAGAAGTACTCAGCAAGCAAGGATCTACACTACATATGCAACATTTTCAAAGGGAGGCTGTATATGTGGACTGGGCTGCAGAAATGCCAGAATAGAGAGGACGCGTAGTCCTATCGAAGACTAGCATCTTCAGAGGTCTTGCAGCATTAGAAGAGTGTAGACAGTACCATATAATGTAGCAGTATCACTATGTCTCAACCTCACCCAGAGATCCTTTCTCGACTCCCTGCGAGAAAGCAATCCCAGAGCCATATAGTCATCAACCTCGTCCTGAGATCCCTTCTCGACTCCCTGCGAGAAGCAATCCCAGAGCCTCATATCCAGGTCTCATCTCAACTTCTAGCTGTATCAATCGGGATACAACTCCGAGTGTCCTTTACCGTAGGACCTGCTATCGATAGATGTGTTCTTCCCTGCAGGGGTGCACCAACTTACCCACCACGCTCGCTTAACTCTGGCCGTACACACTTTTCTGGGTCATGCCCGGCCTCGGCCAAATGATACATCGCAGCCCTACCTACAGCTCAGCAAAGAGGTCCCCGTCGGTCTACATCCTAAGCGCTCAGAGGTCTTGGGCCATCGCCCTATGCACTCCGAGTCGTTGCCTGCAGGGGGAAGCCAGGCACCAGGGGGGCACCGGTCCGTCCCGGCCGCAATGCTGAACTAGACGTCTGACAGAGCTTTTGGCTGATGCTACGATGCAGAACGCACATACTATGCCCACGTGATGGTTAGTGCTATCAGGCCAGAAGCCTGCTCGGATCAAATATCCAAATTGTTAGTGGACTAGGGGCTTGCGGTAACGAGCAGAGACTCACGAAAGATGTGACCCCGTCGCCCCGTCTCGAGGACTTGCGGCAAGGGCTAAGAATGCCCGGCCGCGCCTCGTATTCACTACTCGGGCACCACACTGGCACCCGTCTTCACAACACTCGCCTCTCAGGCGCACGCGGGTACCCCTCAGGGTCGACCCGCCTATCCAAGTAACAATGTAAAGTCCAAGTATTCGTGTCTCCATAGCATCAGAGGAATCCGAGGTATCACCCTCGTTGAATTCCCACTCGATGTATCCGTCAAGGTGAACTCGGAGGAATCACCCTCGCTGGGTTCACACTTGTGGTGTTGTACGACGGCGTCGTTATCGGAAGCGGTGAAGGAGGAATCACCCTCGATGACCACGACCGAACAGCTTCTCTACAGAGTTAACATCAGAAGTGCTACAAGTGGTTTCACCCTTGGCACTTGATAGTAACGCTGCAGTGTCATTACAACTAAGGGGGGGTAATGTGCGGTGCCGGGGCCTGGTCTTCAATCCCGTTGATCGGGTCTTCTGATAATCCAGCGGGGCAGTCGGGACTAGCGGAGTCACTGATAGGTCTCTACCCAGCCTATACTAAGCAGTTTAGGATATGCATGTAATTATCATCAGCAGGTTACAATAAACAGGCTATGCATCAGAATAGGTAAAGCAGCAGCAGCAGCAATTCTAATGCAAGCATGAGAAAATAGAATGGGCGATATCGGGATGATCAAAGGGGGGGCTTGCCTGGTTGCTCGGCAGCAAGGGCAAGGTCGTCAACCGTCGGTGTCGGGCTCCTGAGTTGCGTCGGTCTCGGGGACGACGTCGGTGTCAGGGTCTACCGAGAGAGAAGAGGGGGGAGAAACAGTAAATACAAAGCAAACAAGAGCATGTCATGACACTATGCAGAGCTAGGGATGTTCTGACGTGGTGCTATACGATATAGGTGAAGAGGGAAAACATCCGGGAATGTTTTCCCGGTTCCGGACATTTGTCAGATAGGTGACCGGAAGGGAACGGTTCCATGTTCGGGTAGCTAGGGACGTGTGACGGATGAACGGACCGCGCATTCGGATCTGTCTCGAAATTCTGAGCAACTTTCATGTACAAAGTTTTTCGATCTGAGCTACAGATTATTATTTATGATTTTCTAAAGATTTAAATAATTTTCTGAAATTATTTTAAATTTGAAATCAAAACAGAATATACATTTGTCACCTAGCTCTACACTAGCCTGAGTGTATGACCAGTGGGGTCCAAGAGTGGTCCAGTCAGCAGAGTTGACCTAGTCAACAATTGACTGATCAAAAGGTAAATAGTGTTTGGGTCCCACTTGTCATTGACAGTTGTGTTAACTAGTGGTTTATTTTAAACAGAGGGTTAATTAAGTGGTGGGGTCTATATGTCAGGGACAGTTAACATTTTAAACCATAGTCATTTTGGCCTAACTAATATGATTAGTGTGGGGCGGGGGTTAGGCCTAAGCTAATTAACTGGCCGACCGGCCCGACATGTCATAGGGCCAGCTCGGCCTCTTTGGCAGGGCACGCATGGGCACAAGGCGCCGGCGGCCACAGCGATTTCCGACGGCAGCGGCGGCAGCTATGACGGGGCTCGGCAACAGCGGGAGCTAGCAGGGGAGCGCGAGCGAAGCGGGGCAGGGGCTCGGTCAGGGCGCGAGCGGCGCACGACCACGCGAGGGAGACGCGAGGGAGGGCGCACGCGCATAGGGCGAGGGACGTCGGGCGCGACGTCGATTGCGTGGGGTCTTACGGTGGGGCGCGTGGAGAAAGGACAGAGGAAGGCGAGGGGGGGGCGGGGGGGGGGGGGGGAAGGCGCAGGTCGCGGGCGGGCAGGGGCGACCGCGGGGCTGGACGCGGTGACGATCACATTGACCGCGGCCACAGGCCGTAGACAGGACGGCACGGACGGCGGCCTATAGCGGTGAAACAAGGAGGGGGAGAGGGAACACCCGCGGGAGCTCAAGGAGTATAGGCGTGCTCGAGAGGGGGGGGGGCGACGGAGGGGCGGGATCGAGCGGTGGAAACAGATGGGAGGAGGGGGGGGTCGGGGCGACGGCACAGGGCGTCCAGCTAAGCAGGGGGGGCGAGAGAGAACGTCGACGAGGACGCCGCCTCCTCGGAATCTTCTGGGCCGTGGGGGGGAGGGCTCCGGCGCGCGGCGAGGTAGCTCGGTTGCGAGCTCCGAATCGGGGGAGAGCGAGTGAGAGAGAGGGAGGAGGGGATTGGGGGCGCGCTAGGGTTAGCGACTGGGGGCGGGGGGGGGGGGGGTAGGCCAGGGGCGGGTCGTCGGTTGGCTAGCTGGGCCACGGCGCAACAGGGGGGGTCTGCTGCTTTCTCTTTCTTTCTTTCTTTTTTTCTCTTTGCGTCTTCTGTTTTACTTTTATCTTTTTTGTTTTATTTTTAGTTTCACACTACTGTTGTTTAAATAAAATACAAAAATAGTTCCTAATTTAGTCTTATTAAATACACTACTACCACATTAATTCTTACTCCTAAATAAAATAGTTTAATATTTTATAACATACGAAAGGCATTTAATTAGTTGTTTTAGCTACTGTTTTATTTACTTTATTGCATTTAATTAATTTATAAAAATGTGGTTTCTCCACCACAATTACTTATGATTTATTTGTAACCTTTAGAACATTTTAGTTTTAATATTTGAAAACTTTTATTGTTTGACTTGATTTCAAATTTGAATTTGAATCGGTTTTGAAATAACGCGAGATTAACAACAGTAGCTGTGGTGATGTGGCATCATTAACATGGGATTACTGTAGCTAACCACTGGGGGTATTACAAGTGCTCTCTCTCCAGTCCTCCCCCTATAGCAGTTGCCTTGGGCCTCCTTTTATATGCTCAAAGGGGTCACCACAGTGGCAAACTATTGATATGCGAGGTGTAAAGTAGCTACAGGGTTATCATACCTAACCACTGAGGGTTTAGGACAAATGCATTTAATGCACCGTGAGGTGTCCGTTTAGGTGTCCTTACTTTCTTGGGGTTGGAAAAAGGGGCCATCCCATCAGCACCGCTTAAGCTCGCCTCCACTAGCGCCTCGCCACGCATCTAGAGATGGGACCAGAATACCAGGCTGGTTGCTGCGCTGGAGCGGTGGCACAGTGGCGGAATCTTGCCGGGTGCAAATATTGCCGGGCTCCACAGGCTACCCCGGCAAGATCTTGCCGGGAGCCGAGCCTCTGGCCTCCAGTTCTCCTTATCTTCTGATCCTTGGCTTGAATGTCTCTTTGATAATCTTGGATTAATCTTTAGATGTTCCCCCGACAAGCCTTGCCACAGGTATGGCTACAACTGCCCGTGCACAAGTATGGGGTACTAAAGGCCCAATATTTAGTACACCAACTGGAGCCCCCGGGCCTGGGCCACACACGAGTGCGAGGCGTTGTTGGGCTAGCCCCAAACAGTGCACGAGCACGCGTGGCAGGGGTTAACTGCTTGTAATTATTCCGCTTACTGCGCTTCCCCACTACGCGTGTTGAATGCGCGACGTGGGAAGCGTGCGCTGAGTGGCCGCGGCCGCAGCGCGCTCGTATAGGCGTATTCACATTGGGCAGTAAAACAGGCAGCCTCGCTCCTTCCTCGTAAAAAGGAATCCGTAGAGGCGCTGCCCATTTACCTCCTCTTCTTTCCAATCTGGAATCCACCATTACCTTCTCTCTCCCGAGCCCAGAGCAGAACTTCTCCTCATCCGCTCACCACCTTCGTACCCGCTCTATCCTCGGCTTCCGCCTTCACAACCGCCATGCCGCCCAAGGCTAGCAGGGGCAAAGGCAAGGGTAAGGAGACAAAAGCTGATGTCTCGGAGAGTGAGCTGGTGAAGATGCGGAAGAAGTACGTCGTCTTCGCTCTGACGCTTGACGCGAAAGCCTTGAAGAACCGGTACCAGTGCATGTGGGCGAGGGAGACGAAGGCTCACCCCGCGACTCGTGTGGCCCCAGGTTCTTCTTCCAAAGGCGGACCAGATAGATATCCCATCTTCGCCGCTTATTTTTATTGCGGGCTCTGTCCTCCATTCTCCGATTTCTTTATTGACATCATGTACACATATGGCTTCCATCTCCTGGATTTCATGCCGAATGCCGTAACATGCATGTCTATCTTTGCTCATCTTTGCGAAAACTTTGCCGGAGTAGTTCCCAACACTGCCCTCTTCCGCCATTACTTTATTCCTCGCATCCAAAAAGGGGAAGCCCTTTCTGGCTCTATCACCTAGATCCCAAGGGCATGGAACAAGGAGATATATCCAGATGGGGTTTACCGCGAGAAGTGGGAAGAATGGCGGTCCGAGTGGTGCTAGATCAAGGAAGCAGATCCCCATCCATTCTGTTCGCCCCGATAGTAGAAGGCGGTTCGTGGCGAGGACTGGAGTGATTTCGATGCTCATGATGACAAGCTCACGATCGCCACCACCAGGATCCTCCGTTTGAAAGCTGCCGGGCTCACAATAGAGATGATTGGCTCTGACTTCCTTCGCCACCGCATCGCCCCTCTGCAGAATAAGGGGAGACTAGCTTGGGAGTTTCGGAACGCAGCAGACATCATGAGGCTGCGCCCCAGACTGAACAATAACTTGACAATCATGCAGCTTGGCGCTCTCCGCCATACGCTATTTCAGCGCGAGGACAAGCATAAGTTACCGGCAGGAATTATCCCTTTGTGCAACAACTCCGCCCTGGGGTCAATCATCGCCACAATGCCAATGTTCAATGCCCATGGCCTTGACGCGACTTGGGTCGAGCCATCTGCGGAGCAGGCACGAAAGTTCTTCGACGACTTGTCGGAGAGGGCCATTCGGGAAGAAACAAACCTCGTCCGCGCCACCACTGATGAAGAAGTGGCGTATATTGCCACTAGGGTGGAAGAGGCGAATCTTGCCGCGGAGGCCGGCAGCGTCGGCTTCACGGAATGGGAAACCAGTGACGCAGAAGTCATATTGGAAGAGAATCCTGCCGGGGAGGATAAGGCTGCCAGGGAATAGAGCGGCGCAGCCGCCGAGAGCTCATCTGACGAGGTCGCAGCCAAAGAACAGTCGCAGGAGGAGCCCCCAGCTCCAAAGAAGGCAAAGCGTGTCCTTCGGAAAGCCGCCTCTAGCGTCCCAGCAAACCAACCTTCTTCGAGCAGCGAGGCTCCCGGCAAGAAGGCGGCCGGCAAAGCTGCACCGCGGCAAGGAGTTCGACAGCAACCCGTGCGGTGCACGAGACACACACCTGCGGCAACCACTGGGGTGGCAGGAGCGTCTCACACAACAGCACCGGAGGCTGAGGCGGCAGAGTCACGCCAACCCCCTGCACCTGCTGCAGCCAAGCGACCCAGGACCCCTCCTCTGCCTCCCCATACGGCCACCGCAACGGAGGTCGATTTCGACATCTCTGGTTTCAGCCCGAAACGAGAAGAGGAAGAGTAAGTATCCTGTCACAACCTTTATCTCCCAAATTATGAATTCGATTGATCTCATTGCCTTGCTTTGTCTTGTCTCTGCAGTGATGCAGAAACTTTGGCGGAAAGGATGGCGAAGAGGGCAAAGACTTCCACGGGCGACGATCCCCCGACAAGCTCTGCAAGCATGCCAGAAACTATCATCATCAGCCCGGAGCTTAGCCCTCGACGCAGCCCCCAGCGTGAGTCCACTACTTGTTTTCCGCTGGCGGGTGCTGAGGTTTCTACCTTTGCCGCTGATATCTTTGGGCTTGCAGGAGAAGAACAGCAACAGGGAGAGTCATTGGAGGACGCCCCCATCGTGCAGCCTCCGTCAACCACACCGCCCGCAAGCGCATCTCCGGCAAGAGCTCCTACCGACGAGCCTACCTTGGTAGAGGAGGAGTCGGCAAACATGGGCACTGCAACCTTTTCCCGGCAACCAATGTTGCCGGGAGGGGTGAAGCTACCCCTCAACAGCTGGACGCAGGTGACTGCTTGCCTCAAAGCACTTGTTATTCTTTCCTTTATCTTTCTCTCTCTTTGTCTTCTTGAACTTCAATCTTGATCTTATTTTGTTTCCCTCCTTCGTCGTTTAGAATTCCCTGTGATGGAACACATGGAGGTCGATGTTGTCATCTAGGAGACCGCCAGAGATCCTGCCGCCGAAGCTGACAAGATCGCTGCTAGCGAGGCCACCAAGGCCGCCACTGTCGGGGTCAGCGAAGCTGCTGCCGAGGAAGCCGCCAAGGAATCTGCCGAGAGGGCCGGCAAGGAGACTGATGACCATACTAACGGTATTCCTGCCGCAGGAGCGCCAGGCGCTACACCGGCCACAGAGCCCCTAGCCACCAATGAGACGATTGTCAAGGATCAACCATCGACATCTGAGGCTCCCTCATCGAGCAAATATCTTAAGGTTGGCGACAACCTATTCGTCAACTTGCCGGGGATGGCAAGTATTGGAGCGCCGACCGAAGGGGAAACTTTTGATGAAGAAATCATCACCGCTACCGGGCTCGAGATCGTCGATGAACCAAGCTCCAGCAGTGGCAAATCTGAAGAAGATCAGCTCCTCCAGGCCATGGGCGATAATTTCCGCAAGCTCCAAGCACTCCACCGTGCTCGAAAGGAGAAGGCAGACTCCAGAGCTGCAGTTGTCGAAGCAGCCGAGGCGGATTTCAAGAAGCGCGTTGAGCAAATGCAGATCTGGTACGCCGAGGCCCTTCAGGAGTTGACTGCCAGCCGAGAACAAGTGAGCCAAAGCTGGATAGAGCTCCTCCTGAGGCAATCCGACATAGAAAAGGCGCAAGAGGAAGCTGCGCAAAGGGTTGCCGCTGAGGATGCTCTCTTGACGGAGTGCCACATTGGGCTTGACGCTCACGAAGAAGATCTTGCCGCGCGAGCAGGCACTTGCTGCCAAACTCCGCGGCAAGGACGAAGAAATTGAAAAGCTTGTCACGCAGCGGACCTAGGAGCTGGAGCAGAAGCACAAGGAGGCGCTCGAAGCTTCGACTGTAGATCATGCCAGCAAGCTCAAGGAAACCATCGATGCTGCCGAGGCCGCAGAGGCCGCCAAGAACGAGCTGAGCAACAAAGTGAAGAAGCTGGAGGCGGATCTTGAGGAACACAACAAGGAGCTCTCGACGCTCAAAGGTGACAGGGAGAAAACTCTCCACAGCCTGGCGGAGATGCAAATTGCTATATCCGACAAGACCAAGCAGCTCTCTTCAGCCAGCAATGCCATTGCCGATCTGAGGCTGAAGCTGACCACGCTGGAAAAGTCTCTTGAGGACGGCAGGGCCCGCGAGAAGGCCCTAAGCAAAGATCTCCAGAATGAGAGGAACTTGCTTAAGAACGTTGCCGCCGCCCGAATTGACTATGAGAAGGGTGTGAAAATCTGGACTGATTGCCTTGTTGACACCGCGGAGAAGCTCACAGCACAACTGTCAACCATGGGCCAGGATGGCCCGCAAAACTTCAGGTATTCCTTTGAAGAAAGGATATCCCCGAGCGCTAGGCTGACCATGTTCTTCGAAAGCATCATTGATGCTCTGAAGCTGCTCCAGTCCAACCGAGCGACCCAACTGGCCAATGAATCCCGCAAGCTTTGCCGGGCTATCCTCCGCAAGGTACTCATCAAGGTGGTGCATAAGAACCCTGGCGTTGACCTCACCAATGTGCTCGACCGCTTGCCAAAGGACGCAGATCTCAAGACACTTGAGGAGCTTGTCGCGCCCATCCTTGAGAAGGTAGATTCAATCAAGAGGGTTGAAGGCCAGCACAGGGACTAGCCGTCTCACTTTTCCTTGCCGCCACCATTCCATGCCAAGGACAATTTAGCCTTAGGTTAGAACTGCGGCAACTATTGATGTAATATAACTTGCTATGATTGAGTACATGCATGCTATTTCCCCTGTCCGATTTCTTTCCGTATGGTATACGCCCTACGCTTACTGGAAACTTGCCGGCGCGCAACCTGCCGCGAGCACTGGGTGCGGGACTTCAGCAGCCTGCTGGAGGAGCAGCAGCCGGCAAGACACCTTGGCATTCTTGGTGCAGCCACTTAGACTGTTGAGTGGACTCGAAACAAAATAAGGGTGCAACCAATTATGACAAGGGTTCCTTCGCGTGCAGGTTTTCCATACAAGGGCCGAAATCGTCTAAAGAAAATAGCCTGACAGTAAAAATTGAAAAACTTGCTCAAAGTTTTGCAACTTAGCTTTCTGTCGCTGTTCTCCTTCCGGCAAGACACCAATTCTGAACATCGCCCATTGGCTCGTTCCAGCAAGTCATCAATTCTGAACATCGCCCATTGGTATCCATACCTTCCTCCCCCCCCCCGGCAAACTTGCGCGCGAGGGAACCTTCTATCCCTTGAGAAAAACAAAGAAGAGAAAATAGAGATATGGAACCTTGGTGGTTCGTTAATGCTTATTGGGAGCAAGTGTCATACAATATCTCAGACAAGCATGCATATATATAAACATGGAGATCAACAAGAAATGTACAACACTTAAGCTTATTCAACTGCGCACAGGATCTGCGCCTGGCTTTGTACAAAGGATTATATGCCTTGCCGGCAAGACTCGTACAAAAGGAGGTTGTCGGGGGCCCCTGGCAACCGCGCCTTATGGGTAGAACTTGCGAAGATGTTCGATATTCCAAGAGTTGCTCACTGGAATGCCATCCTCAGTCTCCAGGCGGACAGCGCCGGGCCTGGTGACTCGTACTACCCGATAAGGGCCTTCCCACTTTGGCGTCGACTTGTTTGAATTCTTGGCGGACTGAATCCGCCGAAGAACAAGGTCGCCTTCCTCAAGACTTCGGGCATGAACCTTGCGGCTATGGTAGCGGCGCAAAGCTTGCTGGTAGCGTGCAGCTTGCACAGCAGCCTAAAGACGATCCTCCTCAAGGAGCACAGCGTCATCTTGCCACAGTTGCTCTTGCTCAAGCTCATCATAAGCGAGCACTCAAGGTGACCCGTATATGAGTTCCATGGGGAGAACTGCTTTCGCTCCGTAAACCAGAGCGAAGGGTGTCTGGCCAGTGGCTCGATTTGGTGTCGTTCTGATTGACCAAAGAACCGCCGGCAACTGATCAATCCAGTGCCTTCCGCACTTTTTCAGCTTGTCAAAAGTCCTGGTCCTGAGACTACGCAGGACTTCAGCATTAGCCCTCTCCACTTGGCCATTGCTTCTCGGGTGGGCAACAGAGGCAAAACAAATTTTGCCGCCAAGGTCTTGGACGTATTGCATGAAGGTGCGATTTGTGAACTGTGTGCCATTGTTGGTGATGATCCTGTTGGGCACACCGAAATGGCAAACTATTCCTTTAAAGAACTTGACGGCTGATTGTGATGTCACCTTCCTCACTGGTTCCACCTCCGGCCACTTTGTGAACTTGTCAATTGCAACGTACAAGTACTCAAAGCCCCCGGTTGCACGGGGAAAAGGGCCCAGTATGTCGAGCCCCTAGACTGAAAATGGCCAAGAGAGAGGGATTGTCTGAAGAGCTTGAGCTGGCTGATGCGATTTCTTTGAATGAAACTGGCACGCTTCACACTTGGTTACTAGTGCAGCTGCATCCTGGAGAGCAGTGGGCCAAAAGAAACCTTGTCGGAATGCCTTTCCGACAAGCGCTCTTGATCCTATGTGAGAGCCACACATGCCTCCATGTATCTCTGCCAACAGCTCCAGTCCATCCTCCCGAGGAATACACTTCAATTTCACACCGTTCAGTCTCTTCCTATATAGAACGCCATCGACGAACTGGTACATGCTAGACTGACGGGCTACTTTTTCCGCTTCTTCCTGCTCCTCAGGGAGTTCTCCTGTCTGAAGAAAATGGACAATGGGCTGTGCCCATGCTGGAGCCTGGGGCTCGACAACTAGGACTAAAGGCATCTCTTCTACCGGGGGAACGTTTGTCTCGACGGCAAGGGCCTGAGCCTCTGCTGGAGCCTGTCGTTCCCCGGCAGGCTTGCCGCTGATCCTGGCGACTTCCTTGCCGGTGGCTCCCGGAAGCTCTGCCGGAAAGTACTGACCATAATTCAACTTCCTTCTCTTTTCTTACCTCATTGATGGCGCTACAGATGGCTGAGTTAAATGGAGCACAAAAGTTCCTGGTTCCACAGGTACCTTGAGGGCAGCGCGCTTTGACAGGTCATCAGCAATACTGTTTTCGGCTCAAGGAATGTGCTTTGTTTGCAGACCATCAAAGTGCTCTTCCATTTTTCTCACTTCATCCACATAGGCTTGCATCAATGGACTCTGATGATTTTTGTTGACTTGCCTGACAACAAGCTGTGAATCGCCTCTGATGCTCGCTCTTCCATTTTTCTCACTTCATCCACATAGGCTTGCATCAATGGACTCTGATGATTTTTGTTGACTTGCCTGACAACAAGCTGTGAATCGCCTCTGATGATGAGCTTCTTGATACCAAGGTCTGCCGCAATCCTGAGACCGGTAAGCAGGCCTTCGTACTCTGCAGTGTTGTTTGTCGAGCTCTCCCGGGGAAAATGCATCTGAATTACGTACTTGAGGTGCTCTCCGGTGGGTGCGACAAGCAGCACGCCAGCACCGGCGCCTTGCAGCGAGAAAGCCCCGTCAAAGTACATAATCCATTCTTGATCTGTTTCCTTGCCGGGAAGAGTCATTTCTTGAATCTCTTCGTCTGGTGTTGGGGTCCATTCCGCAATGAACTCCGCCAAGGCTCTGCTCTAAATTGCTGAAGTACTTTCAAACTTGAGACCAAAGCTTGATAGTTCCAATACCCACTCCACAATCCTTCCGGTTGCCTCTGGATTTCGCAAAATCCGCTGCAACGGGAAGCGAGTGACGACGGTAATCTCATGTGCTTGAAAATAATGGCGCAGCTTCCTCGAGGCCATGAGAAGGCCAAAGAGCAACTTCTGCACACTAGAGTATCTTGACCTAGCTCCCTGTAAAAGGGAGCTGACAAAATAAACTGAGCGCTGCACCATCTTTCTCTTTTGCACTGATTCCTCTGACTGCGCAGATCCTGTCTTGCCGGCACCAGACCTTGCCGGGGAAGATCCCGGTGCGTCACTTGACGGTCCTGCCGCTGCCGTTGCCCCCTCGTCGGCTTCTCTCTGCACCACTAACGCAGCACTAACCACTTGATTTTTTGCCGCTAGATACAACAGCAACGGCTCTTGTGGCCTAGGTGCGACTAGCGTCGGTGGAGAGGAGAGGTACCTCTTCAAATCTTGCAGCGCTTCCTCCGCTTTCGGAGTCCATCTCATTGGACCTGCCTTCTTCAAAATTTTGAAAAAGGGCAGGGCGCGCTCAACAGATTTGGAGATGAACCTGCTTAAGGCAGCAACGCAGCCGGCAAGATGACGTACATCCTTGACGCATCTTGGCGCTTCAATCTGCTCAATAGCTTTGATCTTGTCGGGGTTCGCCTCGATCCCTCGCTGAGATACAAAGAACCCGAGAAGCTTGCCGGAAGGGACACCAAACACACACTTCTCAGGATTGAGCTTTAAATTGATCTTGCGCAGATTTGTAAATGTTTCTTCTAGATCTTGTATGAGCGTCGCTTTATCCTTGGTTTTGACCACTATGTCATCCATGTATGCTTCCATATTTCTATGTAGCTGAGGCTCAAAACCAATTTGGACCGCTCTCGCAAATGTAGAACCAGCACTTTTCAACCCGAAAGGCATTCGTATAAAACAATACGTACCACATGGGGTGATAAATGTGGTCTTTTCTTCATCTTCTTTTGCCATGAAGATCTGATGATATCCCGAGTAGGCATCAAGAAACGACAGTAGGTCACAACCAGCAATGGAGTCCACAATCTGGTCGATGCGCGGCAAGGGGAAAGGATCTTTTGGATAGGCTTTATTGATGTCTGTATAATCAATACACAGCCTCCATTTCCCATTCACCTTGCGCACTACAACCGGATTGGCCAACCACGTTGGGTGAAGCACTCCTCTGACCAAACCTGCCGCTTCTAAGTTCCTGATTTCTTCGGCAAAGAATTCTTGCCGCTCCAAGGCTTGCTTCCTCACCCTCTGCTTGATGGGCCGCGCGTGAGGACAGACAGCAAGGTGGTGCTCAATTACCTCCCTGGGAACACCGGGGATGTCAGATGGTTGCCATGCAAACACGTCGACATTCGCCCGCAGGAAGGCAACGAGCGCGCCTTCCTATTTGTCGTCTAGGGTGGAACTTATGGTGAAAGTTCCTCCCGTTTCGTCCTCCTTGACGGGCACCTTCTTGGTCTCTGGTGGAGCAGCCTTGGACTTCTTGTTCTTGCTGGTGGAACTCTCTGGTGCGTCCTCAACGAAAGCGCAGCACTCCGAGGAGGTGCGCTTGCTGGGGTTTGCGCCAGAGATCTTGCCGGTCTTCTTCTTCCCCCAGGGAGTTCCAGCGGCAGGAGGAGATGCCTTGACGGCAGGTGCTGCGGCTGCCTCCTGATAGAGTTGGTCGGTGCAGATTAGTGCATCCTTCTTGTCGGAGTGTATAGTGATGACACTTATCGGTCCGGGCATCTTCAACACATTATACGCATAGTGTGATGCCGCCATGAACTTAGCCAGCACTGGACGGCCAAGGATCCCATTGTATGACATGGGGATCTTGGCGACATCGAACACTACCTTCTCTGTCCTATAGTTGAGCTCGCTACCAAATGTTACCGGTAGCGTAATCTTGCCTTTTGGTTGGGTCCTTCCTGGATTGATCCCTTGAAACATGCCCGTTTCCTCGAGATCTTCATCAGGAATTTGCAGCTTCTTGAGCACGTCCGGCGAGATTAACTTCAGCCCGGCCCCGCCATCAACTAGCATTTTTGTCACCTTGAGGTTGCGGATTGTTGGTGAGACCAACAAGGGCAAGCACCCGACCGCAGTTGTGCGATCAGGGTGATCCTCGGCGTCAAAAATGATAGGCGTGCTGGACCACTTTAAAGGTTTGCGTGCATCAAACGATGGCTCCGTTGCATTAACCTCACGCACCCACTGTTTAAGTCGGCGGTGACAAGAATGTAACAAGGTGCTCCCGTCAATACACATGGCCTCTGTGGCTTTCTGAAACTCGTGCTCGCTGGATTCATCGTCTTCCTCATCATCATTGCCCCCCTCGTCCTTGTCGCGGCCTCGGGCGGGCCTCTCCTTCTGTTGCTTAGCCTTGCCGCGGCGGCCTCCTCGGCCACCATGCTTCTTGCCGGATCCCTCAGCACCGTCCTAGGCCTTCTCCTTGTCTTGTCTTTTGTACTCAGCTCTCTGCTTCTCGACAAGCTGCTCAACTTGCCGGCAGTTTTGGAGATCGTGGCCCTTGCTGCGATGGATCTTGCAATACTGTTTGCCGGAGCCTTTCGGCTTGTCAGTAGCCGCCAAGGCCTGGCAGGAAGCGCTCCCGGTAACTTCCTTGCCGGGGTCGTCAACCTTGGCCTTCTTGGCGGTGCCGGGGTTGTCGGATTCCTCGACAGCAAGCACAGCCTTGCCTTTGCGCTTCTTCTTCCACCGCCGACCTTTCTTTGATGGGGTTGCAGCATCTTCATCCTCTGATCCGCCCCCTCCGCCAATACCCTCGCCAGGGAGTTTCCTCCCTTCTTCAGCTCGAGCGCACTTGTCGACCAAAGCGTAAAGCTCGGCAATACTCCTGACCTTGTTCATCGCCAGCTCTTCGCGCATCTTGCGGTTACGCACGTTCTGATGAAACATGCTAACAACAGCGGCAGGATGAACGTCTGGAATATTGTACTGCACTCGGCTAAATCTCTGGATAAACTTGCGTAGGGGCTCGCCCTCCTTTTGAGGGAGGAGATGCAAATCACTTTCTTGGCCAGGAGCTTGGTGGCCTATAAACAAAGGCACCAACAAACTGATGGCACAGATCTGACCAAGAAGAAATGGAATTCTCCAGCAGATGCATCAACCACGACCTGACGTTGGGTTTGAGCACCAACGGGAAGTAGTTGGCAAGTATCTTGTCATCTCGGCCCCCGGCAGCCTGAACCGCAATGGTGTACATGCTCAGGAACTCCAAGGGGTGAGTCTTGCCATCATATTTCTCCGGGACCTCTGGTTTGAACGTTCGGGAGTTGGGCCACTGGACTCGCCGTAGATCGCGGGTAAGCGCTGGACAACCTACCTCATAGGGCAAGTCGCCTGCGTCCCCTGGCGCAGGCTTGACGACAGTAGGCCCTGCGCGTTTATCGGACTGATGACGTGCCTCCCGTCACCGCTCGATGGTAGTTCGAGCGTCCTCTTTGCTTTGTTCCCAAAGAACTTGACGCTGATCGCGGTGCATCCGCGGATCGGACGACGCCGTGGAATCGTCATCACGGCCGTCGGTCCGCCGGGTTGACGACTGTCGCTGCTGTCGTGGAGGGGAGTACACCGTGGTCGCACCGCCTCCAGTCTTCTCACCATCAGCTCGCGCTGGATCGATAGACCGCTGCGGCGAGGGCCCTGCTTGCTGCGGCCCATCCTTGTTGACGAAGCTGATGAGGCTCTGGATAGTAGATCGCCACTCCTCCATCTTCTTCGGAGCAGGAGGAAAATCGAGGAGCAGCTGCGCATGTGCCAAAGATTCTGCTGGCATAGGCGGCGGTGACAGGTGCGAGGTACGTGAGCTGCTCTGACTCGTAACAGTGTTAGAAGGAGCACCGTCACGATCACGCGACCGCGCGCCACTTCCACCGGCAGTTTGACGTGCATGCTGGGCCTGCGCACCTTGGGATTGATACGCAGAAGTCTTTCCATGGGGACGTTCAGAACCACCAACGCCACGGTGCTGCTCGTCGCATGCGACCTAGGAATGCCGCAATGCTTGCGCCGGTGTGGGAGTCCTAGAAGGCGTCCCCCGATCTCTGGAGTTCGCTTCGCCACCCGTAGGCAGCACAGCTCCATCCTTGGATCCAGTGGCGTGCGAGTTGCCGTCGCCGCTGCGAACGATGCCGCTCGCCTGGCTCGGATCACCAGAACACTGTGGAGGCTCTAAACCTCCACCTCCTGCATCCACGCCGTCACCTGTCCGAGTAGGCACGGGCAAGACGGACGTAGACGGAACAACCGCTGCCACACCCTTCTTCTTGGGTGGCATGGTGACAAAGATGGTGAAGAAACTGACGCGCTGATCATCGGATCAGGTTCGCGCAACCTCGATCCCCCTACCTGGCGTGCCAAAGATGTCGGCGTACGACACCTATGGGATCCGAAGGAGCCCTTTACGATTCGGCAAGGAGAGAGGTATGCACAAAGAGCAGAACCGATGATCAACGCGAGGGGATTTTTACCCAGGTTCGGGCCGCTGATCAGCGTAAAACCCTACTCCTGCTTTAGTTTATTATCAGTGTTTTTGTCCTAGTTCTTGGAGCGCTTGCAATGAACAGTGTGTTCGTGCAGCAGCTACGCCTGCAGAATGGGCCGAGAGTGCTTTCTCTCCAGTCCTCCCCCTGTAGAAGTTGCCTTGGACCTCCTTTTATATGCTCAAAGGGGTCACCACAGTGGCAAACTGTTGATATGCGAGGTGTAAAGTAGCTACAAGGTTATCATACCTAACCACTGACGGTTTAGGAAAAATGCATTTAATGCACCGTGAGGTGTCCGTTTAGGTGTCCTTACTTTCTTGGGGATGAAAAAAGGGGCCATCCCATCAGCACTGCTTAAGCTCGCCTCCACTAGCGCCTCGCCACGCATCCAGAGATGGGACCAGAATACCAGGCTGGTTGCTGCGCTGGAGCGGTGGCACAGTGGCGGAATCTTGCCAGGTGCATATATTGCCGGGCTCCGCAGGCTACCCCGGCAAGATCTTGCCAGGAGCCGAGCCTCTGGCCTCCAGTTCTCCTTATCTTGTGATCCTTGGCTTGAATGTCTCTTTGATAATCTTGGATTAATCTTCAGCTGTTCCCTCGACAAGCCTTACCGCAGGTATGGCTACAACTGCCCGTGCACAAGTATGGGGTACTAAAGGCCCAACATTTAGTACACCGACAGGAGCCCCAGGGCCTAGGCCACACACGAGTGCGAGGCGTTGTTGGGCTAGGCCCAAACAGTGCACGAGCACGTGTGGCAGGGGTTAACTGCTTGTAATTATTCCGCTTACTGTGCTTCCCCACTATGGGCGTTGAATGCGTGACGTGGGAAGCGTGCGCTGAACGGCCGCGGCCGCAGCGCGCTCGTATAGGCGTAATCACATTGGGCAGTAAAAGAGGCAGCCTCGCTCCTTCCCCGTAAAAAGGAATCCGTAGAGGCGCTGCCCATTTACCCCCTCTTCTTTCCAATCTGGAATCCGCCATTACCTTCTCTCTCCCGAGCCTAGAGCAGAACTTCTCCTCATCCACTCACCGCCTCTGTACCCGCTCTATCCTCGGCTTGCGCCTTCGCAACCGCCATGCCGCCCAAGGCTAGCAGGGGCAAAGGCAAGGGCAAGGATACGAAAGCTGATGTCCCGGAGAACGAATTGGCGAAGATGCGGAAGAAGTACGTCGTCTTCGCTCCGATGCTTGACGCGAAATCCTTGAAGAACCGGTACCAGTGGATGTGGGCGATGGAGACGAAGGCTCACCCCGCGACTCGCGTTGGTCCTTGGTTCTGCTCTTTGTGCATACCTCTCTCCCTGCCGAATCGTAAAGGGGTCCTTCGGATCCCATAGGTGTCGTACGCCGACAGTAGAAATAGACCCCATCTTGTTATCCTTTATGGCAACGATACATACGTGTCATTTCCCCTTCTGTCACTGGGATCAAGCACCGTAAGATCGAACCCATCACAAAGCACCTCTTCCCATTGCAAGATAAATAGATCAAGTTGGCAAAAAAAAACCCAAATATCGGAGAAGAAATACGAGGCTATAAACAATCATGCATATAAGAGATCAAAGAAGACTCAAATAACTTTCATGGATAAAAACATAGATCTGATCATAAACTCAAAGTTCATCGGAACCCAACAAACACACCGCAAAAAGAGTTACATTAAATAGATCTCCAAGAGACCACTGTATTGAGAATCAAACGAGAGAGAGGAAGCCATCTAGCTACTAACTACGGACCCGTAGGTCTACAATGAACTACTCACGCATCATCGGAGAGGCACCAATGAGGATGATGAACCCCTCCGTGATGGTGTCTAGATTGGATCTATGGTTTCTGGAACTTGCGGCGGCTAGAATTGATTTTCGTCGACTCCCCTAGGGTTTCTGGAATATTGGGGTATTTATAGAGCAAAGAGGCGGTGCGGGAGGTCTCCGAGATGGGCACAACCCACCAGGGCGCGCCTGGGGGCCCAGGCGCGCCCTCGTGTCTTGTGCTCACCTTGGGCCCCCTCTTCGGTACTTCTTTGGCCCACTAGATGTCTTCTGGTCCAAAAAAATCTCCAAAAAGTTTCGCTACATTTGGACTCCGTTTGGTATTGATTTCCTGCGAAGTAAAAAACAAGCAGAAAACAGCAACTAGCACTGGGCACTATGTCAATAGGTTAGTCCCAAAAAATGATATAAAATGATTGTAAAACATCCAAAAATGATAATATAACCGCATGGAACAATCAAAAATTATAGATACGTTGGAGACGTATCAACTACCACATTGGCATACATGAGCATGGGGCCCAGTTGTCAGCGTGCTGGATGGAGGAAGTAACGCAAGACAAAATGGAGTGCGGAAAGGTGCGAATCGATTGGCTCATGTGTGACGACCACTGGAGCAATCCACTGAGATTGTACGTAAACAAATTCGTGCAAACACGGCTGGTTATACTGTGTGTAGGTGACCTTACGCTTGGCTCTTCGCCTCTTCCGGAAGTCAAACAATGATGATGGTACTACAGTATATATACTTCTGGCAATCTGACACCGAATGAACTGCTGCACGTCCATTGCCTGTATAAGCGCACTATCGTCAAGCAAAAGATTCTCCTCGTCCTGCGAGCCACCGCGCGTGCGCGTGAGCGAGGGGAGGTCGTAGTAAGCAAAGCTTCTCCTCGTTTGTGAGTTGACGGGACACATCAAAGTAGTGTAGTCTCCAAAAAGGGACGACCATGTCCATGGCTACCATCCCGTGCTCCGTCATTCAGTGCGTGCACGATTCACGCTCCATTGAGAAAATAATGTTGCGTACGTGCCATCGAATAGAAAAACATGCCACCACGTCATGGTCAAACTTTGATTCGTTCACGCGTGGTTCCCATGAACAACTATTACACTCGCCAAATTATCACGTGAGCTGCCTCTTCGTACAGAAATGAGCTCACCGTGTACCCGCGTGTGAGTATTAGGGAAAGAGGCAAAGAGTACCTGCGTCGGTGCCTGCACCTCTTCTCTTCATGCTCGTATTCCTTTTTTCCGGGTGATTCGTGCACGTAATCCACCTCCGTTCATGACCGTTGGTGAGTCTCTCCTACTACTTAACTCCATTTTCTTGCATGACACATGGACCTGGATGCTGGATGTCCCACGTGTCGGCAAAACGAAGAAGAACGCTTTTCGACGACCAAGAAGGAGCAAGGAACCTCGTGGTGGAGCGTCTGGAATCTTAATATTTTATATTCAGTGATATAAAATCAACCCAATCTTCTCCACATCCTAGTAGACCGAAAGAGTCCGAAACATAGCAGCCCAGTGTAGTTACATCATACATGGCCCACCTCATGATATCACCATATTTCTTGGCCTCTGTGCGACACCTAGCTCTAGTAATCCACCAGCCCGTATCGCTTCTCACTCCTCGTCTCTCTCAAAGTGCGGTGGGCTGGCGATTTTGCCGTCTATTGAGGTCGGTTAACTCACACTCGCTCCCACATGTTAGCGACATGCCAAGAGCATTCTAAATTTTTTATTGTACTCTATTGTTATGCCAAGAAGAGGAAGCGCTTTAACCAACGGACCAAACAAGACAGGCGTGCCGTGCCGTGAGTGGGTCCAGTTTCTCGTTTTGAACTTGTTTGGTGTAGTAGTAACACTTGGTTTTGCACCTTCATAGAATGATGCAAAGCCTCGCTAAAAAGGCGCTTTGCTTTCTGCTAATCCCGTCAACCGTTCTTGTTTTGTGCATTAAATTGTTAAGTGCCATGATTAAGATATAATTAACCAATGCATGAAAAACGTTCTTGTTTACTGTAGTACTCCTCACTTATGCATGCGTTGCGATTAGTACTATTCCCTTCATTCATACATATATATAGGGCCTAATGTATTCTTCGAGGTTGCCTTTGACTATTGATAAGGTTTTATATAATTTGAAAATTATATCATTCAAAGATCCTTTCACGTACGAAATTGACGGTATGCTTTGAGCAACTTGCATGTCCTATACTGCTCGAACATGTGGTCAAAGTTAGTCTAAAAAAACACATTAGACCCTATATACATGGCCAGAGGGAGTACATGATACTAGCAAACGCGCACCATCTAGTAGTTCATTGGTTGGTTTCAATTTTTGAATTGAGTAGTGCTACTAGTACACTTGATGTTGTGCTGCTACCTGATAACCCACAAGTATAGGGGATCATTTGTAGCCTTCTTCAATAAATAAGAGTGTCGAACCCAACGAGGAGCTAAAGGCAGAACAAATATTCCCTCAAGTTCTATGGACCACCGATACAACTCTACGCACACTTGACGTTTGCTTTACCTAAAACAAGTATGAAACTATTTTGCAAGAATAAAACTACGAGTACTTTGCGAGAATAAAACTACGAATAAATTGCAAGGTAATAAAAGTGGATATCTTTTGTCAACAAGAAAGTCATTTGTCCCTAGGTAATTGATAACAAGTACCGGTAATCATTCTTGTAATTTTATATGAGGGAGAGGCATGAGCTAACATATTTTCTCTACTTGGATGATATGCACTTATGAATGGAACTCTAGCAAGCGTCCGCAACTACTAAAGATCATTAAGGTCATGAAACCCAACCATAGCATTAAGTATCAAGTCCTCTTTATCCCATACGCAACAACCCACTTACTCGGGTTTAAGCTTCTGTCACTCTCGCAACCCACCATAAGCGAATCATGAACATATTGCAACACCCTACAACGAGGATCCCTCACGTTTGTGCAAGACGGAGGGCACCGTAGGACAACACCATAAATAAAATATACAATCATACCAACCAAGATCACGATTAACCCATAGGACAAAACGGATCTACTCAAACATCATAAGATAGCGAAATATCATTGAGAAATAATATATGGAGTTGAGCACCATGTTTAAGTAGAGATTACAGCGGGGAGAAGAGGTGTTACACCGCTGCATAGAGGGGGAGAGAGTTGGTGTAAACGGTAGCAAGATTGTTGATGTAGATCGCCGTCACGATCCTTGCCCTGGCGGCACTCCGGCGCCACCGGGAGAGAGGGGGAGAGAGCCCCCCTCCTTCTTCTTCTTCCTTGGCCTCCCCCCTAGATGGGAGGAGAGTTCCCCCTCTGGTCCATGGCCTCCATGGCGGCGGATGGGCGAGAGCCCCTCCGAGATTGGATCTCCCTCTCTGTTCTCTTCTGTTTCGCGTTCCCCAGATCTGGCCGAAAACCGTTTCTTAAATTCCCGGAGATCCGTAACTCCGATTGCGCTGAGATTTTAACACGATTTTTTTTCGGATATAAGCTTCCTTGCGCCCGAAGTAGAGCCCCTACCGATGTACGAGGTGAGCACAACGCACCACTGCACGCCAGGGCCCTGGGGCACACCCAGGTGTCTTGTGGTGTGTGGGGGCCTCCGTTTGCGATGATTCCAACTCCCAAAAATCATAAATATTCCAAAATAATTCTCCGTAAAATTTTATTGCATTTGGACTTCGTTTGATATGGATTTTCTGCGAAACAAAAAACATGCAACAAACAGGAACTGGCACTGGGCACTGGATCAATAGGTTAGTCCAATAAATCATATAAAAAGTTGCCAAAAATATGTGAAAGTTTGACAATATTGGCATGAAACAATCAAAAATTATAGATACGATGGAGACGTATCACTACCGTCCAATATTCGCATGTGGTGGTTTCTAGAATAAAAAAAGGAGGTAGTACTTACTGTGGGAAAGGTGAAGTGATGGTTGCTTCATCCAAGCAACTTATTACTCTAGGAATATTGGAGTACCAGCAGATTCAACGAAGTGTGAAATGATGGTTGCTTTGTCCGAGCAACTTACTGTGGCGAAGGTGGGGCTCTATGATTTGACTACTCACTAGTCATTATTACTGCGGCGCAACGACCGGGGTGAATCTCCCCTGCAGTTGTGAACTCAATATTGGTGCATGGCAGGTGGAGCCGGATGAAGGATGTCCCACATGTCGGCGAAATGAAGTTGAATTGTTTCTGGCATTGCTATCAATCTTCCAGGATTTGTTTATATGTACACATAATTTTCCAGCGTAATGAAATTGTACTATAATGCTACGAAGGTTTCAAATTTGGTTCCCGCAAAAAAAAAAGGTTTCAACTTAGGATTCATGTGTCCTCTTGCCTCAAGATTGTCTCGTTACAACATTCCATCAAATGCAAATGAAACTACCATGGCTGCTAATGCATCTCAATGATTCGCAGAATAGCGCCAATATTCACATCACAACTGAAGACAAAGTTGTGAGAAGGTGTACAAATATGGAAAAATATATAGTTGATCGATGTTGTTCGTAGGCACGGCTCCATTTACTGGCCACAGTGTTCATTGGTTGGCAGCTAGTTTCACGCAGCTCTGTAGCCAAGAAAGAGGTGTATGGAGCACATCACAATCTGATCATTTTTTGCAGTTCCACTAAAATCAAGCTGATCATCCCTGTCTGCAAAGATATTCAGTCAGTGTGATTACAATAATAGTGGAACTAGATGATGAAACATAACACACACAAATAGGAGCCGATCACCTCTGCAATCTCTCTTTAAGACTAACTACTTGTTGGAGAAGATTAGGCTCAGAGTTGGATGAGGAGGATAGCAAAACCAATCTCCCTTTCTGCAGTCCCACAGAAATGTAAAAACGTTGCCTGTGTGACATTTTGGCGGAACTGCACAAAACACGCTTAAGAAAAAAGTGATTTGTGCAGTTTACCAAAAGGTCGCAATAGCAACGAGGTGAAATGGATAGCCCTGTTTGCAAAAAGAGGTAGAAAGGAAATAATTACTGCCCAATAACAGTTGAAGACACATACGCCAACAAAAAAGAAGCATATTCCATGTCATAACGGAAAGATAGCAGCATGGTGGTTTATCAAAAACGGTGTGAGGACGAGATTTGCAAGATGGAAAGTACGCTCGCCGAGATACGTTTTAAGCAAAGAACTAAAGAAGATCCACATGCAGGATATTCCGCATGCATCAACGTGGGAAGATGGGCAGTGGAGCAAGGACGGAGGAAGCTGTACCTGAGGGTCGTCAGGATGTAACTACGAGGGCAGCGGCGGCCGGGATGTGCCCATACTGCGGCAGCGAGCAAGTGGCGAAGGCCCTACTGCGCCGGAGCTTGGTCAGAGAGAATGGCGGGTACCGCAGATCAAGACGTGTTGCCTCAATGCCGTCGAACGGAGAAACGATGCACATCCTCCCTTTCCACCGGCAGACGGGATGCGCCCGGATCAGTGACCAACGGTGAGAGAGAGAGAGGCCACCACCGCCTTGTGTGAGATATAGTGTGAAGAGAGACAAACCCCGGCACGCAGGCTCCATTGTATATAGTGGAGCGGATTACTTTTTTCTCGATGACAATCGTTTTATATTCTATACGTGCCATTGAGGAATGTAACTTTATTTAAAACTAACGTGTCAAGTCAAACTTTGTTCCATGTACGCGTGGTACACGACCCTCCTTCAAGTAAACAACCGCTACACGCATCAAATTATCACGTGGGCTACCTTTTCGTACAGAAATGAGCTCCACCGTGTACCCGCGCGGGTGTGGCCGGGAACGAGACCTGAGTACGTGCGTCATGCGTGCACCTCTTCTCTACATGCAGGTACCCCATGTACCTGGGTGTGTGAGAGAGAGATGGTGTGTGCGAAGTAACATATGCAATGTGCGTGAAACAGAGGCCTAGATATATCATATATAGAGGGGGCGATCCATAAGAAGAGAGTGGAGGGATCGTCAGCGTGAGATACCGATAGAATCGAAGCGAGGGATTAAGCATGTGGGTGCGCGATCGATAAAGAGTGCCATCGAATTTGTGTGTGCCCACGTCAAAGATATAGGGCGGCCGGCCGGCCTACTGGAACGTGAGAGGGGAGAGGTGCAGTTTGTCTCTGTGGCATGGATACCTACCTACAACATTCGACTATCGGTGTGTGTGTGTTGGGGGGGGGGGGGGGGGGGGCAGAGCCTATAACTATAGAGAGGTAGATCGACTGGTATATGTGTGGAGAAGAAGAGGGACCTAGCTATGTATTGAGGAAGATCGAGCGGCATGCATGCATATGTGTAGGAGAGGAATAATGTTGGGAGAGAGACAGAGCTAGAGTGCTGGAGGGTTAGTGGTGGAGTTGCTTATCACAAGTGGTGGGAGAGGCCTGCTAGACAAATGGAGGGTACGACTGCAATATCAATAAGAGAGGGGATGCTTGCCTGTCTGTGCACGTGCGTGTGAGAGACGGGTCGGGAGGCATGCACGGATGATGAGGGGGGACGATATGGATGTGGTAAGCAGACATTACTACATAGGAAGATCAATCGTCGTGTGTCGGACAAAGGAAGAGACATAACTTATGAGGTACGTCGATCAGTGCGTGGGGAAAAAGAGTTATAGTCGACCTAGCTACGTGTAGGGAGATCGATCGGTATACATGCATGTGTTAGAAGCAAATAAGGCCCGGAGAGATAGATAGAGAGAGAGGGATGCGGCTGGGAGGTGGTGTGAGAGGCCTACTATATCGAGGGGGAGGAGTGTGCGAGTATGAGATCGATGAAATGAGGGGCGGGAGTGTGCACGTAAGTGGAACCGTATTAGACAGAGATGGGCATGGACGGTGAGAAGAGAAGAGGGAAAGCGTGTGTTTGGGGTAAGCATGCCTGGCTAGGGAGGTATATCGATCGGTGTGTGCCAGAAAGAAGGAGCTGGAGGGCCTACACACCGTGGGTGAACGAACTAAAGAGAAATAATGAATGTGCGCGATGGATAGAATGCCGAGGGAGGGTGAGAGGGAGGCGGGCATGTGCATGCACGAGAGAAAGTTAGCGCTAGCTACAAAGAGAAGAGGATTGTGTGGGTGTAAAAGACTAACAGAGATCATATTTTTTTATACAAATGGATTCGGATATTTGAATAAGAGATCATAGTGTTCTAAACCCACGCATGCATGATTATAATGGTCATACACATGGTGTGGTTATGAACATGTTATACTATAACAATTTATTTGAATTTGTGATAATGTGTGACATTGCAGCTCACGGCTAAATACTTGTCATAATGTAGGGGGCGGGGCACTGTACATTGTGTGATAAACATAGTATACATATGAAACATGGTTTAGATTATGAACATCTAGCTAGCACTTCAAATGTACTATTATTTGGAATCAACAAAAAGTGGATTCAAATTTTTGAATTCGAGTTCTGTCGGGGGGATGGACCTCGGGTAGGCAACGGAACCCGGATCTCTTTCAAAAACATCTGGGCAGGCAAAGCCCCTCAACCCGGCTCGCCCCTGGCTGGCTCCCCAGGGTGAGCCAGCCGGGTGCCGCGACCCGGCCAGCCGGCTAGCGCATGCCGGCCGTCCACGAGAAGTGTGAGCCGGCCGGGTGCCGCGACCCGGCCAGCCGGCTAGCGCATGCCGGCCGTCCACGAGAAGTCAACCCCGGAGACAAGCAAGCATGGCAACAGTGCCCCCTCCTTTACGCCGGCCCCGGCGGGCGCGGCAGCGGCGCTCCTATGCCCCCGCCTGGGGTGGGCGGTGTCCTGGGGGCACGACCCTATAGCAGGGCGGCGCTGACCGTTCCATGACGCCTGGCGAGGCGTGCCATAGTACCCAGCAGCCGGCCGTACCCGCTCCCGGCGGCCCCGATACGGCCAGCACCCGGCGGACCCGGCGACACCCTCACCCGACGGACCTGGCAGACCCGACGGCCCCCACTGTCGGCTCCTAGACACTGACACCAGGGCCCCGCGCCCATGTAACTTTACCATTGTAACCCCGGGGGCGAGCCTATAAGACCCCCCAGTGCCCCTCCATGCAAAGGGGTTAAAAGCGATCATCAGTAGCACACACACACACACGGAGAGGGAACAACCTATACACTGGCCTGTCTTCCTTCCTCCTCAGAACAGCTCAAGGAGCAAGCTTGTATCCACCTCATATAAACCACACTCGGCAGGACTAGGGGTGTTATCTCTCCGGAGAGCCCCGAACCTGGGTACGTCTTGTGTCCCCCGGTCACTTGTACCAACCTCGCCTCTGGAGCCCACCGGTGCCCTCGTGCCTGTTCCTCTCTTTAGCCATCCCATGGGATCTGCCGTGAGCTCACCATGACAGTTGGCGCCCACCGTGGGGCAGCTCGAGGCACCGGCCGGAGTCACGTTACAAACGAGGCCCGTCACCGACTCCGGCAAGCGCATCATGCATGGCGCGGTCCCCGCACCCAGCGCGGCGCCGGCTCGTCCATCGTCCCCTTCGGCGTGTGGCGCATCTCCGTCGCGCTCGCCTCCGACGAGTACCCCCACGAGGTGGTCGACATCACTGACTCACCGTCCCCGTCGACTGTAACATCTCCGACGATGTGGCGGACCTCTGCACCTGCATGGAGGTGATCACCACCGGCTCGGCCTCCGCTTCGTCCAGCGCCATGAAGAAGGCCACCATGGCCAAGGCCGTAGCCGCTCGCGCCAACATGGCCGACCCGCTGCATGCAACACTCCAGAACCTCAGCATCCCCAAAGCCACCGACGTCGACACCACCCAGGCCAGGGCCCGGCTCAACGAGGAGTGCGTGCGCCTGCTGGACGAGGCCACGACGCTTGCTACTATGCAGCGCCGGCTGGAGTCCGTCCAGCGGGAGCGCGACACCGCGTACGGCTTCACGCCGGCCGCAGCCGAGCCCAGCCGGGTCGCCAAGGTGCGGATCCGTGGCGGTGCCATGGGACGTGCGCTGGGCACGGTCCCGCCCGTCTACAAGACCCCCGTCAAGAACATGCGCACCATGTCAGCTGTGGGCCTGGAGCTTCTGCAGGGCGAGGAGTTGCAGGAGCGCCTGCAGTGCATGCGCGAGCTGCTTGCCGCGATGAGCACGCAGCAGGACCGCCTCGACGCTCCCGCAGCTTCCGGCTTGCATCGCGCCAGGGACCGTGAGTCCCGGGACACCCAAGAAGCATCTTCCCCGTGCCCGGCGAAGCCCGTTCGGGACGACCCAAACTAGGCGCGACCGCACCTTGACGGCCGGGGACGGCTTGGGTGATGAACCGGCTCCAAACGATCGGCGCCGACAAGGCCTCCCCCCGCAATCCGGACGCCACAGCCTGCCGGCTTCGGCCGATCCGGCTCCTTGTGGCCCGATCGCAAGCCGGCTGGGTCCGCGTGACATCAACAACAACGATGCTCACCACCGCATCGAGCAGCTCGCCCTCTCCCTCGACCTGGAGGAAGACAATGCGGTTGGTCCGGCTTGTTTCGGCCCGCGCATCCGCGATGACCCCTTCCACAAGGGGTTCACACTTCCCCGAGACACCCCCAGGTACAACGGGACCATCAAGCCGGAGGACTGGCTCATCAACTACACCACTGCCATCGGCATCATGGGCGGCAACCGATGCCTGGCCGTGCGCTACGCCTCGCTCATGCTGCAGGGCTCGGCCTGGACGTGGCAGAATAGCCTGCCAGCCGGCAGCGTCAACTCGTGGCTCGACTTCGAGCAAGCCGTCATGCGCAACTTCATCGGCACCTACAAGCGACCCGGCCATCCCAGTCAGCTCGCCATGTGCGTGCAGGGGCCGGATGAGACCGACCGTCAGTACCTCGCATGCTGGACCGAGCTCCGGAACAGCTGCGATGGGGTCCACGAGGTTCAAGCCATTCAGTACTTTGTGAGCGGCTGCCGGGATGGCACCCTCCTCAAGCACAAGATCCTGCGCTCCGAGCCGACCACCATGGCCGTGCTCATGGTCACGGCGGACAAGTACGCCACGGCCGACTCCACCATGAAGGTTCAAGTGGTGTTGGACGCCGCCGGCAAGGCGTTGCCGGCGCCACCTTCCAAGCCGGCTAGCAAGAGTAGCCGCCAGCAGAACAACCAGCAGAACAACAAGTGTAAAGCCGAGCAGCCGGCCCCCCGCTACAACAACCACCTCGTCACTGCCGCCGATCAAGCACCCGCAGCCGAGTCGGCTGGCAATCGGCATCAGCGAACCGGCAAGACCGCTTGGCAACCCGCCATGAGCTTGGAGGAGATGCTTGACGCCCCCTGCAAGCACCACAGTGGCACAAGGCTGTCTACACACACGCTCCGGCAATGCGCCATCACCAAGCGCATAATGAGGGGCGACATCCCTCTGCCTTCTCCTCCAGCACCGGGTGCGGAACAGCCGGCCCCGCCGCCGCCGCCGCCCCCAGCAGCGGGCGCCATGCGCGACGAAGCCTACCCCAACCCAAATGATTGCTATGTCGTCTTCACCAGCATGGTTAGTGACAAGCACAGCGAGCGCCTGCTTCGGCAGGAGGTGAATACCATCATCCCGGCCGTGCCCGAGTACATGCACTGGTCGGAGTGCCCTGTTAGCTGGACCCGGGAGGACCATCCGGCCGCCATGCCCACGTCGGGTGGCTACGCCCTCGTCCTCGACCCCACCATAGTCACTAAGAAGCGTACCTGCAAGTTCTCCCGAGTCCTCATCGATGGCGGCAGCAGCATCAACATCCTCTACCGCGACACCATGACCAAGCTCGGCATCGAAGCAAGGAAGTTGGAGCCGACCTGGATGGTGTTCCACGGCATCGTGCCGGGCCTCTACTATCCCCCATCGGCCGGATCTAGCTCGACGTCCTGTTCGGCACTCGAGACCACTTCTGGTGTGAGCCCATCTAGTTCGAGGTGGTGGACCTGTCCAGCCCCTACCACGCACTGCTGGGCTGGCCCACGCTAGCAAAGTTCATGGCAGTTCCCCACTATGCCTACCTGAAGATGAAGATGCCGGGTCCCAAGGGCCTCATCACCATTGTCGGCGACTACAAGAAATCCCTGGAGTGCGCCCGTGCCGGCGCCAAGCTAGCCGAGTCGCTCGTCATTGCCGAGGAGCGGCGCCAGCTCGACTGGATCATGGCGCTGGCTGGTGAGCAGCCGGCCGTGCCGGCTTTGGCCGAGGAGTCGGCTGGCGAAGCCTCCTTCCAGCTATCCAAGGACACCAAGAAGGTCAAGCTCAACCCATCTGACCCCAGCTGCAGCCAGTACGTGGTTGTGGGCACCCGCCTCGGCAGCAAATTGGAAGGCGAGCTCGTCGACTTCCTCCGTGAGAATCGGGATATCTTTGCATGGTCCCCAAAGGACATGCCGGGTGTTCCGAGGAAGTACGCCGAGCACAAACTACACGTCCGCAAGGATGCCAAGCCTGTCTGTCAACACCTGCGCCGCTTTTCTGAGGAGAAGCGGAGAACCATTGGAGAAGAGGTTGCCCAGCTTCTCGCCGCCGGCTTCATCATGGAAGTGTTTCACCCCGAGTGGCTGGCCAACCCAGTCCTCGTCCTGAAGAAGAACAACACATGGCGCATGTGCATAGAATACACCAGCCTGAACAAGGCTTGCCCCAAGGATCCTTTTGCCCTCCCGCGGATAGATCAAGTGATCGACTCCACGGGCGACTGTGAGCTTTTGTCCTTTCTGGACGCTTACTCCGGCTACCACCAGATCAAGCTGGACCCGGCCGATGCCCTGAAGACGTCCTTCATCACGCCCTTTGGGGCGTACTGCTACATCACCATGTCATTCGGCTTGAAGAACGCCGGCGCCACCTTCCAGTGCTGCATGCAGAAGTGCCTGCTGCAGCAACTCGGCCGCAACATGCACGTCTACGTCGATGACATCGTGGTGAAGACCAAGCAACATCTCCTGCTCCTAGACGACCTCAAGGAAACCTTCGCCAACCTGTGTCGGTACAAGATCAAGCTCAATCTGGAGAAATGCGTATTCGGCGTGCCAGTTGACCAGTTGCTCGGTTTCCTCGTCTCGGAGCACGAAATTGAGGCTAACCCGGAAAAGAACAAGGCCTGCACGATGTCCAGAAGTTCACTGGCTGCTTGGCCTCTCTCAGCCGGTTCCTCAGCCGGCTGGGCGGGAGGGCTGATATGTCTCCAACGTATCTATAATTTTTTATTGTTCCATGCTATTATATTCTCTGTTTTGGATGTTTTGTATGCATTAATATGCTATTTTACATTATTTTTGGGACTAACTTATTAACCTAGAGCCCAGTGCCAGTTTCGGTTTTTTTCCTTGTTTTTGAGTTTTACAGAAAAAGGAATATCAAACGGAGTCCAAACGGAATAAAACTTTACGATGATTTTTCTTGGACCAGAAGACATCCACGGAGCTTGGAGAGGGGCCAGAAGAGTCCCGAGGACTCCACAAGCCCTGAGGCCGGGCCCTAGGGGGGTGCCTCCCTGGCTTGTGGGCTCCTCGGGAGTCCTCCAACCCTAATTCTTGCACTATAAATTCCCAAATATTCCCAAACGACCAGAAGCATCCACCAAAATACTTTTCCGCCGCCGCAAGCCTCTCTTCCCGTGAGATCCCATCTTGGGGCCTTTTCCGGCACCCTGCCGGAGGGGGATTCGATCATGGAGGGCCTCTACATCAACCTTGCTGCCCTTCTGATGAAGCGTGAGTAGTTTACCACAGACCTACGGGTCCATAGCTAGTAGCTAGATGGCTTCTTCTCTCTCTTTGATCCTCAATATAATGTTCTCCTCGATGTTCTTGGAGATCTATCCGATGTAATCTTCTTTTGCGGTGTGTTTGTCGAGATCCAATGAATTGTGGATTTACAATCAGATTATCTATGAATATTATTTGAGTCTTCTCTGAACTCTTTTATGCATGATTTAATATCTTTGTATTTCTCTTCGAATTATCGATTTGGTTTGGCCAACTAGATTGGTTTTTCTTGCAATGGGAGAGGTGCTTAGTTTTGGGTTCAATCTTGCGGTGTCCTCACCCAGTGACATAGTAGGGGTAGCGAGGCACGTATTGTATTGTTGCCATCAAGGGTAAAAAGATGGGGTTTTCATCATATTGCTTCAGTTTATCCCTCTACATCATGTCATCTTACTTAAAGCGTTGCTCTGTTCTTATGAACTTAATACTCTACACTACAAAAAAATACACTTCCGTGATGATACGTGTTTGTCACAGTAGGTCACGTTTTCTGTTATGCATGTACATCCATGACGACTTTATGACAGAATCAAGATAGTCATACCTGTGCTATCATAAAAGTGTTCCATGACATTACCAAAATTATCATCACGAAAGTGTCCACTTCCATGACGATAAATGGCGCGTCATGGAAGTGCTTTCGTCAAGGGTAACCGACACGTGGCATCCACCGTAACGGGTCGCCGTTAAGCTATCGGGTTCCGGTTTGGATCCGATAACCCGTTAACAGCCCGGACCAATGGCGATTTTCCACGTGTAAAATTCTCATTCACCGACGATCCACGTGTCAGCTCAGCGTTGGGACAGATGTCAACCGTTGATTGGACAAGAATCGCTAATGAAACATTGACACGTGGGACGGCTCAATAGAGGCCCATATAGGTTTAAAAGCCGGCCTAGGAACAGGCCCACAAGATTTCGTCAAATCTAATGGGCCGGCCCGTTAACAGCCTAACATTTTCTGGACCAAATTATGGCCCACATCAAATACGGGCCGTTAAAGGACTGCAATATTCTGGGCCAGTTTACGGCCCATATCAGATCCGGCCCATTAACAGTCTGCAATAGTTAGTGCCAAATTACGGTCCATATCTGATCTGGCCCGTTAACTAACTTTCATATCTTGGGCCAAATTACGGCCCATAATAGATATGGCCCTTTAACAGCTATTGTGCCATCGGACCCATTGGGGGCCTGATTTGCTCTTCGGCCTCTTAATGGCCCATTTAACAGTTCGGCCCGATATGAGTTTCGGCCTATCAGCGGCCCTGTCTACATATGGGCCTCTTTCGGCCTGGTTTCACTTTCGGCCATTTAAAGGCCCGAGTTGCACCTGGGCCTAATTCTGGTCCGTAGTTACTTTCAGCCTCTTAACGGCCCGTAGTCTTCGTGGATACATTCTAGCCCAAACTGCCTATCAGCCCATTAAAGGCCCTTGATAGTGTTGGGCCTAATTTTGGCCCGTTATACATCCGGCCTGCTTCCAGCCCGTCATGTAATTGGGTCAGCCAAGGCCCAAAAACATTTCAGCCTGTTAATGGCCTGTCATACAAATGGGCCAATAATGGGCCGATGTATATTACAGCCTGCTGTCGGCCCGTGATTTGTTCGCCACAATTAAGGCTCAATCTAGATCTCAACCTGTTAAAAGCCTATTTAATTTTCTGGCCCAATTAAGGCAAGCGGTTTACTCGGCCTTTTAAAGGCCCGAAACTAATAGTGGGCCAGATTAAGTCTAGACCTAACTAATGGCCCAAGATGATTGTAGGCCCATGGTTCGGCCCGTACTAGTGATTGGCGACTGGCCAATTTTAGTACCAAAATTATTTTTTTATAAACCTAACCTATTGGCTCATTGCACTCCGATCGAAGATTACGACATTTTCTCAGAGCGACGACAGCATAAACAGCAAATAAATTACAACATCATGACGAAGAATAATCCTAGACTATACAACAAAGAAATTACAGCATATTACATCCCCTGGGCATCAAAGTTCGCCGCCAGTAATAATATAGGGCAACCAGACAGCAGATTCTATAAACTGGGCAGGTCGCCACCAGTGGAAGTAAACAGGCCGACAAAATAATAGACAGAACCGACAGCACTTCGACACAGTTCAAGAAAGGTTAGCCCGGCCCAGGAGCTGCAGCGCAAGCAGCTTAGCAACCTGATGAGACTGCGCTTGTTTAACGCTTATATCCACCAACTCAAGCTGGATAGCATCAATAGACGTCCTGTACTTATGGTTAATCTTGCATAGAGATTGGAGTTCCAGTCAGATTTGAGCGGAAGTATGTCTTTCTGCTTGAATTTCAGACTGAAGAAGTCGAACAGATTCAGGTGGCGACTTCATCGAGCTTGTGTCACTGAGCAAGTTCGACACTACATCAAGACATGACTTTGGGGTTGTATCGCTACCCTCAAGATGTGTTGCCTTCTTCTCTCGAATATATATTAGAGGGACAAACAATGGGTTCGTCTCACTATCATTGTGGCAGTTCTTCCTAGCATCAGTGCTGTCACCCTGAGAGAGAAACAAGTAGGTAGATAACAGGTTTTGCATGTATAAGCATCAGCGCTGTCAATTCATCTCATTTCTTTGTCAGAAATAAAGAGACACGGTTTAAAATAGCATTAACATAATAGGCATTGTTCATAGTTAAGACGGCAGGAAATGGCATTGTGCAGGAGCGGCCAGCTTCACCATACCACTGGATTACAGATCAAGAACACAAGCATACATGTAGTGCTAAACAACGTATAAGCATGAATGGTGAGTGTACTGTCAATTTATACCATTTCAGATTGGTAAATAAAGAGACATGATTTAAATAACATTAATATAATATGGCATTGTTCATAGTTGAGACATAGCAGGATATGACATTGTGCTGGAGTTGGTAGTTTCATCACACCACTAGATTACAGATCAAGAACACAAGCATACACGCAGTGCTAAAGAAGATAACTTGCTATGTTTAGTTTAATTTACATGGTATGAATAAGGAACTAGGTTGTACAACTAAAGACTAAAATTGAGAAGGGCAAACTTATGTTTATGTATTTCTTCGTTATAAACTTTGAACAAGCAATTTGATGCAGATGACAAAATAAACAGCATTTGCACTCGTAGCTATCCAAATATACACAACAAAGTTTGAAGGCTCAAGGAGGACAAACTTACATTAGTAGTGAAGACCGGCTCTATAAAGCCCTTGTCCATATTGATGGGGGGGGGGGCAATTCAAGAAGTTTACCGCACACTCTTCTTCAAGAGCATTGCCTTTATTCTACATTTTGTTAAGAGTAAATATAGATGTGAAAATATAGGAACAAATGGCGATTATTTAACCTAAGATGCAGAGTACAAATGTAAATACAGCATACAGGCAAAAGGCACTGAGATGAGCAATGCAGAGCTAAACTTCTTCAGTAACATTGGTCTTATTCAATATTTTGGGAAGAGTAAATGTAGATCTGTTGTGTAGAAAAAGGAGGGCAAGGGAAAATAAGCTGCAAAGTGTGCTTGAAGAACTAGCTGACAATATAAGTACAATGATGAAGGACAGCAGATACTTACAAGAACAATGCAGAACTAAATTTCTTCATAAGCATTGGGTTTATTCTATATTAATGTAAGCATTAATATAGATCTGATAATTTGGAGTGAACAGTGGATAATCAAGCTATAATGCACAATGATGTCACATAATCCACCAGGTATGAATGTAAGTACATCGATAGGACAATAGGTACTCACAAGAGCAAAGCAGCGACTAGCATAGTTGCGATATCCTAGGTTTTGCAGCGTTGGTTCTATCGCCAATATAAGTGGGGTGCTATCTGATTTCTCCGGTAGCACCACATTTTTCAAGGACTTTGCTTGTACTCCTTCAGGTTCTGCAATCACCCTCTTCCTTTTGGATGTCTGAAACACAAGAACAGCATTTGAATGGAAAAACATGGTATGACGACAAATGGAATAGGTATTGATAATGGATGGGCATGGCATCTTCACATATATCATGAGTAAACTAAGCAGATGGCGGTGCAACGAAGCAAAAGAAATGCAAGACACCTTATGCAAGATACGTGCAACCAATAAAACCTTGCCAAATTAGAACAGGCACCTTATTGGGTGAACAGGATAGGCCATCTGCCTTTGACTCCTTGATCTCAGAATAGTCATTAGGATCATATTCTGAATACGAATCTATAGGTCGGGAGCATGTGGGTTTCATTGCATCCACAATGGACCTCAATCCCTTGATGCCAAGTTTGTTACCCATTGAACTGTTCCGCAATATTCTTCTGATGTGCGCATTCTTATATTCATTGTGATTACGTACAATATCTGAAAAGCATGAAAACATAAATAGTAGTCAGATTATCTTTGTAATGCAGAGAACATTGTAATATAATAGGGGCTCCCTGTAAACCCTTGTGTGCTATCACTGGATTACAATGAGAGAGCCCATGTGTGCTGTAATATGGTGAGTAGATTAATATAATCTGGCACAACTACACAAAAAATAGGCTCCCTGTTGGGAGCTCCAGATGTAAGGATAGTTGGCAGATGATAGGTTCATAATATACCGTATAGAAAGTTTATTGCCAAACCATGATAACGGGAGTGCACAGCCACTAGGCAGATCATAGTGTAGATAAAAGGGGTACACCATAACCACCATAAATAAATCGGGAAAGTAGAACTGGTTGGAAAATACAGGGTTTTGCCGCTACTAATATGCAGCCTATCGATCACCTCCAGGCCAGCTCTATTCATCTGAAGGCGCACTACTATTACTATCAGTCCAGTCTATCAAAGACCGCGCGGCTCCAACCATATCCGGGATATTATGGCAGACCAACTCGAAGTGCGAAATCATGTAGTAGAACCGGCCCAATAGAGCTGTCGACTGCAGATGTCCCTGCTCCCCTTCCTAACAAGGAACATGTTGTACTTACTAAAGAAGAACAAAAGAGGAACATGTTAAAGAATAGAAGGGGAAGCATATTATTGAGATTCCCCTTCTTTCTTTACAATGTTGGTTGCCCACCCATGATGAATCAGAGTGCCCAAAGAAATGCCATTCCATGATGTCTCTCTATATGTGGCCACATGCATATGGAAACTCAAGTGGGAGCATTAGCTGACCAATTAAATGTGTGTCTGTTAGCTAATGTCAATATCATATCACATTCGTATTTGAAGAAGCTTAGGATGTATGATTGGTGTGTTATTTAGCTTTAAAGGGTGGACAGTTGCTAGTAGGACACAAAGCACCTACGCAGATCATAGTGTAGATATAATGGGAAAACCCTAAGCATCAGGAGTAAAATCAGGAAAGTGGAACTTGCTGGAAAATATGTGCTAGTATTGCCGGTACGAATAGAAAGGCTTTGGATACCAGCTCTCTACAACTGAAGGCGCAGTACTGTTACTATCAGTCTAACTCTCGAAGGTGACACATACGAACGAATACGAAGAGTTGAAAGCGTCCATGACAATCGACATGAAGACCAACATGAAGAGTTGAAAGCATCCATGACAAGCGAGCGAATAGACCTATACACTGCAAATGTCCCTGCTCCTCTTCACTACAAAGAACATACTATACAACTATTATACTCCCTCTGTTCCTAAATACAAGTCTTTGTAGAGATTCCACTATGGATCACATACGGATGTGTATAGATACATTTTAGAGTGTAGATTCACTCATTTTGCTCTGTATGTAGTCCATGGAGGAATCTCTACAAAGACTTATATTTAGGTAAGGAGAGAGTACTTACAAAAGAAGAACAGAAGAGGAGCATGGTAAAGAAGAGCAAGCAGATTTTGGATAATAAAATGTTGGTTGGCCACACATGATGAACCAGAGCGCATAAAGAACGCAACTCCCTGCTATCCCTCGATATGTGGCGCATGTGCTTTTCAAAAGTGAAGTAGGAACATTAGCTGACCAATTAAACATTCTCTGTTTTAGTACATGTCAGCATCATATCAGATTCGTATTTGAGCAACTTAGTTTGGAATTATGAGTGGCATGTTGTTTAGCTTGATGGGTTGAGGAGGACTGCTTGCACGTACGTATCGAAGCACCTACGATGATGGTACTAAATATATGGGAATGTCTACATGCAAGTCGTCTGACTTTCGTCATTTGGGTCAGTCGACCATTTCAGGCGGTTGGATGAAGATCCTACATCTCCTAACCCTTCTTCTTCCTCGCCTCTTATTCTTCCCCTAAAGACCACCGCACGGGCCGCCGGCCGAACCAGCGGCCCCCACCCTCCCCTGAACCGCCCACCACCTCTGGTCTTCTGCCGCCCCCGGCCATCCCTCTAGCTAACCCCACCCCCCACCCGTGTCGAGTTTTGCCTTCGGCGAGGCCCCACCATAGCCCGACGACAACCCCCCACAACCACTATCCCCACCCGAAACCCTAAGATAGATAATGGGGCACCCCTCCGGCGAGCCCCTTCCTTCCCTCTGGCGAAGTCCCAAAAATGGACTGACCCCAATTTGAAATTCAGTCGACTGTCATTTAAGCTAATGTGGAATATAAAAGGGGAAAACCATAAGCATTGCGAGTATAGTGGTGAGTGTGCCATGGCGGATCTGAAGGTGCAAACCGGACAAAGGCAACTTCGCAACCAATGTTTGGTTTCAACTAACAAGTAAGATTCTAAGTGATGGACAAGAAATCATAGTAAAGCAGTGGCGATCTATTTTCTTGCTGAGATAAATAACTTGAGCAGATACGAAAGAGTACCGCCTCTGGTGTGGCGCCGTGTAAGCATCTGCTGAGGCATTGAGGGTGCTGCGGTAGCGATGGCTATCGGCGGTGTGGAAGCAGATCTAGGAGGGCAGACGGTGGCGGCGAGAGAAATATCCCGGCGCGGTGGACGAGATGGTCGTACGAGCGGCCTCGGCAAGGTGGATGACGGCGCGGATGAAGCGAGAGGACGCGATGCAAGGATCCTGGTCCGAAGCCATGGATGAGAGAGGTCGATCTCTTGTAATGGACGACGGCGTCGGGGTATCAGCTTCGGCATGGTGGAGGAGGACGGCGGTGGATGGGGTGGCGGGCGGAGGAGACTGCAGTGGAGAGGGTGTTTTGGCGCCCACGGAGTACGAATGGGGAAATGGAGAGAGAGAGGTAGGGGGTAACCATGTCTTCAGGGCGCGCTTGTCTCAAATGCGAGGAAATTTACAAACTTAGCCCCCGTTTAAAGTTTCCTACATCACAGCAATATTAGTCGGTTGGGGATAGGATAGTAATCTCGCATACACCGAATATTTGACGACGGAGATTTTGGCCGAGGAGAGTTTGTTTTAGCGCCCACCGTGTATGAATCGGGGAGGAAAGTGAGAGGCGATTTTGGCCGAGGAGAAACTATGTTTTGTCACCCACCGTGTATGAATCCGGGGAGGTGCGAGGCGGAGGCGGTTATGTCACGTTTGAGTGAAATTACAAGCCTACCCCTTTCAAAACCTATAGAAATCGAGCCGATAGGCTTTGCTTGTCAGCGATAGGCAGTAATTTCCATCTCGCAGATTTTGGTTTCAGGCGGTTACTGCGAGTTTCCCTGCTTCGTTCAAATTTTTGCAGAGAAAGAGTGCACGTTAACCGTGCCAACTCAATTCGAATCTAGTTTGTATTTTTTTTTCGGGCAGGATCCATTTTGTATTCGAATACAAATCTATATACATCATTTTTTTATATATATACTTTCAAAAGCACAACACTCTTTATACATAAATATGGTTTACAAATGGCATGATCTCAGATTCATGAGGCTGGATCCATCTTAATTTGGATTTTCAAATATTTCAAACCACTTTATGTTGAAATCCAATGTATGCATTCCTCGCTAACTGTCTCCAATTAATGTGTGTTTCATGCGGTTTTTTTTACTTCTCAAACACGTATAATGTGTTTGACACACGCAACATATAGTGTAATCCCGTTTATACATTAATTGCATATAAACCTTGCATTGTCTCTAATTAAAGAATCTATGGATCACTAATATTGATAAACTATATAACATTACATGTGTCCCCAAATTCAAATGAATATGCATGTTTGATAGACCAAATTTCATTATGATATTATCGATGTCGTGATCTCTAGTTTAAATATTTGAATCCCCTTTAATCCAGATATTCGTCTCATATAGCTATCACTCATGCTTATATATCTCTCTAGACCTATACGCCTTCATCGTCTCTCGGGTATCTCTCGTGCTACTTGTATGTCGACAATGATCTTTTATCTTCATAACACACTGACGGTACTCTCTCCCTCGACCTTCACTCTATCTCTCTCTAAGTATATCTCACTCCCTGCTATGTGTCTCTAACTATGATTCTCCATGTGAAATCTCTTTCTCTCACACAAACACAAACTTCGTCTCCTGGGGTCTCATTTCTCTCTACTATTCCCCTGTGTGCCGCTCGCATACCCCCTCTCACACAGAGATGTCTTGCACTCCTTAGGTATGAGAAGCTACGACTCTCCCTCTTAAATATCTCTTTCTCACACACAAACACAAACTCTGTCTCCCAGGGTCTCATATCTCTCCACCATTCCCTTGTATGTCGCTCACACACACTCTCTCTCCCTAGGGATATCTCGCATTCCCTGATATGTCTCTCTAGCTATCACTCTCCTTGTGAAATATCTTTCTCTCTCCCAAACACAAAACTTCGTCTCTCGGGATCTCATTTCTCTTTGATATTTGTTTGTATGTGACTCACATGCACCCTCTCTCTATCTCTCTCACACCCACACACATAACTCAGCCTTCTGATCCACTCGATTCTTATCTCTAACACACATACTAGCTAGTCGATCTCCATCTAGCTAGCTTCTTTATCTTTCTATTTATCTGTTTCTCCATCAACCTTCTTTCTCGCCCTCACTCTTGCTTCCTATCACGCACACTATTTATGTTTCTCTCTACATGCAGTCATGCGCCCTCTTTTTATCTTTCTCTCACACACACATAACTTCACCCCTCTGAACCACTCGGCGGTCATCTCTAACACTCAAACTAGCTGATGTCCCTCTAGCTAGCATCTCAATCTCTCTATCTATCTGCAGTTTCTCCATCAACCTTTCTTTCTCGCATGCACTCTTGCTTCCTATAACGCACACTATATATGTCTCTCTATACATGCATCTATAGGTTGATCTCTTTTGCATAATCGTTGTGTCTCGCTCTCTCTGCTCGCCATAGATGCATGCTCCAGCCCACGCCACTATCTCTTAAAGACAAAAACACATGCTCAATTATCGGGGCTTCTTCCCTCCACTCTCACATGCATGCATATTGTCATACCGATCCGTCTCTCCCATGTCGTTGATCTTATGACTTATGTCTTCTTTCTTTTATCTCGATCATGCGCGCGCGCATACACACACATCCCACGTATACATGTATACCTCTCGCACATGCACGTTCAAGGTATCTTATGTGTCCATACGTAGTTAATTACCCTCAGCCCTCACCCCACATCAAATCATTCTCTTCTTGTGTGCACATGACTTCCGCCTGGATGGGTCTCTTCTCTAAAACACACACTCACACATAACAATCTCCTTCTAGCTACCCCCCTCTCTCACTCTTCCCCTATATCCCCGAAACCAATAAGACCATCCCTTCATTTAATTCCCGCCTACATGCACCATCGATATATAGTAGTCTTCCTCGGTGTCTCTCGAACAAACACGTTATCTCGATGTCGACTCCTCTCACGCGTACATGCCTTCTCTTCCCTCTTTACGGGCCTCTTCTCTCTCACACCCCCTCGTCAGTGGCCTCTGCCATACACATCACCTCTCTACGATGAAGCCACATACACTTAAATTACTTTCACCACCGAAGACTCCGCTACACACACACACACACACACACACACACTAAGACTCCATCTCACACACACATGCTCTAGGTGGAGCATTTGTTCCTACCACCCTTCATCCAACCTTACCCGTATGATAAACAATCACCTTAATTTACTTATATAACATGGACAAATTCCACTTTATTTTAGTAGTTAGCAAACTTCTCATAATTATATAACGCAAATCACGAGCAGGAAGTGGCATTTTTCTTACACAACCACGTTAACATGGCCACGTAAATCACAAGCTAAAGTGTAATACCATTATACTTATATCCCGATGCAAAAGGTGGAGTACATGTCCAAAGAGTAGAGTCGCACACACACACTTTGTCTCTCAGAATCTCACACACATACCAGTTACGTGACGCCCCCTAAGCAGACCCGTATGTTACAATTTGTGCACCTGCGGGTACACATGATGGTGCGCATTTATTTAAGCTGGACGGCGAACCCAAACAGTAGCTGCATTCATTCCCCCCCCCCTCCGCCTCTTCTCTAGTCGCCGTCGCCCGATAGCCATGGCCCGGCCGAAGGTAACGACATACGCCATGCTCTTGCCAGAGCGACGCTTTGATCTGGAGGGGGCGCGAAGCCCGGATTGCAGCCGCCCTGCCTCCAGAGTCTGGACAAGCTGGAGCCGGACGAGGAGACGTTGGAGGCGGAGCAGCACGCGGAGCCGGAGGAGGAGAACGATGACGCGGAGCCGGAACAGGAGGACGGCGATGCAGGCGAAGCGGAGCCGGAGGAGGACGATGATTTCCATTATACTCAGACTTAAAGGGCTTTGAGTTTCATGTCACATTTATTTCAGAGATAAGAGAAAGGAAATTTTAGTGGTCATGCATGCATCTTTTTGTGCTAGCACTCCTATATAAGGGTTGATTGGTCGCTTCCCGTGGACATGCACGGGTGGTGGAAGAGGAAGGAGAAGAGATGCGGGCTGTGGAGTATGCCAGTTGCAGCACGAGCTCCAAGGAACGTTCATGCCAAACAATGCATAGTACTATAGTATAGTCCAGCGGAGTATGAATTGGCCTTTAGGTTGCGTGTGGATGACATGGCTGCAACATGCAGGCTGCAGTTCGACAGCCTACCGCTCCGCTTCGCACGGTTTGGTCACGCAAGATTTGCATGCAAGCATGTCACGCACGTACTTGTCGAAAGCATGCTCAAAAAAGGGCGACTAGGTCCGCTAGTCCGCGTTGGTCCATGCGCCCGGAAAACAACTAATCCCAGTCGCTGTAAATGTCGTGCGTGCTTTAGTTCTGGGCTAGTGGATGGGCATGAACGTGCCGTATAATGAACCACCTACCAGCTCCCTAATCTCTATCTCTACTCTTATAATAATAATATAAAAATATATAAAAAACCGAGTTGGTGATGATGGCGTGCCTGCCATCCTACAATATAGACCGTCCGATCTATATCTGACGGATAGAAAGCAAACTATGGCAATTTTGCAAAAAGATACCCGCACCCCTCTCCACATTTGCAGATAAGGCCTTCCCTCATTCATCTTCATCTCCCACGAGATAAACAGCTCGTATAAATGCATCTTGATGTTCCGTGCAATGCATGGGCCTCTTGCTAGTCTCAAATATAAACTGCACTAGTGCGCGCCCGCAGAACATCCTTTCCGAAGGGACAAAGCCCTGCAGTTACCATCTCCTCTCGTGTAAACCAGCTTCACAAGGGACAAGGCAGTTGGTCGCCATTGCCATGGTTCGCAAGGCGGTGGTGCTTCTTGTCCTCGTCGAGATTGGGAGACCTTGGACGATGATCCTTTGGGACAAATCGTAAGTCACTCCGACTTCCTCACATCTGTAAGACTTAGCGGTACTTGCACCAAATATTTTAAGAGGGTGCATAAATATGCCTAGGAGAAGGCCATGCTAGTTGGTCTGCCATGCGTCTCGATGACGAGGATGTTTCCTTGGGGGTCTCTCCAGCGCGGTGTGGCCGTAGTTGCAAGTTGACGCCCCTTGAGATGCCGACGTTGAGGGGCACTCGGATTTTGTCTGATGAGCAGGTAAGCGATGAGTTTGATCATGTAGTAAATGCATTATAAAGACTACTTCCGTGTCCATTTCCTAATTCCCCCGCTGCCCACTATTTCACAAGTTAGGCTTGGTGCGAGTGGAGATTGGCTTGCATATGTATGGGAGGGTACCAACATCAATTTGCACAACATCTACAATGGTGACACCGTTCCCGTAGAACCTTTGTCCAACATTGGGATCAGCCATGCAATGGGCCATCGCCTGAATTGGTACGATGGAACCACAGTGAGATTGAAGAAGATAGCAATCCCAGAAGCCCCGATAAGGTCGTCCGCCAACCAAAATTACACTCTCGTCGCGGTGTTCAACATCGCGATTACTTTCATGAACCCTGCACATGGCGGTCAAAGGTGGACCATGCTGTCTGCGGCCGATTTGTTGCCGTATGAGTACGAACACGTTGTGCTCCTTTCTAACCGCATCTTCGCGGTGACAAACCAGGGGACTTGTTTCGTATGGGACACATCCTACGGTATACTCCCTCTCTTCTAGTTCATTTGTTTTGAATTTTTTCATTTTATAAGTTTCAAATTCAAATTTAGAGCTCCCCATCACATGTTGAGATTACAATGTGCATTAAATCGTTGTGTGCATGTAGTAGTTTATTATTGGTCATTTATATTGGTCACGCATGCATGCATTGCAAGTAACATTTTTACCACAATTTTTTAGGAAACTGAGTGCGATAATTGAGTAGTTTTGCAAACTACCAGTACTACACCTGAAATGGTACAAAATCAATACCACCACCATGCCCGTGTCTGACCGCCCTGGCCAACCCAAACCCCCTCCCTTGCCGGCGCGCGCTTCCCGCCTGAAACGGTCAGCGCCGCCCCGGAATGTCAGTGCTGCATTAATGCCCGGCCAGAGCAGAGGCGACCTCTCACTGGCGCCGGCTTTGAAGCAGCGCGACGGCTGAGAGAGCGCCGCTTCCCGGTTCACGCGACTGCTCCGCGTCGAGGCTGGTCATAGTGGTGGTAACTTAGCTGGTACATACACTCGGGAATAGCAGACATGGTGATGTGGCAGAGAATTAAAGAAGAGACAGGGGTCATGCATGGCAATAAATATGATCATCTATCCTACTACTCTATGATACTATGCACTATAAAAGTAGTATATCATACACTAGTATCATGCACTAGTATATTGTATATGATACTCCCCACTATGAGTAGCCTCAAACGACACCACGGCCGGCCGGCGTCCGTGTGTGATACGTCTCCGTCGTATCTACTTTTCCTAACACTTTTCCTCTTGTTTTGAACTCTAATTTGCATGATTTGAATGAAACTAACCCGGACTGACGCTGTTTTCAGCAGAACTACCATGGTGTTGTTTTTGTGCTGAAATAAAAGTTCTCAGAATGGAACAAAACTTTGCGAGGATTTTTTATACAATAAAAGAGAATTTCTGGAGCCAAGAACCACCGGAGGGGGCACCTGGGTGGGCACAACCCACCAGGGCGCGCCACCCCCTCCAGGCACGCCCAGGTGGGTTGTCCCCACCTGGTGGCCCCGCAGACCCTGAAACCGACGCTATAAAATCACATATTTCCAGAAAAAAATCAGGGGGAAAGAATTATCGTGTTCCGCGAGATGGAGCCGCCGCCACCTCCTGTTCTTCATCGGGAGGCTAGATCTGGAGTCCGTTTGGGGCTCCGGTGAGGGGGATCTTCGATCTTCGTCATCACCAACCCTTCTCCATCGCCAATTCCATGATGCTCCCCACCAGGAGTGAGTAATTCCTTCGTAGGCTCGCTGGTCGGTGAGGAGTTGGATGAGATTCATCATGTAATCGAGTTAGTTTTGTTAGGGCTTGATCCCTAGTATCCATTATGTTCTGAGATTGATGTTGCTATGACTTTGCCATGCTTGATGCTTGTCACTTTGGGCCCTGGTGCCATGATTTCAGATCTGAAACGTTTATGTTATCACCATTATATCTATGTTCTAGATCCGATCTTGCAAGTTATAGTCACCTACTACGTGTTATGATCCGGCAACCCCGGAGTGACAATAGTCGGGACACTTCCCGGTGATGACCGTAGTTTGAGGAGTTCATGTATTCACCGTGTCTTAATGCTTTGTTCCGGTTCTCTATTAAAAGGAGGCCTTAATATCCCTTAGTTTCCAATAGGACCCCGCTGCCACGGGAGGGTAGGACAAAAGATGTCATGCAAGTTCTTTCCATAAGCACGTATGACTATTTACGGAATACATGCCTACATTATATTTATGAACTGGAGCTAGTGCCGTATCGCCCTAGGTTATAACTGTCACATGATGAATATCATCCAACAAATTATCGATCCAATGCCTACGATTTTCCTACATATTGTTCTTGCTAAGTTACTACTGCTACTATTACTATTGCACTTGCTACAAAATCGCTGCTATCACTGTTACCGTTACTATTGCTGTTGCTACTACTATCAAAACTATCATACTACTTTGCTACTGATCACTTTGCTATAGATAATTAATCTCCAGGTGTGGTTGAATTGACAACTCAGCTGCTAATACTTACAAATATTCTTTGGCTCCCCTTGTGTCGAATCTATAAATTTGGGTTGAATACTCTACCCTCGAAAACTGTTTCGATCCCCTATACTTGTGGGTTATCAAGACCTTTTTCTCGCGCCGTTGCCGGGGAATGTAGCTATATTTGTTGAGTCACTTGGGATTATTATCAAATTATCACTATGAAGAATCTGAAGGATGCTAAGACTAAGATTTTTTCCTCTAAGACAAGGGGAGGTAAGGAACTGCCATCCAGCTCCGCTTTAGATTCACCTTCTGTTATAAGTAGACTTGCAACACCACCACATGCTATTAATTCTAATATGTCACAAGTTATTGATGATGCTACTTTTGCTATGAATGCTTATGATGATGCCAGTACCTTGCTTGATGATGATGTGCCACTAGGTGAATTTCTTGATGAACAAATTGCTAGAGTAAGACAACATGATATTGTTGAAACTGATGATGAGCTTGAAACTGAAAATCTTGAAATACCTGCTAGAACTAGCCCTCCTAGATATGAATTGCCAAAGGTACCGGAAGGCTATGTTATGGGTGAGGAGGCGACTAGAGATATTCTTGCTTGTAAGGATAGAGATGATCTAGAGAAATTATTATGCAAGTACAAAGAAAAATCTCTGAATGCTAGAATGAAATATGATCCTAAGTTTGCTACTTCACCTATCTTTATTGACGATAAGGATTATGTATTCTTTGTCAACCCAGAGTTAATTACTTTGGTTGAATCTGATCCTTTCCATGGTTATGAAACTGAAACTGTTGTGGCACATCTTACTAAGTTAAACGACATAGCCACCCTTTTTGCTCATGATGAGAAACTTCGCTATTACTATATTCTCAAATTATTTCCGTTCTCATTAAAGGGTGATGCTAAAGCTTGGTACAATACTCTTGCTCCTGGTTGTGTGCGTAGTCCCCAGGATATGATTTATTACTTCTCTGAAAAATATTTTCCTGCTCATAAGAAACAAGCTGCCTTACAGGAAATATTTAATTTTGCGCAAATTGAAGAAGAGAGTCTCCCACAAGCTTGGGGGAGGCTTCTCCAATTGCTTAATGCTTTGCCTGATCATCCTCTTAAGAAAAATGAAATACTTGATATCTTCTATAATGGACTAACCGATGCTTCTAGGGACTTCCTAGATAGTTGTGCTGGTTGTGTTTTCAGGGAACGAACTATTGGACAAGCCGAAGAACTATTGAATAACATATTGAAAAATTATGATGATTGGACTCCTCCTGAAACACCGCCTAAACCCACTCCAAAGAAGAGGGGTATCCTATATCTCAGTCCTGAAGATATGCAAGAGGCAAAGAAATCTATGAAGGAAAAGGGTATTAAAGCTAAGGATGTTAAAAATTTACCTCCTATTGAAGAAATACATGGGCTTGATATACCACCACCACCTGCGGTGTTAGTGGTAAATTCTCTAATGAAATTCAATGATAATGATAATCTTCACAATATGCACCCTGGCCAATGCCTTTATGAGTTTGAAAACTATATTAGAAAAGAAGATCACTTCAATGCAAATGTTATGAAACAATTGAAATACAATTCTGATATGATTGCTCGCTTAAGTGACTTGTTATTTAGAATCTCAAATGATGTTAGAGGTGTAGGGAAGCATGCTTATATGGTTCAAACTCAGCTAGAACAAGTTGCTAAATCTCAAAGAGAACTGCTTGATGAAATGAATAATAATATCAAAGATCATGCTGTTAGAGTAATGACTAGAGGAGGTAGAATGACTTAGGAACAACTTTATCCTGAGGGACACCCAAAAAGAATTGAACAAGACTCTCAAGAGTTGACACTGATGCACATAGTCCTCCTAAAAAGAAAAAGAAAAAGAAAAACAATAGGACTTAGCATGCCTCTAATTAACCTGAAGTAGAAAAACCTCCTGATAATGATAATGAAGTCTCTATCTCTGATGCTGAAACTCAATCTGGTAGTGAACACCCACCTTCTGATAATGAAAAAGATAATGATGAGGTTCATGAAGAAACTCAAACAAATAATAAAGAACCAGACAATGATGTTGAGATAGAACCAGCAGTTGATCTTGACAACCCACAACCTAAGAATAAAAGATATGATAAAAGAGACTTTGTTGCTAGAAAACACGGTAAGGAAAGAGAGCCATGGGTTCAAAAACCTATGCCCTTTCCACCTAAGTCAACTAAAAATAAAGATGATGAAGAATTGGAACGCTTTGCTAAAATGCTGAGGCCAGTCTTTTTGCTCTACTCGCTTGACTGATATCCTTAAAATGCCTCCTTATGCAAAGTACATGAAAGACATCATCACCAATAAGAGAAAAATACCGGAAGCTGAAATCTCCACCATGCTTGCTAATTATACTTTTAAAGATGGAGTACCTAAAAAGCTTGGAGATCTGGGAATACCAACTATACCTTGCTCCATCAAAAGAAATTATGTGAAAATTGCTTTATGTGATTTGGGAGCTGGTGTTAGTGTTATGCCTTTCTCTTTATATAAAAGACTTGATTTGAATGAACTCACACCTAGTGAAATATCTTTGCAAATGGCTGACAAATCAACTGCCATACCTATCGGTATTTGTGAGGATGTGCCCGTTGTTGTTGCTAATGTTACTATTTTGACTGACTTTGTTATACTTGAGATGCCCGAGGACACCAACATGTCGATTATCCTTGGTAGACCCTTCTTGAATACTGCAGGGGCTGTTATTGATTGCAATAAAAGCAAGGTCACTTTTCATATTAATGGTAATGAGCATACGGTGCACTTTCCGAAGAAACAATTCCAAGTGAATGGTATTAATGTTATTGAAAAATCTCCGACAATCACTATTGGAAGTTTTCAACTACCTCTACCTACTGTTAAAAACAAATATGAAATGCTTATTGTTGGGGATATTCATATCCCCATTGAGGGAACTTAGTGATTTACAAAAGTTCTTCAGTTTCATGCTAATCGAAAGTGGTTGTTAATAAGACTTGATCAACCTTATTAATGGATCATTTTTGAGAGGTATGAAGTTGATGAATTTAGTAAGCACTACCTTCTGTCCCAACCTTTTGTTTTCTGTATTTATTAGCTAAATAAAATAAAATGCCATGTTTTGTCTGTTTTCTGATTTTCCTGTGCAATAAAAAATGACCCAAAAATAAAAGTTCTCAGAATGCTCTGAAAATTTGATACGATTTTTTTCTGAATATTTAAGAATTTTTGTTGCAAATAATATCAGAGGGAGGTGCACCAGGTGGGCACAACCCACCTGGGCGCGCCAGGACCCCCAGGCGCGCCCTGGTGGGTTGTGGTCCCCACGTGGGCCCCCTCACTTATCTCTTCATCCCATATCATCACCTACCTCCAGAAAAAATTCACCATTGCTCTTGCTCTCGTGTTCTTGCTCTCAAACCCGCAGATTTCAATCTCTTTGCTCGAAGCTCCGTTTCCGAAACTGTTTCGGGAGATTGTTGCTTGGTATGTGACTCCTCCGTGTGTCCAATTAGTTTTTGCTTTAGTTGTTTATATTTTGAATAATTAGCTACTCTTAGTGCTGCTGTAGATGTGTTTGCATGTTGAATTCTTAGAGTTCTAAGTAGTTTGAATGCTTGTTATGGCCTCTATGCATCTCTATGAATAGTTGTTTTCAATCTTACAAAGTTTTGTTGACAAAAATTTGTGACACAAAAAATTTCAAAAAATTGTACGCAAATATTATGAACTTCTTTGGAAGGAGTTCTTCGAGGCGGAGGTCCTCAGAGGCATCTTCTAGTAGCAGCTCCGCTCGTCGGTCTTATGTTGAGCCAAGTGAAATTCTATACGAGATGCCGCCACCAAAACATGCTTATGGCCATGCGATGATTATATGGTCAGCGTGGGCATTAAGGAAGAATTTGAGCAATATGTTCACAATGCCGAGCTTGGTCCTTACATTTCAGATAAGTGCAACCAACACCTCACTCTCACTGAATCATGTGTCAAAGGATTTAAATTCCATCCCCGTGAGTCAGGGTGTCATTTAATTTATATGAAAATCCATTTACCATTTCTTTAGAGAGATTTGCTCACCACTGTAAAATCCCATTTTGGGGTTCGCTTGATGAACCACCAAGGTCTGAGTTTGAGATATTCTTGACTAGTCTTTGTTATGGTGAAAATAGGGGAGTGACGCAAGGTAGAATAAAGAGCATTCATTTTCCCGCAATCCAGTATTTCGCATTATTCAATGGAAAATGCATTGTAGGCAAACAAGATTGCAGTACACTTTGTGCGCCAGACTTGAGCCTCATTCGCACCGCTCTCACCGGTGACAAAAGTTATAATCTTGGAGCGATTGTTGCACGTAGGTTGCAACACAACACTGGTAGTGGATATTTTTATGGTGGAATTTATGCCACACGCTTAGCAAGAGAGCTAGGGGTTTCACCTTTGCTCTATGATCCTATTTTACCCACGCAGTACCTAGACTTTGAAGCTATGACACATCATAAGATCCTTAGAGGTGAACCCCATAATTTCACTTATAAATTGCTGTTTAATAAGGATTCTGTTGTGGACACATATTTGCCTGCACCTGCTCTCTTTAATGTTCACAGTAGGGGAAGATATTATGTTCTCGAGAGCGAGGTCCGAGCTCATAACGCGGCAGTGGTGGCCGCACGGCAGGCTGCATCCGCACCAAGAGCCTCCGTGAGTTATCACTCCGACCATTATGCAGGCTACTGAAGATTACCAAGTTAGGAGAAAAGCCTAAGCTTGGGGGAGTACGTATTTCCACCAACATTACATTCATGTTTACACATTTCATTTCAGTTGTCAGTGTCCACACTTTTTCATTGTATTATCCATGTTAGAATTATTTTCTTGCTTTCTTCTTGTGTGTTTGACAAACTTTGAGAAAATCCAAAAATATATTTCTTGCTTCTTTTTGATTTTTCTTCCTAGTTTAAATTGTTGTAGTACTAAAAAGAAAACTCAAAAAGATTTCCTTGTTCTTCTCTTGCTTGTTGGGAGTTTTCCCTTGTAAATAGTTTTCTCGTTTTTGTTTTTCCCCTTTTATTTGCTTTCTTTCAGAAAACCAAAAAACTCCAAAAATATTTCAGTGTGTTTCTCTGAACTTCATTTCTTTTATTGAGTCATACCAAGGAGAAGACCACGATGAAAATGTTGAGTGGCTCTCATATGCATTATTGTTAAATCTAACAAAGAGCCCAATTTACCTTGTCTTCTCCTTTTGAATAAAATGTTTGCAGATTCCAACTTAGTCCACGACACTCTTGCACTATTATCATTTTCAGATCGTTCGGTCGTGCAAGTGAAAGGCAATAATGACGATATTCGATGAACTGGCCGTGGCAGAGAGAAACGGGTATGAACTTGACTTGTTCTGTATTTGTAAATATGTTTAACCTAGTATCCACGATTCAGCCCATTATGATTAAACATGTTTGCAATGACAATTAGAGATTATAGTTTCTCATGCCATGCATAAGTAGCTAGGAGTGGATAATGATTTTTCTTGGATGTCAACATTACGTTAAAATGATTGTGATGTAGTATGATGATATGGGATCCTCCTCTGAATGTTCGAGTGGCTTGACTTGGCACATGTTCATGCATATAGTTGAATCAAAACCAACATAGCCTCTATGATATTTATGTTCATGGTGTTCATATCCTACTCATGCTAGTATCCAATGTTACTTATGCGTAATGCATGTTCATGACTGTTGTTGCTCTCTAGCTGGCCGCTTCTCAACCTAATTGCTAGCCTTCGCCTGTACTAAGTGGGAATTCTGCTTGTACATCAAAAACCTTGAACCCAAGTTATTCAAGATGAGTCCACCATACCTACCTATATGCGGTATTACCCTGCCGTCCTAAGTAAATTTGCATGTGCCACCTCTAAAAACTTCAAATGAATACCCTTTTTGTGTGCCTAGATTGTTCATAAAGCGACAGGAGGTAGTCGGTATCTTCCATGCTAAGCGGGTTATTCTCAGGATGAGTGTTTATTCACTCACCATTGCACGAGAAAGGGGCGGTAATAGGGATTCCCAGTCCCGGATTCAAAAATTGCAAATAATTAAACAAAACTCCCCCAGGACTGATGTTGGTATGGTCGGTACCCGTGGATTCGGCTAGCCGTGGAGTGTGTTTGTTGGTGGAGGGGGAGTAAATCTTTACTTTTATCGCTTGGGAACGCCACTAATGTGTTTAGCATGGAAGATACTGATAACTGATGGTCGCAAAGTAAACAAGAAGGGTGCATGCCTCAAAATTTTATCTAACCTCTATTTTAAAAAACTTGAGCTCTGGCACCTCTGCAAATCACTGCTTCCCTCTCCATCGTATCTACTTTTCCTAATGCTTTTCCTCTTGTTTATAACTCTAATTTGCATGATTTGAATGAAACTAACCAGGACTGACGCTGTTTTCAGCAGAACTACCATGGCATTGTTTTTGTGCAGAAATAAAAGTTCTCGGAATGGAACGAAACTTTGCGAGGATTTTTTATACAATAAAAGAGAATTTCTGGAGCCAAGAACCACCGGAGGGGGGAACCTGGGTGGGCACAACCCACCAGGGCGCGCCACCCCCTCCAGGCGCGCCCAAGTGGGTTGTCCCCACCTGGTGGCCCCGCAGACCCTGAAACCGACGCTATAAAATCACATATTTCCAGAAAAAATTTAGGGGGAAAGAATTATCATGTTCCGCAAGATGGAGCCGCCGCCACCACCTATTCTTCATTGGGAGGCCAGATCTGGAGTCCGTTTGGGGCTCCGGAGAGGGGGATCATCGATCTTCGTCATCACCAACCCTTCTCCATCGCCAATTCCATGATGCTCCCCACCAGGAGTGAGTAATTCCTTCGTAGGCTCACTGGTCGGTGAGGAGTTGGATGAGATTCATCATGTAATCGAGTTAGTTTTGTTAGGGCTTGATCCCTAGTATCCATTATGTTCTGAGATTGATGTTGCTATGACTTTGCCATGCTTAATGCTTGTCACTTTGGGCCCGGGTGCCATGATTTCAGATCTGAACCGTTTATGTTATCACCATTATATCTATGTTCTAGATCCGATCTTGCAAGTTATAGTCACCTACTACGTGTTATGATCCGGCAACCCCGGAGTGACAATAGTCGGGACACTTCTCGGTGATGACCGTAGTTTGTGGAGTTCATGTATTCACCGTGTGTTAATGCTTTGTTCCGGTTCTCTATTAAAAGGAGGCCTTAATATCCCTTAGTTTCCAATAGGACCCCGCTGCCACGGGAGGGTAGGACAAAAGATGTCATGGAAGTTCTTTCCATAAGCACGTATGACTATTTACGGAATACATGCCTACATTATATTTCTGAACTGGAGCTAGTGCCGTATCGCCCTAGGTTATAACTGTCACATGATGAATATCATCCAACAAATTACCAATCCAATGCCTATGATTTTTCTACATATTGTTCTTGCTAAGTTACTACTGCTACTGTTACTGTTGCACTTGCTACAAAATCGATGCTATCACTGTTACCGTTACTATTGTTGTTGCTACTACTATGAAAACTATCATACTACTTTGCTACTGATCACTTTGCTACAGATAATTAATCTCCAGATGTGGTTGAATTGACAACTCAGCTGCTAATACTTACAAATATTCTTTGGCTCACCTTGTGTCGAATCTATAAATTTGGGTTGAATACTCTTCCCTCGAAAACTGTTGCGATCCCCTATACTTGTGGGTTATCAGTGCGCCGCCCACATTACAGTGGCAACTTGCTTAGAGTAGGTTTTACTTCGGTTTGTATGAAAACTGTAATGTATCTCGTCTGGTTTATATGTAAAGTTTTTGAAATGTAATGATTTTCGTCCGGTTTCTATGAATTCCGCCTTGTTTGCACGATTATGCAGGGCAAAGTCATCCCCCGATCAAAATCAGATCGCCAATCGTGGATGTGCATGGGGCATTTGGTCTAACTTGGAATCTTGTAGCTGACAACACCCAGTTGGGACGTACTATCTTAGCAGTCGTTACCCATTGTACCATTTAAGGGCAACAAGGTGCCACGATCTATCACAATCAGACCCTGATCATGTACCCAAGTAATCCCTTCTCTCCGATCCAAGAGTAGTAGAGCCAGGAACTATCATATATCTTATTGCCATGTCAACTTATAACATTTCAGTACATGTCTCTTTGTACTCCAGGAGTAGGAGTAGTTCTTTCCTTCTTTTTTTATTGATTGGGATAGTCATCTACGCAACTTTATAATGCCAGTTGTATAAACTATAAAGGACTTAACAATTTCAATTATGTATAGTACTAGCTAGGTAACCATAATCCCATCAAACAAAACTACTCCTACTTTAATTAATCTACATGGCCCAGGTAACACTCTCAAATTGTTTGTCGTCGCCCGTGGCACAGCTGGTCTATACATTGCTTCCCTTCCCCCTCATAGAAATAAGCAATATAAAGTATTTTATTTTAATCCGTATCCTCTGCTTACATCACCTTATTATACTGCATGGACCATAACCATGCACGTCAGCATGTATCCAGGTTTGAGATGCCAGGTGTACCAGATGGACGGCGGTGTGTTCAACCCCCGTGATGCTACCTGGGTGCGGATGAACACACTTGAAGAGTACTCGATTTTCATTGGGGACAACTACCCCATAGTGCAAATGATGCCACCTTCCATGCACGACGCCGACGGCCTGCCGGTCATGAAGAGCGGGTGCGTTTTCATTGCGCACCGATGGATTCATATCTTAAACGCCCCTATCCCTGATCTATGCCGCTTCAGTTTGGATGAGTCTCCATATGGACTCCCGTTGCCCACCGTTATGGATCGTTCCATCTATGAAGAACATGTGGGACTGGAACTATGAGACGCACATGTACCCAGGGATGTACGAACCTGAGTAATGTAGCGCATTAAGTGAAGTAGAAAGGCACAAATAGTATGAACATGCGTGGCATATAGGCATTTGTCTTACTACCACTAAATGTTGTACGTGCAATGCACGGTGATATTATGATGTACGTGCCTAAGTACTCTACTACTATATTAATTGGAGGCACATATTAGGTTTTATATTTGTTTACGTGTATGGCCCGAGACCTTCCAACTAGACGCGTCTTTCTCTCCGGGTCGCACTTTGTATGGTTACATACTACTAGTACTACGTGTGGTCTCCGACCTAGAAGTGGAGACGCTCTACCACGTTGTTCATGTCCCACTCCTTTCGTTGATGTGTGGGACATCCAGCACGTGCCGTGTTTGGCACTCCTTCGTCGTAAGAGTTGAAACACTAACTTTCATCAAAAATAAAAAATAAATATAAATCAGCAGTGATACTATACCACGCGGTTTCCTTGCTTCTCGATATCGGAAAGAATACTTCCGTTCGCCGACATGTGGGACGTCGACCATCCTGGTCCACTTGCCATGCATGCAGAACTCCAAGGGAGAGTCACCCCAGTCGTCGTGCCGCAATAATATTGACTAATGAGCCGTCAAATCATAGGCCCAACCTTTCCCACTGTAAAGTTGCTCGGACAAAGGAACCATCATGACTTCATTGAATTCCGCTTCTTGAAGAAAACTACTGTAGCAGCAATACTGCTAGCTACAGTAGTACTATACTCCAGCGGAGGCCTCCTTTGGTTCATAGGATAGGAATTTTATGGGAATATGAAAATCATAGGAAGTGAGATGACATGCATCTCAATTCCTATAGAGAAAGAGATGCCATTTGATGCATAGGATAGGAATTTTTCCATTGAGTCTAGGCTAATGTACTGGTAATTTTCTCTAAAAACTACAGTAGTAACTATTACTGGTACATGCTCGTAATTAATTAAACAAATGTACGGGCGACACAGACACACACACTAACTACTAGTACTACTACTTCACACATGCTGGCCAGACGCCGTCGTTCTCCTTCCCGGCTTTGTCGGCGACACCCCACCGTGCTTGATCTCCGCCGAGCTCTCCGCAGCAGCGCGTGCATCCTCTTCTTTCTTGCGGCGGCGGGACTCTCTTTTCTTGAGTGCTTTCTGCCTTTTCCGCTCCCTCTATGCGGCTTTTGATGCCTCTTGCTCTACCGCCCATTCGGCCTTGGTAGCTTCAAAGTCCGCCCATGTAGGTGTGAGGTCGCAAGCGGCGATGAACTCGGCACGGCAGGATGCCATCGCTTCCCTACCATTTTGTGTGTGGTCGTGGGCGGCGAGGAACTTGGCGCGGCGGGATGCCATCGCTTCCTTACCAGTTACTGTGCGGCGCGGTGGCATGAACGACGCTTGGTGAGAGCTCTGGGGCGGAGTGGCCGCACAACCGTATAGTGCATTGGTTTGTCAAGAGCTCATGGACAGATGACGAAGGAAATTCGGATTCCCCTTCAATCCTGGTCATTTATTACCGAGTAAAATGCATTGGCGGTCATCGAACTTGTCTTGATAGCTCACTTTGATCATTGTACTTAAGAATACGGTCAATACGGTCATTATATACGAGATATGGTGATTATACGGTCACTGGCTCAGCGTATAGCTCCGTATTTGTCTAGTTGACCAGTCAAACAGTCCACATGCGCCTCATCAGCTCGTGTTCTGTATCTATCTATCTATGCGGGCCTACCTGTCAATGGAGAAAGAAATAAAAACCAAAATTATGCGTATGTGAGGAATCAAACCACGGATTCGCGCTACAACGCACACTCGTCAGCAAATGAAAATGAAATACTTTGCGTTAAATGCACAAACCAATTTTTTATATTATACGTGATGCACACATTAGCGCACACCATCCACAGACGCAAGTAGCATGTACGCGTGCAGACACTCACGCTCATGCTGTCAAACCATGGTAATGCATGCACGTCGCCCTCTCAATCGAAGTCTTGCTCATGGCGCAACACAAACGGTGAGCCCATCACCTGCGCACCCCGGCGGTGCCTGACATTACTGTTTAGACGTTTGCTGGCAGCCTCCGCGAACACCAAGCATGTATTCACCTGGCTCAACACCAACGTCATACTCATGCTTGGGCGCCGAGCTTCTCGACATTAGCCATGGCTCTGCACATGACGCGGACGACATGACTCGGCGCCTTGCTCATGTATATCATCCATCACAACGACAATCTATAAACAGCCTAGCTAGAGAGGGTACTATGGTACCTATATATGTATCGTGAGCGACCGATCATAGTGCCACTGCACACGAGTGTGTGTTTGATCGATTCATCCATTATTCATAAGTTATGCATGGTTGTGTGTGTCTAATGGTGGTCGTCGAAGGCTAGCTGGTGACAAGAGCGGTTGCATGGACGCCTGGTTGTCTATACGTGCCGCATACGCTTCAAAGGCTCGTCATCCATGAGTTCACATAATTTATTTCAGTACAATCATAAGCGTAACTCCGTAAGTGCGTCCGCATGCATGCTAGTATGTATTGTGTGCGTGCGCCTGCATACTGCGTGTGTGAGGGTCGTCCGCATGCATGCATGTGCATCGCGTTTGCTCCTTGCAAAAATACCTCATTTGGTTAGCTCGTGGGGTTTTACTGGAGAGGTTCGGGGTTAATTCCCCACCCATCCAATGCATAATTTAGCTTTTCTAATTTATTTATTTTTGACCCATTGACGGGTGGGGCCGTAGAACCTGGGTGAGGCGCATGTGGACTGTTTGACCGGTCAACCAGACAAAATACGGAGCTATACGCTAAGCCAGTGACCGTATAACCATCTTAAGTCGTATATAGTGACCGCATTCACACCCGACGCGACCTCTCACTGGCGCCGGCATTGCAGCAGCGTGACGGCCGAGAGAGCGCCACCCGCGCGGCATCCTGGTGTAAGCGACTGCTCGGCGTTAACGACACCACCGCCATTCGTCCGTCCGCCGCCCACATTAATGACACGCGGCTGCCGACGAACCTACTCCGGCGCCAGCCGTCCGTCCGTCTGCCGCGGCTCATTGTCATTCGCCCGCTATATTAACTTCAGCCCCAGCCATAGCCAAAGACCCACAGTCATTCTCCTCCGGTCCCTTCCTTCTGTCGGCACCACTCCAACCATGGCCTCCTCGCGCTCCAAAGTTCTCTTGGACGTACTGTCGCAGGAGCAGACGAAGGACATCGCCGGCTTCGCTCCGGGTGCGCTCCAAAGCTCTCTTGGATGTACTGTCGCAGGAGCAGATGAAGGACATCGCTGGCTCCCCCCCTCCCGGCCGCCCTCCGCCGCCACGACCATGAAGTCAGCGAGCATGCGCGGGCACAGCCGACAGCGAGGAAGAGTAGTACATGGTAGGTCACCGCCACTCTGGTCCCAGGAAGGCCACCGCTCCTCCACTCAGTCGACGCCAAGCTTGGTGGGGTAAACATCGGTAGCCTATTAGCCTCTTGACGGCGACATGGAGGCGGAAATATTCAGAACCTCGTGCTCCGGAGGAGGAGGTTATCAAGGCGGAGCTGGACAAAGCCGAGGCGGATGAGGAGGAGGCAAAGGCAATAGCCGGAGCGTCAGTTCTCGGGGATCATGGCCGGACATGGTGGTCAGGCGCCGACGATCGTTTAGATTAGGTTTACAGTAGGTTTTAGTATGGTTTGTGCGAAATATGTAATGAATTTCATCCGGTTTATAGGAAAAGTTTTCAAAATGTAATGAATTTTATCTGGTTAATTTGAAATTTGCTTTGTTTGCACGAATTTTGTCGGGTTAGTTCATATAGTTTTCGAAAGGTATGCGGGCAGCATTGGATGGCATCCTCTGGCATCAGTGTCCTCGGACAGATGCCGGTGTAAATTTGTGGGTCAGCGCTGGAGATGCCCTAACTATCATGCTATAATCGCTAACAGTGCTCCATTATTTCGCAGGGAACAGTTATCCCTTGATCAAAATCAGATCCGCCGTGTTTCGCACTCTTCCCACGTAAGAGTGTAGACGCTTGCTTACATAAAAATGGAGCAAGTGGACGGCACTGTAGCATGTCATATCACTCAAACCTACTAGGCCAAACTAGCCTGCCTAACATGCGGGAAAGCCCCGCCCTCGTCATTTTGTTCTGGATTTCTATCGATCGGTCACACGAAAATGTTACACTTTGCAAGTTCAAAAAGAAAAGGCGGCACACTTAAAGCACGTCTGTCGCATTCGCGTCGCACCCCCGACAGTCCGTCTCACACGCCACTCACCAAAGGGGACATGCGTTGTCTTGCATTTTCACTGGCATGTGGGACTGCAATTGAATAAATCGTCAATAGCCGAAATCTAATCGCTCGGCGGGTGTCGGCTGAGAAGAGAGAGACGGGGGAGGGAGAAGAGATCGCCCACCCGCCGTGCACGGACTCCAAGATATATGGTGATAATGTGAGGTGGGCCATGCGGGAGTCCGGATCGCTTCCAAGCCCGCTTCTGACTGCCCTGGCCCACCAGAAAACCCCTCCCCCCTTCTCGCGCGCGCTCCCCCCCCAGGCGCCAGCTGCCCGCATTCATAGCAAGTACAATACTAGGCTATAAGCCCGCTTATGTGGAGGAGAGAGACATTGAAAAAGTGAAGGAGTGGGCTCTGCAAGAGCCCATCTCTACACGTGCTCCTAGGTATAAAAAAACAATTATGTCTAAAAAAAGAAGGTAAAAAACATTTGAGAGGAAATAGATAGAGAGAAAGTGAGAAAAAGTTGTAACCTTATAGTCAACACTACTGTACATGAGGAAGGAGGGAGTTGTGCACATGCCAAGTTCAGTGGGTTGCCGTGTTTCACACTCCTCCGTCGTAACGGTGGAGACAATAGCTTTCATCAAAAATAAACAACGAATACTCCTTGCTCGTCCTCGATATCGGAAAGAATACTTTCATTCGCCGACATGTGGGACGTCGACCATCCTGGTCCACTTGCCATGCACAAAATTATACTGTAGTGAACCAGACAGTACTGTAGGGGAGAGTCACCCCGGTCGTAGCGCAGGCCCAACCTTTCCCACTGTAAGTTGGTCGGACGAAGGAACCATCATGACTTAGTTGAATCCACTTCTTCAAGAAAACTTACTGTACCCGCAATACTGCTACCACACACGAAGACTGGACGGCACTGTAGCACGTCATATCACTGAAACCCACTAGGCCAAACTAGCCCGCCTAGGATTTGTACGTCTCTGTACTGCTATGATTTTGTGTTCTAAAAAAGTATCCTTTGTCAATCTAACGACTAGGAGTAGAAAGAAATGGAGGGTATTTCTCTCTCTCTATCTCTCTAGATCTCTCTCCATCCCACAACCCCTCTAGCACACGTACACACTCTCTGTAGCCACTCCGAAAGTACGATGTCACTACACATTCATGCTTCCAACAAAAAAATTACACATTCACGCATGTTACAAGTACGTGCCAATTTTTCTGGCTATTAATGTGAATGTATCCATGAACCAAGTCTTTGAGTTTGATGTGAATTAATGTATAATTGTGGACTATTATATGATTGATCGCTAAGCCTACAATTTTAGGAGCTTGGGCTATTGGCCGACGACGACGGATCAGACCTATAAGCGTACCACGAGCTCATCAGCCCCAACGTTTCTCTTTGGTGAGTGTTTGCAAGTACTATAGCTTGCACAGTAGCTAGCCTACTAACACCAAGAATCATCAAACAAGCCCTGCTGATATGATAAACAGTTCAAACTTACATCTAAGCATGCCATATATTACATCAAAAGCTGGTGATGATACATCTGTTTCCATAACTCGGAGAGGGTTCGCATGATTCACTATCAAACAAAAGTAGCGAGTACCGCCCACACAAGACAGTGCACTAGCCCTATGATGGTTTGATAACAAGCATCGTTTTGGTAATTAAACACAATGCAAACTACCTTGAAGGATTAGCGCGACCAACTATTTCTTGTCATCGATCTCTCGGGCAATGACCACAGCACGGACAGCGGCATGGGAATCGATCTCTGGGGCAATGTCCATAGGACAGACCGTGACATTGGAATCGATCTCCGGGGTGATGTCCATAGGACGGACAACGGCATGGGAATCGATCTCCGTGGCGATGTCCATAGGACAGACCGCGACATCGAAAATGATCTCTGGGGCGATCGGAATCATCAAGGACGTCCACCGGCACCTGCACAACCCTAACATATTAGCAAGCACATTGCAAATAATAAAAAACCACAACTATGGTAAGCCATTTTTTTACCTTGTGCAGCTCACCGGGGGATCCCATCCCTCCAGGGGCCATCTCCTCGATGGGGGCCATCGCCTTGCCAGGGAAATACTGCTTCTCAACGGTGACTATCTCCTCAAACTCGGCCTTGAGCCTCTCATAGGTGGCCATTAGAGTTTCTGGGGTCGGCATGGTGGGGCCCTTGCTGTTCTTCCAGCTTTCTTTGAGGAGTTCGTCTGCCAACGTCGTCAACTCTTTGGCCAGTGCTTGTTTCTTGGAGTTCTTCGTCTCCATGGGTTGGCCCGCCAACATGGCCAACTCATTGGTCGGTGCTTGCTTCCTGGAGATCTCTGTCTCGAGTGGGTTGTCCGTCGGCAACTCTTTGCCTAGTGCTCCAGGATCCATCAATAAATTGACAAACAAAAAGCAATCGAAAGGAAACCACAATCGCAATGAAAACGGGAAAAGAATAGGCAGTGAGAATCGGTTGGTGCTTCGCAAAAAGAAGATTCTTGGAATGAAAATATAGCAGCATCACTGATTCGCCCACCTTTCCTTCGTCGGTACAGAAGAAAAATGGCAGAAGTGAGTAGCCTGGAGTGAAGTTTTCTTCAAGATAGGGGAGAAAGGGCTTCAACAAGCGTTCCAGTGAAATAATGGTTGCTTCAAGGCCACTTCACCACTGCTGGTAAAGGTGTGGGTTTTGTGATATGATGGGTCATGATGGCCACACCGGGGTGATTGGTGAGTCTCGACTGTAGCACCTCGCTGTGATTTGGTGGATGGCACGCGGGCCCGGATGCTTGATGTCCCGCATGTAATAGAGCAGCTAGTCATATAGTAGTTTGGACGACAGACGAGGAGCTCCGTCCTGGTTTATTGGTCCCTATGATAATCTGTGCCAAATTTTGACTATAAATTTAACTAACCAAATGTTCTTGCATGTCACAAAAAACTACATCATTGAAAACTATGTTCAAATAATAATCCATGGATATAATTTTTGTTAACATGCACTAACATTTTGTCAGTTAAATCCTTGGTCAAAATTTAGCACAAATTACAAAGGGGCCCAATAAAGATTGTACTCTCACATTTTGTTTTGAGGATACTCCCACATAGAAAATATAAATAATAATGCATGTTGGTGCAGCCCATGTTTCCGATAATTTTAGCCGTGGGCTTGTTCACAATTTTTACGAGGCGGTGGTTGTTCACTTAATGGAGGGTCTAGTACCAGACTTGAACGATACAAAGTGCGACCTGGCACACTGTTAGGGCTGGAACAAAAGCTCATAGCTCGCGAGCGATGATCCCTCGATAGTTCGGCTTGTTATCCTCGTGGGTCGCTTCTTAATGAACAAAGCCAATCATCAATTTGTTAAGGAGCTTAACGAACCAACTAACAAGTTTCACGCTAAGTTCATTAGTAACAACACAACACATGTCTCATCTTACGTGAATTTTCTTTTAACGAGCTTCGAACAAACCGAGCCGAGCAACTCGTTAATCCACCCCTGTACACCACTTGGAACAAGCGGGTAGCTATCTCAAAAAACAATCAACAACTCAAAAAAAATGGCGACCTGGCACGTACACAATTTTAAACGATTGTTTTGATGGAGTGAAAAAAGAAAACTACCCCACTATATGTATATATATATATATATGAAGGAGCCTCCGCGCTTGCTTGTTAGGGTTGCTCTATTCACACACTCTCATCCTCTCCAGATCTAAACAAGATAGCGGTGGTAACACTGTCTTTCTATCCTCACCGCAGGTTACTGATCCGGACGTATCCCCCTCCGTCGGTGAAGGGTAGGAGGGGCAGCGTTTAGGCCGTCGTCGACAGCGAGGGAGGAGACCCACTGCCGGCCGCACCGTTATCTCTGGCTGAGCACCGGCGCGGGAGGTCCTCTGATCCCTTCATCGCTACCCTAGTGTGGGCGGATCCGGCCTCCCGCCACCCACCTATCCACACCCCGACGACCTTCAGGTATATCTTCCTTCAAAACCGGCCTAGCTCTACTTCCCCAGCTCGCTACGTCGCTGCATGTGCATCATTTTCTACCTCTCAGCCCCCTCGTAGCTAGGCTCGATCGGATGGTCCAACGTCACCTAATTTTTTTTCTATTATTAGAGGTAAAGCTACTTCATGGAGTTGAATCTTGTACTTGGTTCAAACAAGAAATAAAGGGGGGAAATTTAGTATGTACATCGGACATGGTACAAACAGGAAAGAAAGGGGGTGAAAGCAGTATAGACTGGTCATCCAACCGGTCTCTTGGTCGAAAAGGGAAATATAGGGGAAACGTTGTACACAGTGGTATGACCAGAACTAGATTTGCTATCCACACATAGGAATAGGTGGCTAGAGTGAATAAAATGGGACCAACCCAGATATGTTTCTTGGATGTTTGTTTCTCGAGGCAACAAATTCTGAATCACCACTTTATGCCCCGGTTTAGGTACATGGTGCTGGACTGCTGGTGCACCCACTGTCCCATGCCCTTATAGCAAATATTTAGATGTTCTTAATCTAATGCCCCTGGTAAAATGAAGCCATGCCACTGTTATAAGCCATGACAAGTTTAACCAATTCTTTTTACCAGTAATTGTTTGAGACTCTGACTGTTTCCTCTGTAGCTTTTTGTGCAAACAGGGATATCCATTTCACCTCGTTGCTATTGCGGCCTTTTGGTGCACTGCACAAAACACTTCTTAAAAGAAGTGACTTTTGTGCTGTTTAACTGGAATGTCAGAATGGAACCGTTGGTTCATTTCGGTGGAACTGCACAAAGGGAGATCTGTGTTCCAATCTTCATCCTCCATATTGGCACCATAACCTTCCTTTAGGTAAGAATGATATTTAATGCATGTGTTCACCTCTATTTTGCGACTGCCATGAGAAAATAATGCTATTGTTTACTAGTAGACTTGTACTCCCTCACTGACAAAACCAAATCTGAAGTAGAAGGCCAATCATATACTTGGTTTCACCAAGTGGTGAGGAGAAAGAGAAACAGAGCATGAAGAGGAAGACGAAGAAGAAGAAGAAGGAGGAAATGAAGAAAATCACACGATGGTACCGTCCTATGTTATCCTGACATCTTGCTAGTGGTATTGTATTGCTGTGTTGCTACTAGTCTTAATTTACTTGGAAGACTAGCAAGATGCCCGTGCGTTGCACGTAACATCAAGATGCATTTCTATAAGTAGTTTATCTTGTGAGAGAAAAGGATGAATGAGGGAAGGCCTTATTTGCAAATGTGGAGAGGGGTGTGGGTATCTTTTTGCAAAATTTCCATAGTTTCCTTCCTATCCGTCAGATATAAATCGAACGGCCTATATTGCAGGATGGCAGGCACACCATCATCACCAACTCTGTTTTTTATAAGAGTAGATAGAGAAATGCAGCAGAGTAGTACTTGGCTTGACGACACATCATACTAATTAACTAGATTTTGGATGCATGTGTGACCTAGCTCTACACGATCAACAGTGCCAAGGTGATCTTGCTGAAGCCGAGGCCTTAGTCAAGGCCATTCAAGGGCTCCGGCAATGTCTCCCTTACATGTGAGACGATCCTCCAGGAACCCTTCCACTTCTGTTGTCTCTCCTACAAGGTCACTTAATTAATTAGGAGTACTTAAGTAGCACTAATTAATTGCTGCCTAATTTTCCTATCGGAGTTAAACAAATCTTTAGTAGCACCCTATGCTGAATCATGTACGTGTGTATGTGTGTCTGTGGAGGTGAACCATGTGGTGGAGCAGGGAGGGAATCTTGGTAGTGTCATGACATAATAATGCTATTGTTTTGCATGTCAATTTATTGCCACTGGTTCAATGAGGTAATGTTTTGCGTATTATCCATCATGAATTTGATGCTACTGTTAAAGTAATATGCTAATGTTTTTCTATCCTTTCTCACTAAGCTAATGAAGGTTTCACCTTGTTCCTTCTTGTGCAAACAGGGATCATGTTGTGCCAATCGTACATTTTAGCGGAACTGCACAAGAGAATACAATGAACTATATCCCAGCCAGTGCTTTAACTCTGCTGGAAGTTCTTGATAATCTTTCGATATAATCTCACCACTGGTAAACAAGAGTGATGTCAACCATACATTTGAAGTGCACAAAAATATATACTATTGAATGATTCCAGTGAGTGCTTTATCATCACTTCTAGGACTACTTGAATAAGCTTCTTGCTCTGGTTGGTACTGGCCTAAGGCCTTCATCCATATTAGTTTGCTGTCATCTCTATTTGTATCGTGCTACTGTGTTGCTACTATCATGAGAAACTCCTTTATCTTTGCACGTTAAATTTTTGCAACCTATGATACATGGCAATGCTTTGAGTGTTGAGCTAATTGGCACTGATTAAATAAATTAATACCTCTCTTTAAGGAAGACTACTATGTTGCTAACTTTACCCATTAAGATAATGAGGGTGCTTCTATTTGTTAGTGTATGTTTCATCAACTAGTCCCACTGTTACAGTAATCTCACTCTCTCAATATATGTGCCAACAGGGATGCTCGATTTTGGTGGAACTGCACAAAAACTTTGGGTGCTTCATTGCCTCGACTGCATCCTTCCTTTCCTGTCAGTCGCTTATCTCGGCTTCCAGTCAAAGGAAATAGTAATTGATATGCTTCCTCACACAGGTTGGTACCGGTCTTTATCATGATTATTGTGCTTGTCATATGTATTGGTAATTTGGTATTGTGCTACTGTTTGCCGATTTCATAAAGGAGTAACTTGGAGCCTGAACTCGCAGGCAAATCATTACATTGGGCGATTTCAGTAGAACTGCACAAAAAGATCAGATGGAGAGATACTTATGTTGCTGCTATGTACTCCAAACTTCACTCAGACAAGCATCAATGTTGACAAGAAGAAGTGCCAGAGTGAACGCCAACAATATTGCTTGGCGCATAACCCAGAAAAACGCAGTCCAGTCTTTGGTGCCAACTTGTGCCTTTTGGTTATCGGCACATATGGTAGCGAACTGTATGGCATGGAGTCTAAAGATTCCAGACAAGTTGGTTGACGTGTATATTCATCTGGCACTTAATCAGTCTGCACGCCAGGGATGCTCCATTTCAGTTGAACTGCACAAAAAATTTGGGTGGTTCATTTTATCGACCGCCTCCTTTCTTATGTGCAATGTAGAATTTTGGCGAACTACAGGACCAAGATGAGCCATTAAACTAGTTGGATGAAAGTATTGGCCAAGTTGCTCAAACCTCCCTCGGCATCGAGGCCACTATCTCGAGGATAAACCTACAAGCAAAGTTCAGATTGCTTATGCTGCCTCTTATGTACACGAAAGTTTGCTCGTACAAGCATTAATTTTAGCAAGAAGTACCACCGAGTGAACACCATTTACCAGTCTGTACCCTAAGTAATTAAAGTTTCTCCATGGATGATATTGGCTGTGATCTCTCAATCATTTGGATGCATAAACATGCTGAACATGTGTATATCTGAATCTTTTTGTGAGTTATCTATGAATATTGTCTTGTGATCTATCAATCATTTGGATGCATAGACATGCTGAACTTGTGTATATATGAATCTTTTGAGTTGTTGATTGTGAATGTTGGCTATGAATATGAAAGTGTCCTGTGAACCTGAGTTTGATATGAATGTTTACCTTTTATGTTGTACTTGTGTGTAAACTTGTTAGAATGTCTACTGTGGGATTGTGATGTGTGAGTGTCATAGGCACACCTTCTTCCTGAGAAGAATTGCGCCTGCTTGTTAGGGTAGCAACGGCGCATCAGCTCTTTTTTATCTTTTTGCTCTGTCTTCCCCCCTCCCCCGCTCAACCCCTGCCGTAATGTTTTCGCCCTCAAAACAAACGTAGTACTACGTTGTTTTTGGGCCTTGATGAAAAATCAAGTGCTGCTTTCTGTAGGTTGGCCCGCCCAGTAAATGCGCTGCTGGTCCACCACGGACTGGGAGGCTAAAAATACAAGTTGTATGGTGCAGAGGCAAGTAAAAAACACCATCGAGAGCCATCCACTGAAAAAACCCACGGCTGATGTGCTTCTTTAGTCGCGCCGCCGGCCCCCTCTTTAATCCAGTTCGCTCCATTCCCCAACCGGCAGCACGAGACAGAGGTTTATTTCCCCCTCGCGCTGTCGGGGGATTGAAGAAGCGCGGCATTGAATCCAACACCGGCGATGGCTGCTTGTCCAAGTGATTTTCAGATAAGAAACTGCATGTTTCAGAGGCAGAGCATTTAAATCAACATGCACTTTTCAAACATGGATAACAGAATGTTGGAAATTTTATTCATGGTAAACAATGGAACTAACAACAAGTTAACATCATGCTGATCAACATTCATGTATAGCACATCTTCATATGATGCAAAGTAAAAAAGATATGCTATTTTCAAAATGGCAAGACAATGTTGAGTGTGCGAAAAACTGGGTAAACTAGGGACGAAATTTTGGCAAGTGTTAGATATTTTTCAACTACACCAGTTGGAATTGAACATGGGTAGTATAGCTTTTGCGTGAGAAGGCTGCAGCCACCGGGCTAGTGCGGCATGTTCGAAAGAATGAAGGCGTCTTCCCCGGCTCCGGTTCTTTCCCGTCCGTGTGCGCTCACCGTGGTGCCGCCGTATGCCGTTGTCAACATGCTCCACAAATGAGAGGAATCCGGAGAGGACTGTATGCCGAGAGGCTGACAGTGGGGACCCACCAGGTCCAAGCCGTACGCAAGCAAGTGCCTCATTGGAAAAAAAAGCTTCCTCCTAATTGTATACTGACATTGGGGCCCACGGGTTTGTCAACCTAGTCAATAAACAAAATAAATTTCCAACGATGACTGTCATCGGGGAGCTTTTTTTTCCCAGGGGTATCGGGGATCTTTTTTTTGTTGCGGGAAAGGGGTATTGGGGATCTAGCTGGTATCATTTTTTTCAGAGGGCAAACAAGTATCAGCTAGGCCTAGGTTTTGTTTTTTAACATGCGTAGCCCACGACATACCGAGACAGTGGTTTCAACTTATTTTTTGAGGTCAATCATGTACGTACCGGCCTATGGGCCTCCCAGCGTAGGTTTTACTTTTTCTTAAACATCGGCAGCCCAATGTATTTTTTTAATAAAACGCAGATCTCTGTTCTATTTATCTATATATAAGAATAATAATGCAGTGTCCAATTTATGTTTTCCCTTCTAACCACATTATATATATTTATATTATTACTATTATCGTATATTTAATAGAGACTTATATATACATTATAAAAACATCCCACGTCTTATTAACTTATAAAAGTAAATGTTTAACAGAAGTTGGCAAGGAAAATCCTGGTTGTTTTTGACTCACGGGCAAGGAAAATCCTGGTGATTGCGTACAAAAGCTTGCGAAGATTTTAAGGACCAATATAATAATAACACGCTCATTTTTCTTTTGAGCAATAACTTGCTAATTTGTTAATTTTATATATAATAAAATGTGTAGCTCTGGTTTATTTTTTGATATTAATTGCTCCTTCTAACCTAACATTAAATATAGAACAAGCCCAGCTAATTCGTGTATTTCAAGAAAGTTCAAATGGGCTGGGATTTCATAGAAAATGTTAAATGGGCCGCATTGACGCGAAATTATTTGTTCACCCAGCCCAGCAAATGGACTGTAAATTCTAGAAAACATGGGTTAAATATATGCCACATTTTTGCAGGCTGACATGTGGGCCAATAGGTCGAAGCCTACGCAAGGCGTTGTCAACTTAGTCAACAAATGATTCTGACATCCATAGCCATTGGATTTATAGCCAACGGCCGGCATGCACCTTCAATCTCTCGTCTTCTTCCTCCAGCGTCGCCGGGACCGCCTGCTCCGGCCTCCGGCAGCTAGCGGCTCTTCTTAGCACGCATCGCTGCGACGCGCTACCCCACCGCCGGCCAAGCTATCCCTCCACTCCTCCACACCTCCTGTTATTCTCCACTGACTGCAGCCCCACGCCGCACCAGAACCAGTTATAACCCTCGTACTCCTCTCAATCTGCGACTCCACTGCCACGTCTTCCCATCTTCGGGCCGTTCTTGTCCGGGGCCTCGCCGTCGTTCACCACCTTGCTGCGCTCGGCGCGGCGTGGTCAACAAACGAGAGTCATTGGAAGAGGAATGTACATGGAGAGCCTGACAGCTGGGACCCACGAGGTCCATGGTCGCACGAAAGGAAAGTTCCTCCTTATTAAGGTGAAAAAAATGTTTCCTCCCCCTGACAGCTGGGACCCACCAGCTACATCTTCGCACGCAACGAAGTCCCTCCTTATTATGCGGAAAAAAATGATTCCTCCCCCTGACAGCTGGGACCCACCAGCTAAATCTTCGCACGCAAGGAAGTCCCTCCTTATTACGCGGAAAAAATGATTCCTCCCCCTGACAGCTGGGACCTAGCAGCTATATCTTCGCACGCAAGGAAGTGTGTCCTTATCCTCCATGACAGCTGGGACCCACCCGGTCGAAGCATACGTAGCGTTGTCTGTCTTGTCACGAATGTGTACGTACATACTGGTCGATCGGTCGCTCTGCAATGATGAACCGTGGCCGAGTAAGTAGCGGCACATATCATAGTAGAGCCCCCCATGTAGCAGTTCAGGCTATTCCGTCTAAACCGTGTACACGTACATACAGCCACATGCCAAAAAATACGGCCACGTACGTATATATGAGCGGGGTCTCGAAACGCGTACTCGCGCATACGGACGGCCAGGGCTCGTGTACATGGACAGGCAACGGACGGAAGCAATGTCGGCAGCTAACCGGCTGGGTCGGAATGGAGGAAATAGCGTCGTGTTCACCAGGAGCCAAGTGACTGGGTCGGAACGCGTCCTGTTCATCGGGAGCGAAGCCACTGGGTCGAAACGCGTCATGTTCATCGGGAGCCAACCGGCTTGGACGGAACAGCCGGAACGGGGTCTGGCATACCACAAAACGGAGTAAAACGGCCTTCTGTTTGACCGCGTACGGTCAAAATGGGGTCCTGTTCATCGGGAAGGGTATGGCGTACCGCAGAATGGAGGAAACGGACTTGTGTTCGAGTGCCTACGGTCGAAACGGGGTGTTGTTGATTGCGAGGGGTGTGGCGTACCGCAAAACCGAGGAAACGGACATGTGTTGGAGTGCCTACAATCGAAACAGGGTCCTATTCATCGGGAGGGGTGTGGCGTACCATAAAACGGGACTCCACGAGCTACTGTTCATCCACCGTCTACTGCCTCGCTCCAGCCTCCACGGGCTACTGTTCATCCACCGTCGACTTCCTCCAGCCTCCATCTGCTACTGTTCATCCACCGTCGACTTCCTCCAGCCACCACCAGCTACTGTTCACCACGGGGGTCCTGTTCATCCAGCCTCCACCGGCTAATGTTCAACCAGCCCTTCACATGGGGGTCCTATTCAACTAGCCCTCCATGGGGTCCTGTTAATCCACCCCCAAACCGGCTCGGGTGTGTGGCGGCCTCCTCTCGATCGGGGTCTTGTTCATCCAGTGGCAATGGCCTACTATACCACCACGGGGTCCTGTTCATCCAACCCCCACCGGGAACTGTTCATCCAACCCCAACAACGGTCACTGTTCATCAAGAGGCAGCAGTAGGTTCGATCGGCTTCAGTTAGCAGCAGTAGCAAAGGAATCGCTCGGGTTCAGTTAACAGCCAGGGATCGATCGCTCGGGTTCAATAATGTAGCTAGTGCAATCGCTTGGGTTCAGTAAGCGAACGCCTCGCTCGGGTTTAGTTAGAGCCCAACGCCTCGCACCCACGCGCGTACGTGTACGAGAGAAACCTGCAAACCTTCATGCATTGCTCGGCCCCGACCACCCACCGTAACCGGGAAGTCGCAGATATTTTCCTCGCCCTCGCTTCTACCATGATTTTTTCCGTCATGGACGGCCCAAAGAATGTCATGCAGCTGCGTCCCCGGCCCGCCCAGGACGAAAAGCCCATTTTCTGTTATGATTTTTTGTCATAGAAGTAGGAGCCCACCACATGTATGATGATACGTGCTTTTGTCACAATTATCATCATAGAAGTGTCATAAGCATGATAGAAAAAAAAATTGTTCGGCCCAAAATGTCACGGATGTGTCTTTTCTTTGTAATGCTAGATGCAGGCAGGAGTCGGTCGATGTGTGGAGTAATAGTAGTAGATGCAGAATCGTTTCAGTCTACTTGACACAGACGTGATGCCTATATTCATAATCATTGCCTTGGATATCGTCATAACTTTGCGCTTTTCTATCAATTGCTCGACAGTAATTTGTTCACCCACCGTATTATTTTCTTTCAAGAGAGAAGCCTCTAGTGAAACCTATGCCTCCCAGGTCTATTTTCCATCATATATTTTCAGATCTATAAACCAAAAAACCCAAAATACCTTATTGTAATTTATTTGTTTTTACTTTGTTTTACGTTTTAGTAATCTTTTATATCTTTCTCTATTAGATCTCACTCTTGTTCGAGGCCGTGAAGGGATTGACAACCCCTTTTTCGCGTTGAGTGCAAGTATTTGTTAGTTTGTGCAGGTGCATAGATTGGAGACTTGCTTGTGCCTCCTACTGGATTGATACCTTGGTTCTTAACCGAGGGAAATACTTATCTCTACTTTGCTGCATCACCCTTTCCTCTTCAAGGGAAAAATCAACGCAAGGTCAAGAAGTAGCAGAAAGAATTTTTGGCGCCGTTGCCGGGGAGGTTCTACATCAAGCCTACCAAGTACCCACCATAAACTCTCATCTCTTGCATTGCATTATTTGCCATTTGCCTCTCGTTTTCATCTCCCCCACTTCTAAAACGTTTTCAGAAAAACACAAAAAGATTTGCCATTTTATTCACCCTTCTTTTGTTCGTCTTTTTCATTTGCTTTTTGTTTGCTTGTGTGTTAGATCATTTGCCTTGTCATGATGTCTCAAGAAAATACCAAATTGTGAGACTTTTCCAGTACTAATAATAATGATTTTATTAGTACTCTGATTGCTCCCGCCACTAGTGCGGAATCTTACGAAATTAATGCCGCTTTGCTGAATCTTTTTATGAAAGATCAATTTTCCGGCCTTCCTAGTGAAGATGTCGCATCCCATATAAATACTTTCGTTGAGTTGTGTGATATGCAAAAGAAAAAAAGATGTGGATAATGATATTGTTAAATTGAGGCTATTTCCGTTCTCACTACGAGATCATGCTAAAACTTGGTTTTCATCTTTGCCTGAAAATAATATTGATTCATGGAACAAGTGTAAAGATGCTTTTATTTCCAAGTACTTTCCTCCCGCTAAAATCATCTCCCTTAGGAATGATATAATGAATTTTAAGCAACTTGATCATGAACATATTGCACAATCTTGGGAAAGGATGAAATTGATGATAAGAAATTGCCCTACTCATGGTTTAAGTTTATGGATGATCATACAATTTTTTTATGCCGGATTGAATTTTGCATCTAGAAATCTTTTGGATTCCACCATGGGAGGTACTTTTATGGAAATTACATTCGGAGAAGCTACTAAACTCGTAGATAATATTATGGCAAATTATTCTCAATGGCATACCGAAAGATCTTCCACTAGTAAAAAAGTGCATTCGATTGAAGAAATTAATAATTTGAGTGGAAAGATGGATGAACTTATGAAATTGTTTGCTAGTAAGAGTGCTCCTATTGATCCTAATGATATGCCTTTGTCCACTTTGATTGAGAATAATAATGAATCTATGGATGTGAACTTTGTTGGTAGGAACAATTTTGGTAATAACGCCTATAGAGGTAATTTCAACCTTAGGCCGTTTCCTAGTAATTCCTCTAATAATTATGGTAATTCCTACAACAATTCTTATGGAAATTATAATAAAATACCCTCTGATCTTGAGAATAATATTAAATATTTCATTAATTCTCAAAAGAATATTAATGCTATGGTTGAAGAAAAATTGCTCAAGATTGATGATTTGGCTAGGAACATTGATAGAATTTCCCTTGAGATTGATTCTTTGAAAATTAGATCTATGCCACCCAAGCATGATATTAATTTATCTTTTAAAGCTATTAAAATTTCTATTGATGAGTGTAAAGAAAGAACCGCTGGGATGCATGCTAAGCGAGATTGGTTTGTAAAAGCGTGTTCTTCTAGTTTCTGTGAGAATAATGATGAAGATCTTAAAGTGATTGGTGTGACTCCTATTGAATCTTTATTTTCTAGTATAAATCTTCATAAATATGGGACTGGAGATGAGTCAACTTTAGCTAGAAGGCGTCCCAATGATTCGGAGTTTAAAGATCTTAATGCAAAAAATGATAAAAGTGGGATTGGAGAGGTCAAAACTTTAAGTAGCGATGAACCCACTCATTTGGATTTCAAGGACTTTAATTATGATAATTGCTATTTGATAGATTGTATTTCCTTGTTACAATCCATGTTGAATTCTCCTCATGCTTACAATCAAAATAAATCTTTTACTAAACATATCATTGATGCTATGATGAAATCTTTTGAAGAAAAACTTGAGTTGGAAGTTTCTATCCCTAGAAAGATTTATGATGAGTGGGAACCTACTATTAAGATTAAAATTAAAGATTATGAGTTCCATGCTTTGTGTGATTTGGGTGCTAGCGTTTCCACGATTCCAAAAACTTTATGTGATGTGTTAGGTTTCCGCAAATTTGATGATTGTTCTTTAAATTTGCATCTAGTGGATTCCACTATTAAGAAACCTATGGGAAGGATTAATGATGTTCTTATTGTTGCAAATAGGAATTATGTGTCCATAGATTTTATTGTGCTTGATATAGATTGCAATCCGACATGCCCTATTATTCTTGGTAGACCTTTCCTTAGAACGATTGGTGCAATTATTGATATGAAAGAAGAAAACATTAGATTTCAATTTCCGTTAAGGAAGGGCATGGAACACTTCCCAAGAAATAAAACTAAGTTGCCATATGAATCTATTATGAGGGCCACTTATGGGTTGCATACCAAAGATGACAATACCTAGATCTATGTTTTATGCCTAGCTAGGGGCGTTAAACAATAGCGCTTGTTGGGAGGCAACCCAATTTTATTTTTATGTTTTTTGATTTTGGTTCTGTTTTTCAACAAATACACATTATTACCTCTTTAGTAATTGTGTTTTGGTTTTTTAGTTAGTGTTTGAGCCAAGCAAGACCTTTGGGATGGTCTACGGTGATAGTTGATTTGATCTTGCTGAAAAACAGAAACTTTTATGCTCATTGCCGAAAATTAAATAAATCACAGAAATGTGATCTTGATCTGAATTTTTTACAAAAGATTTATATACAAATTTACCAGGTTGTCCTAATTTTTAAGAATTTTTGGAATTACATAAGTATACATAATTTTCAGATTACTACAAACTGTTCTATTTTTGACAGATTCTGTTTTCTATGTGTTGTTTGCCTATTTTGATGAATCTATGGGTAGTATCGGGGGGTATGAACCATGGAGAAGTTGTAATCCAGTAGATATTACACCAATATAAATAAATAATGAGTTCACAACAGTACCGAAAGTGGTGATTTATTTTATTATACTAGCGGATGTTATGAGATTTTTCTGTTGAGTTTTGTGTTGTGAAGTTTTCAAGTTTTGGGTAAAGATTTGATGGACAACGGAATAAGGAGTGGCAAGAGCCTAAGCTTGGGGATGACCAAGGCACCCCAAGGTAATATTCAAGGACAACCAAGTATCTAAGCTTGTGTATGCCCCGGATGGCATCCCCTCTTTTGTCTTCGTCTATCGGTAAATTTACTTGAGGCTATATTTTTATTAACCACATGATATGTGTTTTGCTTGGAGCCTCTTGTATGATATGAGTCTTTGCTTTATAGTTTGCCACAATCATCCTGGTTTTACACATATTTTTAGAGGGACACACATGAATCGTGAATTTATTAGAATACTCTTTGTGCTTCACTTATATCTTTTGAGCTAGGCAGTTTGCTCTAGTGCTTCACTTATATCTTTTTAGAGCACGGCGGTGGCTTTATTTTATAGAAATTGTTGAACTCTCATGCTTCACTTATATTATTTTGAGAGTCTCTAAGCAGCATGGTAATTTGCTTAGGTTATGAATTTAGTCCTAATATGATGGGCATCCAAGAGGGATATAATAAAAACTTTCATATAAAGAGCGTTGAATAAGATGAGAAGTTTGATTCCTTGCATTTGTTTTGAGATATAAAGATGGTGATATTAGAGTAATGCTAGTGAGCAATTGTGGATTGGTAGAAATACTTGTGTTAAAGTTTGTGATTCCCGTAGCATGCACGTATGGTGAACCGTTATGTGATGAAGTCGGAGCATGATTTATTTTTTGATTGTCTTCCTTATGAGTGGCGGTCGGGGACGAGCGATGGTCTTTTCCTACCAATCTATCCCCCTAGGAGCATGCGTGTAGTACTTTGTTTTGATAGCTAATAAATTTTTGCAATAAGTATGTGAGTTCTTTATGACTAATGTTGAGTCCATGGATTATACGCACTCTCACCCTTCCACCATTGCTAGCCTCTCTAGTACCGCACAACTTTCGCCGGTGCATTAAACCCACCATATACCTTCCTCAAAACAGCCACCATACCTACCTATTATGGCATTTCCATAGCCATTCTGAGATATATTGCCATGCAACTTCCACCGTTCTGTTTATTATGACACATACCATCATTGTCATATTGCTTTGCATGATCATGTAGTTGGCATAGTATTTGTGGCTTGGCCACCGTTCATATTTTTTATACATGTCACTCTTGATCATTGCACATCCCGGTACACCACCAAAGGCATTCATATAGAGTCATATTTTGTTCTAGTATCGAGTTGTAATTCTTGAGTTGTAAGTAAATAAAAGTGTGATGATCATCATTATTAGAGCATTGTCCCATGTGAGGAAAGGATGATGGAAGCTATGATTCCCTCACAAGTTGGGATGAGTCTCCAGACTTTACAAAAAAAAAGAGGCCAAAAGAAGCCCAAATAAAAAAAATGAGAGAAAAGAGAGAAGGGACAATGTTACTATCCTTTTTCCACACCTGTGCTTCAAAGTAGCACCATGATCTTCATGATAGAGAGTGTCCTATTTTGTCACTTTCATATACTAGTGGGAATTTTTCATTATAGAACTTGGCTTGTATATTCCAATGATGGGCTTCCTCAAAATTGCCCTAGGTCTTCGTGAGCAAGCAAGTTGGATTCACACCCACTTAGTTTCTTTTTGAGCTTTCATACACTTATAGCTCTAGTGCATCCGTTGCATGGCAATCACTACTTACTCACATTGATACATGTAGATGGAGCATAGCTCATGTAGTGCGTGAAAGTTGAAAAAGTTTGAGAACACCAAAAGTGTGAAACAATTGCTTGGCTTGTCATCGGGGTTGTGCATGATAAAATACTTTGTGTGATGAAGATGGAGCATAGCCATACTATATGATTTTGTAGGAATAACTTTCTTTGGCCATGTTATTTTGAGAAGACATGATTGCTTTATTAGTACGCTTGAAGTATTATTGTTTTTATGTCAATATTAAACTTTTGTTTTGAATCTTATGGATCTAAATATTCATGCCACAATAAAGAAAATTACATGGATGAATATGTTAGGTAGCATTCCACATCAAAAATTCTGTTTTTTATCATTCACCTACTCGAGGACAAGTAGGAATAAAGCTTGGGGATGCTTGATACGTCTCCAACATATCTATAATTTTTTATTGTTCCATGCTATTATATTATCTATTTTGGATGTTTTATATGCATTAATATGCTATTTTATATTATTTTTGGGACTAACTTATCAACCTAGAGCACAGTGCCAGTTTCTGTTTTTTCCTTGTTTTTGAGTTTTACAGAAAAGGAATATCAAACGGAGTCCAAACAGAATAAAACTTTACGATGATTTTTCTTGGACCAGAAGACATCCACGGAGCTTGGAGAGGGGGCCAGAAGAGTCCAGAGGACTCCACAAGCCTTAAGGCCGCACCCTAGGGGGGGCGCGCCTCCCAGGCTTGTGGGCCCCTCGTGAGTCCTCCAACCCTAATTCTTTCACTATAAATTCCCAAATATTCCCAAACGACTAGAAGCGTCCACCAAAATAATTTTCCGCCGCCGCAAGCCTCTGTTCCCGTGAGATCCCATCTTGGGGCCTTTTCCGGCACCCTGCCGGAGGGGGATTCGATCATGGAGGGCCTCTACATCAACCTTGCTGCCCTTCCAATGAAGCGTGAGTAGTTTACCACAGACCTACGGGTCCATAGCTAGTAGCTAGGTGGCTTCTTCTCTCTCTTTGATCCTCAATACAATGTTCTCCTCGATGTTCTTGGAGATCTATCTGATGTAATCTTCTTTTGCGGTGTGTTTGTCGAGATCCGATGAATTGTGGATTTATGATCAGATTATCTATGAGTATTATTTGAGTCTTCTCTGAAATCTTTTATGCATGATTAAATATCTTTGTATTTCTCTTCAAATTATCGGTTTGGTTTGGCCAACTAGATTGGTTTTTCTTGCAATGGGAGAGGTGCTTAGTTTTGGGTTCGATCTTGCGGTGTCCTCACCCAGTGACATAGTAGGGGTAGCGAGGAACATATTGTATTTTTGCCATCAAGGGTAAAAAGATGGGGTTTTCCTCATATTGCTTGAGTTTATCCCTCTACATCATGGCATCTTACTTAAAGCGTTCATCTGTTCTTATGAACTTAATACTCTAGATGCAGGCAGGAGTCGGTCGATGCGTGGAGTAATAGTAGTAGATGCAGAATCCTTTCGGTCTACTTGACACGGACGTGATGCCTATATTCATAATCATTGCCTTGGATATCTTCATAACTTTACGCTTTTCTATCAATTGCTCAACAGTAATTTGTTCACCCACCGTATTATTTTCTTTCAAGAGAGAAGCCTCTAGTGAAACCTATGGCCCCCGGGTCTATTTTCCATCATATATTTTCAGATCTATAAACCAAAAAACCCAAAAATACCTTGTTGTAAATTATTTGTTTTTACTTTGTTTTACGTTTTAGTAATCTTTCTCTATTAGATCTCACTCTTGTTCAAGACCGTGAAGGGATTGACAACCCCTTTTTTGCGTTGAGTGCAAGTGTTTGTTAGTTTGTGCAGGTGCATAGATTGAAGACTTGCTTGTGCCTCCTACTGGATTGATACCTTGGTTCTTAACTGAGGGAAATACTTATCTCTACTTTGCTGCATCACCCTTTCCTCTTCAAGGAAAAAATCAATGCAAGCTCAAGAAGTAGCAAGGGCCTTGCCCCTGTATCAACTGATGAAGAAGAAGTCGTTGTTCGAGTGGAACGACCAGGTAGACGAAGCTTTCCGGGAGCTCAAACGCATGCTCTCCACCACACCCGTTCTGGCCGCGCCGGCTGACAAGGAGCCACTATTGCTATACATCGCCACCACCTCGCGTGCGGTCAGTACGGTGCTGGTGGTCGAGCGCCCAGAGAAAGGCAAGATCCAGCAAATCCAGCGCCCGGTCTACTACCTGAGCGAAGTGCTCTCCGCCTCCAAGCAGAACTACCCCCATTACCAGAAGATGTGCTACGGTGTGGTACCTCACCGCCAAGAAGCTGAAGCAGTACTTCCAGGAGCACACCATCACCATGGTCAGCACGGCCCCCATCGGCGAGATCATAGGCTGCCGGGATGTGTCTGGCCGGGTGGCCAAGTGGGCCATTAAACTAGCCAGCCACACAATCCTCTATGAGCCCGCACCACCATCAAGTCCCAGGCATTGGCCGACTTCCTTGTTGACTGGACGGAGACCTAGTACCTGCCTCCGCCACCCGACTCGACGCACTGGCGCATGCACTTCGATGGCTCCAAGATGCGATCTGGCTTGGGAGCCGGCATCGTGCTGTCTTCTCCGAAGGGCGACCGGCTGCGGTACGCACTGCAGATCCACTTCGCCGCCTCCAACAATGTTACCGAGTACGAAGCCCTCGTGCACAGCCTACGGCTAGCAAAAGAGCTCGGCATCCAGCGCATCCTCTGCTACGGTGAATGGGACGCCCGAGACTCCAACATGGCCAGCTACCATTTCCTGGTCGAGCAACTTTCTGGCAACTTCGACGGCTGCGAGTACCTCCACGTTCCCCACACGGACAACGAGGCCGGCGACACACTAGCCAAGATAAGTTCCAGCCGACAAGCAATTCCACCCGGCGTCTCCGTCGAGCACTTGCGCAAGCCGTCCATCAAGCCGTCTCCTGACTCCGAGTCCTTCTTCTTCCCGGACGACCCCGCGGCTCCCCCACCCAACCCTGAAGACCCCGGCCCAGTCCCGGGGGCTGCCGGATCTGGCCCGAGGGCTGCCGGCTCTGGCGCAGGGGCTGCCAGCTCTGAACCAATCCCGGGGGCTGCCAGCTCCGGCTCGGGGGCTGCCGGCTCCGACTCCCGTCCAAGTGGTCGTCTTCACGTTGGTCCCAGCTCCGTCCTGGGCCCAGCCGATCCTTGCTTTCATGGTGTCGGGGTACACAAACAGGGGTGTATGTTTTCCCCTAACTTGTGCACAGACAACACCCCTCTAGTCCGGCAACTCTCAGCACTCAGGACAAGGCCAAGTAGAAGAGATCAGCTCTTTGAGGAATCAAAGGGCGGATCAAGAAGACCAAGACCAACCCAAGTAGTAAAACACCACAAAGGAAAAACCTACCTTGCCGGGCAGGCGAGCCTGGCGGGGACGAGGTTGCCCCAAAGACAAGTCTCAAGATTGCCCCGGCAGGCTTGCCGGGGACGCTGAGGGCGGATTACCCCGCCAAGGCTCCACCGCTCCACCTCACAGCAACGCAAGTCACCGATCGGTGCGGTGTCGAGCCCTCAAGATGCTAAGTGGCCGCTATTTGGCACGTGGCGGCCACTTCCAGAGGAAATCACCTCCAAACGACACTACTCCGGCGACGTGTCACGCAGGCAGGCGAGAAGGTGGCAAAACAGCACGGCAAGGCTTGCCGGGCTAGACTACGATGTGACACTAAGCGGCGCATTTAATGCGCTTTGCCCAGTCCGCAGAGTTAGGTATAATGGCACTGTTTGCTATCTAATCAGTACACAATGACTGATTTGCCACTGTGGTGACCCCTTGATCTATAAAAGGAGGACCATGGCAACCTTAGAAAGGATTCGGACCCATGTACACTCATACACGCGTACCTGCTCTCGCCCTGAGGCGACCTTGCCGGGCTAGAGCGCTACGTCTCCATCACGGTCCTCTCATCAATCCACCAAAGCAGGAGTAGGGTTTTACGCCTCACGGCGGCCCGAACCTGGGTAAAAACTGCCCATGTGATCGCTGCCGCGCTGCCCCGCGCCCTCTGCTCTTTGTGCAATGCGTCCTTCCCCCCTGCCGAACCACAATGGGCCGATGGCCCCATAGGTGGCCATGTTTTCCCATGACATCTTTGGCGTGCCAGGTAGGGGGAAGCGCTTGCGCGAATATGAGAGCGTACGCAACACGCCATTTTCTTCATCGACGGCTTCATCATCCATGATGCCCAAGAAAAGATGGAACACGGCAGGAAGAAAGGGGAGCGGTATCGCTCCCCCGCCTACCCTGTCCAATCTCCATCGCCTCCCTCCGCCGCGGCTGCAGCAGCGATGGGGACCAGGAATGATGGCGGCATGATGGCCCCAAACAGTTCGGGCGACGTGATTGCCATGCGAGCCCTGTTCGGGAAAAGGAATAAGGTGTGGGGGCACAAGGTTTCTCTCTCCACCACTTTCACTTATTGAAAATTGAGCTACTCCGGGTCCTACGTCATCAACGTCAATGAGCCCGCGCGATACTCGGTCCAGCATCTACCCTGCTTAGGGAGATCCTGAGTAGAGCGCCAGTGCGAATCCGTTGATTGACGCCCCGGCAAGTACTCTACGGCAAGGCCGTCCACGTTAGCTTGACTTTTGTGCCAGCCGCAGTCAGATTGTTTAAGAAAAAAGTGTGAAGGCGAGGAGAGGGAAGCCAATTGAGCCTTGCACCGCATCCTGCCGCCAACAAGATACGTATGATTATTGCCGGCGCCTGCTGGGAGCTGGAGAGCAACACGAGCAACGCCATCCTTCCCTAAGCATGCGAGCACGACAAGCAACCGCAGCTGAAAGAAGTGGGAGGAAGCAAGGATAAGAGCTAAGTCCGCACAATCGTTGCTTCATCGTATACCTAAAATTTGCATTTGCTTGTCCCTTGGATACCAAGGTGTTCGTATGAGGAAATCCTTCGCGTGATGGCACCTTACTAGTTCTTTGTCTGCGCCCCCATTCTGTTTCGAGCCTGCTCACAGAATGGGCAGCCGCACCTGATGACCCACAAGTATATGGGATCAATTGTAGCCTTTTCGATAAGTAAGAGTGTCGAACCTAACGAGGAGCAAAAGGAAAAGACAAGTGGTTTTCAGTAAGGTAATGTCTGCAAGTACTGAAATTGTAAGTAGCAGAGTAGTTTGATAGCAAGATAATTTATAACAAGCAAGTAACGGTAGTAGTAATAAAAGTGCAGCAATGTAGCCCAATCCTTTTGAGGCAAAGGACAGGCCAAAATGGTCTCTTATAATAAGCAAAGCGTTCTTGAGGGTACACGGGAATTTCATCTAGTCACTTTCATCATGTTGGTTCGATTCGTGTTCGCCACATTGATAATTTGATATGTGGGTGGACCGGTGCTCAGGTGTTGTTCTTACTTGAACAAACCTCCTACTTATGATTAACCCCCTCACAAGCATCCGCAACTACGAGAAAAGTATTAAGAATAAATTCTAACCATAGCATTAAACTTTTGGATCCAATCGGTCCCTTACGGAATAGCGCATAAACTAGGGTTTAAGCTTCTGTCACTCTCGCAACCCATCATCTAATAACTACTCCACAATGCATTCCCTTAGGCCCAAATATGGCGAAGTGTCATGTAGTCGATGTTCACATGACACCACTAAGGGAATCACAAGATACACACTATCAAAATATCGAACACATATCAAGTTCACATGATTACTTGCAACATGATTTCTCCCGTGACCTCAAGAACAAAAGTAACTACTCACAAATGATAATCATGCTCAAGATCAGAGGGGTATTAAATAGCATATTGGATCTGAACATATAATCTTCCACCAAATAAACCATATAGTAATCAACTACAAGATGTAATCAACACTACTAGTCACCCACAAGCACCAATCTATAGTTGCGGTACAAAGATTGAACACAAGAGATGAACTAGGGTTTGAGAGGAGATGGTGCTGTTGAAGATGTTGATGGAGATTGCCCTCCCCAAGATGGGAGAGTTGTTGGTGATGATGATGACGATGATTTCCCCCTCCGGGAGGGAAGTTCCCCTGGCGGAATCGCTCCGCCGGAGGGCAAAAGTGCTCCTGCCCAAGTTCCGCCTCGAGACGGCGGCGCTTCGTCCCGAAAGTCCTCTCCTGATTTTTTTTCTAGGTCAAAATGACTTATATACCAGAAGATGGGCACCGGAGGTGGGCCGAGGGGAGCATAACCCACCAGGGCGCGCCTGGGCTCCCTGGGGCACCCAGGTGGGTTGTGCCCACCTGGTGGGCCCCCTCTAGTACTTATTTGCTCCAATATTCCTCATTTATTCCATAAAAAATCTCTGTAAAGTTTCAGCTCATTTGGAGTTGTGCAGAATAGGTAGCCTAACGTAGCTTTTTCAGGTCCAGATTTCCAGCTGCCGGAATTCTCCCTCTTTGTGTATACCTTGCATATTATGAGAGAAAAGGCATTAGAATTACTCCAAAAAGCATTATTATGCATAAAAACATCATAAATAACACTAGGAAAACATGATGCAAAATGGACGTATCAACTCCCCCAAGCTTTGACCTCGCTTGTCCTCAAGCGAAAACCGAAATCGAAAAACATGTCCACATGCTTAGAGAGAGAGGTGTCGATAAAAACAAAATACGGACATAGAAGCATCATGTGCATTATTGTAACAACAACAAACTTTAACATAAAACTTTTATCATAGAACTTTTATCATAGACTTCTCATGAATAAGTAACAATTCAACACACTATCGAAGTATAAAGCATAAACTCTATTAGAAACCAACAAACTATGTTCTCAGTCAACTTTGCAACTACAATTCATCATCTTTTTAGGTAGGGTCACGTATCGGAGCCTTTAGGCAAGTCCACATACTCAACCATCATATAGTCTTCTATGATTGCTAACACTCACCGCATACACATGAGCAAAATGTTTCAACCGGACACATAGAAAGATAGGGGCTTTATAGTTTCGCCTCCCAACGCATTCACCTCAAGGGTGATGTCAACAATAATAACTCATGCTACCCATATTCAACTGGACATATGTGCCTAGATCTTTCCTCACCACATGATGCTTGCCAAAGGAGAAAATAAAAGGAAAAGAGAGAAGAACTTTGACTCTTGCATAAAAGTAAAAGATATGCCCTTCGCAGAGGGAAGCAGAGGTTGCCATGCGCTTATTTTTTTGTATGCTCAACCCCTTAGTGCAAGAGAATGTCACGTTATATTGCCCCTTGTGATGGCGACCTTTATTATGCAGTCTGCCGCTTTTATTTCTTCACCATCACAAGTTCGTACAACGCTCAATTTTCTCTTACACTAAACGATCTTACACTTTTAGAAGCAATTTTTATTACCTTATTGCACCGATGACAACTTACTTGAAGGATCTTACTCAATCCATAGGTAGGTATGGTGGACTCTTGGAAATAAGATTTGGGTTTAAGGATTTTTAGATGCACAAGTAGTATCTCTACTTAGTGCGGAATTTTTGGCTAGCAAAGATGGGGGGCAAGCACCACATGTTGAAGGATCTATGACAATATAACTTCTATGTGAATATGAACAAACATAAATCATTAAGTTGCTTCCTTGTCCAACGTCAACAATTTTGGCATATAATATTTTGATGGGGGCTCACAATCACAAAAGATTTCTATGATAGTATATTTATATGTGAATCTTCTCTTCCCTTATTAATTCTTTTCATGAGTTGCATCATTGACTAATGCTATGTTTGTCAATCTCTAATAAAATTTTCTACATATACTTTTCCTTATGTGGTGTTATCACCTACCATAGGATTAGCATATGATCTTTTCATTTATTTCTTTTCTTTTTATTGCAACAAAAAAGTAAAGAAAGCAAAAACTCAAACTAAACTTTATTTTATTTCTCGCACATGATTACAAGGATAGATCACTAAGCAAGCTCTCAAAAAGAAAGGATCGAACTAAACTTTTATTCATCTAAAGCAAAAGATTGAACTAAGAAAAGTAAAGGCAAAAGGTAGTGGAGGTGATACGGTACCGGGGCACCTCCCCCAAGCTTGGTGGAAGCCAAGGGGAGTGCCCATACCCGATACTCAATTTTCTTTTGGTGATGAAGAAGGAGGTGGTGGTGGTGATGAAGTAGAAGGTTTGTCTGCCTTTTTCACCAACTTATTTCGAAGGTAAAAATTATCTATCCTTAACTCTTCATTCTCCATCTCAAGCTTTATTATCCTCTTGCATAACGCCTCCATGCTTTCATGCTTGAAACGAGGAGGGACTGGTTCATCTTCATCTTCTTCATCGGAGAACCATATATAGGGATAGGTATCCTTGAAGATATTTTTATCTAAAGGCTGATAAGAAACTGGGCACTCCTCCTCGGAATCTTGAGATGACATATTTTCGGATCTGTCAGGAAAACAGCAAGAAAAGAAAAACAGAAGATTTCTCCGCGATACGGTGGTCAATAGGTTCGGGGGGTATATAAAGATTTTTTATCTTGGAAAACAAGCAAATGAAAAAAAATGGAGTCCGGAAGGTACCCGAGGTGGGCACAACCCACCTGGGCGCGCCTGGCTGCTAGGCGCGCCCTGGTGTCTTGTGCCCACCAGGGGTGCCTTCCTGGTTGCTTCTTATTTTCCTAATTTTCTAAATATCCCAAAACTGACAAAAAATGTTTTTGCGGATTTTTCGGAGTCCGTTTACTTACCGTCTCATGTACCTTCTCTTTTTCACGATTCTGGAGTGTTCCGGAAGGACTCTTTTATGTGTTCTTCCGGTGTCATAGTTTGGATAATATTACTTTCGACATTAATGGGCGTACCTGAGATATAATGTTTTATTCGTTGCCCATTAACAACCTTCGGGTTAGTGCCTTAGGCATTGTTTATTTTGATAGCTCCTGACCGATAAAACTCCTCGATAACATAGGGTCCTTCCCATTTGGAGAGGAGTTTTCCTGCAAAGAATCTGAAACGAGAGTTGTACAAAAGAACATATTCTCCAACTTTGAACTCACGCTTTTGGATTCTTCTATCATGCCATCTTTTAACTTTTTCTTTAAACAATTTGGCATTTTCATAAGCTTCGGTTCTCCATTCATCTAATGAGCTAATATCAAATAACCTCTTTTCACCAGCAAGTTTGAAATCATAGTTGAGTTCTTTAATTGCCCAATATGCTTTATGTTCTAACTCAAGAGGCAAATGACAAGCTTTCCCATAAACCATTTTATAAGGAGACATACCCATAGGATTTTTATATGTTGTTCTATAAGCCCAAAGTGCATCATCTAATTTCTTAGACCAATTCTTCCGGGACCTATTGACAGTCTTTTGCAAAATTAATTTTATTTCTCTATTGCTAAGTTCAACTTGACCACTAGACTGAGGATGATAGGGTGATGCAATTCTATGGTTAACATCATACTTGGCAAGCATTTTACGGAAACCACCATGAATAAAGTGTGAACCACCATCAGTCATTAAATATCTAGGGACTCCAAACCTTGGGAAAATAACTTCCTTAAGCATTTTAATAGAGGTGTTGTGATCAGCACTACTAGTTGGAATAGCTTCTACCCACTTAGTAACATAATCAACAGCAACCAAAATATGTGTATACCCATTAGAGGAAGGAAAAGGTCCCATGTAATCAAAACCCCAAACATCAAATGGTTCAACAGCAAGTGAATAATTCATAGGCATTTCTTGACGCTTACCGATATTACCTATTCTTTGGCATTCATCACAAGATGAGACAAACTTACGAGCATCCTTGAAGAGAGTAGGCCAATAAAATCCAGATTGCAATACCTTGTGAGCAGTTCTGTCTCCCGCATGATGTCCTCCATAAGCTTCGAAATGACATTTTCGTAGGATTTGTCCCTGTTCATGCTCAGGTACACAACGTCTAATAATACCATCTACTCCTTGTTTATAAAGATGTGGGTCATCCCAGAAGTAATGTCTTAAATCATAAAAGAATTTTTTTCTTTTGTTGGTAGGTAAAGATAGGTGGTAAATATTTAGCAACAATATAATTAGCATACCAAGGAGTGTTATTAGAAACATTTATTGCAGCTAATTGCTCATCAGGAAAACTATCATCAATAGGTAGTGGGTCATCATGGACATTTTCAAGCCTAGACAAGTTATCAGCTACGGGGTTCTCAGCTCCCTTTCTACCAATAATATGCAAATCAACTTCTTGTAGCAAGAGAACCCACCTAATGAGTCTAGGTTTAGCATCTTTCTTTTCCATAAGATATTTTATAGCAGCATGATCGGTGTGAATAGTCACTTTAGAGTCAACAATGTAGGATCTAAATTTATCACAAGCAAACACAACTGCTAAGAATTCTTTTTCAGTAGTAGCATAATTTCATTGGGCACTATCTAGAGTTTTACTAGCATACTGGATAACATTTAGTTTCTTATCAACTCTTTGTCCTAGAACAGCACCAACAGCATAATCACTAGCATCACACATAATTTCAAAAGGCAAGTTCCAGTCAGGTGGTTGAACAATAGGTGCAGAAATTAAGGCTTTCTTGAGTGTTTCGAAGGCTTCTAAACAATCATCATAAAAAACAAAAGGAGTATCCTTTTGCAAAAGGTTCGTAAGAGGCCTAGAAATTTTAGAAAAGTCTTTGATAAATCTCCTATAGAAACCAGCATGACCATGGAAACTACGAATACCTTTGATATCTTTAGGACATGGCATTTTATCAATTACATCAACCTTAGCTTTGTCCACTTTAATACCTCTTTCAGAGATTTTATGGCCCAAAACAATACCTTCATTAACCATAAAGTGGCACTTCTCCCAATTCAAGACAAGATTTGTTTGCTCAAATCTCTGCAAAACTCGATCAAGATTGCTTAAACAATCATCAAAAGACTTCCCATAAACAGAGAAGTCATCCATGAAAACCTCAACAATCTTTTCACAAAAGTCAGAGAATATAGCAGTCTTACATCTTTGAAAGGTAGCAGGTGCATTGCATAAACCAAAAGGCATACGTCTATAAGCATAAGTTCCAAAGGGACAAGTGAAAGTGGTCTTTTCTTGATTAGGTTGAGAAACAGGTATTTGTGAAAAACTAGAATATCCATCAAGGAAACAAAAATGTGTGTGCTTTGACAATCTTTCCAGCATTTGATCAATAAAAGGTAGAGGGTAATGATCTTTTCTAGTTGCTTTGTTTAATTTTCTAAAATCAATTACCATTCTATAGCCTATAACAATTCTTTGTGGAATAAGTTCATTCTTATCATTTGGAACAACAGTAATACCTTCCTTCTTAGGGACACAATGAACAGGACTTTCCATCTACTATCAGCTATAGGATAGATTATACCTGCTTCCAGAAGTTTTAATATTTCCGTCCTTACCACTTCTTTCATCTTCGGATTTAACCGGCGTTGGTGATCAACAACGGGTTTAGCATCAGGTTCCATATTAATTTTGTGCTGACATAGAGTGGGACTAATGCCCTTAAGATCATCAAGATTATATCCAATAGCAGCTTGGTGCTTCCTTAGAACTTTCAATAGTCTTTCTTCTTCGTGTTCTGAAAGGTTAGCACTAATAACAACAAGATATATCTTTTTCTCATCAAGATAAGCATATTTCAAAGTGTCTAGCAATTGTTTTAATTCAAACACAGGATCACCTTTGGGTGGAGGAGGACCTCCTAGAGTTTCAATAGGCAAATTGTGTTTAAGCAGGGGACGTTGTTCAAAGAAAATATCATCTATTTCATTTCTTTCATGCATATGTAAATCATTTTCATGGTCTAGCAGATATTGTTCTAAAGGATCAGTAGGAGGCACAGCAATAGAAGCAAGACCAATTATTTCATCCTTACTAGGCAATTCTTTTTTATGAGGTTTTCTACTAAACTTGGAAAAGTTAAACTCATGAGACTTATCACCAAAGCTGACACCGATAGTTTGTTTCTTACAATGTATTCTAGCATTAACGGTGTTCAAGAAGGGTCTACCAAAGATAATGGGACAAAAATCATCTTGCGGGGAACCAAGAACAAGAAAATCAGTAGGATATTTTATTTTCCCACACAAGACTTCAACATCTCTAACAATCCCGATTGCTGATATGGTATCTCTATTAGCAAGCTTAATAGTAACATCTATGTCTTCTATCTATGCAAGTGCTATGTCATTCATAATTTCTTGATATAAGGTAAAGGGAATAGCACTCACGCTAGCACCTATGTCACATACACCATGATAACAGTGATCTCCTATTTTAACTTAGACAACGGGCATACCAACAACGGGTCTATGATTATCTATTTTATCAGGTTTGATAATTCTAGTAGCTTCATTACAGAAGTAGATAACATGCCCATCTATATTTTCTTCCAGGAGATCTTTAACCATAGCAACACTAGGTTCTACTTTAATTTGTTCATCAGGTTTAGGTGTTCTAATATAACTCTTGTTGACCACAGTTGAAACTTTAGCATGTTCCTTTATTCTAACAGGGAAAGGTGGGTTCTCAATATAAACAGTAGGAATAACTGGATCAACATTATAAACAATAGTTTCCTCTTTAGCTGGTACCGGCTCTTTAACTTCCTTTTTAATAGGTGGGTGATATTTAAACCACTTCTCCTTAGGGAGATCAACATGAGTAGCAAATGATTCACAGAAGGAGGCTACTATCTCAGAGTCAAGTCCATATTTAGTGCTAAACTTTTGAAAAGCATCGGTATCCATAAAAGATTTAACACAATCATACTTAAGCTTAATACCTGACTCTTTACCTTCATCGAGTTCCCAATCTTCAGAGTTGCGTTTAATTCTTTCCAAAAGATCCCACCTGAATTCAATGGTCTTCTTCATAAAGGAACCAGTACAAGAAGTATCAAGCATGGATTGATCATCACGAGAAAGCCGAGCATAAAAATTCTGAATAATGATTTCTCTTGAGAGCTCATGATTGGGGCATGAATATAACATTGACTTAAGCCTCCCCCAAGCTAGAGCGATACTTTCTCCTTCACGAGGCCAAAAATTATATATATAATTCCGATCACGATGAACTAGATGCATAGGATAATTTTTTTGCTGAAACTCCAATTTCAATAGATTCCAATTCCAAGATCCAATATCATCGCATAGCCTATACCATGCCAATGCCTTTCCCTTCAAAGATAAAGGGACAACCTTCTTCTTAACTTCATCTCCGGGTAAACCTGCAAGCTTAAACAATCCACAAATTTCTTCCACATATATCAAGTGCATATCAGGATGTTCGGTTCCATCTCTTGCATAAGGATTAGCTAGCAGTTGTTCTATCATACCCGAAGGAATTTCATATTCAATATTTTCAGTAGGTGCAGTAGGTTGAGGGGTAATTAATTGTGGTTCCGGTCGAGGTGAAGATACCCCAAACAAACACCTCAAAGGATTGTTTTCCATAGTAACAAGTGACAATAAATTTCAGCACGTAGTAATAATTTTTCCTTACCAATTTCCACTTACCAAGAGCTCTTCACTCCCCGGCAACGGCGCTAGAAAATAGCCTTGATGACCCACAAGTATATGGGATCAATTGTAGCCTTTTTGATAAGTAATAGTGTCGAACCCAACGAGGAGCAGAAGGAAAAGACAAGTGGTTTTCAGCAAGGTAATGTCTGCAAGTACTGAAATTGTAAGTAGCAGAGTAGTTTGATAGCAAGATAATTTGTAACGAGCAAGTAACGGTAGTAGTAATAAAAGTGCAGCAAGGTATCCCAATCCTTTTGAGGCAAAGGACAGGCCAAAACGATCTCTTATAATAAGCAAAGCGTTCTTGAGGGTACACGGGAATTTCATCCAGTCATTTTCATCATGTTGGTTCGATTCGTGTTCGCTACTTTGATAATTTGATATGTGGGTGCACCAGTGCTTAGGTGCTGTTCTTACTTGAACAAACCTCCTACTTATGATTAACCCCCTCGCAAGCATCTGCAACTACGAGAAAAGTATTAAGAATAAATTCTAACCATAGCATTAAACTTTTGGATCCAATCGGTCCCTTACGGAATTGCGCATAAACTAGGGTTTAAGCTTCTGTCACTCTCGCAACCCATCATCTAATAACTACTCCACAATGCATTCCCTTAGGCCCAAATATGACGAAGTGTCATGTAGTCGACGTTCACATGACACCACTAAGGGAATCACCACATGCACACTATCAAAATATCAAACACATATCAAGTTCACATGATTACTTGCAACATGATTTCTCCCGTGACCTCAAGAACAAATGTAACTACTCACAAATGATAATCATGCTCAAGATCAGAGGGGTATTAAATAGCATATTGGATCTGAACATATAATCTTCCACCAAATAAACCATATAGTAATCAACTACAAGATGTAATCAACACTACTAGTCACCCACAAGCACCAATCTATAGTTCCGGTACAAAGATTGAACACAAGAGATGAACTAGGATTTGAGAGGAGATGGTGTTGTTGAAGATGTTAATGGAGATTGCCCTCCCCAAGATGGGAGAGTTGTTGGTGATGATGATGACGATGATTTCCCCCTCCGGGAGGGAAGTTCCCCCGGCGGAATCGCTCCGTCGGAGGGCAAAAGTGCTCCTACCCAAGTTTCGCCTCGAGACGGCGGCGCTCCATCCCGAAAGTCCTCTCCTGATTTTTTTCTAGGTCAAAATGACTTATATACCAGAAGATGGGCACCGAAGGTGGGCCGAGGGGAGCACAACCCACCAAGGCGTGCCTGGGCTCCCTGGCACGCCCAGGTGGGTTGTGCCCACCTGGTGGGCCCCCTCTAGTACTTATTTGCTCCAATATTCCTCATTTATTCCATAAAAAATCTCCGTAAAGTTTCAGCTCATTTGGAGTTGTGCATAATAGGTAGCCTGACGTAGCTTTTTCAGGTCCAGATTTCCAGCTGCCGGAATTCTCCCTCTTTGTGTATACCTTGCATATTATGAGAGAAAAGGCATTAGAATTACTCCAAAAAGCATTATTATGCATAAAAACATCATAAATAATAGTAGTAAAACATGATGCAAAATGGACGTATCAGCACCTCAAAAACTACCAAAGGAAAAACCTGCCGGGACGTATCCTCGCCAAGATGACTGTTAAGGGCTAGACCCTTACGATAATCGCGGCAATATAATACCGGCAGTCAACCAAAACGCGGACAGGGACTAATCATATGAACGCCAACTGGTAAACTTAAAAGGGATAAGCATGCAGCTAAGATTAAGTAAGGACATCAGTTCCATGCAAATAAAAGAATTACGGTGTCTAAACGCGAGACATGCATCATGTTTTGTTACAGGACATCACGATGGCGAGGATAATTCAAGACCACGCTTGGCGGCCTCATGGAACAGCGGGGACGCCAAGAACCATGTCGGCATAGGGGGCAGCTTTCTCCTCAGCAGCAGAAATGTCTGCGTCCCTCGGCAGCTTCCTGAAGCTGTCGACAAGATCGAGGTCCGGGTGGCGATGGGCAGTTTTGCTCAGAACCATGAAGAGAGCGTTGCGGGCAAGCTTCCAGGACTCACTCGCGAAGCGATCGGCCCCTCCCTCTTCGTGTACCTTCAACTTTTTGATCAGCTCGTTGAAGAAGAGCCCTAGCTTGACGCTAGGGACCTCATGCATGCTGGCCGAGAAGACTGGCCCTTCCATGCCCATCGTCGCAGTTTGGGCAGTGAGACGCTCGGCAACATCGACCAAACTCTTGATCCAGAGGTTGACCTACTTGGTGTGGTTCGCCAGTTTGTCCTCTGCATCCTTCCGGAGGAACCTGGTGGTATCCAGGTCCTTCGACAGCTGCTTCTCGCGAGCCCCACTGGATTTGGCCGAGCTCTCCAGAGCGTCAATCCTGGCCTTCAAATCTTCAACAGTGCCATTGGAGGCCTCAAGGCCCTGGCTCTTGAAGTAGAGCTGCGATTGCACGTCCTTCAGAAGGATCTCTGCTTTCCGCGCCTCCTCCTTGAGGGTCGTGACCTCCTTGGCGCTCCCGGCAAGCTCTTCAGTCAGTTTGGCCACCTGTTGGTCGAGATCGGTCTTGGCAGAAGATGCAGCAGCAACTTCATTAGTGAGCTTCTTCAGTTGGACAGCAGCATCAACAGCGAGGGTGTCCAGAGCTGCCTTATCCTGTCCTCCTGCTCTTTGGTACGCTGCTGCAAGAGGGCTTCCAGTTCTTCATCTTTGGCGCGGAGGGTGGCTTCGAGTTTCTCTTCCCGGGAAGAGATATTCTTCTCCTTGGCGTCCAAGAGCGTCGTGCGCTCTGCCAAGCGAACCTCCCGGGCGATGACATCCTCCCTTGCCATGGAAATCACATCCTGCTGCCTCATGAGGACCTGGAACTGCTTTCCATGCTAGTCGCGCAGCTCGTTACCCTTGTCCCTCAGCTTCTGGTCCACCTTGTTGGCGGACTTGCACTGCTCCTTGAGCATCTGCCATTTCTGGCTGTGCCGGCCCTGCATCTCCTTAATGCCTACCACCATGGACTCCAGGAAAGACAAATCCATGGCGACAGTGGCAGAGTCATCCACCTCTTCAACCCCTTGGTACAACAACGTCAGTATGTGCTGAATTTCTCCATCAAGGTCTGCACTCGTCGCTGCTGATGAACCGGGGGCTCCGAGCCCAGGCTGCGCAAGCACCAGCACCAGTTGATTCGAAGTTGGCGGCGGGATCCCCGCCGAGGTGCCAAATGAGGGAAGGGGCCCATAGTTTGGAGGGGGGTTTTCTCTTCAACCGAAACCCCCGACCCCGACGTGCTACCGGGGGTTTTCTCTGGTTCCTTCGGGAGCTCCTGGACACCCCCGGCAGCATGCTCCTGCCCCTCCGCGGCAGCGATCTTGGCAGCTTCCTCCGCGGCATCTTTCCCTATGCTGGCCACTTCTTCCAGCAGTTCAGGTTCTTCGATCAGATGAGCTGCAAGCGGAGTCAACAATCCATAATGAAGGTGCAGAGTTATTAGCAAACCAAGGACTTGGGGCAAGATGATGGAAGCAGCAGAATTAAGAAGGAAAAATGGATTACCCGAAGATGCCTGCCGTTGAGGAGTTTCGGTTTCCCCGGCAACATCAGTTGTCGGGCCATGGTCACCATCCCCTCCATCCGTAACCACGATGTCATCCTGGGCGGACTCTTCCGTGGAAACCCTCGCCGGGGATTCCTCGACTCGATCGGCGGGCGGGGCGGGCCCCTCCTAGAAGGACTCACCCTGAGTAATCCCCTCCTTTCCTACGGGCGCAAAGGTGGGGAGCTCTCCTCCGTCACTTTCGGCAGGAGGAGCCAACGCCGCACCTTCAGGCCGGGGGCTGAGCTGGGGGCTTGGTGTCGGGTCGTCCATGCTGGTCCCTCCCAGGCCCTTGCCTTCCACATTCTTCGGCGGTCCCACGCGCCTGAGCCGCTTGGTCCGGTGGATGAGGGTCTCGCCTTCTTCCTCCTCCTCCCTGGCAAGGACAGCAAGCCAAGATCAGTCAGCAAGCAAGTAGATATGCGAGAACTACAGCGAAGAAGGAAGAATGTTATTTCTCACTCTTCGTCGATGAGCATGGAGCTCAGCTCGAACTCTATGGGCGGTGAGGACGCCCTGCCTCTCTTCTGGGGCGGAGGGGCGGAGCTTCCCGGCAACTTTGAGCCTTGCTGAGGCACAGGAGCCTCCGACGAGGATGAGCTATGCGAGGAGCTCGAGCTGGACTGGGAGCTAGAGTCGACTTCCATGGCCGCCAATTGCTTGGCGGGAGGGGTCCTAGCCCCAGAAAGGCGAGAGGACTGCCGACGCACCGCATCCGGCTTGCTGCCCTTGGAGGTAGTCTTCTTCACCTTCTTGGCCGCAGGAGCGGGATCGGGAACTACTGCTCCCCGGCTAACCACACGCCTGCGAGGATATTGCTCCAAGATTGGCTCGGGGGCTTGAGGGCCTGCCTGAGCCACTCTTCCCCGGACTGCTCCGCCTCCGCAGTCCCCTCTTCCTCCTGGGCCTCTGCCGCCGCGGCATATAGAGCCTCAATCCTGGCAGGCTCGTTCCCGGCAGACTCGCCCCCGGCAGGATCTTCCCCGGCAGCCTCCTCTATAGTCTGCGCCTCGCTTCGGCCGCGGGAGGAGCCTTCGTCCTCAGCCTCCTCCTCCTCCTCCGCCGTCTTCCCGGCCTTCGCCCTCACGGCAGCTCGGAGTGCTTTGTCCTCCTCGATCCGCCTCTTGATGAACGCTTCTTCCACCTTGGAAGTGCACTTGAACATGTTGGTCTCCACCCTAGTAGCCCTTTCCACCAGGCTGGAGGACCACACAAGCTCTTCATTAAGTTCGGGTAACTGCCAGTCACCCGAAACTCCATAAGCATTATAGTCTGGCATCCATTTCAGAATCTGGTCCCGGGCGGAGTTGACATTCAGTGGGATGATATTTGCCGGCAGCCTGAATGGCCCAGGGCTGCCGAACAGTTGTTCGCACAGCCAAGCATGGCCGTAGACTGACAGGTTGTTGGACAAGCCAGGGTACAACCTCATCCTGTCTCCAGCATCTCCATACCGCCAGGCAAACCTGTCCCTCTTCTGCAGCGGCGCGATACGACGTCGGAGGAAGTCAGCTCCCACATGACCGATGGTCAGCCCGGCAGCCTTTAGATGGGTAATCCTGTTTATTGCCGGGCGAAGTCTGTCATTGGTAAGACCAAGTTCCCTCCAGTCATTGCCGCGCTCAACGCACTCCGTCCATGCTTAGCAGAAATCTAGGGCCTCTTCATCTTGGATCCAGCACCAGCCTCCCCTCCACTTCTTCCATCTGCCGCGCTGCTGCCCGGGGAGGTAATCCCAGTTTTCTCTCGCCACTCGGGGAATCCAGCTTATGTTCCCAGAACGGTGGGCTTTGTTCTCCACTCGCGAGACAAAGTAGTGCCTGAACAAGTCGACATTGGGGGCAACTCCAACGAAGTTCTCGCACAAATGGGCAAAAATCGCCATACAGGCCATTGCATTTGGCATAAAATCCAGAAGGTGGAATCCATAAATCACCATCATTGCCTCGAAGAATTCTGAAAAGGGAGGACAGAGGCCATAGATGAAGTATGCGTAGAAGAATCTATATGAATCTGGAAGATACTTTTTCCCCTCTGCCAGGACCTTGGGTGCGCCATGCCCCTTCGGAACCTCCCTCCCCCAGAGATATCCGTACCTTGCTTTCAGCACATCACTGTCCAGATTCGACGGGAGGAAGACCACATCTCCCCTTCGCTTCTTGTCCAGCTCTGCCGCTCTCTTCTTGCTCCCCTCGGCGGCCACCTCCTTCATGGTGGTCGTCCGCTTCCCCTTGGGAGCGGCGGTTTTCTTCCCCATCTCTTCAGGTTGCGGTGAAGATTGGGGAAGGAAGTTGGGTGAGGATCGGCGGTGGGTATGGGCGAGGAAGGAGAGCAATTGCTTGGCTTGCGGAAGAAGATGGTGGAGGGGCGAGGCAGACAATGAATGAGCAGTACCCCTTCACGTTTTTCTCTCTTAAGGGAAAGGACGTGGGGAGAGGCGCTACTCTTCAGAAAGTTACCATTTCACATTAACTGTTGCAGTCCCACGACCCCACTACCCGCGGTAATTACGTGAAGTGGACATTGGATTGACTGGTCATCATGACAAATGGATTGACTGGTCATCATGACAAACCGCTGCGCGCGCAGCGTTCTCTCGCCACGTACCCGTGCACTGTTTGGGGCCTAACCCAACGTGCCCAGCGACACGTATGGCTCAGGCCCTAGGGCTTCTATCGGGGTACACAAACAGGGGTGTATGTTTTCCCCTGACTTGTGCACGGACAGCACCCCTCCGGTCTGGCAACTCTCAGCACCCAGGACAAGGCCAAGCAGAAGAGATCAGCTCTTTGAGGAATCAAAGGGCAGATCAAGAAGACCAAGACCAACCCAAGGAGTAAAACACCACAAAGGAAAAACCTCCCCTGTCGGGCAGGCGAGCCTGGCAGGGACGAGGTTACCCCGAAGACAAGTCTCAAGATTGCCCCAGCAGGCTTGCCTGGGACGCTGAGGGCAGATTACCCCGCCAAGGCTCCACCGCTCGACCTCACAACAACGCAAGTCACCGATTGGTGCGGTGTTGAGCCCTCAAGATGCTAAGTGGCTGCTATTTGGCACGTGGCGGCCACTTCGAGAGGAAATCACCTCCAAATGATACTCGTTCGGTGATGTGTCACGCAGGCAGGTGAGAAGGTGGAAAAATAGCATGGCAAGGCTTGCCAGGCTAGACTACAATGTGACACTAAGCGACGCATTTAATGTGCTCTGCCCAGTCTGCAGAGTTAGGTATGATGGCACTGTTTGCTATCTAATCAATACACAATGACTGATTTGCCACTGTGGTGACCCCTTGATCTATAAAAGGAGGGCCATGGCAACCTTAGAAAGGAGTCGGACCCCTGTACACTCATATGCGCGTAGCTGCTCTCGCCCTAAGGCGACCTTGCCAAGCTAGAGCGCTGCGTCTCCACCACGGTCCTCTCATCAATCCACCAAAGCAGGAGTAGGGTTTTATGCCTCACAGTGGCCCGAACCTGGGTAAAAACTACCCGTGTGATCGCTGTCGCGCTGCCCCGCACCCTCTGCTCTTTGTGCAATGCGTCCTTCCCCCCTGCCGAACCACAAGGGGCCGATGGCCCCATAGGTGGCCTTGTTTTCCCACGACACCAGGAAACCAGAGCGCTCCCCATGGACGAGACCGAGGCCCGGCAAGTGCAGTGCTGGCCATCCGCCTATAGCATCATCAACAACGAGCTCGTCAAGCGCAGCGCGACAGGCGTGTTCTAGCGCTGTGTCGAGCAAGACAAGGGCATTGAGATCCTCCTCGACATCCACCAGGGTGAGTGCGGGCACCACGCCGCCTCCAGGTCCCTGGTGGCCCAAGCATTCCGCCATGGCTTCTACTGGCCCTCAGCTCTCAAAGATGCCAAGTCGGTCATCCTCAAGTGCAAGGGTTGCCAACGCTTCAGCAAGCGCAGCCACCAGCCGGCTTTGGCCCTCCAAACCATCCCGATCACCTGGCCCTTTGCCGTCTGGGGGCTCGACATGGTGGGGCCCTTCAAAACTGCCCGGGGCGGCATGTCACACTTGCTGGTGGCCATCAACAAGTTCACCAAGTGGATTGAGGCGCGGCCGATCAAGAAACTCGACGGGCCGATGGCCATTCGGTTCATTAAAGACATAGCTGTTCACTACGGCGTCCCGCACAGCGTCATCACGAACAACGGCACCAACTTCTCCAAGGGCGCACTGGCGCAATACTGCTATGTATCCGGCATCCGGCTCGACCTGGCTTCCGTCGCCCATCCCCAATCCAACGGCCAGGTCGAGCGGGCAAACGGCCTGATCCTAGCCGGCATCAAACCGTGACTCGTCAAGCCCCTCGTCCGCTCACCCGGCAGCTGGCTTGATGAGCTGCTGGCCGTCCTCTGGAGTCTCCGGACAACGCCAAATCGGTCGACCGGGTTCACCTCGTTCTTCCTCGTCTACAGAGCCAAAGCAGTCATCCCGACTGACACCGAGTTCGACTCGCCACGGGTCACCATGTACACTGAAGCTGAAGCCAAGGAAGCCCGCGAAGACGGTGTCGACCTGCTCGAGGAGGCGCGCCTATTGGCCCTCAGCCAATCGGCCATCTACCAGCAAAACCTGCGACACTACCACATCAAGAAGATCGAGACCCTCGCATTCCGCGAGGGCGACCTTGTACTCCGGCTTGTCCAGTAGCAAGCCGGCCAGCACAAACTGGCCTCCCCTTGGGAGGGCCCCTTCATCATCAGCAAAGCATTGTGTGACCACAATGCCTACTACCTCATCGATGCATGCAAGGCGAACAAGCGCAAGAGAGATACAGCCGGCGAAGAGACAAGCCGGCCATGGAACGCAGAGCTCCTCCGCCTGTTTTACAGTTAGCTGAATGCATGTATGTATCGCTACCTTTTGAAGTTTAATGAAAGCAACAGGACCCCCAAACGACACTCGGGGGCTACATTTTCTATCAAATGTTGTGTCCTGCACACCTTTGTGGTTTTATCCTTTCCCGCCGGGTCGGTTCATCCGGCTCGGGGGCTCGGGGGCTAGCCGGCCCGATCGCACCCCGCCATCCCCCTTAGTCCATTTCGGCGTGTCAGATTCGCCAAGGTCCTCCCCTTCGCCCTAAGCCACAGTCCGGCTTCGACTGCTCATCCGGCAAGAACAAGGGACCAAACGTGCCGGCACGCAGAGCTCGGCTAAGTTGGATCCTCCGGGTCGGTCCATTCGGCCCCCTCGCACTAAGTGCCGCACGACCGGCTGCGTGCCAGCCGGCCCAGTGGGTGTTTCGCTCGCGCTCAACGTCTAAAAAAGCCTAAGTATTGCGCGCCCTTTCCCAAGGCCGAACTCCTTGTCACAGACTGGAACCCGGCTGTTTGACTAGCGGGAGGGAGGCCCAAAGAGGGGGCACGCAAGAAAAGGCCTAAGGACAGAAAGCAAAAGCGCAAATACTCACGAAAATATTTACATCACAAAAAGGCCCACGGCCGGAGTTCATTACATTCCCTTACACCCCCAGTGGGTGGACTTGTCATTTAACAAAGTTCAAAGAAATAAAAAAGGCAGGTCGGCCTCAGGCGGTGGCCGCGTCGGGTTGCACGCTCGCCACCCCCCCCCCCCGCGCGCCAGCCGCGGTTGCCGTGCTAGCATCGGTTTGCGCCGACTCCTCCGCGCCAGCCTCTGGGTCCGCCAAGACGTCGGTGTCATCCAGCGCAGCCTCGTCGTCCGCATAGGCATCCGTCTCATCGGAGCTGCCAGCCGGGTCGTTGAGTGCCAAGCCGAAGTCGTCAGGCGGAAGCTCTGCGCCGTCCTCCGTCCGCTCCATGTTGAACTCATCGTGCGCGGCAAACGAGGCGAGATAGCTGGCCCGCCCGGTGATCCGGCACGCCTGCCCTGCAGGTGGGCCTCCGCACCGGCTCGCTGGGCCGCCAGGTGGTCCATACTTAGGTCTGGATACCACGACATGGCGAAGCGCAGTGCCAAGTTCGCACCGGCATGGGCCGCGGAGACGCGCCACGCATGAAGCCGTGTCGGGCCGGCCTACAGCCAGCGCGCCAGCGCGCCAGCCGTGTGAAGCTATCGGGCACCACCGCACCCGGCCAAAGGGCCGCCACCATAGCCAACCCGGCCGAAGACAGCCTCGCCATTTGCTTGTCCAGGGCCCGCAGGCGGGCCTCGGCGGTGAGCATGAGCTCCAAGAAGGTCCAGGCGGCATATGGGACGACCGTGGCACCCGGATCCGCATGGGTCGTCCGGTGTGCGCGCAGGGCCGTGTCCGCTGTGTCCTGGGTCTCCGGGAAGAACTCTGGCGCACGAAGAGGAGAAACTGTCAGCTATGTGAAGGTTCGGCCGGCTCGCAACCCGGCAGAACTGATGGGGAAACACTTACTGAGGAGGAGCTCGTCCAGATGTTGCGCCTCGCATAACATACTGTTCCGCTCCAGGTCCCACACGTGGCCGCGGGCCTCGAGCGCCTTCTCGAGCTCGGCGCGCTTCTTGACGGTCGCCTTCAGCTTGTCGTCCTTTGTAGTGGCCGCCTTCTCGTACTCGCCCTTCAGCTAGACGAGCTCCGCCTAGTGGGCCTCCGCCACCTTGGCGGCCTCCACCTTCAACCGCTCCTCCTCGGCCCGGAGCTGGTCGTTGTCGGCGGCCGCTTGGTCGTGCTGCTGGCTGGCTTCGGTCAGCCGGGTTCGAAGATCCGGCACCTAGCCTGCAGTGGCTGCACGGCGAGACTTCAAGTTAGATGCCAAAAAAGAGAAAAATACCTTAAGATTCGACCCAACTGCTTCACAGTTGGCCCGAATCTTGAGGGCGACACCCAGTGAGTGCGCTGGCGCGCCCCCACTGAAAGCATGCAAGACGTACCTTGGGCAAGATGAAGCGCCTCCTCCTTGGCTGCAAGCTGCGCCTTGGCCTCGCGATGCTTCTCCAGAAGCCGGTTGTGAATGCCGACTCGAAGACCATCCAGATGCTGCAGGAAAGCAAGGGTTAGCAAAAAACCACAAAATACTTTAAGATTCGGCCCAACTACTTCATAGTTGGCCCGAATCTCGGGGGCTACACCCAGTGGGTGTGCTAGCGCGCCCCACTGACCGGCCGCAAAGACAAGACAAAGGAAAAAAAAGCCTTACCAAGATGGCGCGCTCCAAGTCCCGCGTCCGCTCCAGCTCGCCTTGGACAAAGGCTTGTAGACGGCCCTCGCGCCCCTAAATCTACTGGCGTACGGCGTCCATCGCCACCTCCTCTTGGACGCGCAGTCCGAATATGGCTTCACTAGATCCGACTCGGGGCTGCTGCGACCCGGCGACGGGGCCGCTCCTCGGCGCTCGCTCCGGGTTCACAGCAGCCTATGGTGGCACAATCACCAAGGCATGCTTGCCTCCCGCCGGCTCCTCCGTGGCCGGCGTTGACCCCGGCTCTCCAGCCGGCGCCACCTTCGGCGCCTCATCCGGGGCGGCGTCCTCCACCCGCTCAACCACGTCATTATGGGGTGGGGCGTCCACGACCATCTCCTCGACCTTCGGGTAGTCAATGGCCGCCTCCCCCCGCCCATCCGGGCCACGCCCCTCGTCTGTCTGCGGCTCGAAGATGGTGTCGATCGGCGTCGCGCCCTCCACCAACTCCAGCCAGGCCGAGTCCGTAGCAGCCCGCCCCTCCGCCTCGGTGGCCCTCACCCACGTCTGGGCCGAGGCCTTCGTCGCCGCCTTGGGGGCTGCCGCCTCCTCCTCCACGGCCTTGTTCCAGTCCAGCCAGGCGAAGCGCTCTGCGTCCTGCGGGTCCAGACCAAGGTCCTCCTCGGGCGAATTCTCCACCCGGTTGATGGCGCTGCTCCGGGTCTTTCGGAACACAAAATAGGTCCCGGACGTGGCCGTTGTGGCTGCCAGTGCCAAGTCAAGGGGCGTCATGCGCACCAAGAAGATAACATGAGAAAATGCAACCAAGTAACAAGCAGAAGTCAGCAAGAGGTGCTTACCCAATCACCGTCGGGATGGCCTGTCTCGACGGCATGGCCGGGATGACTCGGCGCGCCTTCTTGGCAGTTGTCTTGCCGCGCGCGGGCGGCGCCTCCGCCGCACATTTCGGGGCCAGCTTCAGCGGCACCGCATCCTTCTCGTGTGGCCGGCGTCCTGCCGTCGGGTCACGGGACAACCCGGCCTCGATCATCTTCTTCGGCCGTCTCGGGGGGTCGATGCTGCCGTCTCCTCCCATCGTCGGTGCTGCACCATCAACGTCCGTCAGGATCTCCTCGTCGTCGTCCAGCCAGTCTCGCAAGAGGTCTGGGTGCAGAGACTTACCCGCATGGAGTGCCGCGCCGGCTTCAGCGTCAGCCGGCTGCGCCTCAACCGGCTCCGCGTTCTCGGCAAAGGACTCCTCCTCGTCTGAGCCAGCTCGCTCGATGGCCAAGACCTGCGTCCTCGGCCCATCACGAATTTGTTCGATCGCGAGCAGCAGCCGCTCCCTCGTCGCATCAGGACGGAAGAAGAGTTGGGACATAGAAAAAAATGTTGACCAGGGACTCACCGCTGGTGGCGGGCGCTCCTTGTTGTAGGGCGGCTTCCCGAAGCGCCACCCGGTGGCCATCCCGGCCTTGGATATGGTGTTCACCCAATCGGCGACCTGCTTCGACGTCAGCTCCTGAGCCAACATCCAGGTGGGGTCCTGGAGGTCGCCCATCTCGGCGATGATGTGGACCCGGCACTGCAGCGACAGCACCCGACGCGAGATGAAGGCAACAATAAGATCCGTCCCCGTGAGCCCCTCGCGCGCCGTCATCTCGGCGATCCGGCTACAGAGATTCAGCACCGCCTGCGGCGGGTTCTTGGGGTGATAGCTCCAGTCCATCTTGGCGAGTGGCTGCTCGTTGACAAAGGGCGGCGGGTTGATGCGGTCCGTGCTGATGCTGCGCACATAGAAGAAAGAATTCTGCCACTTCTTGGTAGAGTCCTCCAGGGGCATCTTGGGGAACGGCCCGTGTGGCCGGCCCGAGATGACGGCGGCTCCATAGTTCGACATGGCCCCGGCCCCTGTTGCTTGAGAAAGAAGAGGCGGCTCTAGAGCTCTATGTCTGGCTCCACACCCAGCTATCCCTTGCGGAGGGTGGTGAAGCCGGCAAGCTGCAGCACGGCATTGGCACCAAGGTGGTGCGACTGCATCCCGAAGAAAGAGAGGAAGGCGCGGAAGAAGTCGCTCGCGGGGAGGCTGAACCCGCGCTTGAAGTGGCTGGCGAAGACCACGCGTTCGTCCTCTTGTGGCTGCGGCTCGATCTCGTCGCCCGGCACGCGCTCTGCCACCTCCGTCGCCGGCGACAGCCGCCTGGTGTCGCGGAGGTACTGAATCTCCTCCTCGTTGGCCTCGAACCCCTACCAAGATCCCTTCGGCCACGACATCGATGAAGAGCTTTGGGAGATGGGGGCGCGGTGGCAAGAGAAGGCCGGTGCGGTCGCTGGTTGCCGCGGGCGGCGTTTGAGCATGACGACAAGGGCGTGATCGAGATTGAAAGAGGAGGAGAGGAGCAAGACGAAGGGAGGGTGAGGGGAGCGTGCGTGAGCGTTTCCGCCGCCCCCTCCCTCCACTTTATAACCACGGCGACAAGACATGGGGAAGTGGGATCGGCTGTACCCACGATTCCACTTCCCCGCACTGTGCGGGCGTGTTTCCCCCCATGGCTTAACTACTTGGAGAAGCGCAACCGTCCGCGGCGGCCGCAATAAATCCCCCACGCGCGGGCCCAGGTCGCGGTGTGGCGGGGCCCAGCCCGCTGTCATGTTCCATCATGCGCGTGGTCTAGCAGGGCCTCGCCGGCCGCTGTTCACCATGTGGCGACGCCTCGGGCCACGGAAGGTGCGTCCTTTTGCTCCAAGACTCCGCGGACGCCTCGGTTTCCCGCCCATGCCGGGGTGCCGTGATCCGGCTTCCGAAAGCCGGCACAAAGTGGTTGTTGCCAAGATCCGGCGGCCGCAAGCTTCATCAACCCAGCCGCCTCCTCAGGGGGTTGAAGCTGCGAAGGCCCTCCTGCTTGGAGCCGGCGAGCCTTCACAGCTTCGGGGACTACTATAGGGGGGATGGACCCCGGGCAGGCAACGGAACACGGATCTCTTTCAAAAACATCGGGGTAGGCAAAGCCACTCAACCCGGCTCGCCCCTGGCCGGCTCCCCAGCATGAGCCGGCCGGGTGCCGCGACCTGGCCAGCCGGATAACGCATGCCGGCCGTCCATGAGAAGTCAACCCCGGAGACAAGCAAGCATGGCAACAGTGCCCCCTCCTTTACGCCGGCCCCGGCGGGCGCAGCAGCGGCGCTCCCATGCCCCCGCCCGGGGCGGGCGGTGTCCTGGGGGCACGGCCCTGTAGCAGGGTGGCGCTGACCATTCCATGATGCCTGGCGAGGCCTGCCACAGTACCCAGCAGCCGGCTGTACCCGCGCCCGGTGGCCCCGGTACGGCCCACACCCGGCGGACCCGGCGACACCCGCACCCGACAGACCTGGCAGACCCGGCGGCCCCCACTGCCGGCTCCTAGACACTGACACTAGGGCCCGGCCCGCGCCCATGTAACTTTACCATTGTAACCCCGGGGGGCCAGCCTATAAGACCCCTCGGTGCCCCTCCATGCAAAGGGGTTAAGCGATCATCAGTAGCACACACACACACGGAAAGGGAACAACCTATGCACTGGCCTGTCTTCCTTCCTCCTCAGAACAGCTCAAGGAGCAAGCTTGTATCCACCTCATATAAACCACACTCGGCAGGACTAGGGGTGTTATCTCTCCGGAGAGCCCCGAACCTAGGTACGCCTTGTGTCCCCCGCTCGCTCGTACCAACCTTGCCTCTGGAGCCCACCGGTGCCCTCATGCCTGTTCCTCTCTTTAGCCATCCCATGGCATCTGCCGTGAGCTCACCACGACAAGTTCATATAGTACACATAGTTCATATCTAACTCTATAGTAATCATGTGGTGAGTTGTTAAGATAATATACAGATGATGGTTTAACTTGGCAACAATTATGATTGTAGATTCTTATTCAAATAGAGAAACAGATTCAAATTTAGTTCAAATTGTAGCGGTAGTATATACATTTGGAATGCACTAAAATGTTCGTATGAGTCGGTGACATGCATTATACAAGTAGCGAAAAAAATTAATTGGACATAACATGGATTCATAGTTTTGAATAGCATTTGTACAGTAAAACAGGACAAGACTCTCTCTTTGTGTGGTGCGAATAGTTTTCTTTTTGTTTTTTCGTGGAGGGAAGTGCGAATTGATTTGGTACGTACATTATTACACGTTAGGCTTGTCCTGAAATTTCAACCCGCGCCTTGTTATCCTGAATATTCAGATATTGCTTTATCTGTTTGTGCTCCGAAAACTCGCGCCTTCACAACCCACGCCTTGCTACCCCGAAACCACAACACGCGCGAAAACTCCCTCCAGCTGCCAGATCCCGACACGCAAAATCCTCCTTCTAACCCTAAGCCGAAAGGGCCGCTAGTTCAAATCCGTGGGAGTACTTTCGTAACACACCTTACATTTTGGACAAGCGTGTCCCTAAGTCATGGTTCCCCCTCCCATCACCTCCTTTTCGCCATTCGAAAACCCAGGCCACCATAACCTCTGCTCCAGCCGTGAAACCGCACCCTCTGTGGTCCGCCACCCCACCGCTGCCCAACCAGAGCCTCTTCACTGATGACATCGTCCACCGCAACAGCTCGACATCCCTCATCCACCGCCCCGGATGAGGATCCATCGTCGATCTCGTCGTCCCGCCGGTTCAGCCGCCCCGTCCTCCACCTCCAAGGAGCTGCTCCAATGATCACCTCATCTATCGCGGCTGCTCCATCCCCACAGCACCGCCTTAACCTGCTCCACCGGAACCGCAACATCCTCACCAACTCCTCGGACGAAGCCGAGGCCTACTCGGCGCCACCAAAGAGGTTGTACACTCATCGCATCGCACCTTCTCCTTAACTCGACCTCCCGGTGCCGCCGGTGCTCGATCTCGCTCCCCCATGGCGCAGCTACCTCGTAGTCGGTGCCCCCGGCGACATCTCCACGGTGGCTCTCCCCCAGTGCGAGGCTCCCTCAGCGGCGGCATCCATACTAGCCGGAGTTGCTGCTGCTCCAGCTCTCGCTCGCTCACGCTGCTACTGCTGCTGCTGCTCTGCTCTTCCCCTCTCTTGTGTTGCTGCTCTGCTCTTCCCCTTGCTCGCTCTGCTGATGCTGGTACACGGGTTGCTGCAGCAACACAAGTTACTGCTCTGGCTCTAATTCGTGCTGCTGCTCCAGGCACTGCTGCTCCGGCTGCTATCTACTACTGTGTTCCCTGTTGATCGCCTGCTGATTTAGATCACTGTTTCTCTACTACTAGTGCTCGAGCGGCCTAAACTACATGTGAAGTGCCTCTCTGCTACTAGTGTATTCAGTTTCGACACTAACATTCAGATTCCACCGTAAATTTTAATTTCAACAGTTAAGTTCAGAGTCAACAGTTTTTACATCATCTGTTGTAGTCAGGTGTTTTTTGGTGATGTAAATTTTAAATCTACCACTTTTTGGTAATGTATTTTACATCATCTGTTGGAGATGCTATTAGAATCCCACTTGAGATTAACGATATATGTCTTGTACTGCTTTAGGCTCGACGTCTTACGACTCGCCGGAGCTGCTCCAACGATGGAACCATCCATCACAACAGAGCAGTACCCTGGACGCTGTCTACAGACGCCTCAGATCTTCCTCCACACCTCCGACAGCCACCTCTGCCACAACTTCTTCAGCGACCAACCCAATGATGCTGAGGTTGACACGGCTACGCCAAAGAGGTTGTACACTTGTCGCATCACTTATTACTCTACATTCATGTCGATCCATTAGGGCTATTTTGGTTCAAAGGAAAAAGTGAAGGAAAAACATAGCAATAGGAAATTTTCCTATGGTACTCTATTATTCAATTATTCGTGCATTTGATTGAAAGGAATGGAGCAAAACATCCACCTGGACCTACTTTTCAAAATCCTATGCATGAAAACAAGACGAAGTGCATTAGTGGCAGAATAACATTCTAACTGTACACACTTTCATATGGTTTCAGTTTAATTTGGCCATGTTTCTTTGCATTCCTCTGCTCTTCCCATTCCTGTGAACCAAACACCCAAGTTGATAGAAATCCAGTGTTTGCAAATGCTCTATTTCCCACGTGCATTCCTATCCTATTCTGGTGTTTTTCCTATCCCAGCGTTTTTAGAATCCTGCAAGCCAAAGGAGCCCTTACAGAATTACTTTAGTTAAAGATAGGTGTCGAAGAAAACTTTGTGTGGTTTGTCCTACTCGTGCCACGACGTCGTCCTCCTCACCTGAGCTGCTCCATCGATAGAAGCATCCACCATACCAGACATCACGACTCCTGACCGTCTTTCGCCGCCTCAGGTCTCCTTCCCTGCCGCCGGCACCCACCGCAACTGCATCACCATCATCAACTCAGCAGATGAACCTGAGGAGTACACGGGTCCGCAAGAGAGGTCGCACTCTTTTGTTTCTGCTGATTTATGCATTGCTTAATATTACCTGCTACTTTATCGTCCTGTTCACCTCTTAGACTCCAAGTCAGGTCCAAATTAATGTTCAAACTTGAGTTTTAAAATGCTTGTGGGGCACATATCGAGGCAGCAATGAATAGTATCTCTGTCTATTATCTGGTTCACCTAAGGTATGTCTATGTTGTACATCTTGGGTGGGAAACAAACAGTAAAGCAATCATCATCTGTCTTTTTATTAAATTAAAGCTATCATCAGCCTGCTATCATTATTTTTGGATCTATCCACTGGTTGTTACCATCACTCTAAATTTCTGCATGCTCTCCTTACATAATCTCACTATATTTTTTTCGTATGCATGTCAGATATTGTACACAGTCATGCTGAACATGTCGAGAAAAAGAGAAGAGTTTTGCATGGCAATACAATGTCATACAGACATCGCTCCATGATGGGTGCAATGGCAAACCCTCCCCCCTCCAGATTGTAATCTAGAGGAAGATATCTGTTCTGAGGCGGATTCAGACAGAGCTGACCACTCCTATTTTCCCCCCAAGGTGTTTGCTCTAACTTGGCATGATGATGTTGGTCATATCATGCATATGTTGCCTTGCAGTGCCTACTTTCGACATCATATATGTCATCTGCTTAGTTTAGACATGTTTTGTAATGCCACCTGTTTAGTTTCTATATCATATATGTGAAATATGCAATCTCATCTCTTTTAGCCAGCCATAATATATCTGAAATATGCAATGCCATCTTGTTTAACCAGGCATCATATATTTGAATTATATCTTGGCAATCCTTTTCTTCATTACATTTCCATTTGTCGACAATGTTTGTACATTCAACTACTATTCCTGTGAATCAGCTATTTGAGTGTGTGATGGAAAAATCTGGAGTGAAAACAAGGTCTTCAAGGCAGACAGTGCTACCTGTTGAAGCAGATCTCTTGCTGGGTCCCGATAGCTCCTCAGAGATGGATTCAGAGACAGATGACCAGTCCTATTCCCCCACCGAGGTGTATGCTCTAACTTGGGACGGTTATACTGTTCATATCATGCATATGGTGTCTTGCATTGCATAGTTTAGACATCATATACACAATATTCAACATCATGTTCTTTGTTCGGACATCATATATGTGAATGCCCTCTTCTTAGTATATATATATCACATATGTGAATTATATGATGCGATCCTGATTACTTAGATAACATGTATGTGCATTATGTCATGCGAACCTGTTTACTAAAGACATCATATAATTATCTCATGCCATCCTATTTAGTTAGTCATCATATCTTTGAATTATGGCATGCTATGTTATCCAGTTTAGATAGACATCATATATGTGAAATTATGTCATGCTATCCTTTTTAGTTAAACAATATATATGTGAACTATTTCATGCCCTCTTTTTTCCACACTATCTATTGCATCTGTCCTCATACAAGGTCTGTACATTCAGCTACTTTTCTTGTTTATCAGCCATTTGAATTGGAGGGGCTGATGGCAGTATCTAGCGGAGTAAAAACAAGGTCTTCAAATAAAACTGTGCTACCTCTTGGTGGAGATAGCACCCCGGTTGTACATGCACAAGAATCAGCCCTACCAAACACAATCCAGACTGTCGCATATTGTACCCCTACTCCGATGGACAGAGAACCAGCTTCACCCAATCTAACCCCAACCCCAGCAGATAGTAACCCAGTTCCAGTTGATAGAGCACCATCTCCACCATAGAGCTCCCAAACCAGAGCAGTTAGTAAGGCAGCTCCAGTGCCCAAAGCGCCAGTACTACCACGGCGAACCCCAACTCCACCAGTTAGTACGCCTATTCCCGTGGACAAAGCTGATGGCTCGTGTTCGCGTCAGTATTTTCCCCGAAGAGGAAGGGATGATGCAGCACAGCTACGGTAGGTATTTCCCTCAGTGATGAGACCAAGGTTATCGAACCAGTAGGAGAACCACACAACACTATGTAAACGGTACCTGCACACAAAGAACAAATACTTGCAACCTGACGCGTAAGAGGGGTTGTCAATCCCTCCCGGGTAAAAGATAGATAAATTTGTAGTAGATTGGATAAATAGATCTCGCGGAAACGCGAAATAAAATAAATAACAAAAAATTGCAGCATGGTATTTTTGGGTTTTTGGAATAATAGATCTGAAACTAAAAGAGGCAAATAATATATTCAAAAGCAAATATGATAAAGAATAGACCTGGGGGCCGTAGATTTCACTAGTGGCTTCTCTCGAGAAAAATAGCATACGGCGGGTAAACAAATTACTGTTGGGCAATTGATAGAACTTCAAATAATTATGACGATATCCAGGCAATGATCATTATATAGGCATCATGTCCAAGATTAGTAGACCGACTCCTGCCTGCATCTACTACTATTACTCCACACATCGACCGCTATCCAGCATGCATCTAGTGTATTAAGTTCATGGAGAAACGGAGTAATGCAATAAGAATGATGACATGATGTAGACAAGATCTATTCATGTAGGAATAGTCCCCATCTTGTTATCCTTAACGATACATACGTGTCATGTCCCCTTTTGTCACTGGGATTGAGCACCGTAAGATCGAACCCATCACAAAGCACCTCTTCCCATGGCAAGAAAAATCGATCTAGTTGGCCTAACTAAACCAAAGATTTGAAGAAGAAATACGAGGCTATAAGTCATCATGCATATAAGAGATCAAAACTCAAATAACTTTCATGGATAAAATAGATCTGATCATAAACTCAAAGTTCATCGGATCCCAACAAACACACCGCAAGAAGAGTTACATCAAATAGATCTCCAAGAGACCATTGTATTGAGAATCAAAAGAGAGAGAGAGAGAGAGGAAGCCATCTAGCTACTGCCTACGGACCCATAGGTCTACAATGAACTACTCACGCATCATCGGAGAGGCACCAATGAGGATGATGAACCCCTTCGTGATGGTGTCTAGATTGAATCTGGTGGTTCTGGAATTTGCGGCGGCTGGAATTGTGTTTCATCGACTCCCCTAGGGTTTTTGGATTTTTGGGGTATTTATAGAACAAAGAGGCGGTGCGGGAGGCCACCGAGGTGGGCACAACCCACCAGGGCGCGCCTGGGCCCCCAGGCGCGCCCAGGTGGGTTGTGCCCCCCTCAGGGCACCCCTCTGGTACTTCTTCGGCCCAAGTTGTTCCTTCTGGTCCATAAAAAATCTCCAAAAAGTTTCGCTGCGTTTGGACTCCGTTTGGTATTGATTTTCTGCGAAGTAAAAAACAAGGAAAAAACAGGAACTGGCACTGGGCACTATGTCAATAGGTTAGTCCCGAAAAATGATATAAAGTTGCTACAAAATGATTGTAAAATATCCAAGAATGATAATATAACAGCATGGAACAAGCAAAAATTATAGATACATTGGAGACGTATCAGCATCCTCAAGCTTAATTCCTACTCGTCCTCGAGTAGGTAAATGATAAAAACAGAATTTGTGATGTGGAATGCTGCCTAACATGTTCACATATTATTTTCTTTTGTAGCATGGACATTTGGACTTTTTATATGATTCAAAGTAATAGTCTAGTTTTGACATGAAGATTTCAATACTCAAGCATATCAACAAGCAACCATGTCTTTCAAAATATCAACACTAAAGCAAGTTATCCCTAGCCCATTATGCTCAATCATTGATCCATTCATGAAACACACTCGCATATTAGCTATACCCAATGCTCAAGTACGATCATAGTGCCCCTTAGTTGGTGCTTTATAAGAGAAGATGGAGACTCAAAGAAAAATAAAAATTGCATAAAGTAAATAGAAAGGCCCTTCGCAGAGGGAAGTAGAGATTTGTAGAGGTGCTAGAGCTCAAAGCGAAAAAGATGGAGATAAAACATTTTGGGTGGCATGCTTTTCCTGTCAACGAAAACAATCGAGTAGTTCCCAATACTTTCCATGCTAGATATATCATAGGCAGTTCCCAAACAGAAAATAAAGTTTATTCCTTTTTCCACCATACTTTCACATTCCACGGCTAGCCATATCCACGGGTGCCGTCCATACCAACACTTTCCAAGGAATTTATTATTTGACAACATAAAGTAAATTCATTTCTCATTTCGGTACTGGGCATCCCTAATACCTTTGTCGTACTCTTGTGCAATGACAAGTAAATAAACACTCATCTTGAGAATAACACATCTAGCATGGAAAAATATCAGCCACCCACGACCGTTTCATGAGCGGTACGAGCACACAAAAAGGAAAATTGTTTTGAAAATTAGAGATGGCACATACAAATTTGCTTAGAACGGCAAGAGAATACCGCATATAGGTAGGTATGGTGGACTCATATGGCAAACTGGGTTTAAGGATTTTGGATGCACAAGTAGTAATCCCACTTAGTGCAAGGGAAGGCTAGCAAAAAGATTGAGAAGCATCCAACCAAGAAACGAAAAATCTCATAAGCGAGCATTAAGCATAACTAACACCGAATAATGCACCATAAGTAGGATGTAATTTAATTGCATAACTATTGACTTTTGTGCTTGCATAGGGAATCACAAACCTTAACACCAATATTGTTACTAAAGCATAATTACTCACCAACATGACTCACATATTATATCATCATATCGCAAAACTATTACAAAGAATCAAGTTTATTTTGTCCAATGATCTTCATGAAAGTTTTTATTATACCCCTCTTGAATATCTATCACATTGGGACTAGTTTCATATGTTGCTTTTGATAGCTCAAACAAATCAAAGTGAAGAACATGAGCATAAAAAATTTCTTCTCCCAAAATAATATAAGTGAAGCATGAAAGAATTTCTTCAAAAATCTACTAACTCTCAAATAAATCTAAGTGAAGCATGAGAGCATTTCTTCAAAAAATACTACAGCACACTGTGCTCAAAAAGATATAAGTGAAGCACTAGAGCAATTCCATAGCTCAGAAAAAATTAAATGAAGCACATAGAGCAATTCTAACAAATCATAGTATAATTTTGGCTCTCTCAAAAAGGTGTGTCCAGCAAGGATAGATGACACAAACTAAAAAGCAAAACAAGCAAAGACTCATATAACACAAGATGCTCCAAGCAAAACTCATGATATGTGACGAATAAAAATATAGCTCCAAGTAAAATACCGATGGTCGTTAGAAGAAAGAGGGGATGCCACTCGGGGGCATCCCCAAGCTTAGTTGCTTGTTTCTCTTTGGATATTAGCTTGGAGTGCCATGGGGCATCCCCAAGCTTAGGCTCTTCTTACTCCTTATTCCTTCATCCATCGTGATCTCACCCAAAACTTGAAAACTTCAATCACACAAAACTCAATAAAACCTTCGTGAGATCCGTTAGTATAAGAAAACTAATCTTTACTTTAAGTACTATAGAAAACCCATTCAAATTTTGTTATTGCATTACATCTACTATATTCTAACTTTACCATGGCTTATTCCCACCGATACAAACCATAGATTCATCAAAATAAGCACACAATGCAAAGAAAACAGAATCTGTCAAAAACAGAACAGTCTGTAAATATGCGAATTGTTCTCATACTTATGTAACTCCAAAAATTCTGAAAAATTAGGAAAACAGAGGAATTTGTATATCAATCTTGTGTAAAAAATATAGAATCTTTCATCGCTTCTGTGAATCTATAAAATTATTTTACTGGACGCAAAAGTTTCTGTTTTTCAACAAGATCAAATCAACTATCACCAAAGCTATCCCAAAGGCTTTACTTGGCACAAACACTAATTAAAACATAAAAACACAATCATAACAGAGGCATAATTGTGCAAACACTAAAAAATAGAAAGAAAAAGGCAAAAATAAATTTTATTCATTGGGTTGCCTCCCAACAAGCGCTATCGTTTTATGCCCCTAGCTAAGCATAAATTTTATTGATGCTCACATTAAAGATAAGAACTGAAACACAAAAAGAGCATCATAAAACATGTGACAAACACACTTAAGTCTAACATACTTCCTAATGTAGGATCTAAAGTAGGTCTAGAGGGGGGGTGATTAGACTACTTGACCAAATAAAAATCTTGCCATTTCCCAATTTTAAGTCTTGGCAGATTTTAACAACTTAGCACAAGTCAAGCAATCAACCTACACATGCAATTCTAAGAGTATAGCAGCGGAATGTAAATCATTGCATATGAAGGTAAAGGGAGGGGTTTGGAGAGGCAAACGCAATGTATACACGGAGATTTTTGGCGTGGTTCCGATAGGTGGTGCTATCGTACATCCACGTTGATGGAGACTTCAACCCACGAAGGGTAACGGTTGCGCGAGTCCACGGAGGGATCCACCCACGGAGGGCCACGAAGAAGCAACCTTGTCTATCCCACCATGGCCATCGCCCACGAAGGACTTGCCTCATTCGGGTAGATCTTCATGAAGTAGGCGATCTCCTTGCCCTTACAAACTCCTTGGTTCAACTCCACAATCTTGACGGAGGCTGCCAAGTGACACCTAACCAATCTAGGAGACACCACTCTCCAAAAGGTAATAGATGGTGTGTTGATGATGAACTCCTTGCTCTTGTGCTTCAAATGATAGTCTCCCCAATACTCAACTCTCTCTCACAGATTTGGCTATGGTGGAAAGATGATTTGAGTGGAAAGCAACTTGGGGAAGGCTAGAGATCAAGATTCTTGTGGTTGGATTGGAATGTCTTGGTCTCAACACATGAGTAGGTGGTTCTCTCTCAGAAAATGAGTAGTGGAAGTGTAGGCACGTTCTGATGGCTCTCTCTCTCTCTCTGATGGAGACGAGGGTGGAGGGGTATATATAGCCTCCACACAAAATCTAACCGTTACATACAAATGAGCCAACTCGGTCAGACCGAATAGGTAAACTCGGTGAGACCGATCCAGTCAAAAATGTGAACGTTAGGTTTTCGGTGGGACCAACATGATCAACTCGGTGGGACCGATGAGCTAGGGTTTGGGCAAAACTCGATCTCGGTTTGACCGATTACTTCAACTCGGTGAGACCGATTTCAGTAATAAGCAAACAGAGAGTTGGTCAGGCAAACTCGGTGGGACCGATCGCTCCTTTCGGTGAGACCAAAATGTTACGAAAGGGAAACAGAGAGTTTGCATTGCGAACTCGGTGAGACCAAAACGTTACGAAGGGAAACAGAGAGTTTGCAATCCTATCTCGGTGAGACCGAGATCCCTATCGGTTAGACCGAACTGATTAGGGTTTCTGGCTATGGCTATGTCAAGTGAACTCGGTGGCGCCGGATAGATAAAATCGGTGGGGCCGAGTTTGACTTTAGGTTTAGGACATATTTGGATATGAGAAGATGGTTGAGGGCTGTGGAGCATATCACTAAGCATTTTGAGCAAGTAGACCATTAAGCAACACCTCATCCCCTTTTAATAGTATTGGCTTTTCCTATGGACTCAATGTGATCTTGGATCACTAAAATAGAAATGTAGAGTCTTGAGCTTTTGCCAATATTTGTCCTTAGCATTTTGAGGGGTCCACATCTCTAGTCCATGCCATGCCAATCATTGAACTATCTGAAATAATCAACTTGAAAAGTTATTAGTTCAATGAGCTATATGTTGTTATGAATTACCAAAACCACCCAGGGATTAGTTGCACTTTCAATCTCCCCCTTTTTGGTAATTGATGACAACATATAGATCAAAGCTTCGACAAATGATAATAAGAATGAAATATATCATCGCTTTGACTGTATGTGATAAGCAAGAGATCCCCCTAAATTTGTGCATTATTTATGATTTGCTTTTGAATGCAAATGAACAATCGATTAGGATCATGGGTTACTCTTCCATGTCACATACACCTTGGTGGAGCGCTCAAAATGATAAAGTATAGATAGCATGCACTTATCACCAAGACAAACATGATTGATCATACATAAATGATAAGATAACATCATTCAAGCACACATATTTAAGCAAAATATGATCAATCACATGATCATAAGAGGTTTCTCACACACAATCACTAATAAGTAGCAAACAAACGACCAAATAAGTAGCAAGAGAGACAAATAAAGCAAAACACTCTCTCTCTCTCGAAGCCTATGATCTATACACTTTCTCCCCCTTCGGCAACAAGTTACCAAAAAGCTTGAAAATGCATAGTGTTATACGGCACTCTAAGCACGATCTCTAGGAGCTCCGGAGTGCGAAGATGGCGTGGAGAGAACAACATCTGCAAAGACTTCAGCTGATGTCTGAGGAATTGGAGGGGTTGCCACTGGAGGGGCAACAGAGGTTGTGGCTACAGGTGCAGAAGTTGTGGCCCTGGTGTCAGTGACTGGCACAGCTGCAGACCTTTGTGCTCTAGGCACCCTCTGATAAGCATCTGTGGTAGATCTTCCTCTCCTCTCCTCTGCTTCTTCCTGTAGTTGCTCAACTGCAGTCTGAATCTCTGTGACCTTCAAGTCTAGATCATAAAACTTAGTTTCAATGATTCTCTCAAGACTTTCTTGGTTTTGAGTTAGGGTGGTTAATCCTTTCTCAATCCTCACTGTGGCTTCAAGAAGATAGCTGAGCTGGTCCTGCTTGGTCTTGAGATTTGCAACTGAGGCATCTGGAATCTTTGAAGCTTTTTCAGCCTTTGCCTTCTCTCTCTTCTCCTGTGACTCAACAGAAGTAGGATGTGAGGCATCCATGACAACTGTGTTATCCTCAAAATCTGGCATCAGGGGAAGGTGCTCTTTATCTAGCAGATATGTGCATGTGCCCACCTTGGAGTTGATGAGCATCTGAATGTGTGGGGCATAGCCACATGATCTCTTCTGGTCAGCTGCAGTTCTCTTGATGGTTTCAACTATCAAGGACATCACCTTGAATTTCTCTGGCACATCAAACATGTGTAGCAAGTTGATGGAGTGCCCTCTGATCATCCTGTGATCTCCAGACTTGGGTAACAAAGTGTGCCTCGGGATAGTGTTGATTGTTGGCAGCCCTGATAGCAGATAATAAACAGAGCCAAACTTGTGTGTATCCAAGGCTTCATTTGGTATCTCCTTGTACATGTGTGCCATGGAGTTGTGGCCTTTCCTAGGCTTGGCATAGACATCAGTGTCATCCTCAGCCTCTTCAGGAGCATGGATCAGCTTGGCCCACTCAGCAATGGTAGACTGGTACCTTGTACCCTCTGTCATCCAGACAATCTTGCCATCTGGGTAGAAATGGGCTGTGGAATAGAACTGCATCACCATCTCAGCATTCCATTTGGTCAATTTCTGACCCACAAACTTGTCAACTCCATTCATTCTGAAGCTCTCATGAACTCCAGGAAAGTGATCTTCATTGTTGTCAATGAACTCCCAATCAACCCATCTCATATCACTGACTATGGGCTTCTTGTCCAGAAGGACTGTCTCATAGAAGTCTTGTTGTTCCTTAGTGTGGAACCTGTAATCCACAGTAGTCCTTCTCCTTGTTGCATAGGGATCTGATTGCCTCCATAGTCTGAGACCTGCATCCTTCCTTTCTTTCATGTTCTCAGCAACAGGATGGTTGTCATCAGGATCAGGTATCTTGGGCTTGACCTTTCTGAGCACTTGGGGCTCTTCTTCTTCTTCAACTTCAGGCACTGGGGCCTTGTTCTTCTCTGCAGCAGGAATGTTTCTTGTACTTCTCTTAGGTGCAGTCTGCTTTGGAGCTATCTTGGGAGTAGTCTTGGGCTTGGATGGGGCAGCCCCTCACTTGATTGCATCTCCCAGGAGCTTCTGTGCCTTAGGTGGAGGTGCAGCAGCCTCCTCCTCTTCATCATCTTCATCAGATTCCTCCATCATAGAAGGCTTTCCAACAACTCTAGCCATGGTCTTCTTGACCCTTTCCTTTCTCTTCTTGCCTCTAGCAGCCTCTTCTTCCTTTCCAGCACCACTTGCTGAAGTGGCAGCAGCTTGAGTTGAGGCTCTGACTTTGGAAATTGGAACTCTTCTGGCTGGAGCCTTTACTTTCATACCAGTCTTGATGCCAGCAGCAGCAGCAACTTGCTCTTTCTTGCTCAACTTCTTCTTGGAAGTGACCTCCTCATCAGCAATGTAGTCCTCATCTTCAGAGTCTGAGGTTTTCTTCTTCCTCTACCTAGTAGCAGCCTTAGGCAGATTGCTGGGTGTGCTCCTGCTTCCATCATCATAGCTGCTTGAGGGACTAGTGCCCTCTCTAAGATTCTGGTGCTCTTCTGACTTGTTTTGGCTGTCACTCTGGTCTGACATAGCTGAAACTGACCCTGTGAACGGATGGATTGAGATAGAGTAGATGAGCATCACAAAGTGCAGCTATTTTGGCAAAAGTAATGACTCAAAAACTTAATTTTAGTTTTCTGCAGAAAGCATTTTGGAGCTACCGATATGACAAACTCGGTGACACCGAAGCAACTTTAGAGTCTAAACATGTGAAATCGGTCAGACCGAGACACAGTTCGGTGACTCCGAGATGCTAGGGTTTCACTGAGAAAGTAAACTCGGTCACACCGATTTGTACACTTCGGTCAGACCGAGTAGTACATGTGCAATGGCCTGGGCCAAATCGGTGAGACCGAATCTTTCAAATCGGTCAGTCCGAGATGAGTTCGGCGGAAACCTAACCCTAAGTTTTTGGATCAAAACTAATCTAGAGGAAGTTTTGACTGGATAGAACTATTTCAATCATGGCAAGAATCATGGCATTAAACTTTGTGCTAAGAATCGGAGTGAGGAAAGCACAAAGGGTCGAGTTCATACCCTAACTTGGTGATGAACCCGCTACGGTGACGACGGCGGTGAGGATTCCCGTCGACGGTGGCGAAGACCAGCGGCAGGAGGTCGCAGGCGATGAGGAGACGATCCGAAGACCATGAGTCGGCAGAGCTGGACAGGCGCGGGCGAAGAGGTTTGGAGGAATTTCCAAATTTTCAACCCGGGTATATATATCCAGACCATGTCGGTGTGACCGAGTGGAACAACTCGGTGGCACCGAGATGCAGAATCGCAAGCGGTTGCTGCAACTCGGTGTGACCGAATGGTTCAAATCGGTTGCACTGAGATTAAAACCTAGATCAACTTAATGAACTCGGTATGACCGAAAGGGATGGATCGGTTAGACCGAAATACACTAAGAGGTTTTGGAAGTTTAAGTCTATGACGAATCGGTGGCTCCGAGTGCTCCTCACCCAGAGGGTCCGAATATGACTTGATCAAACTTTGTGATGTAGCATAAATAGAGTTCGAGACGAGAAAAGCATAGATAGCTAGAGGGAGTACTTAGGCATTCTTGTCCATCCATTTGGCAAAAGAAAAGCCAATCAATCAAAGCAACAAATGGATGTCCTTGAATGAGAAAAATATGCAACCAACATGCTCACACAATAAGATAGCAAATGAAATATGTGGCAAAGCATGCGCAAACACTCTAGCATCTATCAAGCAATTTTGCGATGACTAGGTCATCTATATATGAGTATATTGACTTAGGAGTCAAATGAGAACATTTGATCATAGGTCATACTCATCGTTTAATCACAAGTGGGGTTACCACTTTTACATAAAGCATTGTTGTGTTCACACCATTAGAGTTGCTTTAGCTCAATTCTTAGAGTAAAGCTCCCCCTAGATGTGATATCCCCCCATGAGGGATGAACTAACCTTGGGTTTTGTCGATGATGACTTCATGTAGGTGTTGAAAATGTGGATGCTCAATGTCAATGTAGATCATTTGGAGCAATCCTTTGGAGTGAGTTGCACTTTCAATACCTACATGGTTAGTCCCACAAGGAACATGCAAGAATATCCATAGACATAGAGTGAAGTTCACACATATGATGATGTCCATGAAAGCATTAGGTTACCTTGTCCCTTGTCTTACCAACAAGAGGGTTTGTGACTCCTTGAACTAGTGCAAGATGTGGAAGTTGTTTTGCACTTGTTCTTGCCAAAATGAATATGAGTGAAGTATGTTGGCGGAGTCACCCTCAAGAACTCTCTAGTTCTTCTTCTTCGGGATCCACATCATCTTGACAGGAATCCTTGGAGTTGTAGTCGTACTTGATGAAGTAGAACTTAATGTAGTCTTGGGAACCCACTTGACCAAGGCCTTAGGAGCTTCTTCAAATGCATCAATCTCCTCTTGAAGCTTGTCCTTGCCTTTTAGCTTGTGGTCTTGTGGTGGAAGATCTTCTTGAGCTTGTGTTCCCTCGAAAGAAGTGGGGTCATACTTCTCTTGTTGAGGAACAAACTTCGTCTTGGGGTATTGATCTTCTTCCCACTCAACTCCATTGGCATTGAACTTGCGTTCAAAACCAACACCTTGATTCTTCCGGTGCCTTCCTTGCTTGCGTACAATTTCCTCAAATTGCTTACTTCCGGCAAGGCTCTTGTAAACACCTTTCTCTATAATTCCCTTCAATAAGCTATTTTCTTGCTCAAGTGTAACTTGGCTAAGAGAATCATTAGTGGAATCAAGAGAACTACTAGAAGCAACAATATTGGATTTAACATGATTATTGTTACTACTAGACGAAGAATCTTTCTTACTCTTGTTGCTAAATTTTACTTGAGGCATGTAAGTAGACAAGAGTAAATGCTTGGCAATGTAAGAAGAACTTTTCTTATGAAGATCATCATTGATTGCTTTTAAGAACTCATGCTCTTGCTCTAGATTGAGCTTTTCAAAGCGTAGCTTCTCATGAGTCTTTAAAAGCTCTTGATGATCTTCTAAGGTAGTTTAATGAGCTAACTTAAGAGTGTTTAGTTCTTTAGTTAGATGCTCAATCTCCTTCTTAACATTGTCATTCATTTCATCTTGATTAGCATGATTAAGAGCAATTTCATCATAGTTTTCATCACTAGAATTGTCAACAAGTAAATCATCATCACCTAGCAAGTCATCCTCATCACTATTGAAATCAACATACTCGGGGTGTGATACCTTGGGGCCTTTAGCCATGAAGCATCTTCCAATCCCTTCATTTGGTGAATCAAATATGTCGTAGGAGTTGGATGACACAAGTGCAAGACCAGCAACACCTTCATCTTGAGTATATTCGGAGTCGGAGTGATATCTTCTCTCGGAGTAGTTGTCGGAGTCGGAACCGGATACCCATTCACCAACATGAGCTTGATGTCTTCGTCTTGTGTAGCTCTTTGATGACTTGTCCTTCCTTTCCGAATCCTTGCTTCTGCGAGAGGGTCTTCATTCATAACGATCATCTCTACTCCTTCTATCTCTCGGAGGTGATTCTTCTCTTTTGCTTCTCCTTTTAGGTGAGTCTTCTCTTCTCTTGTAGGGAGCCATACATTCACTAGAGTAATGTCCGGGTCTTCCACAATTGTAGCAATTGCGATCACGACTAGAAGATCTTTTGTCATTGTAGGACCTTGACTTGTGACTTTTTTCTTTGCTTCTACTCTTATAGAACTTGTTGAAGTTCTTCACCATTAGGCTCAATTCTTCATTTAAGACTTGTTTCTCACTTGATGATGTAGGAGCATCACATGAAGCTTTGTAAGCACCACTAGACTTGTTGTGAAGCTCTTCTTTATCCTTGAGTGACATCTCATGAGCAACAAATCTACGAATGACTTCCGTTGGCTTGAGATCTTTGTAATTGGGCATCATTTGGATCAATGTGCACACGGTATCATACTTTCCATCCAAGGCTCTTAGGATCTTCTTGATGATGAATTTGTCGGTCATCTCTTCACTTCCTAAGCCAGCAATCTCATTTGTGATGAGAGCAAGCCTAGAGTACATTTCAGTGACACCTTCGCCATCCTTCATTTTGAACTTGTCAAGTTGACTTTGAAGCACATCCAATTTGGATTCCTTAATAGACTCGGTACCTTCATGCATATCAATCAAAGTATCCCAAATTTCCTTTGCATTCTCAAGGTGGCTGATTTTGTTGAACTCTTCAGGGCACAGTCCGTTGAAGAGGATATCGCAAGCTTGAGCATTGTCTTGCAACATCTTCAATTCTTCCGCGGTCGCTTCACGATTCGGTTCTCTTCCATCAAAGAATTCACCTTGCAAGCCAATACACACAATAGCCCAAACGGCGGGGTTATGTCCAAGAATATGCATTTGCATCTTATGCTTCCAACTAGCAAAATTAGTACCATCAAAGTAAGGACCTCTACGGTGGTAATTTCCCTCGCTAGACGCCATACTCTCCTAGGTTGTGAAACCAAGGCAATGATCACCAAAGCTATGGAAATCAAGGCAAATGGAGACCAAAGCTCTGATACCACTTGTAGGATCGAAAGTAGGTCTAGAGGGGGGGTGATTAGACTACTTGACCAAATAAAAATCTTGCCTTTTCCCAATTTTAAGTCTTGGCAGATTTTAACAACTTAGCACAAGTCAAGCAATCAACCTACACATGCAATTCTAAGAGTATAGCAGCGGAATGTAAATCATTGCATATGAAGGTAAAGGGAGGGGTTCGGAGAGGCAAACGCAATGTAGACACGGAGATTTTTGGCGTGGTTCCGATGGGTGGTGCTATCGTACATCCACGTTGATGGAGACTTCAACCCGCGAAGGGTAACGGTTGCGCGAGTCCACGGAGGGCTCCACCCACAAAGGGTCCACGAAGAAGCAACCTTGTCTATCCCACCATGGCCATCGCCCACGAAGGACTTGCCTCACTCGAGTAGATCTTCACGAAGTAGGCGATCTCCTTGCCCTTACAAACACCTTGGTTCAACTCCACAATCTTGACGGAGGCTCCCAAGTGACACCTAACCAATCTAGGAGCCACCACTCTCCAAAAGGTAATAGATGGTGTGTTGATGATGAACTCCTTGCTCTTGTGCTTCAAATGATAGTCTCCCCAACACTCAACTCTCTCTCTCACAGATTTGGCTATGGTGGAAAGATGATTTGAGTGGAAAGCAACTTGGGGAAGGCTAGAGATCAAGATTCTTGTGGTTGGATTGGAATGTCTTGGTCTCAACACATGAGTAGGTGGTTCTCTCTCAGAAAATGAGTAGTGGAAGTGTAGGCACGTTCTGATGGCTCTCTCTCTGATGGAGAGGAGGGTGGAGGGGTATATATAGCCTCCACACAAAATCTAACCATTACACACAAATGAGCCAACTTGGTCAGATTGAATAGGTAAACTCGGTGAGACCGATCCAGTAAAAAATGTGAACGTTAGGCTTTTCGGTGGGACCGACATGATCAACTCGGTGGGACCGATGAGCTAGGGTTAGGGCAAAACTTAATCTCGGTTTGACCGACTACTTCAACTCGGTGAGACCGATTTCAGTAATAAGCAAATAGAGAGTTGGTCAGGCAAACTCGGTGGGACCGATCGCTCCTTTCGGTGAGACCGAAATGTTACGAAAGGGAAACAGAGAGTTTGCATTGCGAACTCGGTGGGACCGATCGCTCATCTCGGTGAGACCGAAACGTTACGAAGGGAAACAGAGAGTTTGCAATCCTATCTCGGTGAGACCGAGATCCCTATCGGTTAGACCAAACTGATTAGTGTTTCTGGCTATGGCTATGTCAAGTGAACTCGGTGGCACCGGATAGATAAAATCGGTGGGGCCGAGTTTGACTTTAGGTTTAGGGCATATTTGGATATGAGAAGATGGTTGAGGGCTGTGGAGCATATCATTAAGCATTTTGAGCAAGTAGACCATTAAGCAACACCTCATCCCCTTGTAATAGTATTGGCTTTTCCTATGGACTCAATGTGATCTTGGATAACTAAAATAGAAATGTAGAGTCTTAAGCTTTTGCCAATATTTGTCCTTAGCATTTTGAGGGGTCCACATCTCTAGTCCATGCCATGCCAATCATTGAACTATCTGAAATAATCAACTTGAAAAGTTATTAGTTCAATGAGCTATATGTTGTTATGAATTACCAAAACCACCCAGGGATTAGTAGCACTTTCACCTATGCATAGGCATTTTATAGGAGAACAACTTATCAAGACAAGAAAAACCTAGCATATGCAAGGGAGAAGAATAAAACATTGACAATCTCAACATAAAAAGAGGTAATTTTGTAACATGAAAATTTCTACAACCATATTTCCCTCTCTCATAATAATTACATGTGGGATCATATTCAAATTCAACAATATAGCTATCACATAACATATTCTCTATATGATCCGCATGCATGCAAAGTTGACACTCTTCCAAAATAGTGGGATTATCATCGACTAAAGTCATGACCTCTCCAAGCCCACTTTCATCAAAAATTTCATAAGATTGAACACTCTCCAAATATGTGGGATTATTTCTACCTAAAGTTAACTCTCTTCCAAACCCACTTTTAATATTGCCGCAATCATATTCATCATGAGGTTTAAATAAATTTTCAAGATCATAAGAATCATTATCACCCCAATCATGATCATTGCAATAAGTAGTGTACACAGCAATATTAGCATCCCCAAGCTTGGGGTTTTGCATATTATTAGCATAATTGACATTAATAGAATTAATAACAACATCATTGCAATCATGCTTTTCATCTAAGGAGCTATCATGAATCGCTTTATAATTTTCTTCTTTTAACACTTCATCACAATTTTCAGATTCATAAATTTCAAGCAAAACTTCATAAAGATAATCTAGTGAACTCAATTCACTAACAATAGGTTCATCATAATTCGATCTCTTGAAAAGATTAGCAAGTGGATGAGGATCCATATCAATAGATTTTTAGCAAGCGAAGATGCAAGAAAATAGATGGCACATGGCAATACAAGCAAACATGAGATCTGACGAGAAAACGGCAAACCAAAAAGAGGGTGAATAAAACGGCAAATTTTTGTGAAGTGGGGGAGATGAAAATGAGAGGCAAATGGCAAATAATGTAAATTGCAAGGAGATGAGATTTGTGAATAGGAACCCGATAGATGTTGATGATGTCTCCCCGGCAACGGCGCCAGAAATCCTTTCTTGATGGCTCGTGTCCGCGACAGTATTTTCCCCGAAGAGGAAGGGATGATGTAGCACAGCTACGGTAGGTATTTCCCTCAGTGATGAGACCAAGGTTATTGAACCAGTAGGTGAACCACACAACACTATGTAAATGGTACCTGCACACAAAGAACAAATACTTGCAACCCGACGCGTAAGAGGGGCTGTCAATCCCTCCCGGGTAAAAGATAGATAAATTTATAGTAGATTGGATAAATAGATCTCGCGGAAACCCAAAATAAAATAAATAACAAAAATTTGCAGCAAGGTATTTTTGGGTTTTTGGAATAATAGATCTGAAAATAAAAGAGGCAAATAATAGATCGGAAAGCAAATATGATAAAGAATAGACCCGGGGGCCGTAGATTTCACTAGTGGCTTCTCTCGAGAAAAATAGCATACGGCGGGTAAACAAATTACTGTTGGGCAATTGATAGAACTTCAAATAATTATGACGATATCCAGGCAATGATCATTATATAGGCATCACGTCCAAGCTTAGTAGACCGACTCCTACCTACATCTACTACTATTACTCCACATATCGACCGCTATCCAACATGCATCTAGTGTATTAAGTTCATGGAGAAACGGAGTAATGCAATAAGAACGATGACATGATGTAGACAAGATCTATTCATGTAGGAATAGACCCCATCTTGTTATCCTTAATAGCAACAATACATACGTGTCATGTCCCTTCTGCCACTGGGATTGAGCACCGTAAGATCGAACCCATCACAAAGCACCTCTTCCCATGGCAAGAAAAATCGATCTAGTCGGCATAACTAAACCAAAGATCCGAAGAAGAAATACGAGGCTATATGTAATCATGCATATAAGGGATCAAAACTCAAATAACTTTCATGGATAAAATAGATCTGATCATAAACTCAAAGTTCATCGGATCCCAACAAACACACTGCAAAAAGAGTTACATCAAATAGATCTCCAAGAAACCATTGTATTGAGAATCAAAAGAGAGATAGGAAGCCATCTAGCTACTGCCTACGGACCCATAGGTCTACAATGAACTACTCACGCATCATCGGAGAGGCACCAATGAGGATGATGAACCCCTCCGTGATGGTGTCTAGATTGGATCTGGTGGTTCTGGAACTTGCGACGGCTGGCATTGTGTTTCGTTGACTCCCCTAGGGTTTTTGTATTTTCAGGGTATTTATAGAGCAAAGAGGCGGTGTGGGAGGCCACCGACATGGGCACAACCCACCAGGGCGCGCCTGGGCCCCCAGGCGCTCCCAGGTGGGTTGTGCCCCCCTCGGGGCACCCCTCTGGTACTTCTTCGGCCCAAGTTGTTCCTTCTGGTCCATAAAAAATCTCCAAAAAGTTTTGCTGCATTTGGACTCCGTTTGGTATTGATTTTCTGCGAAGTAAAAAACAAGGAAAAAATAGGAACTGGCACTGGGCACTATGTCAATAGGTTAGTCCCAAAAAATGATATAAAGTTGCTATAAAATGATTGTAAAACATCCAAGAATGATAATGTAACAGCATGGAACAAGCAAAAATTATAGATACGTTGGAGACGTATCAAAAGCACAACCATCCATTCGTAGTTTAGCATCTATCGCATTTGATGTTGTTAAATCCTATGTGCGTATCTTCCCATCATGGAAATAGTATACTGAAGATGAAGGAAAAAGCCAGTTGTAGGTGTTCACCCAAGAGTTATGTGTAATTAATGTTATTCATGGCAATTACTTTGCTTTGTCCCATACATTCTACCTCCATGCTGGTTATAATACAATAAATGTTCCCATTTTTCTCAATAGAAAAGGACCGATTTGGAAACTCAGGATGAGGTAACCTGTGCTAATACCTCTGCTATCTTCAAGAATGCTTGGTGGCAGTATCAGAATTACCTGAAGAAAACGTACTTCACTGGCAAAGAAACTCATCAAATTCTCTTACTTTCTCCTGAGACACATTTACGGGACAATGACTGACAACACCTTGTTCTGTACTGGTCCCGAACTAAGAATGTGGTAAGGTCTATGAGCTCATTTTTTATTTTGAAGTACTATATGCATGCGTCTTACTGTACTCTGTTCGTGTAGCACAAGTGCTTAAACCTGAAGAACAACTGTTCTCATTTATGATTCCATTGCTATGGTGCATACTGCTTTGCTCTTGTATCACTGTATTTTCTCATACAAACTTATTTTTAAATTGAAGGATCCAATTGAAACTCCAATGGCACAATAGGTATGTTTAAACATGTTCCTTTAACAGGTTTGCTGTTCTAAATTGCTCTGTTGATTTCAATTTCAATAATGTATACAGTTGACTTATCATATCATGCACATTACTAGCATCACAACAGAGCCAATAGTGTTGTTGTACATGTATACCCGTGGTACCCATCTGAAATCTTGTTGTGCCGTGTAGTTTCCCACACTTGTATTCTTTCAATGCTACTTTGTCTTGAACTGATATGATTTGAACCGTGTCTCTATTTTGATTTTGCAAGACAATGCAATGACCATAGGACATAGATATATGTTTGTTTGATGCTTTTATTATGTACTACTTGGAAATAGAAGACTTGGTAGTTTAATCATGTCCACCTTACTACTTAACTGGTTCACCGAAATGAGTTTCATATACTACATGCTAAACCTGTTATGTCTCTGCTTGTTTCTTCTTTTAGAATGCTGGCAGAATATTGGGGAAGAGTACCTTATTAAGCAATGGTAAAGGAAGTAATGCAGATAAGGTTCAGGATAGTGAGACATCCTTGTTGGTTTCCAACAAAGCTGATAAAACAGCTAAGGAAAACTATCTTGAAGACGGTGAGACAACCCCAAAGTCCTATCTTGATGTAGTGTTCGAGTTACTGGCCACTACCGCTGGCACAAGCTCTTCGAACTCACTATCTGAATCAGTTCAGTTTCTTGAGTCTCAACTACAAGCTGAAAGACATCGATCAGCTGTGCTGTGACAAGAAGCCGAAGGACTACGGAAGTCCCTGGAGAATTCAGATGCATACTTTCTGGTGCAACAGCAAGCGTTGGAGGATTTTAGCGCCAGACAGGAGAAAGCTAATAAGCTTGCTATGCTTATTGCCAGCATGGTGGATACCCAGGATACCGTTTCTTGAGCTCTTCTGAAGTTGTTTTAGTTATGGACTTGTTTTGCTGCCACGTTTATTTGCACTGGTGGCCAATTTAGACGGCCAGTGTATGTAATATGCTGCTTTGTTCCCTATATTTGCACTGGTGGCGAACTTTGATGCCGAGTGGATGTAATATGTGTAATAGCTGTAATAGCCTAGCATTAGTTGCTTGCTTATTTATTTCCTTATTGTCTTGTTTAGTTGTTTGCTTGTTGTCACTGTAGTTCTTTTTCCGTGTTTTTCTAGTGGCCACAATAACCTATTTTTTAAAACTAGGCCACAATAACCATGGACAACATACGGACCGTTGTAACCATGGTCCTGCTACCTGCTGTAGTGACCATGGGCCTCCTATGGGCCGAAGGATCCATGGGCCTTCTATAAGCCATAGAATCAATGGGCCTTCTACGAGCCGTAGAATCGATTGGCAAGACATGGGCCGTACTATTCGTGGACCAATAATGAACCGCAATATGGGCCGTAAACGGGCTACAATGGGAATCATCTGTTTATGGGCCGACCATAATTGGCCGTTAAGAGGCCAATATGTTTAACGGGCTTCATTCTATCGACAGGCATAACGGGTTGTTTGTGGGCTATATTTGATGATGCTATGAGAACGGCCCAACGGATTAACGGGCCACAAACGGGCCGACTGTAGCCATGGGCTGAATTTGGCCCACAAGCGGAACAGGCCAGTAACGGACCATAAGCATTCGAATGCTGGAAATGAGCCCGAGAATAAATGGGCCCTTAGAAGGCTGAAAGCTAACACGGGCTGGAAATGGCCAATGGAATAACGGGCCGTTAATGGGTATAAAGCGACATACTGTTCTTTATGGGCCAGTTTCACCAAGGGCCGTTAATGGGCCTAGGGTTACAGAGGGCCTCATATGAGCCGAAAGACGTCATGGGCCATACATGGGCCGGAAGTTACAACGGGCTGGAATCATATTGGACGGCCCAGATGACGCTACTGGGCCTAATTCGGAGAGGCCATAACGGGTCGTGAGTTAGCGGGCTGTAAATGGGCTATATGCGAATAGGCCGTTAACAAGCTTTCTGTGGGCCGAGCCGCTACCTTTTGACCAACTCAAACAGGCCAGCCTTTTCACCTAAATGGGCCACTGTTTGGCCTTGCCATGTGTCGACGTATCATAGGTGCCTCCCGTCCAATCAGTGGATGACATCTGTCCCAACGTTGAGCCGACACGTGGTTCCTCTTGCCATTGAGAATTTTACACGTGGAAAATCCCCATTGGTCTGGGCTGTTAACGGGTTATCGGATCCAAACCGGAACCCGATAGCTTAACAGCGACCCGTTACGGTGGATGCCATGTGTCGATTACCCTTGACGAAAACACTTCCATGGCGCGCCATTTATCATCATGGAAGTGGACACTTCCGTGATGATAATTTTGGTACTGTCATGGAACACTTCTATGACAGCACGGGTATGACTATCTTGATTCTGTCATAAAATTGTCATGGATGTACATGCATGACAGAAAACATGACCTAATGTGACAAACACGTATCATCACGGAAGTGGTTTTTTTGTAGTGTATGCCCTAACAATCTCCCCCTTTTTGGTGGATTGATGACAACACTGGATTTGCACAACGAATATATCTAGAAGATAAGCAAACCACTCTCTACAAAATATAGACGGGCTCCCCCTAGACATGTGCACCAATTAGATATGCTTATGGAATGCAAAGCACACACGCTAGGATCAACACTCCCCCTATATTTTATAGACAGGCAATCCTTAGGCATAAACATAAGTAGGAGATAATAATGAGGATGCAAGGACGAGCATGTGAGCATAATGAAAGGGGCAAAAACATAATACATCTCACATACTAAAAGGACATAGATAATAAGATAGAGATAGCATATGTCTTACACCATATGATAAGGTCTCGAACAACAACACATAACCCGAAGCAAACGAAGATAAAGAGTTCAAACGCATAAAACACAGGAAAAAGAGGCAAGCTTGTGACTCGACAACCCGCAGAAAGGCAAATCCCCGGTCCTAAACCTCTCCCCCCCTTTGGCACCGAGACACCAAAAGGGGCACAAAGTGACATAACGCAACTTCAGGTGGCTCTAGTATCCTCCCATGGACTCATCAGACTCCTCAGAATCAGACCCATCAGCAGACTCCTCAGCAGACTCCTCCTCGCTCTCCTGACCCTGACGCAGTGCAGACGTGGCAGCATTGGACTCCTTCGAGTCTGTCCAGTGAGAGTACAAAGAGATCCACTTATCCTCTGGAGTAATGCAATCCTCAGAACCATCCTGAACCGGAATATCAAGCTTCTTCATGATAGCCTTCCTCTCCTGACGTGCCTTCTTGGCATCCACATGTGCCAAGTACATCTTATGCTGCACATCTGTCTGAAGACAACAGAGCTTCTTCACCTTGTGTTTGAGCTTAGCAGCCCAACCTGACTAATCCGAGGAATGCTCAGTGTCTGGAGCATAATCATCATCACCATTATCCTCCTCAGAAGCGGAATGAATCACTGGTTCTGGACGACGGGTAGGGGCCCAAAGCTCCTTCTGACGCAAGTTGAGAACGTCATGAGAAGTCAAGGGCCCGGTCTCAAGAGGCTCACCAGGGAAAGTGGAGTTCCAGGTGGTCTGAATCAGCTTGAAGATGAAATGGGCATAAATTGGGCAATGATCACCATAAGTAGCATTCACCAGCTCCTTCCACATCACATGAGAGACATCCAAGACTGCTCCCTTGCCCTTCTCAGAGTGGCACATCAATAACATATCCACAAGATGCCCATGCAACATGTCCAAGTTGCCAACACGAGGAAAGAGAGTGTGCCAGAAAATGCGATGCATAATGTCAAAGAATGGCTTCAGTTCCTTCTTGAGACCTTTATCTGTCTGAGTGATGATCATATGAGGAAGCAACTCATCCTTGTGAGTAGGCCCCCCTCATGGTGAGGACGAAGGCCAAGGGGCTTCTTCAGCCCCTCATCAGGATAGCCCAGAAGCTCCATAAATGCACCCCAACTTGTGCGCAACTGCCTGCCATTTGTCATCCAGATCATAGTGCGCTCAACAGCTGTGCCATACCATACGGTTGCAAAGAACTGAGCAACCAACTCTGCATCAAAGTCATAGTTGAATGTCATGAGGGGCACGATGTTGAGCTGCTCACATAGGTCACGAACTTTTACAAAATATGCATGGTCCTTCTCCATATGCTCCATGTTGATTGACTTCATCTTGACAAACAAATTCGTCCTTCCCTTAAGCTGGTCATAGTACACAAGGGATTGATCCTAGTTCCAGAAGGGGCTGCCAACAAGTGAGGGATCCTGAGGATGGGAGTGGGGGTTCCACTCAAGGTATTGCCAGTACTCATTTTGCTTCAACTCAGGAGCTGTCTTGACAGGTTCCTTCTTCTTGCGAGCAACTGACTTGACAGTGGACTTGCCCTTGTTCCTGGTAGACTGTCGATGAGGTGGTGGAGGTGTGGGAGCAACTTCTTCTTCATCATCTTCTGAATAGACAGACCTTGCATAGTAAGTGCGCCCACGCTTGGATGGGGGATTCGCATTCTTGCGACGGACCTTGGAGCTACTACCACCTGAAGAGGACACAACACAGCGAGGAACCGCAGAAGAACAATCAGTGCATAAGCCAAAAGGACACAACAGTAAGAATTGAAGTTATAGGCAAATTTTGGAATTTGGAGTCCAAGCTGTAGTACCGCTCGAAGTTGAGCGGTAGTGCCGCCCGGTAACAGGAACGCACAGCCGGGTGCAGATCCGGTAGTACCGGAGATTCAAAATTCAAAAATAGCAACCTAAAACTTCTTTTCTCCTATCTAGCAGTCATTCCACGTCCTACTCAAGTCAGGATTTAGCCAAAACTCCCTAAAAACACATGCATTGCCCTAAAAACCTAGATTCAAAGGAGAGAACCATAGGAGGGACGAACGAGGGCAATACCGGGTTCCATGACGAGAGGAGATGGTGGGGATCGATCCCACCGGACGGAATCGAGGAAGACGACATGGAATCGGCCAGCCGGAGAAGCGGCCGGAGCTGCTCTTGGACGCCTGTGAGAGAGAGGGATACGTGGGGAGAAGGGTGAAAGGGTATGGGGGAGTTAGAACTCCCCCTGCCCGATACACATACCCCCTCAAAACTCCCTAAGCGGTAGTACCGCCAAACAGGGCGGTAGTACCACCTCGGTACACCTGCCGGGTAGAGGGCCCAGTAGTACCGCTCAAGCGGTAGTACCATGGACAAGAGTGGTAGTACCGCTTGGAGCGGTAGTACCGGCCCTACCAATGGTAGTTCCGCTTACAGGTGACCAAGCAGCCAAGATCAAGATGGCTTATGCACACAAGGTTTTAAGAAACGAAAAGGCCTGGGTTGGAGACTTGAAAACAGTAGCAAAAGGGAAGAGCCACTCCAAGTGCAAAAAGCAAACAAAAAGAGAGAAGCTTGGAGTGACTCAAAACACACACAAAGTCCTAAAGACTAGAAAAGGAAACCTCTCAAAGAGAGGGCGGAGGGCGGTGGCTGGAGCCACCTATGTTTGAGTCAATTGTGTTGGGGAACGTAGCAGAATTTTAAAATTTTCTACGCATCACCAAGATCAATCTATGGAGTCATCTAGCAATGAGTGAGAGGGGAGTGTATCTACATACCCTTGTAGATCGCGAGCGGAAGCGTTCAAGAGAACGGGGTTGATGGAGTCGTACTCGTCGTGATCCAAATCACCGATGACCGAGCGCCAAACGGACGGCACCTCCGCGTTCAACACATGTACGGAGCAGAGACGTCTCCTCCTTCTTGATCCAGCAAGGGGGGAGGAGAGGTTGATGGAGATCCAGCAGCACGACGGTGTGGTGGTGGAAGCAGCGGGATTTCAGCAGGGCTTCGCCAAGCGCTACTGGAGGAGGAAGAGGTGTCACGGGAGGGAGAGGGAGGCGCCAGGGGCTGAGCTGTTTCTCCCATGCACCTCCCCACTATATATAGGGGTGGAGGGGGCTGGTTTCTTGCCCTCCAAGTCCATTGGGGCGTTGGCAAAGGTGGAAGGAAAGAAATCCCATCCTTTCCCTTCCCCACCGATTGTTATCCCCCTTTTTTAGGGATCTTGATCTTATCCCTTCGGGATATGATCTTATTCCTTCTAAGGAGGAATCTTGGTGCGCCTTGACTAGGGGTGTGGGGCCTTGCCCCCACTACCCACGTTCATGTGGGTCCCCCCATGCAGGTGGGCCCCACTCCGGAACCTTCTAGAACCTTCTCGGTACAATACCGAAAAATCCCGAACATTTTCCGGTGGCCAAAATAGGACTTCCCATATATAAATCTTTACCTCCGGACCATTCCGGAACTCCTCGTGACGTCCAGGATCTCATCCGAGACTCCGAACAACCTTCGGGTTACCGCATACTAATATCTCTATAACCCTAGCGTCACCGAACCTTAAGTGTGTAGACCCTACGGGTTCGGGCGACACGCAGACATGACCGAGACGACTCTCCGGTCAATAACCAACAGCGGGATCTGGATACCCATGTTGGCTCCCACATGCTCCTCGATGATCTCATCGGATGAACCACGATGTCGAGGATTCAATCAATCCCGTACGCAATTCCCTTTGTCTATCGGTACGATACTTGCCCGAGATTCGATCGTCGGTATCTCGATACCTTGTTCAATCTCGTTACCGGCAAGTCTCTTTACTCGTTTCCGTAACACATCATCCCGTGAACAACTCCTTGATCACATTGAGCTCATTATGATGATGTCCTACCGAGTGGGCCCAGAGGTACCTCTCCGTTACATGGAGTGACAAATCCCAGTCTCGATTCGTGCCAACCCAACAGATACTTTCGGAGATACCCGTAGCGCACCTTTATAGCCACCCAGTTACGTTGTGACGTTTGGTGCACCCAAAGCACTCCTACGGTATCCGGGAGTTGCACAATCTCATGGTCTAAGGAAAAGTTACTTGACATTGGAAAAGCTTTAGCAAACGAACTACACGATCTAGTGCTAGGCTTAGGATTGGGTCTTGTCCATCACATCATTCTCCTAATGATGTGATCCCGTTATCAATGACATCCAATGTCCATGGTCAGGAAACCGTAACCATCTATTGATCAACGAGCTAGTCAACTAGAGGCTTACTAGGGACATGTTGTGGTCTATGTATTCACACATGTATTACGATTTCCGGATAACACAATTATAGCATGAATAACAGACAATTATCATGAACAAGGAAATATAATAATAACCATTTTATTATTGCCTCTAGGGCATATTTCCAACAGTCTCACACTTGCACTAGAGTCAATAATCTAGTTACATTGTGATGAATCGAACACCCATAGAGTACTGGTGTTGATCATGTTTTGCTCGTGAAAGAGGTTTAGTCAACGGATCTGCTACATTCAAATCCGTGTGCACTTTACAAATATCTATGTCTCCATCTTGAACATGTTCACGTATGGAGTTGAAGCGACGCTTGATATGCCTGGTCCTTTTGTGAAACCTGGGCTCCTTGGCAAGGGCAATAGCTCCAGTGTTGTCACAGAAGAGAGCCATTGGACCCGACGCATTTGGAATGACTCCTAGGTCGGTGATGAACTCCTTCATCCATACTGCTTCGTGTGCTGCCTCCGAGGCTGCTATGTACTCCGCTTCGCATGTAGAACCCGCCACGACGCTTTGCTTGCAACTGCACCAGCTTACCGCTCCACCATTCAAAATATACACGTATCCGGTTTGTGACTTGGAGTCATCCGGATCTGTGTCGAAGCTAGCGTCGACGTAACCCTTTACGACGAGCTCTTCGTCACCTCCGTATACGAGAAACATATCCTTAGTCCTTTTCAGGTACTTCAGGATGTTCTTGACCGCTGTCCAGTGTTCCTTGCCGGGATTACTTTGGTACCTACCTACCAAACTTACAGCAAGGTTTACATCAGGTCTGGTACACAGCATGGCATACATAATAGACCCTATGGCTGAGGAATAGGGGATGACACTCATCTCTTCTATATCTTTTGCCGTGGTCGGGCATTGAGCCGAGCTCAATTTCACACCTTGCAATACAGGCAAGAACCCCTTCTTGGACTGATCCATATTGAACTTCTTCAATATCTTATCAAGGTATGTGCTTTGCGAAAGACCTATGAGGCGTCTCGATCTATCTCTATAGATCTTGATGCCTAATATATAAGCAGCTTCTCCAAGGTCCTTCATTGAAAAACACTTATTCAAGTAGGCCTTTATACTTTCCAAGAATTCTATATCATTTCCCATCAGCAGTATGTCATACACATATAATATGAGAAATGCTACAGAGCTCCCACTCACTTTCTTGTAAACACAGGCTTCTCCATAAGTCTGTGTGAACCCAAACGCTTTGATCATCTCGTCAAAGCGAATGTTCCAACTCCGAGATGCTTGCACCAGCCCATAGATTGAGCGCTGGAGCTTGCATACCTTGTCAGCATTCTCAGGGTCGACAAAACCTTCCGGTTGTATCATATACAACTCTTCCTTAAGAAAACCATTAAGGAATGCCGTTTTGACGTCCATTTGCCATATCTCATAATCATAGTATGCGGCAATTTCTAACATGATTCTGACGGATTTCAGCTTCGCTACGGGTGAGAAAGTCTCATCGTAGTCAACCCCTTGAACTTGTCGATAACCCTTAGCGACAAGCCGAGCCTTATAGATGGTCACATTACCATCCGCGTCAGTCTTCTTCTTAAAGATCCATTTATTTTCTATGGCTTGCTGATCATCGGGCAAGTCAGTCAAAGTCCATACTTCGTTTTCATACATGGATCCTATCTCGGATTTCATGGCTTCAAGCCATTTGTCGGAATCCGGGCCCGCCATCGCTTCTTCATAGTTCGAAGGTTCACTGTTGTCTAACAACATGATTTCCAGGACAGGATTGCCATACCACTGTGGTGCGGAACGTGTCCTCGTGGACCTTCGAAGTTCAGTGGTAGCTTGATCATGATCATTATCAATAACTTCCTCTCTAGCCGGTGTAGGCTCCACAGAAACATTTTCCTGTGCTGCGCTACTCTCCGGTTCGAGGGTCATCTCATCAAGCTCCACTTTCCTCCCGCTTACTTCTTTCGAGAGAAACTCTTTCTCTAGAAAGGATCCATTCCTGGCAACAAAGATCTTGCCCTCGGATCTTAGGTAGAAGGTATACCCAATAGTTTCCTTAGGGTATCCTATGAATACGCATTTTTCTGACTTGGGTTCGAGCTTCTCTGGTTGAAGTTTCTTCACATAAGCATCGCATCCCCAAACTTTCAGAAACGACAGCTTAGGTTTCTTCCCAAACCATAATTCATACGGTGTCGTCTCAACGGATTTTGACGGTGCCCTATTTAAAGTGAATGCGGCAGTCTCTAAAGCATAACCCCAAAAGGATAGCGGTAAATCGGTAAGAGACATCATAGATCGCACCATATCCAATAGAGTGCGATTACGACGTTCGGACACACCATTACGCTGAGGTGTTCCAGGCGGCGTGAGTTGTGAAACAATTCCACATTTCCTTAAGTGCGTGCCAAATTCATGACTCAAATATTCTCCTCCACGATCTGATCGTAAGAACTTTATTTTCTTGTCACGTTGATTCTCAACCTCACTCTGAAATTCCTTGAACTTTTCAAAGGTCTCAGACTTGTGCTTCATCAAGTAGACATACCCATATCTACTCAAATCATCGGTGAGGGTGAGAACATAACGATAACCACCGCGAGCCTCAACACTCATTGGACCACACACATCAGTATGTATGATCTCTAATAAGTTGGTTGCTCGCTCCATTGTTCCGGAGAACGGAGTCTTGGTCATCTTGCCCAAGAGGCATGGTTCGCATCTGTCAAATGATTCATAATCAAGAGACTCCAAAAGTCCATCTGCATGGAGTTTCTTCATGCGTTTAACACCGATATGACCAAGGCGGCAGTGCCACAAGTATGTGGGACTATCGTTATCAACCTTGCATTTCTTGGCATTCACATTATAAACATGTGTAACATCACGTTCGAGATTCAATAAAAATAAACCATTCACCAGCGGGGCATGACCATAAAACATATCTCTCATATAAATAGAACAACCATTATTCTCAGATTTAAATGAGTAGCCATCTCGCATTAAGCGAGATCCAGATACAATGTTCATGCTCAAAGCTGGTACTAAAAAACAATTATTGAGGTTTAAAACTAATCCCGTAGGTAGATGCAGAGGTAGCGTGCCGACGGCGATCACATCGACCTTGGAACCATTCCCGACGCGCATCGTCACCTCGTCCTTTGCCAGTCTACGCTGATTCCGCAGTTCCTGCTTTGAGTTACAAATATGAGCAACCGCACCGGTATCAAATACCCAGGAACTACTACGAGTGCTGGTAAGGTACACATCAATTACATGTATATCATATATACCTTTGGTATTGCCAGCCTTCTTGTCCGCCAAGTACTTGGGGCAGTTTCGCTTCCAGTGACCGTTTCCCTTGCAATAAAAGCACTCAGTCTCAGGCTTGGGTCCATTCTTCGACTTCTTCCCGGCAGCTGGCTGTACCGGTGCAGGGCAACTCCCTTGCCGTCCTTCTTGAAGTTCTTCTTACCCTTGCCCTTCTTGAACTTAGTGGGTTTTATTCACCATCAACCTTGAGTGTGTCCTTTCTGATCTCATCTGCCTCCGCTGACTTCAGCATCGCCATACCTCAGGAATGGTCTTTTCCATCCCTGCATGTTGAAGTTCATCACGAAGCTCTTGTAGCCTAGGTGAACGACTGAAGGATTCTGTCACAGACCGCGTTCATCCGGGAGATTAACTCCCAGCTGAGACAGGCGTGTCTGTGCAACCCAGACATTTTGAGTATGTGCTCGCTGACAGAACTATTTTTCCTCCATCTTACAGCTGTAGAAACTTATCGGAGACTTCATATCTCTCGATCCGGCATGAGCTTGGAAAACCATTTTCAGCTCTTCGAACATCTCATATGCTCCGTGATGCTCAAAACGCTTTTGGAGCCCCGGTTCTAAGCTGAAGAGCATGCCGCACTGAACGAAGGGTAATCATCGGTGCGTGTCTGCCAAACGTTTCAAATCGTCTGGCAGTGCTGGGAGAGCAGTTGGGTCACCTAACGTGCTTCAAGGACTATGATTCTTGGCAGCTATGAGGATAATCCTCAGGTTAACGGACCCATCCCATAGTGCTACCATCGTCTTTCAGCTTGTTTTTCTTTAGGAACGCGTTGAAGTTGAGGGTAACATAGCGTGGCCATTTGATCTACAAGTAGATAGTAACATTTAGACTAAGTTCATGACAATTAAGTTCATCTAATAATTATGTAATGAACTCCACTCAGATAGACATCCCTCTCGTCATCTAAGGTATTACATGATCCGAATCGACTAGGCCGGTCCGATCATCACGTGAGACGGACTAGTCATCACGGTGAAATCCCATGTTGATCGTATCTTCTATACGACTCATTGCCGACTACCTTCGGTCCTTGTGTTCCGAGGCCATGTCTGTACATGCTAGGCTCGTCAAGTCAACCTAAGTTATTGCTGTGTAAATCTGGCTTACACACCTTGTATTCGAACGTTAGAAATCTATCACAACACCGATCAACACGTAGTGCTTCGACACGAACCTTCGCAACGGTGCACAGTTAGGGGAACACTTTCTTGAAATTTTAGTAAGGATCATCTTATATATGCTACCGTCGTTCTAACCAATAAGATGCAAAAACATGATAAACATCTCTGCAATCAAAATAGTGACATTATATGGCCATTATCACTTTGCTCCTTTGATCTCCATCTGGGGCTCCATGATATCATCACGTCATCGGCATGACACCATGATCTCCATCATCATGGTCTCCATCATCGTGTCTTCATGAAGTTGTCTCGCCAACTATTACTTCTACTCACTACGGCTAACGGTTAGCAATAAAGTGAAAGTAATACATGGCGAATTTCAATGACACGCAGTCATATAATAAATTAAGAGACAACTCCTATCTCCTGCCGGTTGTCATACTCATCGACATGCAAGTCGTGATTCCTATTACAAGAACATGATCATCTCATACATCACTATATCATTCTCACAAACATCCTTTGGCATATCACATCACAAAGCACTTGATGCAAAAACAAGTTAGACGTCCTCTAATGTTGTGCAAGTTTTTTACGTGGCTGCTATAGGTTTCTAGCAAGAACGTTTCTTTACCTACGCCAAACCACAACGTGATATCCATTTTTCATTTACCCTTTCATAAGGACCCTGTTCATCGAATCCGATCCGACTAAAGTGGGAGAGACAACACCCGCTAGCCACCTTATGCCACTAGTGCATGTCAGTCGGTGGAACCTGTTCCTCACGTAAGCGTACGTGTAAGTGTCGGTCCGGGCCGCTTCATTCCCACAGTGCCGCCGAATCAAGATAAGACTAGTAACGGCAAGAAGATTGACAAATCGACGCCCACAAACTCTTGTTTCTACTCGTGCAAGATACTACGCATAGACCTAGCTCATGATGCCACTGTTGGGGAACGTAGCAGAATTTTAAATTTTCTACGCATCACCAAGATCAATCTATGGAGTCATCTAGCAACGAGTGAGAGGGGAGTGTATCTACATACCCTTGTAGATGCGAGCGGAAGCGTTCAAGAGAACGGGGTTGATGGAGTCTACTCGTCGTGATCCAAATCACGATGACCGAGCGCCGACGGACGGCACACTCCGCGTTCAACACACGTACGGAGCAGAGACGTCTCCTCCTTCTTGATCCAGCAAGGGGGGAGGAGAGGTTGATGGAGATCCCGCCCACGGTGGTGTGGTGGAAGCAGCGGGATTTCAGCAGGCTCGCCAAGCGCTACTGGAGGAGGAAGAGGTGTCACGGGAGGAGAGGGGAGGGGCCAGGGGCTGAGCTGTTTCTCCATGCACCTCCCCACTATATATAGGGGTGGAGGGGGCTGGTTTCTTGCCCTCCAAGTCCATTGGGGCATTGGCAAAGGTGGAAGGAAAGAAATCCATCCTTTCCCTCCCCACCGATTGTTATCCCCCTTTTTTAGGGATCTTGATCTTATCCCTTCGGGATATGATCTTATTCCTTCTAAGGGGAATCTTGGTGCGCCTTGACTAGGGGTGTGGGGCCTTGCCCCCACTACCCACGTTCATGTGGGTCCCCCCATGCAGGTGGGCCCCACTCCGGAACCTTCTAGAACCTTCTCGGTACAATACCGAAAAATCCCGAACATTTTCCGGTGGCCAAAATAGGACTTCCCATATATAAATCTTTACCTCCGGACCATTCCGGAACTCCTCGTGACGTCCAGGATCCATCCGAGACTCCGAACAACCTTCGGGTTACCGCATACTAATATCTCTATAACCCTAGCGTCACCGAACCTTAAGTGTGTAGACCCTACGGGTTCGGGAGACACGCAGACATGACCGAGACGACTCTCCTCGGTCAATAACCAACAGCGGATCTGGATACCCATGTTGGCTCCCACATGCTCCTCGATGATCTCATCGGATGAACCACGATGTCGAGGATTCAATCAATCCCGTACGCAATTCCCTTGTCTATCGGTACGATACTTGCCCGAGATTCGATCGTCGGTTCTCGATAACCTTGTTCATCATCTCGTTAACCGGCAAATCTCTTTACTCGTTTCCGTAACCATCATCTCCGTGAACAACTCTTGACACTTGAGCTCATTATGATGATGTCCTACCGAGTGGCCCAGAGGTACCTCTCCGTTACATGGAGTGACAAATCCCAGTCTGATTCGTGCCAACCCAACGATCCTTTCGGAGATACCCGTAGTGCACCTTTATAGCCACCCGTTACGTTGTGACGTTTGGTGCACCCAAAGCACTCCTACGGTATCCGGAGTTGCACAATCTCATGGTCTAAGAAAGTTACTTGACATTGGAAAACTTTGCAAACGAACTACACGATCTAGTGCTGGGCTTAGGATGGGTCTTGTCCATCACATCATTCTCCTAATGATGTGATCCCGTTATCAATGACATCCAATGTCCATGGTCAGGAAACCGTAACCATCTATTGATCAACGAGCTAGTCAACTAGAGCTTACTAGGACATGTTGTGGTCTATGTATTCACACATGTATTACGATTTCCGGATAACACATTATAGCATGAATAACACGACAATTATCATGAACAAGGAAATATAATAAAACCATTTTATTATTGCCTCTAGGGCATATTTCCAACAGTCTCCCACTTGCACTAGAGTCAATAATCTAGTTCATTGTGATGAATCGAACACCCATAGAGTACTGGTGTTGATCATGTTTTGCTCGTGAAAGAGGTTTAGTCAACGGATCTGCTACATTCAAATCCGTGTGCACTTTACAATATATATGTCTCCATCTTGAACATGTTCACGTATGGATTTTGAAGCGACGCTTGATATGCCTGGTCCTTTTGTGAAACCTGGCTCCTTGGCAAGGGCAATAGCTCCATGTGTTGTCACAGAAGAGAGCCATTGGACCCGACGCATTTGGAATGACTCCTAGTGTCGGTGATGACTCTTCATCCATCCTGCTTCGTGTGCTGCCTCCGAGGCTGCTATGTACTACCTCTTCGCATGTAGACCCCGCCACGACGTTTTGCTTGCAACTGCACCCTTACCGCTCCACCATTCAAAATATACACGTTATCCGGTTTGTGACTTGGAGTCATCCGGATCTGTGTCGAAGCAGCGTCGACGAACCCTTTACGACGAGCTCTTCGTCACCTCCATATACGAAGAACATATCCTTAGTCCTTTTCAGGTACTCAGGATGTTCTTGACCGCTGCCAGTGTTCCTTGCCGGATTACTTTGGTACCTACCTACCAAACTTACAGCAAGTTTTACATCAGGTCTGGTACCACAGCATGGCATACATAATAGACCCTATGCTGAGGCATAGGGGATGACCCTCATCTCTTCTAATCTTTTGCCGTGGTCGGGCATTGAGCCGAGCTCAATTTCACACCTTCAATACAGGCAAGAACCCTTCTTGGACTGATCTCATATTGAACTTCTTCAATATCTATCAAGGTATGTGCTTGCGAAAGACCTATGGGCGTCTCGATCTATCTCATAGATCTTGATGCTAATATATAAGCAGCTTCTCCAAGTCCTTCATTGAAAAACACTTATTCAAGTAGGCCTTTATACTTTCCAGAATTCTATATCATTTCCCATCAGCAGTATGTCATCCACATATAATATGAAAATGCTACAGAGCTCCCACTCACTTTCTGTAAACACAGGCTTCTCCATAAGTCTGTGTGAACCCAAACGCTTTGATCATCTCGTCAAAGCGAATGTTCCAACTCCGAGATGCTTGCACCAGCCCATAGATTGAGCGCTGGAGCTTGCATACCTTGTCAGCATCTCCGGGTCGACAAAACCTTCCGGTTGTATCATATACAACTCTTCCTTAAGAAAACCATTAAGAATGCCGTTTTGACGTCCATTTGCCATATCTCATAATCAGTAGTGCGGCAATTGCTACATGATTCTGAGGATTTCAGCTTCGCACGGGTGAGAAAGTCCTCATCGTAGTCAAACCCCTTGAACTTGTTGATAACCCTTAGCGACAAGCCGAGCCTTATAGATGGTCCCATACCATCCGCGTCAGTCTTCTCTTAAAGATCCATTTATTTTCTATGGCTTGCCGATCATCGGGCAGTCAGTCAAAGTCCATACTTCGTTTTCATACATGGATCCTATCTCGGATTATGGCTTCAAGCCATTTGTCGGAATCCGGGCCCGCCATCGCTTCTTCATAGTTCGAAGGTTCACTGTTGTCTAACAACATGATTTCCAGGACAGGATTGCCATACCACTCTGGTGGGAACGTGTCCTCGTGGACCTCGAAGTTCAGTGGTAGCTTGATCATGATCATTATCAATAACTTCCTCTCTAGCCGGTGTAGCTCCACAGAAAACATTTTCCTGGTGCTGCGCTACTCTCCGGTTCGAGGGTCATCTCATCAAGCTCCACTTTCCTCCCACTTACTTCTTTCGAGAGAAACTCTTTCTCTAGAAAGGATCCATTCCTGGCAAACAAAGATCTTGCCCTCGGATCTTAGGTAGAAGGTATACCCAATAGTTTCCTTAGGGTATCCTATGAATACTCATTTTTTTCCGACTTGGGTTCGAGCTTCTCTGGTTGAAGTTTCTTCACATAAGCATCGCATCCCCAAACTTTCAGAAACGACAGCTTAGGTTTCTTCCCAAACCATAATTCATACGGTGTCGTCTCAACGGATTTTGACGGTGCCCTATTTAAAGTGAATGCGGCAGTCTCTAAAGCATAACCCCAAAAGGATAGCGGTAAATCGGTAAGAGACATCATAGATCGCACCATATCCAATAGAGTGCGATTACGACGTTCGGACACACCATTACGCTGAGGTGTTCCAGGCGGCGTGAGTTGTGAAACAATTCCACATTTCCTTAAGTGCGTGCCAAATTCATGACTGAAATATTCTCCTCCACGATCTGATCGTAAGAACTTTATTTTCTTGTCACGTTGATTCTCAACCTCACTCTGAAATTCCTTGAACTTTTCAAAGGTCTCAGACTTGTGCTTCATCAAGTAGACATACCCATATCTACTCAAATCATCGGTGAGGGTGAGAACATAACGATAACCACCGCGAGCCTCAACACTCATTGGACCACACACATCAGTATGTATGATCTCCAATAAGTTGGTTGCTCGCTCCATTGTTCCGGAGAACGGAGTCTTGGTCATCTTGCCCAAGAGGCATGGTTCGCATCTGTCAAATGATTCATAATCAAGAGACTCCAAAAGTCCATCTGCATGGAGTTTCTTCATGCGTTTAACACCGATATGACCAAGGCGGCAGTGCCACAAGTATGTGGGACTATCGTTATCAACCTTGCATTTCTTGGCACTCACATTATAAACATGTGTAACATCACGTTCGAGATTCAATAAAAATAAACCATTCACCAGCGGGGCATGACCATAAAACATATCTCTCATATAAATAGAACAACCATTATTCTCAGATTTAAATGAGTAGCCATCTCGCATTAAGCGAGATCCAGATACAATGTTCATGCTCAAAGCTGGTACTAAATAACAATTATTGAGGTTTAAAACTAATCCCGTAGGTAGATGCAGAGGTAGCGTGCCGACGGCGATCACATCGACCTTGGAACCATTCCTGACGCGCATCGTCACCTCGTCCTTTGCCAGTCTACGCTGATTCCGCAGTTCCTGCTTTGAGTTACAAATATGAGCAACCGCACCGGTATCAAATACCCAGGAACTACTACGAGTGCTGGTAAGGTACACATCAATTACATGTATATCATATATACCTTTGGTATTGCCGGCCTTCTTGTCCGCCAAGTACTTGGGGCAGTTTCGCTTCCAGTGACCGTTTCCCTTGCAATAAAAGCACTCAGTCTCAGGCTTGGGTCCATTCTTCGACTTCTTCCCGGCAGCTGGCTTACCGGGCGCGGCAACTCCCTTGCCGTCCTTCTTGAAGTTCTTCTTCCCCTTGCCCTTCTTGAACTTAGTGGTTTTATTCACCATCAACACTTGATGTTCCTTTCTGATCTCTGCCTCCGCTGACTTCAGCATCGCATATACCTCAGGAATGGTCTTTTCCATCCCCTGCATGTTGAAGTTCATCACGAAGCTCTTGTAGCTAGGTGGAAGCGACTGAAGGATTCTGTCAACGACCGCGTCATCCGGGAGATTAACTCCCAGCTGAGACAAGCGGCTGTGCAACCCAGACATTTTGAGTATGTGCTCGCTGACAGAACTATTTTCCTCCATCTTACAGTTGTAGAACTTATCGGAGACTTCATATCTCTCGATCCGGGCATGAGCTTGGAAAACCATTTTCAGCTCTTCGAACATCTCATATGCTCCGTGATGCTCAAAACGCTTTTGGAGCCCCGGTTCTAAGCTGAAGAGCATGCCGCACTGAACGAAGGAGTAATCATCGGTGCGTGTCTGCCAAACGTTCAAATCGTCTGGCAGTGCTGGGAGAGCAGGTGGGTCACCTAACGGTGCTTCAAGGACATATGATTTCTTGGCAGCTATGAGGATAATCCTCAGGTTACGGACCCAGTCCGCATAGTTGCTACCATCGTCTTTCAGCTTGTTTTTCTCTAGGAACGCGTTGAAGTTGAGGGTAACATTAGCGTTGGCCATTTGATCTACAAGATAGATATGTAACATTTAGACTAAGTTCATGACAATTAAGTTCATCTAATCAAATTATGTAATGAACTCCCACTCAGATAGACACCCCTCTCGTCATCTAAGTGATTACATGATCCGAATCGACTAGGCCGTGTCCGATCATCACGTGAGACGGACTAGTCATCAACGGTGAACATCCCCATGTTGATCGTATCTTCTATACGACTCATGCTCGACCTTTCGGTCTCTTGTGTTCCGAGGCCATGTCTGTACATGCTAGGCTCGTCAAGTCAACCTAAGTGTATTGCTGTGTAAATCTGGCTTACACCCGTTGTATTCGAACGTTAGAATCTATCACACCCGATCAACACGTAGTGCTTCGAAACAACGAACCTTCGCAACGGTGCACAGTTAGGGGGAACACTTTCTTGAAATTTTAGTAAGGGATCATCTTATATATGCTACCGTCGTTCTAAGCAAATAAGATGCAAAAACATGATAAACATCTCATGCAATCAAAATAGTGACATGATATGGCCATTATCACTTTGCTCCTTTTGATCTCCATCTTCGGGGCTCCATGATCATCATCGTCACTGGCATGACACCATGATCTCCATCATCATGATCTCCATCATCGTGTCTTCATGAAGTTGTCTCGCCAACTATTACTTCTACTACTACGGCTAACGGTTAGCAATAAAGTAAAGTAATTACATGGCGAATTTCAATGACACGTAGGTCATATAATAAATTAAGACAACTCCTATGGCTCCTGCCGGTTGTCATACTCATCGACATGCAAGTCGTGATTCCTATTACAAGAACATGATCATCTCATACATCACATATATCATTCATCACATCCTTTGGCCATATCACATCACAAAGCACTTGCTGCAAAAACAAGTTAGACGTCCTCTAATTGTTGTTGCAAGTTTTTTACGTGGCTGCTATAGGTTTCTAGCAAGAACGTTTCTTACCTACGCCAAAAACCACAACGTGATATGCCAATTTCTATTTACCCTTCATAAGGACCCTGTTCATCGAATCCGATCCGACTAAAGTGGGAGAGACAGACACCCGCTAGCCACCTTATGCAACTAGTGCATGTCAGTCGGTGGAACCTGTCTCACGTAAGCGTACGTGTAAGGTCGGTCCGGGCCGCTTCATCCCACAGTGCCGCCGAATCAAGATAAGACTAGTAACGGCAAGAAGATTGACAAATCGACGCCCACAACTACTTTGTGTTCTACTCGTGCAAGATACTACGCATAGACCTAGCTCTGATACCACTGTTGGGGATCGTAGCAGAATTTTAAAATTTTCTACGCATCACCAAGATCAATCTATGGAGTCATCTAGCAACGAGAGAGAGGGGAGTGCATCTACATACCTTTGTAGATCGCGAGCGGAAGCGTTCAAGAGAACGGGGTTGATGGAGTCGTACTCGTCGTGATCCAAATCACCGATGACCGAGCGCCGAACGGACGGCACCTCCGTGTTCAACACACGTACGGAGCGGAGACGTCTCCTCCTTCTTGATCCAGCAAGGGGGGAGGAGAGGTTGGGGAGGACAGCTCCAGCAGTAGCACGACGGCGTGGTGGAGTTGGAGCTGCGTGGTATTCCTGCAGGGCTTCGCCAAGCACCGCGGGAGGAGGAGGAGGTGTTGGAGAGGGGAGGGGCTGCGCCAGGGATGAGGTATGGCCTCCCTCCCACCCCTCCACTATTTATAGGGGGAAGAGGAGAGGGGGCCGGGCCCCTCAGATCCAATCTGAGGGGAGGGGAGGCGGCCAGGGGAGGGAAACTTGCCCCCCAAGCAAGGTGGAAGGCTCCCTCCCCTAGGGTTTCCCAACCCTAGGCGCCATGGGCCCTTGGGGGGGGCGCACCAGCCCACTAGGGGGCTGGTTCCCTCCCATATACAGCCCATTAGGCCTCCCGGGTAAATCAGCCCCACCCGGTGGACCTCCGGACACCTTTCGGTGGTCCCGGTACAATACCGATAACCCCCGAAACTATTCCGGTGACTGTATGACAACTTCCCATATATAAATCTTCACCTCCGGACCATTCCGGAACTCCTCGTGACGTCCGGGATCTCATCCGGGACTTCGAACAACATTCGGTAACCACGTACAAACTTTCCCTACAACCCTAGCGTCATCGAACCTTAAGTGTGTAGACCCTACGGGTTCGGGAGACACGTAGACATGACCGAGACGACTCTCCGGTCAATAACCAACAGCGGGATCTGGATACCCATGTTGGCTCCCACATGCTCCTCGATGATCTCATCGGATGAACCACGATGTCGAGGATTCAATCAATCCCGTATGCAATTCCCTTTGTCTATCGGTACGAAACTTGCCCAAGATTCGATCGTCGGTATACCGATACCTTGTTCAATCTCGTTACCGGCAAGTCTCTTTACTCGTTTCCGTAACACATCATCCTGTGAACAACTCCTTGATCACATTGAGCTCATTATGATGATGTCCTACCGAGTGGGCCCAGAGGTACCTCTCCGTCACACGGAGTGACAAATCCCAGTCTCGATTCGTGCCAACCCAACAGACACTTTCGGAGATACCCGTAGTGCACCTTTATAGCCACCCAGTTACGTTGTGACGTTTGGTACACCCAAAGCACTCCTACGGTATCCGGGAGTTGCACAATCTCATGGTCTAAGGAAAAGTTACTTGACATTGGAAAAGCTTTAGCAAACGAACTACACGATCTAGTGCTAGGCTTAGGGTTGGGTCTTGTCCATCACATCATTCTCCTAATGATGTGATCCCGTTATCAATGACATCCAATGTCCATGGTCAGGAAACCGTAACCATCTATTGATCAACGAGCTAGTCAACTAGAGGCTTACTAGGGACATGTTGTGGTCTATGTATTCACACATGTATTACGATTTCCGGATAACACAATTATAGCATGAATAACAGACAATTATCATGAACAAGGAAATATAATAATAACCATTTTATTATTGCCACTAGGGCATATTTCCAACAGTCTCCCACTTGCACTAGAGTCAATAATCTAGTTACATTGTGATGAATCGAACACCCATAGAGTTCTGGTGTTCATCATGTTTTGCTCGTGGAAGAGGTTTAGTCAACGGATCTGCTACATTCAAATCCGTGTGCACTTTACAAATATCTATGTCTCCATCTTGAACATGTTCACGTATGGAGTTGAAGCGACGCTTGATATGCCTGGTCTTCTTGTGAAACCTGGGCTCCTTGGCAAGGGCAATAGCTCCAGTGTTGTCACAGAAGAGAGCCATTGGACCCGACGCATTTGGAATGACTCCTAGGTCGGTGATGAACTCCTTCATCCATACTGCTTCGTGTGCTGCCTCCGAGGCTGCTATGTACTCCGCTTCGCATGTAGAACCCGCCACGACGCTTTGCTTGCAACTGCACCAGCTTACCGCTCCACCATTCAAAATATACACGTATCCGGTTTGTGACTTGGAGTCATCCGGATCTGTGTCGAAGCTAGCGTCGACGTAACCCTTTACGACGAGCTCTTCGTCACCTCCATATACGAGAAACATATCCTTAGTCCTTTTCAGGTACTTCAGGATGTTCTTGACCGCTGTCCAGTGTTCCTTGCCGGGATTACTTTGGTACCTACCTACCAAACTTACAGCAAGGTTTACATCAGGTCTGGTACACAGCATGGCATACATAATAGACCCTATGGCTGAGGCATAGGGGATGACACTCATCTCTTCTATATCTTTTGCCGTGGCCGAGCATTGAGCCGAGCTCAATTTCACACCTTGCAATACAGGCAAGAACCCCTTCTTGGACTGATCCATATTGAACTTCTTCAATATCTTATCAAGGTATGTGCTTTGCGAAAGACCTATGAGGCGTCTCGATCTATCTCTATAGATCTTGATGCCTAATATATAAGCAGCTTCTCCAAGGTCCTTCATTTAAAAAACACTTATTCAAGTAGGCCTTTATACTTTCCAAGAATTCTATATCATTTCCCATCAGCAGTATGTCATCCACATATAATATGAGAAATGCTACAGAGCTCCCACTCACTTTCTTGTAAACACAGGCTTCTCCATAAGTCTGTGTGAACCCAAACGCTTTGATCATCTCGTCAAAGCGAATGTTCCAACTCCGAGATGCTTGCACCAGCCCATAGATTGAGCGCTGGAGCTTGCATACCTTGTCAGCATTCTCAGGGTCGACAAAACCTTCCGGTTGTATCATATACAACTCTTCCTTAAGAAAACCATTAAGGAATGCCGTTTTGACGTCCATTTGCCATATCTCATAATCATAGTATGCGGCAATTGCTAACATGATTTTGACGGATTTCAGCTTCGCTACGGGTGAGAAAGTCTCATCGTAGTCAACCCCTTGAACTTGTCGATAACCCTTAGCGACAAGCCGAGCCTTATAGATGGTCACATTACCATCCGCGTCAGTCTTCTTCTTAAAGATCCATTTATTTTCTATGGCTTGCCGATCATCGGGCAAGTCAGTCAAAGTCCATACTTCGTTTTCATACATGGATCCTATCTCGGATTTCATGGCTTCAAGCCATTTGTCGGAATCCGGGCCCGCCATCGCTTCTTCATAGTTCGAAGGTTCACTGTTGTCTAACAACATGATTTCCAGGACAGGATTGCCATACCACTCTGGTGCGGAACGTGTCCTCGTGGACCTTCGAAGTTCAGTGGTAGCTTGATCATGATCATTATCAATAACTTCCTCTCTAGCCGGTGTAGGCTCCACAGAAACATTTTCCTGTGCTGCGCTACTCACCGGTTCGAGGGTCATCTCATCAAGCTCCACTTTCCTCCCACTTACTTCTTTCGAGAGAAACTCTTTCTCTAGAAAGGATCCATTCCTGGCAACAAAGATCTTGCCCTCGGATCTTAGGTAGAAGGTATACCCAATAGTTTCCTTAGGGTATCCTATGAATACGCATTTTTCCGACTTGGGTTCGAGCTTCTCTGGTTGAAGTTTCTTCACATAAGCATCGCATCCCCAAACTTTCAGAAACGACAGCTTAGGTTTCTTCCCAAACCATAATTCATACGGTGTCGTCTCAACGGATTTTGACGGTGCCCTATTTAAAGTGAATGCGGCAGTCTCTAAAGCATAACCCCAAAAGGATAGCGGTAAATCGGTAAGAGACATCATAGATCGCACCATATCCAATAGAGTGCGATTACGACGTTCGGACACACCATTACGCTGAGGTGTTCCAGGCGGCGTGAGTTGTTAAACAATTCCACATTTCCTTAAGTGCGTGCCAAATTCATGACTCAAATATTCTCCTCCACGATCTGATCGTAAGAACTTTATTTTCTTGTCACGTTGATTCTCAACCTCACTCTGAAATTCCTTGAACTTTTCAAAGGTCTCAGACTTGTGCTTCATCAAGTAGACATACCCATATCTACTCAAATCATCGGTGAGGGTGAGAACATAACGATAACCACCGCGAGCCTCAACACTCATTGGACCACACACATCAGTATGTATGATCTCCAATAAGTTGGTTGCTCGCTCCATTGTTCCGGAGAACGGAGTCTTGGTCATCTTGCCCAAGAGGCATGGTTCGCATCTGTCAAATGATTCATAATCAAGAGACTCCAAAAGTCCATCTGCATGGAGTTTCTTCATGTGTTTAACACCGATATGACCAAGGCGGCAGAGCCACAAGTATGTGGGACTATCGTTATCAACCTTGCATTTCTTGGCATTCACATTATAAACATGTGTAACATCACGTTCGAGATTCAATAAAAATAAACCATTCACCAGCGGGGCATGACCATAAAACATATCTCTCATATAAATAGAACAACCATTATTCTCAGATTTAAATGAGTAGCCATCTCGCATTAAGCGAGATCCAGATACAATGTTCATGCTCAAAGCTGGTACTAAATAACAATTATTGAGGTTTAAAACTAATCCCGTAGGTAGATGCAGAGGTAGCGTGCCGACGGCGATCACATCGACCTTGGAACCATTCCCGACGCGCATCGTCACCTCGTCCTTTGCCAGTCTACGCTGATTCCGCAGTTCCTGCTTTGAGTTACAAATATGAGCAACCGCACCGGTATCAAATACCCAGGAACTACTATGAGAGCTGGTAAGGTACACATCAATTACATGTATATCATATATACCTTTGGTATTGCCGGCCTTCTTGTCCGCCAAGTACTTGGGGCAGTTTCGCTTCCAGTGACCGTTTCCCTTGCAATAAAAGCACTCAGTCTCAGGCTTGGGTCCATTCTTCGACTTCTTCCCGGCAGCTGGCTTACCGGGCGCGGCAACTCCCTTGCCGTCCTTCTTGAAGTTCTTCTTACCCTTGCCCTTCTTGAACTTAGTGGTTTTATTCACCATCAACACTTGATGTTCCTTTCTGATCTCTGCCTCCGCTGACTTCAGCATCGCATATACCTCAGGAATGGTCTTTTCCATCCCCTGCATGTTGAAGTTCATCACGAAGCTCTTGTAGCTAGGTGGAAGCGACTGAAGGATTCTGTCAACGACCGCGTCATCCGGGAGATTAACTACCAGCTGAGACAAGCGGCTGTGCAACCCAGACATTTTGAGTATGTGCTCGCTGACAGAACTATTTTCCTCCATCTTACAGCTGTAGAACTTATCGGAGACTTCATATCTCTCGATCCGGGCATGAGCTTGGAAAACCATTTTCAGCTCTTCGAACATCTCATATGCTCCGTGATGCTCAAAACGCTTTTGGAGCCCCGGTTCTAAGCTGAAGAGCATGCCGCACTGAACGAAGGAGTAATCATCGGTGCGTGTCTGCCAAACGTTCAAATCGTCTGGCAGTGCTGGGAGAGCAGGTGGGTCACCTAACGGTGCTTCAAGGACATATGATTTCTTGGCAGCTATGAGGATAATCCTCAGGTTACGGACCCAGTCCGCATAGTTGCTACCATCGTCTTTCAGCTTGTTTTTCTCTAGGAACGCGTTGAAGTTGAGGGTAACATTAGCGTTGGCCATTTGATCTACAAGATAGATATGTAACATTTAGACTAAGTTCATGACAATTAAGTTCATCTAATCAAATTATGTAATGAACTCCCACTCAGATAGACATCCCTCTCGTCATCTAAGTGATTACATGATCCGAATCGACTAGGCCGTGTCCGATAATCACGTGAGACGGACTAGTCATCAACGGTGAACATCCCCATGTTGATCGTATCTTCTATACGACTCATGCTCGACCTTTCGGTCTCTTGTGTTCCGAGGCCATGTCTGTACATGCTAGGCTCGTCAAGTCAACCTAAGTGTATTGCTGTGTAAATCTGGCTTACACCCGTTGTATTCGAACGTTAGAATCTATCACACCCGATCAACACGTAGTGCTTCGAAACAACGAACCTTCGCAACGGTGCACAGTTAGGGGGAACACTTTCTTGAAATTTTAGTAAGGGATCATCTTATATATGCTACCGTCGTTCTAAGCAAATAAGATGCAAAAACATGATAAACATCTCATGCAATCAAAATAGTGACATGATATGGCCATTATCACTTTGCTCCTTTTGATCTCCATCTTCGGGGCTCCATGATCATCATCGTCATCGGCATGACACCATGATCTCCATCATCATGGTCTCCATCATCGTGTCTTCATGAAGTTGTCTCGCCAACTATTACTTCTACTACTACGGCTAACGGTTAGCAATAAAGTAAAGTAATTACATGGCGAATTTCAATGACACGCAGGTCATATAATAAATTAAGACAACTCCTATGGCTCCTGCCGGTTGTCATACTCATCGACATGCAAGTCGTGATTCCTATTACAAGAACATGATCATCTCATACATCACATATATCATTCATCACATCCTTTGGCCATATCACATCACAAAGCACTTGCTGCAAAAACAAGTTAGACGTCCTCTAATTGTTGTTGCAAGTTTTTACGTGGCTGCTATAGGTTTCTAGCAAGAACGTTTCTTACCTACGCCAAAACCACAACGTGATATGCCAATTTCTATTTACCCTTCATAAGGACCCTGTTCATCGAATCCGATCCGACTAAAGTGGGAGAGACAGACACCCGCTAGCCACCTTATGCAACTAGTGCATGTCAGTCGGTGGAACCTGTCTCACGTAAGCGTACCTGTAAGGTCGGTCCGGGCCGCTTCATCCCACAGTGCCGCCGAATCAAGATAAGACTAGTAACGGCAAGAAGATTGACAAATCGACGCCCACAACTACTTTGTGTTCTACTCGTGCAAGATACTACGCATAGACCTAGCTCATGATGCCACTGTTGGGGAACGTAGCAGAATTTTAAAATTTTCTACGCATCACCAAGATCAATCTATGGAGTCATCTAGCAACGAGTGAGAGGGGAGTGTATCTACATACCCTTGTAGATCGCGAGCGGAAGCGTTCAAGAGAACGGGGTTGATGGAGTCGTACTCGTCGTGATCCAAATCACCGATGACCGGGCGCCGAACGGACGGCACCTCCGCGTTCAACACACGTACGGAGCAGAGACGTCTCCTCCTTCTTGATCCAGCAAGGGGGGAGGAGAGGTTGATGGAGATCCAGCAGCACGACGGTGTGGTGGTGGAAGCAGCGGGATTTCAGCAGGGCTTCGCCAAGCGCTACTGGAGGAGGAAGAGGTGTCACGGGAGGGAGAGGGAGGCGCCAGGGGCTGAGCTGTTTCTCCCATGCACCTCCCCACTATATATAGGGGTGGAGGGGGCTGGTTTCTTGCCCTCCAAGTCCATTGGGGCGTTGGCAAAGGTGGAAGGAAAGAAATCCCATCCTTTCCCTTCCCCACCGATTGTTATCCCCCTTTTTTAGGGATCTTGATCTTATCCCTTCGGGATATGATCTTATTCCTTCTAAGGAGGAATCTTGGTGCGCCTTGACTAGGGGTGTGGGGCCTTGCCCCCACTACCCACGTTCATGTGGGTCCCCCCATGCAGGTGGGCCCCACTCCGGAACCTTCTAGAACCTTCTCGGTACAATACCGAAAAATCCCGAACATTTTCCGGTGGCCAAAATAGGACTTCCCATATATAAATCTTTACCTCCGGACCATTCCGGAACTCCTCGTGACGTCCAGGATCTCATCCGAGACTCCGAACAACCTTCGGGTTACCGCATACTAATATCTCTATAACCCTAGCGTCACCGAACCTTAAGTGTGTAGACCCTACGGGTTCGGGCGACACGCAGACATGACCGAGACGACTCTCCGGTCAATAACCAACAGCGGGATCTGGATACCCATGTTGGCTCCCACATGCTCCTCGATGATCTCATCGGATGAACCACGATGTCGAGGATTCAATCAATCCCGTACGCAATTCCCTTTGTCTATCGGTACGATACTTGCCCGAGATTCGATCGTCGGTATCTCGATACCTTGTTCAATCTCGTTACCGGCAAGTCTCTTTACTCGTTTCCGTAACACATCATCCCGTGAACAACTCCTTGATCACATTGAGCTCATTATGATGATGTCCTACCGAGTGGGCCCAGAGGTACCTCTCCGTTACATGGAGTGACAAATCCCAGTCTCGATTCGTGCCAACCCAACAGATACTTTCGGAGATACCCGTAGCGCACCTTTATAGCCACCCAGTTACGTTGTGACGTTTGGTGCACCCAAAGCACTCCTACGGTATCCGGGAGTTGCACAATCTCATGGTCTAAGGAAAAGTTACTTGACATTGGAAAAGCTTTAGCAAACGAACTACACGATCTAGTGCTAGGCTTAGGATTGGGTCTTGTCCATCACATCATTCTCCTAATGATGTGATCCCGTTATCAATGACATCCAATGTCCATGGTCAGGAAACCGTAACCATCTATTGATCAACGAGCTAGTCAACTAGAGGCTTACTAGGGACATGTTGTGGTCTATGTATTCACACATGTATTACGATTTCCGGATAACACAATTATAGCATGAATAACAGACAATTATCATGAACAAGGAAATATAATAATAACCATTTTATTATTGCCTCTAGGGCATATTTCCAACAGTCTCCCACTTGCACTAGAGTCAATAATCTAGTTACATTGTGATGAATCGAACACCCATAGAGTACTGGTGTTGATCATGTTTTGCTCGTGAAAGAGGTTTAGTCAACGGATCTGCTACATTCAAATCCGCGTGCACTTTACAAATATCTATGTCTCCATCTTGAACATGTTCACGTATGGAGTTGAAGCGACGCTTGATATGCCTGGTCCTTTTGTGAAACCTGGGCTCCTTGGCAAGGGCAATAGCTCCAGTGTTGTCACAGAAGAGAGCCATTGGACCCGACGCATTTGGAATGACTCCTAGGTCGGTGATGAACTCCTTCATCCATACTGCTTCGTGTGCTGCCTCCGAGGCTGCTATGTACTCCGCTTCGCATGTAGAACCCGCCACGACGCTTTGCTTGCAACTGCACCAGCTTACCGCTCCACCATTCAAAATATACACGTATCCGGTTTGTGACTTGGAGTCATCCGGATCTGTGTCAAAGCTAGCGTCGACGTAACCCTTTACGACGAGCTCTTCGTCACCTCCATATACGAGAAACATATCCTTAGTCCTTTTCAGGTACTTCAGGATGTTCTTGACCGCTGTCCAGTGTTCCTTGCCGGGATTACTTTGGTACCTACCTACCAAACTTACAGCAAGGTTTGCATCAGGTCTGGTACACAGCATGGCATACATAATAGACCCTATGGCTGAGGCATAGGGGATGACACTCATCTCTTCTATATCTTTTGCCGTGGTCGGGCATTGAGCCGAGCTCAATTTCACACCTTGCAATACAGGCAAGAACCCCTTCTTGGACTGATCCATATTGAACTTCTTCAATATCTTATCAAGGTATGTGCTTTGCGAAAGACCTATGAGGCGTCTCGATCTATCTCTATAGATCTTGATGCCTAATATATAAGCAGCTTCTCCAAGGTCCTTCATTGAAAAACACTTATTCAAGTAGGCCTTTATACTTTCCAAGAATTCTATATCATTTCCCATCAGCAGTATGTCATCCACATATAATATGAGAAATGCTACAGAGCTCCCACTCACTTTCTTGCAAACACAGGCTTCTCCATAAGTCTGTGTGAACCCAAACGCTTTGATCATCTCGTCAAAGCGAATGTTCCAACTCCGAGATGCTTGCACCAGCCCATAGATTGAGCGCTGGAGCTTGCATACCTTGTCAGCATTCTCAGGGTCGACAAAACCTTCCGGTTGTATCATATACAACTCTTCCTTAAGAAAACCATTAAGGAATGCCGTTTTGACGTCCATTTGCCATATCTCATAATCATAGTATGCGGCAATTGCTAACATGATTCTGACGGATTTCAGCTTCGCTACGGGTGAGAAAGTCTCATCGTAGTCAACCCCTTGAACTTGTCGATAACCCTTAGCGACAAGCCGAGCCTTATAGATGGTCACATTACCATCCGCGTCAGTCTTCTTCTTAAAGATCCATTTATTTTCTATGGCTTGCCGATCATCGGGCAAGTTAGTCAAAGTCCATACTTCGTTTTCATACATGGATCCTATCTCGGATTTCATGGCTTCAAGCCATTTGTCGGAATCCGGGCCCGCCATCGCTTCTTCATAGTTCGAAGGTTCACTGTTGTCTAACAACATGATTTCCAGGACAGGATTGCCATACCACTCTGGTGCGGAACGTGTCCTCGTGGACCTTCGAAGTTCAGTGGTAGCTTGATCATGATCATTATCAATAACTTCCTCTCTAGCCGGTGTAGGCTCCACAGAAACATTTTCCTGTGCTGCGCTACTCTCCGGTTCGAGGGTCATCTCATCAAGCTCCACTTTCCTCCCACTTACTTCTTTCGAGAGAAACTCTTTCTCTAGAAAGGATCCATTCCTGGCAACAAAGATCTTGCCCTCGGATCTTAGGTAGAAGGTATACCCAATAGTTTCCTTAGGGTATCCTATGAATACGCATTTTTCCGACTTGGGTTCGAGCTTCTCTGGTTGAAGTTTCTTCACATAACCATCGCATCCCCAAACTTTCAGAAACGACAGCTTAGGTTTCTTCCCAAACCATAATTCATACGGTGTCATCTCAACGGATTTTGACGGTGCCCTATTTAAAGTGAATGCGGCAGTCTCTAAAGCATAACCCCAAAAGGATAGCGGTAAATCGGTAAGAGACATCATAGATCGCACCATATCCAATAGAGTGCGATTACGACGTTCGGACACACCATTACGCTGAGGTGTTCCAGGCGGCGTGAGTTGTGAAACAATTCCACATTTCCTTAAGTGCGTGCCAAATTCATGACTCAAATATTCTCCTCCACGATCTGATCGTAAGAACTTTATTTTCTTGTCACGTTGATTCTCAACCTCACTCTGAAATTCCTTGAACTTTTCAAAGGTCTCAGACTTGTGCTTCATCAAGTAGACATACCCATATCTACTCAAATCATCGGTGAGGGTGAGAACATAACGATAACCACCGCGAGCCTCAACACTCATTGGACCACACACATCACTATGTATGATCTCCAATAAGTTGGTTGCTCGCTCCATTGTTCCGGAGAACGGAGTCTTGGTCATCTTGCCCAAGAGGCATGGTTCGCATCTGTCAAATGATTCATAATCAAGAGACTCCAAAAGTCCATCTGCATGGAGTTTCTTCATGCGTTTAACACCGATATGACCAAGGCGGCAGTGCCACAAGTATGTGGGACTATCGTTATCAACCTTGCATTTCTTGGCATTCACATTATAAACATGTGTAACATCACGTTCGAGATTCAATAAAAATAAACCATTCACCAGCGGGGCATGACCATAAAACATATCTCTCATATAAATAGAACAACCATTATTCTCAGATTTAAATGAGTAGCCATCTCGCATTAAGCGAGATCCAGATACAATGTTCATGCTCAAAGCTGGTACTAAATAACAATTATTGAGGTTTAAAACTAATCCCGTAGGTATATGCAGAGGTAGCGTGCCGACGGCGATCACATCGACCTTGGAACCATTCCCGACACGCATCGTCACCTCGTCCTTTGCCAGTCTACGCTGATTCCGCAGTTCCTGCTTTGAGTTACAAATATGAGCAACCGCACCGGTATCAAATACCCAGGAACTACTACGAGTGCTGGTAAGGTACACATCAATTACATGTATATCATATATACCTTTGGTATTGCCGGCCTTCTTGTCCGCCAAGTACTTGGGGCAGTTTCGCTTCCAGTGACCGTTTCCCTTGCAATAAAAGCACTCAGTCTCAGGCTTGGGTCCATTCTTCGACTTCTTCACGGCAGCTGGCTTACCGGGCGCGGCAACTCCCTTGCCGTCCTTCTTGAAGTTCTTCTTACCCTTGCCCTTCTTGAACTTAGTGGTTTTATTCACCATCAACACTTGATGTTCCTTTCTGATCTCTGCCTCCGCTGACTTCAGCATCGCATATACCTCAGGAATGGTCTTTTCCATCCCCTGCATGTTGAAGTTCATCACGAAGCTCTTGTAGCTAGGTGGAAGCGACTGAAGGATTCTGTCAACGACCGCGTCATCCGGGAGATTAACTCCCAGCTGAGACAAGCGGCTGTGCAACCCAGACATTTTGAGTATGTGCTCGCTGACAGAACTATTTTCCTCCATCTTACAGCTGTAGAACTTATCGAAGACTTCATATCTCTCGATCCGGGCATGAGCTTGGAAAACCATTTTCTGCTCTTCGAACATCTCATATGCTCCGTGATGCTCAAAACGCTTTTGGAGCCCCGGTTCTAAGCTGAAGAGCATGCCGCACTGAACGAAGGAGTAATCATCGGTGCGTGTCTGCCAAACGTTCAAATCGTCTGGCAGTGCTGGGAGAGCAGGTGGGTCACCTAACAGTGCTTCAAGGACATATGATTTCTTGGCAGCTATGAGGATAATCCTCAGGTTACGGACCCAGTCCGCATAGTTGCTACCATCGTCTTTCAGCTTGTTTTTCTCTAGGAACGCGTTGAAGTTGAGGGTAACATTAGCGTTGGCCATTTGATCTACAAGATAGATATGTAACATTTAGACTAAGTTCATGACAATTAAGTTCATCTAATCAAATTATGTAATGAACTCCCACTCAGATAGACATCCCTCTCGTCATCTAAGTGATTACATGATCCGAATCGACTAGGCCGTGTACGATCATCACGTGAGACGGACTAGTCATCAACGGTGAACATCCCCATGTTGATCGTATCTTCTATACGACTCATGCTCGACCTTTCGGTCTCTTGTGTTCCGAGGCCATGTCTGTACATGCTAGGCTCGTCAAGTCAACCTAAGTGTATTGCTGTGTAAATCTGGCTTACACCCGTTGTATTCGAACGTTAGAATCTATCACACCCGATCAACACGTAGTGCTTCGAAACAACGAACCTTCGCAACGGTGCACAGTTAGGGGGAACACTTTCTTGAAATTTTAGTAAGGGATCATCTTATATATGCTACCGTCGTTCTAAGCAAATAAGATGCAAAAACATGATAAACATCTCATGCAATCAAAATAGTGACATGATATGGCCATTATCACTTTGCTCCTTTTGATCTCCATCTTCGGGTCTCCATGATCATCATCGTCACCGGCATGACACCATGATCTCCATCATCATGATCTCCATCATCGTGTCTTCATGAAGTTGTCTCGCCAACTATTACTTCTACTACTACGGCTAACGGTTAGCAATAAAGTAAAGTAATTACATGGCGAATTTCAATGACACGCAGGTCATATAATAAATTAAGACAACTCCTATGGCTCCTGCCGGTTGTCATACTCATCGACATGCAAGTCGTGATTCCTATTACAAGAACATGATCATCTCATACATCACATATATCATTCATCACATCCTTTGGCCATATCACATCACAAAGCACTTGCTGCAAAAACAAGTTAGACGTCCTCTAATTGTTGTTGCAAGTTTTTACGTGGCTGCTATAGGTTTCTAGCAAGAACGTTTCTTACCTACGCCAAAACCACAACGTGATATGCCAATTTCTATTTACCCTTCATAAGGACCCTGTTCATCGAATCCGATCCGACTAAAGTGGGAGAGACAGACACCCGCTAGCCACCTTATGCAACTAGTGCATGTCAGTCGGTTGAACCTGTCTCACGTAAGCGTACGTGTAAGGTCGGTCCGGGCCGCTTCATCCCACAGTGCCGCCGAATCAAGATAAGACTAGTAACGGCAAGAAGATTGACAAATCGACGCCCACAACTACTTTGTGTTCTACTCGTGCAAGATACTACGCATAGACCTAGCTCATGATGCCACTGTTGGGGAACGTAGCAGAATTTTAAAATTTTCTACGCATCACCAAGATCAATCTATGGAGTCATCTAGCAACGAGTGAGAGGGGAGTGTATCTACATACCCTTGTAGATCGCGAGCGGAAGCGTTCAAGAGAACGGGGTTGATGGAGTCGTACTCGTCGTGATCCAAATCACCGATGACCGAGCGCCGAACGGACGGCACCTCCGCGTTCAACACACGTACGGAGCAGAGACGTCTCCTCCTTCTTGATCCAGCAAGGGGGGAGGAGAGGTTGATGGAGGTCCAGCAGCACGACGGTGTGGTGGTGGAAGCAGCGGGATTTCAGCAGGGCTTCGCCAAGCGCTACTGGAGGAGGAAGAGGTGTCACGGGAGGGAGAGGGAGGCGCCAGGGGCTGAGCTGTTTCTCCCATGCACCTCCCCACTATATATAGGGGTGGAGGGGGCTGGTTTCTTGCCCTCCAAGTCCATTGGGGCGTTGGCAAAGGTGGAAGGAAAGAAATCCCATCCTTTCCCTTCCCCACCGATTGTTATCCCCCTTTTTTAGGGATCTTGATCTTATCCCTTCGGGATATGATCTTATTCCTTCTAAGGGGGAATCTTGGTGCGCCTTGACTAGGGGTGTGGGGCCTTGCCCCCACTACCCACGTTCATGTGGGTCCCCCCATGCAGGTGGGCCCACTCCGGAACCTTCTAGAACCTTCTCGGTACAATACCGAAAAATCCTGAACATTTTCCGGTGGCCAAAATAGGACTTCCCATATATAAATCTTTACCTCCGGACCATTCCGGAACTTCTCGTGACGTCCAGGATCTCATCCGAGACTCCGAACAACCTTCGGGTTACCGCATACTAATATCTCTATAATCCTAGCGTCACCGAACCTTAAGTGTGTAGACCCTACGGGTTCGGGAGACACGCAGACATGACCGAGACGACTCTCCGGTCAATAACCAACAGCGGGATCTGGATACCCATGTTGGCTCCCACATGCTCCTCGATGATCTCATCGGATGAACCACGATGTCGAGGATTCAATCAATCCCGTACGCAATTCCCTTTGTCTATCGGTACGATACTTGCCCGAGATTCGATCGTCGGTATCTCGATACCTTGTTCAATCTCGTTACCGGCAAGTCTCTTTACTCGTTTCCGTAACACATCATCCCGTGAACAACTCCTTGATCACATTGAGCTCATTATGATGATGTCCTACCGAGTGGGCCCAGAGGTACCTCTCCGTTACATGGAGTGACAAATCCCAGTCTCGAATCGTGCCAACCCAACAGATACTTTCGGAGATACCCGTAGTGCACCTTTATAGCCACCCAGTTACGTTGTGACGTTTGGTGCACCCAAAGCACTCCTACGGTATCCGGGAGTTGCACAATCTCATGGTCTAAGGAAAAGTTACTTGACATTGGAAAAGCTTTAGCAAACGAACTACACGATCTAGTGCTAGGCTTAGGATTGGGTCTTGTCCATCACATCATTCTCCTAATGATGTGATCCCGTTATCAATGACATCCAATGTCCATGGTCAGGAAACCGTAACCATCTATTGATCAACGAGCTAGTCAACTAGAGGCTTACTAGGGACATGTTGTGGTCTATGTATTCACACATGTATTAAGATTTCCGGATAACACAATTATAGCATGAATAACAGACAATTATCATGAACAAGGAAATATAATAATAACCATTTTATTATTGCCTCTAGGGCATATTTCCAACAAATTGGTATGGCACCGCGAAGATTTTAACCTTGGGCCCATGACCAAAACTCATCTTTGAAGCACAAGTACCATCAACAATGGCTAATGTGAAAGACTTGATCGATTTATGCATAATGGGGGGAGGGAAAGTTCATTGAGAGAACAACACTCCCCCTATATCCATGCCTACATCTAGAACACGATAAGCTGATGAATGCGCTGGGTGTGCCTAGATTCAAGCCACATTGCTCAAATCAATGATATTTAGCTCATGCCTTAACTCACGAAATCTTGCTTCATCTAGAGGCTTGGTGAAAATATCCGCTAGTTGCTCTTGAGTCTTGATGTAGATGATCTTAATATCTCCACGCTTGATGTGATCCTGAATGAAATGATGATGAATTCAATGTGCTTCGTCTTGCTATGTTGCACCGGATTGTGTGAAATCTTGATAGCACTTTCATTGTCACATAAAAGAGGCACTTTGTCACAAGTGACACCGTAATCCTTTAAAGTTTGCCTCATCCATAGCAATTGAGCACAACAACTTGCGACGGCAACATACTCGGCCTCAGTGGAGGAGAGTGACACACAATTTTACTTTTTCAAAGACCAACTCACCAAAGAGCGACCAAGGAATTGGCACCCTCCGGAAGTTGACTTCCTCTCCACACAATCTCCCGCCCCAATCCGAGTCCGAATAACCCATGAGATCAAAGCTTGCTCCTTTGGGGTACCATAAGCCAAAGTTTGGGGTATGAGACAAATATCGAAAGATTCGCTTGACTGCCACAAAGTGGCTTTCCTTAGGTGCGGCTTGAAACCATGCACAAATTCCCACACTCAACATGATATCTGGTCTAGATGCATAAAGGTAAAGCAAGGATCCAATCATGGAGCGATATACCTTTTGATCCACCGCTTTACCATTGGGATCACTGTGAAGCTTGCATTTGGTGGGCATGGGAAACTTGACGGGCTTGACATCATCTAGCTTGAATCTCTTGAGCATGTCTTGGGTATACTTGGCTTGGTGGATGAACGTTCCTTCTCTTCTTTGCTTGACTCCTAACCCAAGAAAGAACTTCAACTCTCCCATCACAGACATCTCAAACTTCTCAGTCATTAGAGCGGCAAACTCATCATTGAAAGATTTGTTAGGAGAACCAAATATAATATCATCAACATATAGTTGGCATATGAACAAATCCCCTTTGACCCTCTTAGTAAAAAGAGTGGGATCAATTTTCCCAATTTCAGACCCACGATCTTGCAGCAACTCGGTAAGTTGATCATACCACACACATGGGGCTTGCTTAAGGCCATAGAGTGCCTTCTTGAGTTTGTATACATGATTGGGGAGCTTGGGATCCTCGAATCCCTGGGGTTGTTTGACATATACCAACTCATTCAAAGGACCATTAAGAAAGGCACTCTTCACATCCATTTGTTGCAACTTAAAATCATGATGAGATGCATATGCAAGCAACATGCGAATAGATTTAAGACGAGCAAAGGTTTCATGTAGTCGATACCCTCGACTCGGGAGTAGCCTTGTGCCACCAATCTTGCCTTGTTTCGAACCACCACACCGTTCGCATCTTGCTTGTTCTTGAAAATCCATTTGGTCCCAATGACATTGTGTTCCTCCGTTGGCCTTGGCACTAATTCCCAAACTTGGTTGCGCTCGAAGTTGTTGAGTTCATCATGCATGGCTTCAAGCCAATCCTCATCATCGAGCGCCTCATGTACCTTTTGGGGTTCAACACACGAAACAAACGCGTGATGCTCACAAAATTTTCACAATTGTTTACGAGTAGTTGATACGTCCATTTTGCATCATGTTTACCTACTGTTATTTATAATGTTTTTATGCATAATAATGTGTTTTGGAGTAATTCTAATGCCTTTTCTCTCATAATATGCAAGGTATACACAAAGAGGATGAATTTCGGCAGCTGGAAATCTGGACCAGAAAAAGCTATGTCAGGCTACCTATTCTGCACAACTCCAAATGAGCTGAAACTTCACGATGATTTTTTATGGAATAAATAAGAAATACTGGAGCAAATAACTTCCGGAGGGGGCCACCTGGTGAGCACAAGACACCAGGGCGCGCCAGGCCCCCCAGGCGCGCCCTGGTGGGTTGTGCTCAGCCCAGCCCACCTCCGGTGCCCATCTTCTAGTATATAAGTCATTTTGACCTAGAAAAAAATCAGGGGAGGACTTTCGAGATGAAGCGCCGCCGTCTCGAGGCGGAACTTCGGCAGGAGCACTTTTGCGCTCCGGCGGAGCGATTCCGCCGGGGGAACTTCCCTCCTGGAGGGGGAAATCATCGTCATCATCATCACCAACAACTCTCCCATCTTGGGGAGGGCAATCTCCATCAACATCTTCAACAACACCATCTCCTCTGAAACCCTAGTTCATCTCCCGTGTTCAATCTTTGTACCAGAACTATAGATTGGTACTTGTGGGTGACTAGTAGTGTTGATTACATCTTGTAGTTGATTACTATATGGTTTATTTGGTGGAAGATTATATGTTCAGATCCATTATGCTATTTAATACCCCTCTGATCTTGAGCATGATTATCATTTGTGAGTAGTTACTTTTGTTCTGGAGGTCACGGGAGAAATCATGTTGCAAGTAATCATGTGAATTTGATATGTGTTCGATATTTTGATGATATGTATGTTCTGATTCCCTTAGTGGTGCCATGTGAACGTTGACTACATGACACTTCACCATATTTGGGCCTAAGGGAATGCATTGTGGAGTAGTTATTGGATGATGGGTTGTGAGAGTGACAGAAGCTTAAACCCTAGTTTATGCGCTATTCCGTAAGGGACCGATTGGATCCAAAAGTTTAATGCTATGGTTAGGATTTATTCTTAATACTTTTCTCGTAGTTGCGGATGCTTGCGAGGGGGTTAATCATAAGTAGGAGGTTTGTTCAAGTAAGAACAGCACCTAAGCACCAATCCACCCACGTATCAAATTATCAAAGTAGCGAACACGAATCGAACCAACATGATGAAAGTGACTAGATGAAATTCCCGTGTACCCTCAAGAACACTTTGCTTATCATAAGAGACCGTTTTGGCCTGTCCTTTGCCTCAAAAGGATTGGGCTATCTTGCTACACTGTTGTTACTACTATTGTTACTTGCTCGTTACAAATTATCTTGCTATTAAACTACTCGCTACTTACAATTTCAGTGCTTGCAGACATTACCTTACTGAAAACCGCTTGTTATTTCCTTCTGCTCCTCGTTGGGTTTGACACTCTTACTTATTGAAAGGACTATGATTGATACCCTATACTTGTGGGTCATCAAGGCTCTTTTTTGGCACTGTTGCTGGGGAGTGAAGCGCTCTTGGTAAGTGGAAATTGGTAAGGAAAAAGTATTACTACGTGCTGAAATTTATTGTCACTTGTTACTATGGGGAGCAACCCTTTGTGGGGTTTTTTCGGGGTATCTTCACCTCTACCGGAACCACAATTAGTCACCCCTCAACCTATTGCACCTTCTGAAAATATTGAATATGAAATTCCTTCGGGTATGATAGAACAACTGCTAGCTAATCCTTATGCAGGAGATGGAACCGAACATCCTGATATGCACTTGATATATGTGGATGAAATTTGTGGATTGTTTAAGCTTGCAGGTTTACCCGGAGATGAAGCTAAGAAGAAGGTTTTCCCTTTATCTTTGAAGGGAAAAGCATTGGCATGGTATAGGCTATGCGATGATATTGGATCTTGGAATTGGAATCGATTGAAATTGGAGTTCCATCAAAAAAATTATCCTATGCATCTAGTTCATCGTGATCGGAATTATATATATAAATTTTGGCCTCGTGAAGGAGAAAGTATCGCTCTAGCTTGGGGGAGGCTTAAGTCAATGTTATATTCATGCCCCAATCATGAGCTCTCAAGAGAAATTATTATTCAGAATTTTTATGCTCGGCTTTCTCATAATGATCAATCCATGCTCGATACTTCTTGTACTGGTTCCTTTATGAAGAAGAGTATTGAATTCCGGTGGGATCTTTTAGAAAGAATTAAACGCAACTCTGAAGATTGGGAACTTGACGAAGGTAAAGAGTCAGGTATTAAGCTTAAGTTTGATTGTGTTAAATCTTTTATGAATACCGATGCTTTTCAAAAGTTTAGCACTAAATATGGACTTGACTCTGAGATAGTAGCCTCTTTTTGTGAATCCTTTGCTACTCATGTTGATCTCCCTAAGGAGAAGTGGTTTAAATATCACCCACCTATTAAAGAAGAAATTAAAGAACCAATAATAGCTAAAGATGAAACAATTATCTACAATGTTGACCTAGTTGTTCCTACTGCTTATATTGAAAAACCACCTTTCCCTGTTATGATGAAGGAACATGCTAAAGTTTCAACTGTGGTCAATAAAAGTTATATTAGAACACCTAAACTAGCTGAACAAATCAAGGTAGAACCTAGTGTTGCTATGGTTAAGGATCTCCTGGTCGATAATATTGATGGGCATGTTATTTACTTCTATGATGAAGCTGCTAGAATTGCCAAACCCGATGAAAAAGATAAACATAGACCTGTTGTTGGCATGCCTGTTGTCTCAGTTAAAATAGGAGATCACTGTTATCATGGTTTATGTGACATAGGTGCTAGTGTGAGTGCTATCCCTTTTACCTTATATCAAGAAATTATGAATGACATAGCACCCGCTGAAATAGAAGACATAGATGTTACTATTAAACTTGCTAATAGAGACACCATCACACCACTTGGGATTGTTAGAGATGTTGAAGTCTTGTGTGGGAAAATAAAATACCCTACTAATTTTCTTGTTCTTGGTTCCCCACAGGATGACTTTTGTCCCATTATCTTTGGTAGACCTTTCTTGAACACCGTTAATGCTAAAATAGATTGTGAGAAACAAACTGTCGGTGTTAGCTTTGGTGATGAGTCTCATGAGTTTAATTTTTCTAAGTTTAGTAGAAAACCTCATAAGAAAGATTTGCCTAGTAAGGATGAAATTATTGGTCTTGCTTCTATTGCTGTACCTCCTACTGATCCTTTAGAGCAATATTTGCTAGATCATGAAAATGATTTACATATGCATGAAAGAAATGAAATAGATAAGATTTTCTTTGAACAACGTCCTCTGCTTAAGCACAATTTGCCTATTGAAACTCTAGGAGGTCCTCCTCCACCCAAAGGTGATCCTGTGTTTAAATTAAAACAATTGCCAGACACTTTGAAATATGCTTATCTTGATGAGAAGAAGACATATCCTGTTATTATTAGTGCTAACCTTTCAGAACATGAAGAAGAAAGATTATTGAAAGTTCTAAGGAAGCACCGAGCTGCTATTGGATATACTCTTGATGATCTTAAGGGCATTAGTCCCAGGCCAGCACAAAATTAATATGGAACCTGATGCTAAACCCGTTGTTGATCACCAATGTCGGTTAAATCTGAAGATGAAAGAAGTGGTAAGGACAGAAATATTAAAACTCCTGGAAGCAGGTATAATCTATCCTATAGCTGATAGTAGATGGGTAAGTCCCGTTCATTGTGTCCCTAATAAAGGAGGTATTACTGTTGTTCCTAATGATAAGAATGAACTTATTCCACAAAGAATTGTTACATGCTATAGAATGGTAATTGATTTCAGAAAATTAAACAAAGCAACTAGAAAAGATCATTACCCTCTGCCTTTTATTGATCAAATGCTAGAAAGATTATCTAAGCACACACATTTTTGCTTCCTTGATGGATATTCTGGCTTTTTACAAATACCTGTTTCTCAACCTGATCAAGAAAAGACCACTTTTACTTGTCCTTTTGGAACTTATGTTTATAGACGTATGCCTTTTGGTTTATGCAATGCACCTGCTACCTTTCAAAGATGTATGACTGCTATATTCTCTGACTTTTGTGAAAAGATTGTTGAGGTTTTCATGGATGACTTTTCTGTTTATGGGAAGTCTTTTGATGATTGTTTAAGCAATCTTGATCGAGTTTTGCAGAGATGTGAGTAAACAAATCTTGTCTTGCATTGGGAGAAGTGCCACTTTATGGTTAACGAAGGTATTGTTTTGGGCCATAAAATTTCTGAAAGAGGTATTGAGGTGGACAAAGCTAAGGTTGATGCAATTGAGAAAATGCCATGTCCTGAAGATATCAAAGGTATTCGTAGTTTCCTTGGTCATGCTAGTTTCTATAGGAGATTTATCAAAGACTTTTCTAAAATTTCTTGGCCTCTTACAAATCTTTTGCAAAAGGATATTCCTTTTGTTTTTGATGATGATTGTTTAGAAGCCTTTGAAACACTCAAGAAAGCCTTAATTTTTGCACCTATTGTTCAACCACCTGATTGGAACTTGCCTTTTGAAATTATGTGTGATGCTAGTGATTATGCTGTTGGTGTTGTTCTAGGACAAAGAGTTGATAAGAAACTAAATGTTATCCAATATGCTAGTAAAACTCTAGATAGTGCTCAACGAAATTATGCTACTACTGAAAAAGAATTTTTGGCAGTTGTGTTTGCTTGTGATAAATTTAGATCCTACATTGTAGACTCAAAAGTAATTGTTCACACCGATCATGCTGCTATAAAATATCTCATGGAAAAGAAAGATGCTAAACCTAGACTCATTAGATGGGTTCTCTTGCTACAAGAATTTGACTTACATATCACTGATAGAAAGGGAGCTGAGAACCCCGTGGCTGATAACCTATCTAGGCTTGAAAATATTCTTGATGACCCACAACCTTTAATGATAGCTTTCCTGATGAACAGTTAGCTTCAATAAATGTTTCTCATAACACTCCTTGGTATCCTGACTATGCTAATTATATTGTTGCTAAATACATACCACCTAGCTTCACATACCAACAAAAGAAAAAATTCTTCTATGATTTAAGACATTACTTTTGGGATGACCCACATCTTTATAAAGAAGGGGTAGATGGTATTATTAGATGTTGTGTACCTGAGCATGAACAGGAACAAATCCTACGGAAATGTCACTTCGAAGCTTATGGAGGACATCATGCGGGAGACAAAACTGCTCATAAGGTATTGCAATCTGGGTTTTATTGGCCTACTCTCTTCAAGGATGCCCGTAAGTTCGTCTTATCTTGTGATGAATGTCAAAGAATAGGTAATATCGGTAAGCGTCAAGAAATGCCTATGAATTATTCTCTTGTTGTTGAACCATTTGATGTTTGGGGATTTGACTACATGGGACCTTTTCCTTCCTCTAATGGGTATACTCATATTTTGGTTGCTGTTGATTATGTTACTAAGTGGGTAGAAGCTATTCCAACTAGTAGTGCTGATCACAACACCTCTATTAAAATGCTTAAGGAAGTTATTTTCCCAAGGTTTGGAGTCCCCAGATATTTAATGACTGATGGTGGTTCACACTTTATTCATGGTGCTTTCCGTAAAATGCTTGCCAAGTATGATGTTAACCATAGAATTGCATCACCCTATCATCCTCAGTCTAGTGGTCAAGTTGAACTTAGCAATAGAGAAATAAAATTAATCTTACAAAAGACTATCAATAGGTCTCGAAAGAATTGGTCTAAGAAATTAGATGATGCACTTTGGGCTTATAGAACATCATATAAAAATCCTATGGGTATGTCTCCTTATAAAATGGTTTATGGAAAAGCTTGTCATTTGCCTCTTGAGTTAGAACATAAAGCATATTGGGCAATTAAAGAACTCAACTATGATTTCAAACTTGTTGGTGAAAAGAGGTTATTTGATATTAGCTCATTAGATGAATGGAGAACCCAAGCTTATGAAAATGCCAAGTTATTTAAAGAAAAAGTTAAAAGATGGCATGATAAAAGAATCCAAAAGCGTGAGTTCAAAGTTAGAGAATATGTTCTTTTGTACAACTCTCGTTTCAGATTCTTTGCAGGAAAACTCCTCTCCAAATGGGAAGGACCCTATGTTATCGAGGAGGTTTATCGATCTGGAGCTATCAAAATAAATAATGCCAAAGGTACTAACCCAAAGGTTGTTAATGGGCAATGAATAAAACATAATATCTCAGGTACGCCCATTAATGTTGAAAGTAATGTCATCCAAATCATGACACCGGAAGAACACATAAAAGAAACCTTCCGGAACACTCCAGAATCGTGAAAAAAATGAGGTACGTGATACGGTAAGTAAACGAACTCCGAAAATTCCGCAAAAATATTTCTTGGCAGTTTTGGAATATTTAGAAAATTAGGAAAATAAGAAACTACCAGGAAGGTGACCCTGGTGGGCACAAGACACCAGGGCGCGCCTGGCAAGGCTTGCCAGGCGCGCCTAGGTGGGTTGTGCCCACCTCGGGTACCTTCCAGACTCCGTTTTTCTTCCGTTTGCTTGTTTCCCAAGATAAAAAAAATATTTATATACCCCCCGAACCTATTGACCTCCGTATCATGGAGAAATCTTCTGTTTTCTTTTCCTTGCTGTTTTCTGACAGATCCAATCCACCATGGCCTCCTCAAGCTCTTCCAAGGACAAGTTCTTCGAGAACGTCATCAACCCATATTTGCAGGAGGTGATGCAGCACCCTCAAGCTATCGAGATGCGTGAGGGGGTGCTCCACATCCGCGATGTGCAAGGCCCCAAGGGGACTGGATCCGTGGAGGCTAGGCTTGAAGCTATGGAGTAGGAAGTCTTCCGGTGCAAGGGGATGGTGGAACATGGACTCAATGCCAATCACCTCATGATCGCGGACTACACCTGCGATCTCAAGGTGGATGGAAAATCCATGAAGGACATCATTTTCTCCTTCAACGAGCAAATCAACTTCCTCCAGAGCCAGATCTACGACCTTCAAAACCAAGTCTTTGAATATGAGGCAAGGTTTAAAGGTATGAGTTTGGTTGCCAGTTGCAGGACCCGAGAGACTCACTTCTCCTCCTATAATGGTGAGCCTCTGCCATGGAAACCCGAAGACAAGATCACTACCACTTCATCACCACCACCTCCTTCTTCATCACCAAAAGAAAATTGAGTATTGGGTATGGGCACTCCCCTTGGCTTCCGCCAAGCTTGGGGGAGGTGCCCTGGTATCGTATCACCTCCACTATCTTTTGCCTTTACTTTTCTTAGTTCGGTCCATTATCTTTTGCTTTAGATGAATAAAAGTTTAGTTCGATCCTTTCTTTTCGAGAGTTTTCTTAGTGATCTATCCTTGTAATCATGTGCGAGATATATAATAAAGTTTAGTTTGAGTTTTACTTTCTTTACTTTCATGTTTCAATAAAAAGAAAGGAAATAAATGAAAAAGATCATATGCTAATCTTATGGTAAGTAATGACATCACACAAGGAAGAGTATAAGTAGAAAATTTTATTATAGGTTGACAAACATAGTATTGGTCAATGAAGCAATTCATGAAAGAATTAATAAGGGAAGAGAAGATTCACATGCAAATACACTATCTTGGAAATCTTTCGTGATTGTGAGCACCCATCAAAATATTATATGCCAAAATTGTTGACGTTGGACAAGGAAGACAACGTAATGATTTATGTTTGTTCATATTCACATAGAAGTTATTGTCATAGATCCTACAACATGTGGTGCTTGCCCCCTATCTTTGCTAGCCAAAAATTCAGCACCAAGTAGAGATACTACTTGTGCATCCAAAAACCCTTAAACCCAAATATTGTTTTGAGAGTCCACCATACCTACCTATGGATTGAGTAAGTTCCTTCAAGTAAGTTGTCATTGGTGCAATAAGGCAATAAAAATTGCTTCTAAAAGTGTTGGATCATTTAGTGTAATAGAAAATTGAGCGTTGTATGAACTTGTGATGGCGAAGAATAAAAGCGAAAGACTGCATAATAAAGGTTGTTGTCACAAGGGGCAATATAACATGACGTTATCTTGCACTAAGGGATTGAGCATACAAACAAAAAGCGCATGGCAACCTCTGCTTCCCTCTGCGAAGGGCCTATCTTTTACTTTTATGTATTTACTTTCATGCAAGAGTCAAAGTTTTTCTCTCTATTCCTTTTACTTTCTCTTTTGGCAAGCATCATGTGGTGAGGAAAGATCTAGGCACATATATCCAGTTGAATATGGGTAGCATGAGTTATTATTGTTGACATCACCCTCGAGGTGAATACGTTGGGAGGCGAAACTATAAGCCCCTATCTTTCTATGTGTCCGGTTGAAACGTTTTGCTCATGTGTACGCGGTAAGTGTTAGCAATCATAGAAGACTATATGATGGTTGAGTATGTGGACTTGCCTAAAGGCTCCGATACGTGACCCTTCCCGAAAAGATGATGAATTGTAGTTGCAAAGTTGACTGAGAACATAGTTTGTTGGTTTTCAATAAAGTTTATGCTTTATACTTCGATGTTGTGATCAATTGTTACTTATTCATGAGAAGTCTATGATAAAAGTTCTATGATGAAAGTTTTATGTTAAAGTTTGTCGCTGTTATAATAAATTACATGATGCTTCTATGTCCGTATTTTGTTTTTACCGACACCTCTCTCTCTCTAAGCATGTGGACATGTTTTTTGATTTCGGTTTTCGCTTGAGGACAAGCGAGGTCTAAGCTTGGGGGAGTTGATACATCCATTTTGCATCATGTTTACCTACTATTATTTATAATGTTTTTATGCATAATAATGCTTTTTGGAGTAATTTTAATGCCTTTTCTCTCATAATATGCAAGGTATACACAAAGAGGGAGAATTCCGGCAGCTGGAAATCTGGACCTGAAAAAGCTACGTCAGGCTACCTATTCTGCACAACTCCAAATGAGCTGAAACTTCACGATGATTTTTTATGGAATAAATAAGAAATACTGGAGCAAATAACTACTGGAGGGGGGCCACCTGGTGAGCACAAGACACCAGGGCGCGCCAAGCCCCCCAGGCTCGCCCTGGTGGGTTGTGCTCAACCCAGCCCACCTCTGGTGCCCATCTTCTGGTATATAAGTCATTTTGACCTAGAAAAATCAGGGGAGGACTTTCAGGACAAAGCGCCGCCGTCTCGAGGCGGAACTTGGGCAGGAGCACTTTTGCCCTCCGGCGGAGCGATTCTGCCGGGGGAACTTCCCTCCCGGAGGGGAAATCATCATCATCATAATCACCAACAACTCTCTCATCTTGGGGAGGGCAATCTCCATCAACATCTTCAACAGCACCATCTCCTATCAAACCCTAGTTCATCTCCCGTGTTCCATATTTGTACCAGAACTATAGATTGGTACTTGTGGGTGACTAGTAGTGTTGATTACATCTTGTAGTTGATTACTATATGGTTTATTTGGTGGAAGATTATATGTTCAGATCCATTATGCTATTTAATACCCCTCTGATCTTGAGCATGATTATCATTTGTGAGTAGTTACTTTTGTTCTTGAGGCCACGGGAGAAATCATGTTGCAAGTAATCATGTGAATTTGATATGTGTTCGATATTTTGATGATATGTATGTTGTGATTCCCTTAGTGGTGTCATGTGAACGTCGACTACATGACACTTCACCATATTTGGCCCTAAGGGAATGCATTGTGGAGTAGTTATTAGATGATGGGTTGCGAGAGTGACAGAAGCTTAAACCCTAGTTTATGCGCTATTCCATAAGGGACCGATTGGATCCAAAAGTTTAATGCTATGGTTAGGATTTATTCTTAATACTTTTCTCGTGGTTGCGGATGCTTGCGATGGGGTTAATCATAAGTAGGAGGTTTGTTCAAGTAAGAACAGCACCTAAGCACCGATCCACCCACATATCAAATTATCAAAGTAGCGAACACAAATCGAACCAACATGATGAAAGTGACTAGATGAAATTCCCGTGTACCCTCAAGAACACTTTGCTTATCATAAGAGACCGTTTTGGCCTGTCCTTTGCCTCAAAAGGATTGGGCTATCTTGCTGCACTGTTGTTACTACTATTGTTACTTGCTTGTTACAAATTATCTTGCTATTAAACTACTCACTACTTACAATTTCAGTGCTTGCAGACATTACCTTACTGAAAACCGCTTGTCATTTCCTTCTGCTCCTTGTTGGGTTCGACACTCTTACTTATCGAAAGGACTATGATTGATCCCCTATACTTGTGGGTCATCAGTAGTTACCCTTTTTCTCAAGCTTCCAAGCACATTTTCCATGACATGTTGTTGACGCTCGAGCTTGGAAGCCACCTTGGCGGCACGACGCTCCAAAAGTTCCTCAATAGGCATTTGAGGATCATCATCTTGAGCACCATCTTGAGCTTGCTCATGATCTTGATCTTGTGCTTGATCTTGAGCGTGCTCGGAGTCATGAACTTGATCTTGGGCATCATTTGGTGCATCACCATATCCATGAGGTTGATCTTGCCCTTGATCTTGTTCATTGGGTTGAGGGCCTTCACTTTGTTCTTCGAAAGCATGTGGGTCTAGCATCGGTGATGTCTCCACTTGAGTAGAGCATTGTCCTTCTCCTTCGGCCACAAAGGGTTCCTCAATGGGGATTATTTGACCACTTTGCTCCACTTGGGAGCCATTATTTTCGTCAAACTCCACGTTACACATCTCCTCAATGTGTTCGGTGGACTTGTTGAGGACACGGTAAGCATGAGAGTTTGTAGCATAACCAACAAATATGCCCTCTTGAGCTCTAGGTTCAAACTTAAACAAACAAACACCTTTCTTGAGAATGAAACACTTACAACCGAACACCCGAAAGTACTTTAGGTCGGGTTTGTTATCGGTAAGTATCTCATATGGAGTCTTGTTCAAGCCTTTGCGGAGGTAGAGCCGATTTGATGCATGACGTGCGGTGTTGATGGCTTCGGCCCAAAAGTTGTACGGAGATTTGAATTTCTCCATCATGGTCCTTTCCGCATCCATCAATGTCCGGTTCTTCCTCTCCGCTACACCATTTTGTTAAGGGGTATATGGTGCGGCATATTGGTGCTTGATCCCCTCATCACTAAGAAACTCATCCAAGGTGTAGTTCTTGAACTCGGTGCCATTGTCACTTCTGATCATCAATATCTTTGCTTCATGTTGACGTTGAGCTTCATTAGCAAAGTCGATGATGGTTTGTTGGGTCTCACTCTTCCTCTTGAAGAACTACACCCAAGTGTATATTGAGTAATCATCCACAATCACCAGGCAATACTTTCTTCCCCCAAGACTATCAAAGGATGGAGGACCAAAGAGATCCATGTGAAGGAGCTCCAAGGGCCTCTTCGAGTAGATGACAGTCGTGGGACGGTGAGCCGTTCATGAAGCTTTCCTTTGATACAAGCACTGTCTTTGGCAAAACTTACATTTGTTAGTCCACGAACGTGGTCACCTTTGAGGAGACTTTGCAAAGATCTCATATTGACATGGGCTAGTCGGCGATGCCAAAGCCATCCCACATCAACTTTAGCCATTAGGCAAGTCACGGTCTTAGTGGGTCGCTCCGAAAAGTTCACCACATAAAGAACGTTCTCGACATGCCCAACAAAGGCTACTTTAAGGGTCTTGCTCCACAAAAGGGCCATGGTATCAAGATCAAAGAATGTTGCAAAGCCCATAAGTGCAAGTTGATGAACGGATAACAAATTGTATGCAAGGGACTCAACAAGCATGACCTTCTCAATAGATAAATCTTGAGAGATGACCACCTTGCCAAGTCCCAATACCTTAGATGTTGAAGCATCACCCAATTGGACATGGGTGGGCATAGATGGAATTGGATGCACATCCACCACCAAGTCCTTGCTCTCGGTCATATGATTTTTCGCTCCACTATCGAGCAACCATGACACCCCACCGGAAGCAAACTCCTACAAGAGATTAATGCTTGGATTTAGGTACCCATTTTTGAATGGGTCCTTTGATGTTAGTAACAAGGGTCTTAGGAACCCAAATAGACCATTCAATGTACTCATAAGAAGAACCAACAAATTTGGCATAAACATGCCCATCACTAGCACGGCACAAAACATAAGAGGGGTTAAAGTCGCCGGCTTTATTGGTAGGGGCGGTTTTGCCCTTCTTGGCATTACCACCCAATTCCTTGTTCTTCTTCTTCTCATGAGTACCCTCACCCGCCTTGACAAAGGCTTCCTTCAGCGGGAGAGGTTGCTTGGTCTTGTTCTTCTTCTTCTTCTTAGACTTGGGTACAAACCCAAGTCCTTCCTTTCCCACAACTTCCTTTTGATTACTCAAAAGGTCATTTAGGTTCTTCTCGCCTTGTATGCATGTCACAAGGCCCTTCTCAAGTTGCTCTTTCAACTTGGCATTTTCCTCCACAAGATGCACATGCTCACAACAAGGGTTAGTAGCATGGGCATTATCAATTAGAACGAAAGGAGGACATGTGGAAATCTCCTTGCTTAGCTTCACTTGGAGTTGATCATGAGACTCCTTGAGAGAGGCATGAACACCCTTCAAGACCTTGTGAGCCTTGTCAAGTGTATCAAACTCTTCCTTGAGTTTGTCATGGCCAACCCCAAGTGCAACTTTCTCAGATTTAAGCACACGAGTAAGAACAATAGCATGATCAAGATCTTTTTGCAATTTAGCATGATCAACGTTGTGTGACTCCTCAAGAGTCAAACGAAGACCTCGCTCTTCCTCTAGAGCAATGGAAAGATCCACAATCTCATCGGCATAGTCATGACTATGCCCCTCCAACTTGGAGATCGTATCCTCATGAGACTCAATGACATCATTGGCCTCACCAAGTTGTTCCAAGAGAGCAACAAAGTGCTTCTTGGATTCACCCTTGAGCTTACTCAAGAATTTGTTAAACCCATTCTCATCAACTTTCACCACCTCACTATCACCTACATAATCTAACAATGAAGGAGTAGTAGTGATGGTGGTTTTGATGTTGGGAGTTACCTTATTGATACCTTTGTCCATTAGGAACTTGGCAATGAGGTTCTCGTTGGGGGCACCGAAGAGAGACACCTTGGAGGGGGAAGAGGTGGCAATGGCCACGGTTGCCGTTGCCATTCCTTCACCGCTTATATCTTCATCATCATCATCGGAGGTGTATTCTTCATGTGCCACCAATCCCTTTGGAGGAATCTTCTTGGTGAAGTTGTTCTTGCTAGGAAAGGACTTGGCTTTGTCTTTGCGAATGAGCTTGCCACCATTGTCCTCTCTCTTCTCATAGGGACAGTCCACCACAAAGTGACTCACATTGCCACAATTGTAGTAAGTCCTCACTCGTTGCTTGTTCTTCGAACCACTTGAGTTGGTCTTGGTGAAGTTGGGCCTTGAGTTCCTCTTGTTACCCCAAAATTGCCTTGACGCAAGATCCATGTGCTCGTGGTAAGCATATTTGGTGTCTTCGGGGCAACACTCCTCTTATTCCTCCTCTTCTTCTTCTGGAATGGCCTTGGCCTTCAAGGCAAGGTTGGGTGAGGCTTTGTTTGACCGGACACGAGCTAGAGCATTGTCGACAGTCTTGTTCATGATGTTCATGGCAATGAACTCGTCCAACACTTCACTTGAAGACAAGGTGTGGAAATCCGGCCTTTGACGAATCATGGAGGACATGGCCTTGAGAAACTTGCACTTGATCCAATTGTCATTAGTATCCTTGCTCGCGTGATCTTGGAGAGCAACCGCAAGAGTTGTCACCCTCCGGTAGAGATCACGAGGATCCTCATCTTCTAGCATCACAAATTCATCGGCCTCATCAAGGACCACATCAAAGTTGGATCGTTGAATGCTTGAGCTCCCCTTGTACAAAGATATGATGTGTTCCCAACAATCCTTTGCACGAGTGAAGGGGCGCAAGTGAGATAGGTCTTCGGGAGGAACCACGGCTTGAAGGATAAACAAGGCGGAATGATTGTATTGATTGTCCGCCTCTTCTCTTGGGGTGAAATTGTTTGTATCATGCGGGTAGAAGCCTTGCTCGATGATTCTCCAAAGATTTGTTGAGCTGTGATTCAAATGAGACTTGATGCGAAAAACCCAATTAGTGAAATCACCCTTAACAAGCTTAGGAGGAGGACCAAGATGGTTAATATGAGGTGTAGGGACCGGTCCTCCATAGACCGAGGGAGGGGGAACCAAGGCAAAGGTTCCCGTCCCATTCTTGTTGTGAGGGGAAGAAGTTTGAGTACCTTTAGCCACTTCCTTGCTGGAATTGGCCTCCGACTCTGATGCGGTGGGATTAACCACAAGCAAAGGATCGGGAGTAGCTTTCAACCCCTCAAGCAATTCTTTAAGCATGGACTTGACTTCGGTCATCATAGATGTCTTAAGTGAAGCCATAACTTCATTTAAGTCGTCTCGTGTGATCAAAGTAAACTCCACAGCCTCGGGCAGTTCCTCCCCGGTGTCAACCATACTCTTCGGGTGGTGAAACCCTTAAAAAGATACGAGACTCTGATACCAATTGAAAGGATCGATATGGTTGACTAGAGGGGGGTGAATAGGCAACTACCAATTTTTTTGCTTTTCTTAACAAATTAGGGTTAGCAACAAAATGGTTTTCTAGATGTGCAACTAGGTGAGCAACCTATATGATGCTAACAACAACAACAAGAGCAAGAAAAGGATACAACACAAAAATAGCTTGCACAAAGTAAAGGTAAGAGATAACCACAAGTGGAGTCGGTGGAGTCGGTGGAGACGGGGATGTGTTACCGAAGTTCCTTCCCTTTGAAGGGAAGTACGTCTCCGTTGGAGTGGTGTGGAGGCACAATGCTCCCCAAGATGCCACTAGGGCCACCGTATTCTCCTCACGCCCTCACACAATGCGAGATGCCGTGATTCCACTAGTGGTGCACTTGAAGGCGGCAACCGGACCTTTACAAACAAGGTTGGGGCTCTCTCCACAATCGAATTGGAGGCTCCCAACACCACGGAGCTTCACCACAATGGAATGTGGCTCCGAGGTGACCTCAACCGTCTAGGGTGCTCAAACACCCAAGAGTAACAAGATCCGCAAGGGATTAGTGGGGGGAATCAAATTTCTCTTGGTGGAAGTGTAGATCGGGGCCTTGTAACCAATCCCTAGAGAAGCAACAAGTTTGATTGGCTAGGGAGAGAGATCGGGCGAAAATGAGCTTTGGAGCAACAATGGAGCTTGGGGAAAAAGAGGCGGGTCTTCTTGGGGAAGAAGACTCCCTATTTATAGTGGGGGGAAATCCAACCGTTTTTCTGTCCTCAGCCCGCATCTAAGCGGTACTACCGCTTAGGCAGTACTACCCAGTCCAGCATAGAAACCAGAGGAAACAGGGGGCGGTAGTGCCGCAGGAGCGGTACTACAGGAGCCCCAAGCGGTACTACCGCTTAGAAGATCTGGCCAGCACTGAGCAGCAGTACTAGGGCATGCTAGGGCGGCAGTATCGTGCTAAGCGGTACTACCGCACTAGTGCTGCTCTAGTACCGCTTAAGGAAAACAGGCAATCGAAAGTAGCACAGGGGGGAAACCCTAAGCAGTACTGGCGACGGTACTAGGCACGGTAGTACGGCGCGAGTGGTACTACCGTTCTACTGCCGTGCAAGTGCCGCTAAATATAAATAAGGCAAACGAAAGTTGCAGAGCAAGAGACCCCCTAAGCAGTAGTAGGGCGGTAGTGACCAGCGGTAGTACCACTGGGCGGTACTACCATGGTCACAAGCGGTACTACCGCTTGTGCTAACTTCAGTTGACTTAGAAACAAGTCAGACGAGCTCCAGGAAAGCGGAAAGGCAATGGGGGTGCAAGTGAGGCTGTGTCCGTGTTGATTCCACCCATACAATTCCAACGCGGACCCCCTCTTAATAGTACGGGTTTCCTACGACTCAAACCACTGAAAAGAAATCATCAGGAAAAACTCTGTGTTCTGTGGAAAGCTTCGAGGGGCAGTAATCATCTCGTGCCCTATGATGGAATATCTGAAATGCTCAATGCACATGATTAGTCCGCAAAAGTATTGTCATCAATCACCAAAACCACTAAGGGAGAAATATGCCCTAACACTTCCCTTCTTCTCAACATCCCACCGTGCCGTGCTCATGGGAACTTCGCGCCACATCATCTTATGTTCGATGTCCTCCCTCCTATGACGACCTACATGTTTTTGGGTGTCTCTGCTATCCCAGCATCGCCTCCACCACTCCTCACAAACTTGCTCCCCGTTCCCTGGCATGCATCTTTCTCAGATACCCACCAAACACCAAAGGATACCGATGTTATGATCCAGTTTCACACCGTGTGTTCACGTCACGGCACGTTTACTTTGATGAGAAGGTTTTTCCATTTTACTAGGTACCTCTGGTTGACGCTTTATCTTGCTTCGTCGCCGACCTTTGGCGGCCCTCCGCCGGACTCCCGTGGCGGCCGCTCCCGCGCTGCACTTGGGGCGCCTCCTGGCTTCGAGGCGCCCACCCACGCAGCGGGTCGGGCCCCTTCGGTGGCCCCTTCATCGCCCAGCCCGGCGGTCTCTGTGGGGTCCCCGGCGCCCAGTTTGGCTACCGTGGATACCACGCTGGGCCCCTCGGTCGGCCCGGCCAGTCCTTCACCACCGCCCTCCCCAGAGGTTGGCTCTGCTGCCACGACGCCCTCCATGCCCTCTCCATCCATCGGGTCTACAACCCCGTTAGTTAGCACGGCACCCACACCTAACGCTGGCTCCTCGACGGCCTCGGCCAAGGTCCCGACTGGCTCTACCTCGACTTCGCCTTCGGTTGATCTGCCGGCCCCGCTGCCACGTATGACGACTCGTGCCTGGGCAGGCATTCATCACCCAGCACACGCTACTCCGCGGACGAGTACCTTCTCACTGCCTCGACCTCTGAGCCGTCACCTCTCCCATCGTCAGCTCGGGCCGCTCTGCATGATCCCCATTGGCTCGCTGCGATGCAGGAGGAGTTTGATGCTCTCCAATGTAATCGCACCTGGCGGCTTGTCCCTCGGCCCCCTCATGCCAATGTCATCAGTGGCAAGTGGGTCTTCCGGCACAAGACTCGCCCCGACGGATCTCTCAAGGGGTATAAGGCTCGTTGGGTGGTCCATGGCTTTCGTCAGCAGGCCGGAGTCGACTTCACCGACACCTTTGCTCCGGTTGTGAAACCGGGCACGATCCATGCTGTCCTACAGCTTACTGTGTCTCGTGCGTGGCCGGTACATCAGATGGACGTTTCTAACGCCTTTCTGCATGGTCACCTTGCCGAACAGGTCTACTGTCAGCAGCCCACCGGGTTCCTCGATGCTGCCCATTCGGATCATGTGTGCTTGCTCTCCCGCTCCTTGTACGGGTTGAAGCAGGCACCACGAGCGTGGTACCAGCGCATCGCCGCCTTCCTTCAGTAGCTTGGGTTCTGAGCTACTTGCTCCGACGCCTCGCTATTTATGTATCACCAGGGCGTTGCGACTGCATACCTGCTCGTCTATGTCGACGACATCATCCTGACAGCCTCCTCGACTGAGCTCCTTCGACAGCTTACTGCGCGCCTCAGCGCCGAGTTCACCATCAAGGACCTTGGCCCCTTGCACTACTTCCTCAGGATCGAGGTGGTGCGGCATGCAGATGGGTTCTTTCTTCATCAGCAGCAGTACATGCAGGAGCTGCTTGAGAGGGACGGCATGCTTAATTGCAAGCCTGTCCCAACACCCATCAACACGAAGGCCAAGGTCTCTGCCCTTGATGGCTCCCCGACACCGGATGCCGCTTTCTACCGCTTCATCGTCGGCGCTCTCTAGTACTTGACATTCACTCGGCCAGATTTGCAGTACGCCGTCCAGCAGGTGTGCCTTCATATGCACTCCCCCGTGATGCTCACTGGAACCTAGTGAAGCGGATTCTTCGATACATCCGCGGCACTATGGCTCTAGGCCTCACGTTGACGGCCTCGTCCTCCGCCGACTTGGCCGCCTACTCCGACGCTAATTAGGCTTGCTGCCCCGACACACGGCGCTCCACCTCCGGCTACCGCGTCTACCTCGGGCCTTCGCTTATATCGTGGTCGTCTAAACGACAACCCACGGTATCCCGCTCCAGCTCCGAGGCCGAGTATCGCGCTGTGGCCAATGCCATTGCCGAGTGTTTGTGGCTTCGCCAACTTCTCCAGGAGTTGCTCCTTGACGTGTCCAAGGCCACCATCGTCTACTGCGACAATGTCTCTACTGTCTACTGATGTCGCTTATTTCCCCAAAGAGGAAAGGATGATGCAGCACAGCTACGGCAGGTATTTCCCTCAGTTATGAAACCAAGGTATCAATCCAGTAGGAGAACCAAGCAACACTATGTAAACGGTACCTGCACACAAAGAACAAATACTTGCAACCCGACGCGTAAGAGGGGTTGTCAATCCCTCCACGGTAAAAAGATAGATAAATTTGTGGTACATTGGATAAATAGCTCTCAATAAAACGCAAAATAAAATAAGTAACAAAAAAGTGCAGCAAGGTATTTTTGGGTTTTTGGAATAATAGATCTGAAAACAAAAGCGAATAAAAATAGATCTCAAAGCAAATATGATAAAGAATAGACCCGGGGGCCTTAGATTTCACTAGTGGCCTCTCTCAAGAAAATATCACACGGTGGGTAAACAAATTACTGTTGGGCATTTGATAGAACATCGAATAATTATGACGATATCCAAGGCAATGATCAATATATAGGCATCACCTCCAAGATTAGTAGACCGACTCCTGCCTTCATCTACTACTATTACTCCACACATCGACCCCTATCCAGCATGCATCTAGTGTATTAAGTTCATGGAGAATCGGAGTAATGCAATAAGAATGATGACATGATGTAGACGAGATCTATTCATGTTGGAATAGACCCCATCTTGTTATCCTTAATAGCAGCGATACATGTGTGTCTTGCTACCCCTTCTGTCACTGGGAAAGAACACCGCACGATCGAACCCATCACAAAGCACCTCTTCCCATGGCAAGAAAAATCGATCTAGTTGGCCTAACTAAACCAAAGATTTGAAGAAGAAATACGAGGCTATAAATAATCATGCATATAAGAGATCAAAAGAAGACTCAAATAATATTCATGGATATAGATCTGATCATAAACTCAAAGTTCATCGGATCCCAACAAACACACCGCAAAAAAGAGTTACATCAAATAGATCTCCAAGATACCATTGTGTTGAGAATCAAAAGAGAGAGAGGAAGCCATCTAGCTACTGCCTACAGACCCGTAGGTCTATGATGAACTACTCACGCATCATCGGAGAGGCACCAATGAGGATGATGAACCCCTCCGTGATGGTGTCTAGATTGGATCTCGTGGTTCTGGAACTTGCGGCGGCTGGAATTGTGTTTTGTCGACTCCTTTAGGGTTTCTAGAATATTTGGGAATTTATAGGGCGAAGAGGCGGTGCGGGAGGCCACCAAGGTGGGCACAACCCACCAGGGCGCGCCCTGGGGGGTTGTGCTCCCCTCGGGCCTCCCCTCTGGTACTTCTTTGCCCATCTTGTGTCTTCTGGTCCAAAAAGATTCTCCAAAAAGTTTCGCAGCGTTTGGACTCTGTTTGGTACTGATATTCTGCGAAGTAAAGAAGAAGCAAAAAAACAGCAACTGGCACTGGGCACTATGTCAATAGGTTAGTCCCAAAAAATGATATAAAGTTGCTATAAATGATTGTAAAACATCCAAGAATGATAATATAACAGCATGGAACAAGCAAAAATTATAGATACGTTGGAGACGTATCAGCATCCCCAAGCTTAATTCCTACTCGTCCTCGAGTAGGTAAATGATTAAAATAGAATTTTTGATGTGGAATGCTGCCTAACATGTTCATCACATATTCTTTTCTTTTGTAGCATGGACATTGGACTTTTATATGGTTCAAAGCAATAGTCTAGTTTTGACATGAAGATTTCAATACTCAAGCATATCAACAAGGAACCGTGTCTTTCAAAATATCAACACTAAAGGAAGTTATCCCTAGCCCATCATGCTCAATCATTGATCCATTCATGAAACACACTCGCATATTAGCTACATCCAATGCTCAAGTATGATCATAGTGCCCCTTAGTTGGTGCTTTATAAGATAAGATGGAGACTCAAATAAAAATAAAATTTGCATAAAGTAAATAGATAGGCCCTTCGCAGAGGGAAGTAGGGATTTGTAGAGGTGCCAGAGCTCAAAGCTTAAATTGAGAGATATTTTTTTTTGAGAGGCATACTTTTCCCGTCAACGAAAACGACCGAGTAATTCCCAACACTTTCCGTGCTAGATATATCATAGGCGGTTCCCAAACAAAAAATAAAGTTTATTCCTTTTTCCACTATTCTTTCATATTCCACGGCTATCCGTATCCACGGGTACCATCCATAGCAACACTTTCCAAGGAATTTATTATTAGACAACATAAAGTAAATTTCTTTTTTCATTTTGGGACTGGGCATCCCTATTACTGCCGCACTCTCGTGCAATGACAAGTGAATAAACACTCATCTTGAGAATAACACATCTAGCATGGAAAATATTGGCCACCCCCTGCCGCTTCATGAGCGGTGCGGGCACACAAAAAGGAAATTTATTTTGAAAATTAGAGATGGCACATACAAATTTGCTTAGAATGGCATGGAAATACCGCATATAGGTAGGTATGGTGTACTCATATGGCAAAACTGGGTTTAAGGATTTTGGATGCACAAGTAGTATTTCTACTTAGTACAAGTGGAGGCTAGCAAAAAGATTGAGAAGCAACCAACCAAGAAATGAAAAATCACATAAGCGAGCATTAAGCATAACTAACACCGAATAATGCACCACAAGTAGGATATAACTTCATTGCATAACTATTGACTTTCGTGCTTGCATAGGGATTCACAAACCTTAACACCAATATTCTTACTAACGCATAATTACTCACCAACATGACGCACATATCTCTATCATCATATCTCAAAACTATTACAAAGAATCAAGTTTATTTTATCCAATGATCTTCATGAAAGTTTTTATTATATCCCTCTTGAATATCTATCACTTTGTGACTAGTTTCATATATTGCTATTGCTTTTGACAAGCTCAAACAAATCTAAGTGAAGAACATGAGCATAAAAATTTTTGTCTCTCAAAATAATATAAGTGAAGCATGAGAGAATTTCTTCAAAAATTTACTAACTCTCAAATAAATCTAAATGAAGCATGAGAGCATTTCTTCAAAAATATTAAAGCACACCGTGCTAAAAAAGATATAAGTGAAGCACTAGAGCAATTCCATAGCTCAAAAAATTTAAGTGAAGCATATAGAGCAATTCTAACAAATCATAGCATAATTTTGGCTCTCTCAAATAGGTGTATCCAGCAAGGGTACTTGTGAAAAACTAAAAAGCAAAACAAGCAAAGACTCATATAATACAAGACGCTCCAAGCAAAACTCATGATATGTGACGAATAAAAATATAGCTCCAAGTAAAATACCGATGGTCGTTAGAAGAAAGAGGGGATGCCTTCCGGGGCATCCCCAAGCTTAGTTGCTTGGTTCTCCTTGAATATTAACTTGGGGTGCCATGGGGCATCCCCAAGCTTAGGCTCTTCTCACTACTTATTCCTTCATCCATCGTGATCTCACCCAAAAGTTGAAAACTTCAATCACACAAAACTTAACAAAACCTTCGTGAGACCCGTTAGTATAAGAAAACCAATCTTTAATTTAAGTACTGTAGAAAACCCATTCAAATTTTGTTATTGCATTATATCCACTGGATTCTAACTTTACCATGGCTTATACCACCTGATACAATCCATAGATTCATCAAAATAAGCACACAATGCAAAGAAAACAAATGTGACGCCCACGGCTTAATCGTGCACTAATCATACACACAAATGCACACGATCAAGCCTAAGGACTCACGGGAAGATATCACAACACAACTCTAAAACATAAATAAGGCATACAAGCAATACATTACAAGCCAGGGCCTCGACGGCTCGAATACATAGCTCGATGGCATACAAGCGTCAGCAGAAGCATCAGATATCTGAGTACAGATATAAAAGAGAAACAGAAAGGCCTTTGGAAAGGTGGGGCATAACAAAACACTACGATCGAAAGGCGTAGGCCTCCTGCCTAGGACCCTCCGTTCCTACTCCTGGACGTCGGCCAACTTGTGGAAGGATCCACTCTCGGGGAAGTAGTGGAAGTCATCGGCGGGGCAGCTGTCTCAGGGGCTCCGTCAGCTGGTTGCATCAAAAGGGATATATGGGGAAAAAGAAAGCAAAGCAACCGTGAGTACTCATCCGAAGTACTCAGCAAGCAAGGATCTACACTACATATGCAACATTATCAAAGGAAGGCTGTATATGTGGACTGGGCTGTAGAAATGCCAGAATAGAGGGGAAAACCTAGTCCTATCGAAGACTAGCATCTTCAGCGGTCTTGCAGCATTAGAAGAGAGTAGAACAGTACAATATAAGGTAGCAGTAATGATATCAACCTCACCCAGAGATCCTTTCTCGACTCCCTACGAGAAAGCAATCCCAGAGCCATACAGTCATCAACCTCGTCCTGAGATCCCTTCTCGACTCCCTGCGAGAAGCAATCCCAGAGCCATATATCTGGGTATCATCTCACGGTCTAGTTGTGTCGATCGGGATACAACTCCGAGTGTCCTTTACCGTAGGACTGGCTATCGATAGAAGTTTTCTATCCTGCAGCGGTGCACCAACTTACCCAACACGCTCGATTAACTCCGGTCAGACACACTTTCCTGGGTCATGCCCAGCCTCGGCCAAATGATACACCGCAGCCCGACCTACAGCTCAGCAAAGAGGTCCCCGCCGGTCTACATCCTAAGCGCTCAGGGGTCTTGGGCCATCGCCCTGTGCACTCCGGGTCGTTGCGAGCAGGGTGAAGCCAGGCACCAGGAGGGCGCCGGTCCGTCCCGGCCGCAAGGCTGAACTAGACGTCTGACAGAGCTTTTGGCTGATGCTACGATGCAGAACGCCCATACTATGCCCATGTGATGGTTAGTGCTATCAGGCCAGAGGCCTGCTCGGATCAAATATCCAAATCGTTAGTGGACTAGGGCTTGCGGTAACGAGCAGAGACTCACGAAAGATGTGACCCCATCGCCCCGTCTCGAGGACTTGCGGTAAGGGCCAAGAATGCCCGGCCGCGCCTCGTATTCATCACTCGGGCACCATCTAGGTCAACCCGTCTCCACAACACTCGCCACTTAGGCTCACGCGGGTACCCCTCAGGGTCGACCCGCCTATCCAAGTAACAGTGTAAAGTCCAAGTATCCGTGTGTCCATAACATCAGAGGAATCCGAGGTATCACCCTCGTGGAATTCCCACTCGATGTATCCGTCAAGGTGAACTCGGAGGAATCACCCTCGCTGGGTTCACACTTGTGGTGTTGTACGACGGCGTCGTTATCGGAAGCGGTGAAGGAGGAATCACCCTCGATGACCACGACCGAACAGCTTCTCTACAGAGTTAACATCATAAGTGCTACAAGAGGTTTCACCCTCGGCACTTGATAGTAATGCTGCAGTGTCGTTACAACTAAGGGGGGGTGATGTGCGGTGCCGGGGCCTGGTCTTCAATCCCGTTGATCGGGTCTTCGGATAATCCAGCGGGGCAGTCGGGATAAGTAGGGTCACTGATAGGTCTCTACCCAGCCTATACTAAGCAGTTTAGGATAAGCAAGTAAGGTTTCAACAGCAGGTTACCATAAACAGGCTATGCATCGGAGTAGGTAAAGCAGTAGCAGCAGCAATTCTAATGCAAGCATGAGAGAGAAAGAATAGGCGATATCGGTATGCTCAAAAGGGGGGTGCTTGCCTGGTTGCTCGGCGGCAAGGGCAAGGTTGTCAACGGTGTCTTCGGTCTCCGGAGCTGCGGCGGTACCGGGAACTACGTCGGGGTCTAACGAGAGAGAAGAGGGGGAGGAAACAGTATAAATACACAGCAAACATGAGCAACACAATGTACGACATGACAATATGCAGTGCCGGGTGTGTCCTAACGTATGGTTGCACATCACCAGGGAAGGGGGAATCCATCCGGGAATGTTTTCCCGATTCCGGACATTTGTCAGACAGATGACCGGAGGGGAACGGTTCCAAGTTCAGATAATTAGGAACATGTGACGGACGAACGGACTGCTTATTCGGATTCGTCTCGTCGATCTGAGCAACTTTCATGTACAAAGTTTTTCGATCTGAGCTACGGACTAATTTCTATGATTTTCTAAAGTTTTATTGATTTTCTAGAATTTATTTAATTATTTAAATTTGAATTATCCAGAATAGTGTTTGGGTGATGTCAGCATGACGTAGAGCTGACATCAGCAGGTCAACTGGTCGGTTGACCAGTCAAACCTGACAGGTGGGTCCCACCGGGACCCACATGTCAGCCTCTGTAACTAATTAACAGGGTTAATTTAAACTAAACTAATTAAACAGAGGGGGGCCCACCTGTCATAGGGTGTTTAGTTAACAAATTAATTAATTTAATTTAATTAATCATCAGGTTAATTAGAGAGGGGGGCCCACCTGTCAGCACAGTTGACCAAGTCAACTGGTCAACAGGCTCCCCTGGGCCCACTGGTCAGCGACCCAGCGGGGTGGCCCTAGGGTGCCACGTAGGCGGCCAGGTCAGCATCATCGCCGGAGCAACTCCGGCGACCTCGTTTCACGGCGGCGCACATCGGGCGACGGTCGGAAATCGCACACAGGGGGCGTCCAGACCTGGCGTTTGGCTTGTTCGGTTGCGGGGCGAACTCGCGCGTTGAACGGCGGTGGCGGCAGAGGCTGGGGGTGGCCGGAGCTGGACGGAGCAGCGATGGTAGGCGGCGGCCGGAATCGGACGAGGACGGAGCCGGGGCTAGGGGATAAGGCGAGAGGCGCGGGTTGGCTCTACGGGTCCCTTGGAGCCCCAGGAGCACGGGTTCGAGCTCGCTTTTGAGCTCAGGGGACCGAGGCCGCGACGGTGAGGCAAGCTGCAGCGGCGAGCTCTCGAACGCAGTGGCGGGACTAGCTACGGCACGGGAGAGAGCGAACTGGAGGAAGGAGGAGAAGCGGAAGCTTACAGCATGGCTCACGGTGGCCCTTGATGGGATTAGTAGCTGCAGACGGGCTCGAGCTCGTCGGAATCACGCCGGAGATGCAGAAGAGGGGCGGAGCTCGATGCGGTCACGGCAGGGCTTCTCCGACTCCGGCTGGTAGGCGTGGGCGACGTGGTCGACCACGGCGCTCCTCCCAGACACGGTGGTAGCCCACGGGGACGCCGGTGGCCACGGTAGTGGCGGGGCGACGGCAGCATCGGCCTCCGAAGAAACGGAAGGGGGCGAGTGAGAGAGGGAGCTATGGCGTCTAGGGTTTATCCAACGCATCGCAGGGGTCCTTAACCGAGCGGGGCAGGGCGCGTGTGGCTCGCTGTCGACAGAGGAGAAGGGGGGCGGGGCGGCGAGCGCGGCAGAGGCGACAGCAGCTCGGGGAGGAGCAGTAGGAGGGAGGAGAGAGAAAATGGGCCGGGCCGGCTCCTGTGCGGCTGTGGGCTTAAGTGCACAGGGGCACTTTTCCAATTCCATTTTATTTATTTTCTGTTTTTCTTTTCTTTTCTGTTTTGCCTTTTAATTTCATTCCAAAAGACTTTTGTAAAATATGAGACTTAGTCCAATAATAACAGTGCATTATAAGCCACTGTTATAAAAAGGTTTTGAGTCCAAATGTTTTCTTTTGGATTTTGTTTAAATAAAAAGGTATTAAATAATTCTATTTTGGTACTGTTTATTGTTGTTAGGGTCATTCATTTAATTTGATTAATGTTGCTATTATTTTTATAAATGCCCCTGAATTATTTGCAATATGATGAACATTTTAGTTCTAGGTCTTGAGCAACTTTTATTTTCACTTTAAGTTTGAATTTAAATTTGAATTTGAATTTGAAAAGAGATATGATACTAATGATGATTAAGCACTGTTGATCATGATGACATGGCATAATCAAAAGGGTGATCACTGTAGCTTAATACATGGGGTGTTACAAATCTCCTCCACTAACAAGAATTCTCGTCCCGAGAATTAAGAGGTAGAAGGAAAAAGTTCGGGGTATTCCGCACGAAGATTATCTTCGCGTTCCCAAGTGGCTTCATCTTCAGTATGATTTGACCACTGCACTTTGAGGAACTTGGTAACCTTCTGACGGGTCCGACGTTCAGCTTCATCGAGAATGCGGATCGGATGCTCCTTATAAGAAAGATCATCATGCAATTCGAGCATCTCATGATCCACAGCTCGGTGCGGAGATTCCTTGAAGCATTTACGAAGTTGCGACACATGGAAGACGTTGTGGATATGAGAGAATTGCGATGGCAATTCCAATTTATATGCCACCTGACCATGTCTAGCAATAATGCGGACAGGACCAATGTAGCGCGGAGCTAACTTGCCCTTGATTCCAAAACGGTGAGTGCCCTTCATAGGGGTGACTCGCAGATAAGCTTGATCACCAGGTTGATAAGTCAAACCCCATCGTTTGCGATCATAGTTGCTCTTCTGGCGGTCCTGAGCCGCCTTGAGATTTTCCCGAACAATGCGGACTTGCTCTTCAGCATGTTGGATAATATCCGGACCCACGAGCGGTCGTTCCCCAGTTTCTGACCAATTCAGAGGGGTTTGACACTTACGTCCATAGAGTACTTCGAAGGGGGCCATCTTCAAACTGGCTTGAAAGCTGTTGTTGTAAGAGAATTCGGCATATGGAAGAGATTCTTCTCACTTCTTACCGAAAGAAATAACACAAGCCCGAAGCATGTCTTCAAGCACCTGATTGACTCGCTCGACTTGGCCTTGGGATTGGGGGTGATAAGCTGAACTCCAGGTAATATGAGTTCCCATAGCTTCTTGGAAACTTTCCCAGAACTTTGAGGTGAATAGACCGCCACGGTCCGAACTGATCTCCTTCGAAATACCGTGGAGTGAAACAATTCTGGAGATATATAACTCTGCTAACTGACTAGCAGTGATCGTCTCCTTGACAGGCAGAAAGTGTGCAACTTTAGAAAGTTGGTCGACGACGACAAGAATAGCATTGTGTCCCTTCTGTGATCTGGGAAGTCCTGTAATGAAATCCATCTGAACCTTATCCCATTTCCACAAAGGAATAGGAAGTGGTTGCAGAATTCCAGCAGGCTTCTGATGTTCTGCTTTAACGCGACGACACACATCACATTCAGCAACATATCGAGCAATATTCTGCTTCATTTTTTACCACCAATACCTTTGACGAAGATCATGATACATCTTGGTGCTACCCGGATGAATAGACAGCGGGGTATCATGTGCCTCCTTCATGACCTTGTCGGTCATAAGCTCGAAGCGAGGTACGACAATGCGGTTTCTGAAATACAAGGTTCCATCTTCAGACAGCGAGAAATCCCTGTACTTTTCAAGGTGAAGGTCTTTCTTCATCAGATCAACTTTAGCATCTTTAGCTTGTGCATTCTTAACAGCTTTCTCGAGATCTGGTTGTATCACAAGGTTATTAAGAGAACCCTGTGGAACAATAAGCAGATTCAGCTTGCACAGTTCTTCAAAAAGACGAGGTTGAGCTCGCCTAACCATGAGGTTGTCGCAATAGGACTTGCGGCTTAAGGCATCAGCCATCACGTTAGCCTTGCCAGGGGTATAGGAAATACCCAAATCATAGTCCGCAATGGCCTCCATCCATCTTTGCTGACGGAGGTTTAGAGATGGTTGAGTGAACAAGTACTTCAGACTTTTATGATCCGTGTATATCTCGCAACGATTACCGAGAAGGTAATGTCGCCACAACTGCAGTGCATAGATGACAGTAGGTAGTTCTAGATCATGTACCGGATAATTTTCTTCATGTGGGCGCAACTGTCGAGAGCCGTAAGCAATCACCTTATGCTCTTGCATTAGGACATAGCCTAATCCTTCATAGGATGCATCACAATAAATCACAAAATCTTTGCGGGAATCTGGAGGAGCAAGTACTGGGGCAGATGTTAGCTTGTCTTTGAGTGTTTGAAAACTTTCTTGACATTTGTCTGTCCATTCAAACTTAACGCCCTTGTGAAGCAGATCAGTCAAAGGCTTAGCAATCTTAGAAAAATTCTCGACAAATCGACGGCAATAGCTTGCAAGGCCGAGAAAACTTCTCACTTGCTTGACGTTCTTCGGAGGTGTCCAGTCAAGAATAGCCTGAACTCGTTCTGGGTTAACAGCAATTCCATCCTTGGAAATCACATGACCAAGGTAGGTTACTTCAGAAAGGCAGAATTCACATTTGGAGTATTTGGCATACAACTGGTGTTCTCGGAGCCTTTCCAGTACAAGACGGAGGTGTTCGGCATGTTCTTCTTTATTCTTAGAATAGACCAAAATATCATCCAGATATACCACGACGAATTTGTCGAGGTAATCCATGAAGATGTAATTCATCAGACGGGAGAATGTAGCTGGAGCATTTGTTAAGCCAAATGACATTACAGTGTACTCATAAGAACCATAGCGAGTAACAAATGCAGTCTTTGGAATATCCTCTTCACGAACACGGATTTGATGATATCCCAACCTCAAGTCGAGTTTAGAAAACACCGACGATCCAGCAAGTTGATCATACAAATCATTGATCCAAGGAAGTGGATATTTATTCTGAATTGTGGCTTGGTTAATGGGCCGATAATCCTGAACCAATCGGTTAGTTCCATCCTTCTTCTTAACGAAGAGTGAAGGTGCTCCCCAAGCAGAGGAACTGGGGCGGATGAAACCCTTCTTAAGTGACGTGTCGATTTCTTCCTTGAGCTCAAGAAGGTGGTGCGGAGGCATTTTATAAGGACGCTTCGCAATAGGAGTAGTGCCAGGCTTCAAGTCGATGACGAACTCAACAGCTCTAGCAGGGGGTATTCCTGGAAGTTCTTCTGGAAAGACATCTTGAAAATCACGAACAACTGGAATGTTCTCAATGCTTTCAAGAGGTGAGGCATTCAATGCATTCAGAACATATATCTGGCTCTCAGCATCCTGAGCTATTCGGGCTGAGTAATTGATCACCTGACCAGAAGGGTGTGTGAGCTGGACTGTCTTAGTAGCACAGTCAATCAAAGCATTATGGGCTGTCAACCAGTCCATCCCGAGTATGATGTCTATGTCAGAAGGTCCAAGAGCAATAAGGGAAGCAGAAAACATAAACCCTTCAATTTTTATCTGATTGTTGTGACTTACCATCTTGGTTTGCCACCTGGAATGGGGAGTGATAATCTCTAATGGAGTGGGTAATGAGCTCATAGCTAACCCATGTATTTGTGCAAATTGCTGGGACACAAAGGAATGTGATGCCCCGAAATCAAAGAGAACAGAAGCTGCAACTGAATTAACTGGCAGAGTTCCCATCACGATTTTAGGTGACTCACGAGCTTCTCCCATTTTGACATGAGTGACCTGGCCACGACCCATACCAAGCAGCCTGGCCTTACGACTTCTGGAATGATGGGTTCGATGGCCCTTCGTACGACCATCAGGAGGACGTGGTGCAGCCTGAGGAGAAGCCATGGCATTGGACTGTCCTCCCTGAATCGTTAGCTGTCTCGGTGGTGGAGGCAGGCGAGGTGCAACATAAGACGGCCTTGGTGTTGGAGCAGGTCGATGATGAACATTGTGTGGGATCCAGACTCGACGTTTCTGAACAGGCTGACCCGAGATTGAGCCAGCTTCATGAGTGCACTTGAGCGACTCTTGGTGTTTAGTCAGAGCAGTCTCAACTTGCAAAGTTTGGCTGACAAACGTTGCGAAGTCTGCAAAATCAAGGACAGCAAGTGCGAGGTTTATATCCGTACGCAGTCCTTCATGGAATTTCTCCTTCTTGCGGGCGTCAGTGCAGACATCATCTTCAGCATAGCGGGATAATTCAAGAAATTTCCTCTGATATTCATCCACAGTCATTGTGCCCTGTTAGAGTTTGCGGAACTCCTGCTTCTTCTGGTCCATCAGACCTTGAGGAATGTACCGTGCACGAAAAGGACTGAAATTCCTGCCAAGGGGTTACAGTCTCTGTAGGCAACATACCCTTGTGGGTTTCCCACCATTGAGCAGCGGGACCCTTCAAGTGGAATGTCGCAAAGGTGACATAACTGTCAGGGGCAACATTAGCTGACTCCATCTTAAACAGGATGTCACGAAGCCAATCATCAGCATCCATAGGATTGGAGGAGTTGCGGAAAACGGATGGATTGAGGCGCACAAATTCTGGCAGAGAGATCGGTCCAGGCTCTTGACGAGCATCGTTGCGTTCCGAACGTTTTACCAGACTCTCGTTGAGCTGACGGTTCAATTCAAACTGTTGCATCATTGCGGCAATATAGGGTGGAGGTGGAGGATCGTGAGCCATCTTGCCAAATCAACAGGGGCAGTTTAGCAAGCAAAATTGCAGGTGTAAGAGGTCATTCATGATGTAGCATGAGTAACGAACAAGGAGGCATCAGGTGCATATTAGTAGTCATTAAAGACATACAGAACGATGCACGGAGTTGGTCACAAACGGCGGTAGGAGTTCGGAAATGCACGCGGCTAGACAAACTAGGCGGCGCGTAGGCACACGGTAAGGAAGCACACAACGTGACATAGCAAAGGCTACATCAATGTCGGAGAAAACTGTTGGGGCGAGGAATCTGCAAGTGATAACACAAGGTGCCCTCGATAAGAGGATCCTGCAAACAGAACCTGGCCCGCAATCTTGAAGGAAGGGGGGAAATTTTCAGAACACCGGGTGGATGTGATCACGAGAACCTACTGTTGGAGTTAGTAAAGTTTAACCCGAGTAGAAGAGAGATCAGAGTCCCAGAGTATAGACGAGGAATAAAAGATACTAATACAACCCAATTGGCGACGTGGGCCCGTAAGCCACACCGCCAAGTTAGTAAAACAGTTTTCGGCTACTAGACTCAACTTCGGCTAAGGAGTAGGAAAGGGGGGGTCCCTATAGTCAGTCGGCTCTGATACCAACTTGTGACGCCCCCGGCTTAATCGTGCACTAATCATACACACAAATGCACACGATCAAGCCTAAGGACTCACGGGAAGATATCACAACACAACTCTAAAACATAAATAAAGGCATACAAGCAATATATTACAAGCCAGGGCCTCGAGGGCTCGAATACATAGCTCGATGGCATACAAGCATCAGCGGAAGCATCAGATATCTGAGTACAGATATAAAAGAGAAACAGAAAGGCCTTTGGAAAGGCGGGGTATAACAAAACACTATGATCGAAAGGCGTAGACCTCCTGCATAGGACCCTCCGTTCCTACTCCTGGACGTCGGCCAACTTGTGGAAGGATCCACTCTCGGGGAAGTAGTGGAAGTCGTCGGCGGGGCAGCTGTCTCAGGGGCTTCATCAGCTGGTTGCATCAAAAGGGATATATGGGGAAAAAGAAAGCAAAGCAACCGTGAGTACTCATCCGAAGTACTCAGCAAGCAAGGATCTACACTACATATGCAACATTATCAAAGGAAGGTTGTATATGTGGACTGGGCTGCAGAAATGCCAGAATAGAGGGGAAAACCTAGTCCTATCGAAGACTAGCATCTTCAGCAGTCTAGCAGCATTAGAAGAGAGTAGAACAGTACAATATAAGGTAGCAGTAATGATATCAACCTCACCCAGAGATCCTTTCTCGACTCCCTGCGAGAAAGCAATCCCAGAGCCATACAGTCATCAACCTCGTCCTGAGATCCCTTCTCGACTCCCTGCGAGAAGCAATCCCAGAGCCATATATCCGGGTATCATCTCACGGTCTAGTTGTGTCGATCGGGATACAACTCCGAGTGTCCTTTACCGTAGGACTGGCTATCGATAGAAGTTTTCTTCCCTGCAGGGGTGCACCAACTTACCCAACACGCTCGATTAACTCCGGCCGGACACACTTTCCTGGGTCATGCCCGGCCTCGGCCAAACGATACACCGCAGCCCTACCTACAGCTCAGCAGAGAGGTCCCCGCCGGTCTACATAGTAAGCGCTCAGGGGTCTGGGGTGTGACGCCCCCGGCTCAATCATGCACTAATCATACATGCAAATGCACACGATCAAGCCTAAGGACTCACGGGAAGATATCACAACACAACTCTAAAACATAAATAAAGTCATACAAGCTTTATATTACAAGCCAGGGGCCTCGAGGGCTCGAATACATAAGCTTGCGAACAAGCGTCAGCGGAAGCATCAGATATCTGAGTACAGATATTAAAAGAGAAACAGAAAGGCCTTTAGAAAGGAGGGGCAAAATAAAACACTACGATCGAAAGGCGTAGGCCTCCTGCCTGGGACCCTCCGATCCTACTCCTGGTCGTCAGTCAACTCGTAGTAGTATCCATCCTCTGGGTAGTAGTAGTCGATCGACGGGGCATCTGTCTCAGGGGGCTCCGCCCTCTGGTCACGACAAACTGATAAGGGGAGAAAAGAAAAACAAAGCAACCGTGAGTACTCAGAAGTACTCAGCAAGCAAGGATCTACACTACATATGCAACATTTTCAAAGTGAGGCTGTATATGTGGACTGGGCTGCAGAAATGCCAGAATAGAGAGAAGGCCTAGTCCTATCGAAGACTAGCATCTTCAGCGGTCTTGCAGAAATAGAAGAGGGTAGAACAGTATAATATAATGTGGCAGTATCATTAAGTCTCAACCTCACCCAGAGATCCTTTCTCGACTCCCTGCGAGAAAGCAATCCCAAAGCCATACAGTCATCAACCTCGTCCGGAGATCCCTTCTCGACTCCCTGCGAGAAGCAATCCCAGAGCCATAGTATCCAGGTCTCATATCATGTTCTAGCAGTATCGATCGGGATACAACTCCGAGTGTCCTTTACCGTAGGACCGGCTATCGATAGAAGTTTTCTTCCCTGCAGGGGTGCAGCAACTTACCCAACACGCTCGATTAACTCCGCCCGGACACACTTTCCTGGGTCATGCCCGGCCTCGGTCAAACGACACACCGCAGCCCTACCTATAGCTCAGCAGAGAGGTCCCCGCCGGTCTACATCCTAAGCACTCAGGGGTCTTGGGCCATCGCCCTGTGCACTCTGGGTCGTTGTGTGCAGGGTGGATACCAGCACTGCCTCGGAGGGTCGGTACGATCCGACCGTGCCGCAATGCTGAACTGGATGTCTGACAGAACTGTCGGCTGATGCTATGATGCAGAACGCCCATACTATGCCCACGTGATGGTTAGTGCTATCAGGCTAGAGACCTGCTCGGATCAAATATCCAAATCGTTAATGGACTAGGGATTGCGGTAACGAGCAAAGACTCACGAAAGATGTGACCCCGTCGCCCCGTCTCGAGGACTTGCTGCAAGGGTTAAGAATGCCTGGCCGCGCCTCGTATTCAGCACTCGGGCACCATACAGGCAACCCGTCTTCACAACACTCGCCACTTAGGCGCACGCGGGTACCCCTCAGGGTCGACCCGCCTTTCCAAGTAATCAACAGTACAGTCCAAGTATCCGTGTGTCCATAACATCAGGGGAATCTGAGGTATCACCCTCGTTTGATTTCCCACTCGATGTATCCGTCAAGGTGAACTCGTAGGAATCACCCTCGCTGGGTTCACACTTGAGGTGTTGTACGACAGTGTCGTTACCGGAAGTGGTGAAGGAGGAATCACCCTCGATGACCATGACCGAATAGCTACTCTACAGAGTTAACATCATAAGTGCTACAAGAGGTTTCAACCTCGGCACTCGATAGTAACGCTACAGTGTCGTTACAACTAAAGGGGGTGATGTGCGGTGTCGGGGCCTGGTCTTCAATCCCGTTGATCGGGTCTTCGAATAATCCAGCGGGGCGGTTGGGACTAGTGGGTTCACTGATAGGTCTCTACCCAGCCTATACTAAGCAGTTTAGGTTATGCAGGTAATTATCAACAGCAGGTTACAGTAAACAGGCTATGCATCAGAATAGGTAAAGCGGCATCAGCAGCAATTCTAATGCAAGCATGAGAAATAGAATGGGCGATATCGGGATGATCAAAAAGGGGGGCTTGCCTGGTTGCTCGGCGACAGGGGCAAGGTCGTCAATGGTGTCTTCGGGATCCGGAGCTGCGTCAGTACCGGGAACTGTGTCGGGGTCTAGCAAGAGAGAAGAGGGGGAGGAAATAGTATAAATATAGAACAAACATAAGCAACACGGAGCAGGCCATGCTAACGTGCAGTGCAGGGTTGCCTGAAGACATGTCCAAGTCATTTGGTTATTTTAGGAATTTGTTTGGAATTATTTTTTAAGGTCATACACTATTCATTTATCTGAAACAGGCAAAAAGTTGCATGTTCAGATAGTTAGAGGCATCCCACAGGTATGTGGGTAGCGTATTCGGATCCGTCTCATTTTTCTGATCATTTCTCATATATAAATTATTTTCATCGGAGTTACGGATTAAAAGATATGATTTTCTAAAGTTTTATTGATTTTCTAGAATTTATTTAATTATTTAAATCAACATTATCCGAAACAGTAGCAGGGTGATGTCACTGTGATGTAATGCTGACGTCAGCAGGTCAACTGGTCGGCTGACCAGTCAAACCAGACAGGTGGGACCCACATGTCATAGACTGTGACATTAACAGTGGGGTTAAAATTAACTAACTGGGTTAATTAGTGGGTGAGCCCCAGCAGTCAGTGACTGATTAGTGTTTAAACTAATTAATTAACTAATTAACAGATTTTCTAGTTAATTAAATCAGTTTAACCAAGTGGGGCCCGCATGTCAGCGAGACAGGGCGGCCACGTCAGCTGTTGACCTGGTCAACAGGTCAACTGGGGCCCGCGGGGCCCCACAGTCAGTGGCCCAGGAGCGGGGCCCATCGGGGCCAGGTCAGCACCGGCCGTCGGAGCTCTCCGGCGAGCCCCGACGTGGTGGCTCAACTCCGGCGAGCTCGGAAACGGCGCACAGGGCATCATTTGCGACGCGGTTGGCGGCTGTCGAACGGGGAGACGACGCCGCATCGATCTAGGGCACTAGCATGAGGCGGGGCAGTCGGAGATGAGCGCTGCGACGGCAATGGCGGACGGCGGTGTTGGGGCGAGACGGCGAACGGCATTGCAGCGCGCGTGCGAGCGAGCCAATAGGCTAGGCGTGGCCTACGCGGTGCAGTGAGTGCGATGGCCACGGGCACGGGGCCCAAAGGTCGTCGGGGACACGTCGACGACGTGCACAGGCGGCGGTGGGTTCGGGCACGGCGAAACCTAGCGCTACAAGCCACGGAGGGCCGTGAGGGGAGAGGGGGAAGGAGCAGGAGCTCACAGCGGGGTGTAGCCGGTCAAAGTGGGCTCGGGGGAGGTTTGGAGTAGCCGGAATCGGCGACGGAGTGCGGCGGCGATCCGAGGAGGAAGAAGACGGCGTGGAGGCGATGCAATGGCTCCGGGCTTCGGCTCGTTTGCGCGGTCGAAGGAGGCGACGATGGCGAGCACCGTGGACATGTCGGGGTGGCGAGAGGGGCACGGCGGCCGTGGCTACGCCGGAGCCATGGCGGCGGTGGCGCTCGGGTGAGGGAGGAGCAGAGGAAGGAGAGGGAGAGTAGTGGCTAGGGTTAGCCAGAGGGGTCGAGGGGGGTCCTTATCCCCTCCAGGGGCGCGCGGTGGCCGCTGTCGACGCAGGAGAGGGGGGGCCAGGTGCGGCGAGCGCGCGCGCACCAGGTGCTCGACAGCGAGACCCGGGCGTGAGCAGTACGAAGAGGACGAGCGGGGTGGGCTGGGCCGGCCACTGTGCTGGCTTAGGCCCAGCACAGTGGGCCTTTTTCCTTTTTTTTTGTTTTCTGTTTCTTTTTCTGCTTTTCTTTATTCCTTTTTCTGTTTTGTAAATATTTAGGCACCCAAATGACTTTTGTAAAAATTGTGACCTGGTCCGCAAATCACAGGGCATTGTATACCAACGCAATAAAATGGTTTGGTGTCCATATCTTTTTATTTGAATTTTCTTTAATTGAAAATGGATTAAATAGTGCAGTTTTGCTACTGTTAGAGTCTCTTAATTAATTTATTATTTGTTGGTTACAATTTTAGAATGGTCTCTGGAATAATTGCCATTTAATGAACAATTTAGTTTTTATGTTGGACAACTTTTATTTTCCACTTTTAGTTTGAATTTCTATTTGAATTTGAATTTGGAATAAGATATGATCCAAGTGATGATTAAGCACTGTTGATCACGATGACATGGCATTATCAAAATGGGATTACTGTGGCTAACCACTGGGGGTGTTACAAATCTCCTCCACTAACAAGAATTCTCGTCCCGAGAATTAAGAGGTAGAAGGAAAAAGTTCGGGGTATTCCGCACGAAGATTATCCTCGCGTTCCCAAGTGGCTTCATCTTCAGTATGATTTGACCACTGAACTTTGAGGAAGTTGGTAACTTTCTAGCAGGTTCGACGTTCAGCTTCATCGAGGATGCGGATCGGATGTTCCTTATAAGAAAGATCATCATGCAATTTGAGCATTTCGTGATCCACAGCTCGGTGCGGAGATTCCTTGAAGCATTGACGAAGTTGCGACACATGGAATACGTCGTGGATATGAGAGAATTGCGGCGGCAATTCCAATTTATAAGCCACTTGACCACGTCTAGCAATTATGCGGAAAGGACCAATGTAGCGTGGAGCTAACTTGCCCTTGATTCCAAAACGGTGAGTGCCCTTCATAGGAGTGACACGTAGATAAGCTTGATCACCAGGTTGATAAGTCAAACCCCATCGTTTGCGATCATAGTTGCTCTTCTGGCGATCCTGAGCCGCCTTGAGATTTTCCCGAACAATACGGACTTGTTCTTCGGCGTGTTGAATAATATCCGGACCCACGAGCGGTCGTTCCCCAGTTTCTGACCAATTCAGAGGGGTTCGACACTTACGTCCATAGAGTACTTCGAAGGGAGCCATTTTCAAGCTGGCTTGATAGCTGTTGTTATATGAGAATTCCGCATAAGGAAGAGATTCTTCCCATTTCTTACCGAACGATATAACACAAGCCCGCAACATGTCTTCAAGCACTTGATTAACTCGTTCGACTTGGCCTTGGGATTGGGGGTGATAAGCTGAACTCCAGGTAATATGAGTTCCCATAGCTGTTTGGAAACTTTCCTAGAACTTTGAAGTGAAAAGACCGCCACGGTCCGAACTGATCTCCTTCGGAATACCGTGGAGTGATACAATTCTGGAGATATACAACTCTGCTAGCTGACTAGCAGTGATAGTTTCTTTGATAGGCAGAAAGTGTGCAACTTTAGAGAGTTGGTCGACGACGACAAGAATAGCATCGTGACCCTTCTGTGACCTGGGGAGTCCTGTAATGAAATCCATCTGAACCTTATCCCATTTCCATAGAGGAATAGGCAGTGGTTGCAGAATTCCAGCTGGTTTCTGATGTTCTGCTTTAACGCGACGACACACATCACATTCAGCAACATAACGAGCAATGTCCTGCTTCATTTTAGACCACCAGTACCTTTGACGGAGATCTCGATACATCTTCGTGCTACCCGGATGAATAGACAGCGGGGTATCATGTGCCTCCTTCATGACTTTGTCAGTCATGAGTTCGAAGCGAGGTACGACGATGCGGTTTCTGAAATACAAGGTTCCATCTTCAGACAGCGAGAAATCCCTGTACTTTACAAGGTGAAGGTCTTGCTTCATCAGATCAATTTCAGCATCTTTAGCTTGCGCATCCTTAACAGCTTTCTCAAGATCTGGTTGTATCACAAGGTTATTAAGAGAACCCTGTGGGACAATACGGAGATTCAGCTTGCACAGTTGTTCAAAAAGACGAGGTTGAGCTCGCCTAACCATGAGGTTGTCGCAATAGGACTTGCGGCTTCAGGCATCAGCCATCACATTAGCCTTGCCAGGGGTATAGGAAATACCCAAATCATAGTCCGCAATGGCCTCCATCCATCTTTGCTGACGGAGGTTTAGAGATGGTTGAGTGAACAAGTACTTCAGACTTTTATGATCCGTGTAGATCTCGCAACGATTACCGAGAAGGTAATGTCGCCACAACTGCAATGCATAGATCACAGCAGCTAGTTCTAGATCATGTACCGGATAATTCTCTTCATGTGGGCGCAACTCACGAGAGCCATAAGCAATCACTTTACGCTCTTGCATTAGGACACAGCCTAATCCTTCACGGGATGCGTCACAATAAATCACAAAGTCTTTGCGGGTATCTGGAGGAGATAGTACTGGGGCAGATGTCAGCTTGTCTTTGAGTGCTTGAAAACTTTCCTGACATTTTTCTGTCCATTCAAATTTAACACCCTTGTGAAGCAGATCAGTCAGGGGCTTAGCAATCTTGGAAAAGTTCTCGACAAATCGACGGCAATAGCTTGCAAGGCCAAGAAAACTTCTCACTTGCTTGACATTCTTCGGAGGAGTCCAGTCAAGAATAGCCTGAACTCGTTCTGGGTTAACGGCAATGCCATCTTTGGAAATCACATGACCAAGGTAAGTTACTTCAGAAAGCCAGAATTCACATTTGGAATACTTGGCATACAACTGGTGTTCTCGGAGCCTTTCCAGTACAAGACGGAGGTGTTCAGCATGTTCTTCCTTATTCTTCGAATATACCAGAATATCATCCAGATATACCACGACAAACTTGTCGAGGTAATCCATGAAGATGTAATTCATCAGACGGGAGAATGTGGCTGGAGCATTTGTTAGGCCAAATGACATGACAGTGTACTCGTAGGAGCCATAACGAGTAACAAATGCAGTCTTGGGAATATCCTCTTCACGAACACGGATCTGATGGTAACCCAACCTCAAATCAAGTTTAGAGAATACTGAGGAACCGGCAAGTTGATCATACAAATCATTGATCCGAGGAAGCGGATATTTGTTCTGGATTGTTGCTTGGTTGATAGGTCGGTAATCCTGAACCAACCGGTTAGTTCCATCCTTCTTCTTAACGAAGAGTGAAGGTGCTCCCCAAGCAGAGGAACTAGGGCGGATGAAACCTTTCTTAAGTGACGTGTCAATTTCCTCCTTAAGTTCAAGAAGATGATGCGGAGGCATCTTATAAGGACGCTTCGCAATAGGGGTAGTGCCAGGTTTCAAGTCGATGACAAACTCAACAGCTCTAGCAGGGGGTATTCCTGGAAGTTCTTCTGGAAATACATCTTGAAAATCACGAACAACTGGAACGTTGTCGATGCCTTCAAGAGGTGAAGCGTTCAATGCATTCAGAACATATATCTGGCTCTCAGCATCTTGAGCTATTCGGGCTGAGTATTTGACTATCTGGCCAGAAGGGTGTGTGAGCTGGACTATCTTAGTAGCACAGTCAATCAAAGCATTATGGGCTGTCAACCAGTCCATACCGAGAATAATGTCTATGTCGGAAGGTCCAAGTACAATGAGAGAAACCGGAAAAAGTAGACCTCCAATCTCGATGTGGTTGTGAGGGCTTAGCATTGTGGTTTGCCACTTGGATCTCGGGGACTGAACCATTAGAGGAGTGGGTAATTCTTCCAAGTATAACTCATGTGACTGAGCAAATTGTTGGGACACAAAAGCATGCGATGCTCCTGAATCGAAGAGAACAGAGGCTGGTACTGAATTCACAGAGAGTGTTCCCAGCACGATAGTCGGTTCCTTCTGAGCCTTTTCAGCATTGACGTGATTGGCATAGCCAAGCACAACAGCAGACGGTATGGTATTACGGTTTCTGAATCGGCGGTTTCGACAACCCTTCTTACGACCATTAGGAGGATGTGGCGCAACTTGATGAGAATCCATAACATTAGGCGGTCCATCATGAACCGTAAGCTGTCTCAGCGGTGAAGGCAGATGAGGTGCAACATAAGACGGCCTTGGTGTTGGAGCAGGTTGATGATGAACATTGTGTGGGATCCAGACTCGACGTTTCTGAGTAGGTTGACCGGAAGACGAGCCGACATCTCGAGTATGCTTGAGCGACTCCTGGTACTCAGTCAGAGCTATTTCAACTTGGAAAGATTTGCTGACAAGCGTTGCGAATTCTGTGCAATCATGGACAGCAAGTGCAAGTTTTATATCCGTACGCAGTCCTTCACGGAATTTCTCCTGCTTGCGAGTGTCAGTGTCGACGTCATCCGCAGCATAGCGGGATAATTCAAGGAATTTCCTCTGATATTCATCCACAGTCATGGTGCCCTGTGAGAGTTTACGGAACTCCTGCTTCTTCTGGTCCATCAGACCTTGAGGAATGTAACGTGCATGAAAAGCTGATTGAAATTCCTGCCAAGTGGTTACAGTCTCTGCAGGCAACATAGCCTTGTGGCTTTCCCACCATTGAGCAGCTGGGCCCTTCAGGTGGAATGTCGCAAAGGTGACGTAATTGTCAGGGGCAACATTAGTTGACTCCATCTCAAACAGGATGTCACGAAGCCAATCATCAGCATCCATAGGATTGGTGGAGTTGCGGAAAACGGACGGGTTGAGGCGCACAAATTCTGGCAGAGTTATTGGAGCATTCTGTTGCCGAGCATTCTGAGTTGGGAATTGAGCCAATACTCCGGTCATAAACTGACGGTTAAGCTCAAACTGCTGACGGTTGAGTTCAAACTGCTGCATCATGGCGGCAATATAGGGTGGAGGTGGAGGATCGTCAGCCATCCTGCCAAATCAACAGGGACAGTTTAGCAAGAAAAACTGCAGGTGTACGGAATGATTCAGGAAGTATCACGCACAACAGAAGGAAGTGCAATTGATAATTCAGCATATTCGCACCAGACATTCAAATCCGCACATAGCCTCGGTTAGTATCCGGCATTACGACAGTTCAAAAGGGAGGGCTAGACATCTAGGCGGCACGCAGGCACGCGGTAGGGAAGTACACAACGAGACATAGCAAAGGCTACATCAACGTCGGAGAAAACTATTGGAGCGAGGAATCTGCAAGTGAAACACAGGGTGCCCTCGATAAAAGGATCCTGTAAGCAGAACCTGGTCCAAAATCTTGGAGCAAGGGGGGAATATTTCAGAACACCGGGTGGATGTGATTACGAGAACCTAATGTTGGAGTTAGTAAAATTTTAACCCGAATAGGAGAGAGATCAGAGTCCCAGATTAAAGGTCGAGGAGTAAAAGATCCTAATACCACCCAATTGGCGACGTGGGCCCGTAAGCCACACAGCCAAGTTAGTAAAACAATTTTCGATTACTAGACTCAACTTCGGCCAAGGAGTAGGAAAGGGGGATTCCTAGAGGCAGTCGGCTCTGATACCAACTTGTGACGCCCCCGGCTCAATCGTGCACTAATCATACACGCAAATGCACATGATCAAGCCTAAGGACTCACGGGAAGATATCACAACACAACTCTAAAACATAAATAAAGTCATACAAGCTTTATATTACAAGCCAGGGGCCTCGAGGGCTCGAATACATAAGCTTGCGAACAAGCGTCAGCGGAAGCATCAGATATCTGAGTACAGATATTAAAAGAGAAACAGAAAGGCCTTTAGAAAGGCGGGGCAAAATAAAACACTACGATCGAAAGGCGTAGGCCTCCTGCCTGGGAACCTCCGATCCTACTCCTGGTCGTCAGTCAACTCGTAGTAGTATCCATCCTCTGGGTAGTAGTAGTAGTCGATCGACGGGGCATCTGTCTCAGGGGGCTCCGTCCTCTGGTCACGACAAACTGATAAGGGGAGAAAAGAAAAACAAAGCAACCGTGAGTACTCAGAAGTACTCAGCAAGCAAGGATCTACACTACATATGCAACATTTTCAAAGGGAGGCTGTATATGTGGACTGGGCTGCAGAAATGCCAGAATAGAGAGAAGGCCTAGTCCTATTGAAGACTAGCATCTTCAGCGATCTTGCAGAAATAGAAGAGGGTAGAACAGTATAATATAATGTGGCAGTATCATTAAGTCTCAACCTCACCCAGAGATCCTTTCTCGACTCCCTGCGAGAAAGCAATCCCAGAGCCATATAGTCATCAACCTCGTCCGGAGATCCCTTCTCGACTCCCTGCGAGAAGCAATCCCAGAGCCATAGTATCCAGGTCTCATATCATGTTCTAGCAGTATCGATCGGGATACAACTCCGAGTGTCCTTTACCGTAGGACCGGCTATCGATAGAAGTTTTCTTCCCTGCAGGGGTGCACCAACTTACCCAACACGCTTGATTAACTCCGGCCAGACACACTTTCCTGGGTCATGCCCGGCCTCGGTTAAACGACACACCGCAGCCCTACCTATAGCTCAGCAGAGAGGTCCCCGCCGGTCTACATCCTAAGCACTCAGGGGTCTTGGGCCATCGCCCTGTGCACTCCGGGTCGTTGTGTGCAGGGTGGATACCAGCACCGCCTCGGAGGGTCAGTACGATCCGATTGTGCGACAATGCTGAATTGGACGTCTGACAGAACTGTCGGCTGATGCTACGATGCAGAACGCCCATACTATGCCCACGTGATGGTTAGTGCTATCAGGCAAGAGACCTGCTCGGATCAAATATCCAAATCGTTAATGGACTAGGGCTTGCGGTAACGAGCAGAGACTCACGAAAGATGTGACCCCTTCGCCCCGTCTCGAGGACTTGCTGCAAGGGTTAAGAATGCCCGGCCACGCCTCGTATTCAGCACTTGGGCACCATACAGGCAACCCGTCTTCACAACACTCACCACTTAGGCGCATGCGGGTACCCCTCAGGGTCGACCCGCCTTTCCAAGTAATCAACAGTACAGTCCAAGTATCCGTGTGTCCATAACATCAGGGGAATCTGAGGTATCACCCTCGTTTGATTTCCCACTCGATGTATCCATCAAGGTGAACTCGTAGGAATCACCCTCGCTGGGTTCACACTTGAGGTGTTGTACGACAGCGTCGTTACCGGAAGTGGTGAAGGAGGAATCACCCTCGATGACCATGACCGAATAGCTACTCTACAGAGTTAACATCAGAAGTGCTACAAGAGGTTTCACCCTCGGCACTCGATAGTAACGTTGTAGTGTCGTTACAACAAAAGGGGGTGATGTGCGGTGTCGGGGCCTGGTCTTCAATCCCGTTGATCGGGTCTTCGGATAATCCAGCGGGGCGGTCGGGACTAGTGGGGTCACTGATAGGTCTCTACCCAGCCTATACTAAGCAGTTTAGGTTATGCAGGTAATTATCAACAGCAGGTTACAGTAAACAGGCTATGCATCAGAATTGATAAAGCAGCAGCAGCAGTAATTCTAATGCAAGCATGAGAAATAGAATGGGAGATATCGGGATGATCAAAAAGGGGGGCTTGCCTGGTTGCTCGGCGACAAGGGCAAGGTCGTCAATGGTGTCTTCGGGATCCGGAGCTGCGTCGGTACCGGGAACTGCGTCGGGGTCTAACGAGAGAGAAGAGGGGGAGGAAACAGTATAAATATAGAGCAAACATAAGCAACACGGAGCAGGCCATGCTAACGTGCAGTGCAGGGTTGCCTGAAGTAATGTCCAAGTCATTTGGTTATTTTAGGAATTTGTTTGGAATTATTTTATTAAGGTCATACACTATTCATTTATCTGAAACAAGCAAAAAGTTGCATGTTCAGATAGTTAGAGGCATCCAATAGGTATGTGGGTAGCGTATTCGGATCCGTCTCATTTTTCTGATCATTTCTCATATATAAATTATTTTCATCGGAGTTACGGATTAAAAGAAATGATTTTCTAAAGTTTTATTGATTTTTTGGAATTTATTTAATTATTTAAATCAACATTATCCGAAACAGTAGCAGGGTGACGTCACTGTGACGTAATGCTGACGTCAGCAGGTCAACTGGTCGGCTGACCAGTCAAACCAGACAGGTGGGACCCACATGTCATAGACTGTGACATTAACAGTGGGGTTAAAATTAACTAACTGGGTTAATTAGTGGGTGGGCCCCAGCAGTCAGTGACTGATTAGTGTTTAAACTAATTAACATATTTTCTAGTTAATTAAATCAGTTTAACCGAGTGGGGCCCGCATGTCAGCGAGACAGGGCGGCCACGTCAGCTGTTGACCTGGTCAACAGGTCAACTGGGGCCCGCGGGGCCGCACAGTCAGTGGCCTAGGAGCGGGGCCCATCGGGGCCAGGTCAGCGCCGGCCGCCAGAGCTCTCCGGCGAGCCCCGACGCGGTGGCTCAACTCCTGCGAGCTCGGAAACGGCGCACAGGGCATCATTTGCGACGCGGTTGGCGGCAGTCGAACGGGGAGACGACGCCGCGTCGATCTAGGGCACTAGCACGAGGTGGGGCAGTCGGAGACGAGCGCTGCGACGGCAATGGCGGACGGCGGCATTCGGGCGAGACGGCGAACAGCGTTGCAGCGCGCGTGCGAGCGAGCCAATAGGCTAGGCGTGGCCTACGCGGTGCAGTGAGTGCGATGGCCACGGGCACGGGGCCCAAAGGTCGCCGAGGACACGTCGGTGACGTGCACAGGCGGCGGTGGGTTAGGGCACGGCGAAACCTAGCGCTACAAGCCACGGAGGGCCGTGAGGGGAGAGGGGGAAGGAGCAGGAGCTCACAGCGGGGTGTAGCCGGTCAAAGTGGGCTCGGGGTAGGTTTGGTGTAGCCGGAATCGGCGACGGAGTGCGGCGGCGATCCGAGGAGGAAGAAGACGGCGTGGAGGCGATGCAATGGCTCCGGGCTTCGGCTCGTTTGCGTGGTCGAAGGAGGCGACGATGGCGAGCACCGTGGACACGTCGGGGTGGCGAGAGGGGCACGGCGGCCATGGCTACGCCGGAGCCATGGCGGCGGTGGCGCTCGGGTGAGGGAGGAGCAGAGGAAGGAGAGGGAGAGTAGTGGCTAGGGTTAGCCAGAGGGGTCGAGGGGGGTCCTTATCCCCTCCAGGGGTGCGCGGTGGCCGCTGTCAACGCAGGAGAGGGGGGGCCAGGTGCGGCGAGCGCGCGCGCACCAGGTGCTCGACAGCGAGACCCGGGCGTGAGCAGTACAAAGAGGACGAGCGGGGTGGGCTGGGACGGCCATTGTGCTGACTTAGGCCCAGCACAGTGGGCCTTTTTCCTTTTTTTTGTTTTCTGTTTCTTTTTCTGCTTTTCTTTATTCCTTTTTCTGTTTTGTAAATATTTAGGCACCCAAATGACTTTTGTAAAAATTGTGACCTGGTCCACAAATCACAGGGCATTGTATACCAACGCAATAAAATGGTTTGGTGTCCATATCTTTTTATTTGAATTTTATTTAATTGAAAATGGATTAAATAGTGCTGTTTTGCTACTGTTAGAGTCTCTTAATTAATTTATTATTTGTTGGTTACAATTTTAGAATGGTCTCTAGAATAATTGCCATTTAATGAACAATTTAGTTTTTATGTTGGACAACTTTTATTTTCCAGTTTTAGTTTGAATTTGAATTTGGAATAAGATATGATCCAAGTGATGATTAAGCACTGTTGATCATGATGACATGGCATTATCAAAATGGGATTACTGTGGTTAACCACTGGGGGTGTTACATGGGGCCATTGCCCTGTGCACTCCGGGTCGTTGCGAGCAGGGTGAAGCCAGGCACCAGGAGGGCGCCGGTCCGTCCCGGCCGCAAGGCTGAACTAGACGTCTGACAGAGCTTTCGGCTAATGCTACGATGCAGAACGCCCATACTATGCCCACGTGATGGTTAGTGCTATCAGGCCAGAGGCCTGCTCGGATCAAATATCCAAATCGTTAGTGGACTAGGGCTTGCGGTAACGAGCAGAGACTCACGAAAGATGTGACCCCACGCCCCGTCTTGAGGACTTGCGGCAAGGGCCAAGAATGCCCGGCCGCGCCTCGTATTCATCACTCGGGCACCATCCAGGTCAACCCGTCTCCACAACACTCGCCACTTAGGCTCACGCGGGTACCCCTCAGGGTCGACCCGCCTATCCAAGTAACAGTGTAAAGTCCAAGTATCCGTGTGTCCATAACATCAGAGGAATCCGAGGTATCACCCTCATGGAATTCCCACTCGATGTATCCGTCAAGGTGAACTCGGAGGAATCACCCTCGCTGGGTTCACACTTGTGGTGTTGTACGACGGCGTCGTTATCAGAAGCGGTGAAGGAGGAATCACCCTCGATGACCACGACCGAACAGCTTCTCTACAGAGTTAACATCAGAAGTGCTACAAGAGGTTTCACCCTCGGCACTTGATAGTAACGCTGCAGTGTCGTTACAACTAAGGGGGGGTGATGTGCGGTGCCGGGGCCTGGTCTTCAATCCTGTTGATCGGGTCTTCGGATAATCCAGCGGGGCAGTCGGGATAAGTGGGGTCACTGATAGGTCTCTACCCAGCCTATACTAAGCAGTTTAGGATAAGCAAGTAAGGTTTCAACAGCAGGTTACCATAAACAGGCTATGCATCAGAGTAGGTAAAGCAGTAGCAGCAGCAATTCTAATGCAAGCATGAGAGAGAAAGAATAGGCGATATTGGTATGCTCAAAAGGGGGGTGCTTGCCTGGTTGCTCGGCGGCAAGGGCAAGGTCGTCAACGGTGTCTTCGATCTCCGGAGCTAAGGCGGTACCGGGAACTGCGTCGGGGTCTAACGAGAGAGAAGAGGGGGAGGAAATAGTATAAATACACAGCAAACATGAGCAACACAATGTACGACATGACAATATGCAGTGCCGGGTGTGTCCTAGCGTATGGTTGCACGTCACCGGGGAAGGGGGAATCCATCCGGGAATGTTTTCCCGGTTCCGGACATTTGTCAGACAGATGACCGGAGGGGAACGGTTCCAAGTTCGGATAGTTAGGAACGTGTGACGGACGAACGGACCGCGATATCGGATTCGTCTCGTTGTTCTGAGCAACTTTCATGTACAAAGTTTTTCGATCTGAGCTACGGATTAATTTCTATGATTTTCTAAAGTTTTATTGATTTTCTGGAATTTATTTAGTTATTTATATTCGAATTATCCAGAATAGTGTTTGGGTGACGTCAGCATGATGTAGAGGTGACATCAGGAGGTCAACTGGTCGGTTGACCAGTCAAACCTGACAGGTGGGTCCCACCGGGACCCACATGTCAGCCTCTGTAACTAATTAACATGGTTAATTTAAACTAAACTAATTAAACAGAGGGGGCCCCACCTGTCATAGGGTGTTTAGTTAACAAATTAATTAAATTAATTTAATTAATCATCAGGTTAATTAGAGAGGGGGGCCCACCTGTCAGCACAGTTGACCAAGTCAACTAGTCAACAGGCTCCCCTAGGCCCACTGGTCAGCGACCCAGCGGGGTGGCCCCGGGGTGCCATGTAGGCGGCCAGGTCAGCATCGTCGCCGGAGCAACTCCGGCGACCTCATTTTGCGGCGGCGCGCGTCGGGCGACGGTCAGAAATCGCACACAGGGGGCGTCCGGACCTGGCGTTTGGCTCGTTCGGCTACGGGCGAACTCGCGCGTCGAACGGCGGTGGCGGCAGAGGCTGGGGGTGGCCAGAGCAGCGACGGTAGGCGGCGGCCGGAATTGGAAGAGGACAGAGCCGGGGCTAGGGGATAAGGCGAGAGGCGCGGGTTGGCTCTACGGGTCCCTTGGAGCCCCAGGAGCACGGGTTCGAGCTCGCTTTTGAGCTCAGGGGACCGAGGCCACGACGGCGAGGCAAGCTGCAGCGGCGAGCTCTCGAACGCGGTGGCGGGACTAGCTACGGCACGGGAGAGAGTGAACTGGAGGAAGGAGGAGAAGCGGAAGCTTACGACGCGGCTCACGGTGGCCCTTGATGGGATTAGTAGCTGCAGACGGGCTCGAGCTCGTCAGAATCGCGCCGGAGATGCAGAAGAGGGGCGGAGTTCGATGCGGTCACGACAGGGCTTCTCCGACTCCGGCTGGTAGGCGTGGGCGACGTGGGCGACCACGGCGCTCCTCCCAGACACAGTGGTAGCCCGCGGGGACGCCGGTGGCCACGGTGGTGGCGGGGCGACGGCGACGGCAGCGTCGGCCTCCGAAGAAACGGAAGGGGGCGAGTAAGAGAGGGGAGCTATGGCGTCTAGGGTTTGTCCAACGCGTCGCAGGGGTCCTTAACCGAGCGGGGCAGGGCGCGTGCGGCTCGCTGTCGACAGAGGAGAAGGGGGGGGGGCGGGGCGGCGAGCGTGGCAGAGGCGACAGCAGCTCAGGGAGGAGCAGTAGGAGGGAGGAGAGAGAAAATGGGCCGGGCCGGCTCCTGTGCGGCTGTGGGCTTAAGTGCACAGGGGCACTTTTCCAATTCCATTTTATTTATTTTCTGTTTTTCTTTTCTTTTCTGTTTTGCCTTTTAATTTCATTCCAAAAGACTTTTGTAAAATATGAGACTTAGTCCAATAATAACAGAGCATTATAAGCCACTGTTATAAAAAGGTTTTGAGTCCAAATGTTTTCTTTTGGATTTTATTTAAATAAAAAGGTATTAAATAATTCTGTTTTGGTACTGTTTATTGCTGTTAGGGTCATTCATTTAATTTGATTAATGTCGCTATTATTTTTATAAATGCCCCTAAATTATTTGCAATATGGTGAACATTTTAGTTCTAGGTCTTGAGCAACTTTTATTTTCACTTTAAGTTTGAATTTAAATTTGAATTTGAATTTGAAAATAGATATGATATTAATGATGATTAAGCACTGTTAATCATGATGACATGGCATAATCAAAAGGGTGATCACTGTAGCTTAATACATGGGGTGTTACAACAGAATCTTTCAAAAACATAATAGTCTGTAAAGATGCGAATTGTTCTCATACTTATTTAACTGTAAAAATTCTGAAAAATTAGGACAGCATAGAAAATTTGTATATGAATGTTTTGTAAAACATTCAGAATTTTTCGTCGCTTCTGTGAAGTTTTAATATTCTGTTACTGAACGCAAAAGTTTCTGTTTTTCAACAGGATCAAATCAACTATCACCAAAGCTATCCCAAAGGCTTTACTTGGCACAAACACTAATTAAAACATAAAAAACACAATAAAAACAGAGGCATAATTGTTCAAACACTCAAGAACAGAAAGAAAAAGGCAAAAATAAATTTTATTCATTGGGTTGCCTCCCAACAAGCGCTATCGTTTTATGCCCCTAGCTAGGCATAATGCATAGATTCTAGTATTGTCATCTTTAGTTTTAGATCCATAACATGCCCTCATGATTGATTCATATGGTGGCTTAATTCTTGTTCTAGGGAAGTGTTCCATAACCTTTCTTAGTGGAAATTGAAATTTAATATTGTCTTCTTTCATATCAATCACGGCACCAATAGTACGCAAAAATGGTGTACCAAGTATAATTGGACAAGACGGATTGCAATCAATATCAAGAACAATAAAATTTATGGGCACATAATTTCTATTTGCAAGAATAAGAATATCATTAATTCTTCCCAAAGGCTTTTTAATAGTAGAATCCGCCAAGTGCAAATTAAGAGAACATTCTTCAATATCGGTAAGACCAAGCACATCACATAGAGATTTCGGAATTGTGGAAACACTAGAACCCAAATCACATAAAGCAAAACACTCATAATTTTTAATCTTGACTTTGATAGTAGGTTCCCATTCATCATGCAATTTTCTAGGAATTGAAATCTCTAACTCCAATTTTTCTTCCAAAGCTTTCATCATAGCATCAACAATATGTTTAGTGAACACTTTATTTTGTTCATAGGCATGGGGTGAATTTATCATGGATTGCAACAAAGAAATACAATAAATCAAAGAGCAATTATCATAATTAAAGTCTTTGTAATCCAAAAGAGTGGGTACATCACTAGTTAAAGTTTTGACCTCTCCAAACCCACTTTTATCAATTTTTTCATCAAGATTTTCACCCTCCGAATTATCGGGATGCCTTCTAACTAAAGTTGACTCTTCTTCAGTCCCTTTATCATTAACTTTAATTTTACTAAACAAGGAATCAATAGAAGAAAAACCAATCATTTTAAAATCTTCATCATTTTTATCTTCTAAAGAAATTGGCTTAGCGGCCATTTGATTTACTAGGGTAGCTTGTGCATCGGATATTTTGCCTAGTAAATTTTCAGCATGAGCATACTTGGACTGGAGATTGCAAACTTCTCTACTAATATCATCAAATTGTTTTGTTATAGCGTCTAACACAACAGAGTGTTCCTTAAGTTCTTTGGTAAAATATTTATTGTGCTCAAATTGCGTAGTCATATACTCCTTAGTACTTTTCTCAATTTCAAGCAAAAAATTGCGGTAAGGAACTTCATACTACCTTCTCTGAGACATCGCAACTACGCAAACAAGATTGCACACAAAAACAGATCTGACGAGAAAAAGCGAACGAAAAAGAGGGCGAATAAAACGGCAAATTTTTGTGAAGTGGGGAAGATGAAAATGAGAGGCAAAGGGCAAATAATGTAAATTGCAAGGAGATGAGATTTGTGGTTAGGAACCTGATAGATGTTGATGATGTCTCCCCGGCAACGGCGCCAGAAATTCCTTTTGATGTCGCTTGAACTACGTCGGTATTTCCCCAAAGAGGAAGCGATGATGCAGCACAACTACGGTAGGTATTTCCCTCAGTTATGAAACCAAGGTATCAATCCAGTAGGAGAACCAAGCAACACTATGTAAACGGTACCTGCACACAAAGAACAAATACTTGCAACCCGACGCGTAAGAGGGGTTGTCAATCCCTCCACGGTAAAAAGATAGATAAATTTGTGGTACATTGGATAAATAGCTCTCGATAAAACGTGAAATAAAATAAGTAACAAAAAAGTGTAGCAAGGTATTTTTGGGTTTTTGGAATAATAGATCTGAAAACAAAAGCGAATAAAAATAGATCTCAAAGCAAATATGATAAAGAATAGACCCGGGGGGCGTAGATTTCACTAGTGACTTCTCTCAAGAAAATAGCACACGGTGAGTAAACAAATTACTGTTGGGCAATTGATAGAAGATCGAATAATTATGACGATATCCAAGGCAATGATCAATATATAGGCATCACGTCCAAGATTAGTAGACCGACTCCTGCCTGCATCTACTACTATTACTTCACACATCGACCGATATCCAGCATGCATCTAGTGTATTAAGTTCATGGAGAAACAGAGTAATGCAATAAGAACAATGACATGATGTACATGAGATCTATTCATGTAGGAATAGCCCCCATATTATTATCCTTAATAGCAACGATACATGCATGTCTTGCTGCCCCTTCTGTCACTGGGAAAGAACACCGCACGATCGAACCCATCACAAAGCACCTCTTCCCATGGCAAGAAAAATCGATCTAGTTGGCCTAACTAAACCAAAGATTCAAAGAAGAAATACAAGGCTATAAATAATCATGCATATAAGAGATCAAAAGAAGACTCAAATAATATTCATGGATATAGATCTGATCATAAACTCAAAGTTCATCGAATCCCAACAAACACACCGCAAAAGAGTTACATCAAATAGATCTCCAAGAGACCATTGTATTGAGAATCAAAAGAGAGAGAGAGAGAGAGAGAGAGAGAGAGAGAGAGAGAGAGAGAGAGAGAGAGAGAGGAAGCCATCTAGCTACTGCCTACGGACCCATAGGTCTATGATGAACTACTCACGCATCATCGGAGAGGCACCAATGAGGATGATGAACCCCTCCGTGATGGTGTCTAGATTGGATCTCGTGGTTCTGGAACTTGCGGCGGCTGGAATTGTGTTTCGTCGACTCCCTTAGGGTTTCTGGAATATTTGGGAATTTATAGGGCGAAGAGGCGGTGCGGGAGGCCACCGAGGTGGGCACAACCCACCAGGGCGCGCCCTGGGGGGTTGTGCTCCCCTCGGGCCTCCCCTCTGGTACTTCTTTGGCCCATCTTGTGTCTTCTGGTCCAAAAAAATTCTCCAAAAAGTTTTGCTGTGTTTGGACTCCGTTTGGTACTGATATTCTGCGAAGTAAAAAACAAGCAAAAAACAGTAACTGGCACTAGGCACTATGTCAATAGGTTAGTCCCAAAAAATGATATAAAGTTGTTATAAAATGATTGTAAAACATCCAAGAATGATAATATAACAGCATGAAACAAGCAAAAATTATAGATATGTTGGAGACGTATCATCTACCTCTCCGCTAGCCCCGTTCATCATCGTCGCACGAAGCATATTGAGCTCGACATCCACTTTGTGCGTGAGCAGGTGGCTCTGGGATGCGTTCGTGTTCTTCATGTTCCCACCGCTCAGCAGTTTGCCGATGTCATGACGAAGGGGTTACGGACGCCTACTTTCGAGGAGTTCCGGTCTAGTCTATGCTTCACAGGTGACGTATCAATTGCGGGGGTGAGGGGGGGGGGGGTGTTGAATATATTGTGTAGGCCCAATCGCATGTATATGGTTAGGATCTTTTCCTACCGGCCCGCCTCTAGTTTCCTTGTATAGATGAGGCCGTGGGCTAGACTTGTACATATATACGTGCGTTGTGCACCGGATCAATATTGAGAGTTGCATTGCCTTCCAACATCACTGAATAGCAAAATAAACTACTCGCTCCGATAATGTAGTGGCAAAAAACGTCTTATACGTATTAAGTTATTGAGGGAGTACTACCCTAAGCAACATCCGCTTGAGCTCTTGTGATGCGATTGATGTGTCGAAGTCTTTGCAATGCTAGTTCCAGGTCTTCAATGCAAACAAGTCGAGCTCGAGCGAGTTGGAGTTGGCTCAGCTCAACTCATATTAAAATTCGAGCAAGCTCAAACTGAGTGAAGTTCAAGGTCGAGCTGTAGAACATGACTCGTTCTCAGCTTGTAACGATCTCGAGTCGATCTCGAGCTAGTTTCGAGCTAAATGAGACGGTAAAAATTATAAAACTATGGTGACGTACCCAAGAGTAATTTACACGTTATTAGTCTAACTATAACTTGAATCTAGGAAAGGAACAACCAACATACTTAAAAATCATTCATTTATTTATGAAATACAATACCAACTAGATAACATGAAAGTGAAAAAGGCTTACTTCAGTCGAAGGTACAACCATCTTGTTGTGCTCGGAAGAGCTCATATTGGTCCCTTGGGCGAACTAGCAATAGGTGGTGGTCTTCCTGAATGAAAAACAAGAAAACAAAGATACATATGCTGGGAAATTTTGCCAAAAATAATAGGATATTTAAAACATAGTCGACCATGTACCATAATTAGGTCTAAATCCTCTCTGCACTTAATTAAGCCTCCATGTTTGCTGGTAAATAAAATGGAGAATAATCATGGACATCACATGGTAACAAATTATCTTATTTATATTTAATATATGGCATGGTCATGTAACATAATGATATTATACCAAGCTATCGAGCTAAAATCGAGCGAGCTAGTATTGGCTCAAGATCAGCTCGTTACTCGGTCGAGCTACATAAAGTGTTCAAATTGAGCTCGTTTCTTTTCGTGCCGATCTCGAGTCGAGCCAAAAAACGAGTCGATCTCGAGCGGCTCACGAGCCTCGAGCTTTTCTTGCAGCCCTAGTCCTGACACCTCCCCAACACTGTTATAGAAAAATTGTGCATTTGAAGATACAATCGAACGCATACAAGGGAAGACGCCTTCGATGGTTGTTTTATTGTGGATATACCAAACATACCAAAGAAGAGCCCCAACACAGGTTCACATAATTCTTATAGCGTTGCCCCTACACAGAAGCGAGGCAAGCTAGGAGATCGGTACAAGACTTCAGATTCCAGGCTACCCCAGCTGCCTCCCTAAAACTTCGCTCCAAGCAAAAATAGCAAGGTAGCAACAAAAGAAAGTGTGGTTCGCATCCTCCGGGGAACCATAAACAGAGCAATTGCCATCGAAGGGACCGTTGCGCTTAGTTGCATTAGTTGAAGTACAAAGACGATTACAGAACATTTGCCACAAAAAATTTAACCTTAAGAGGAATTTTAGCTTTCCAGAGGCCTCTAGCTATGTGAAGAGCATTACCCTTGGTTAACCTAGCTTACATAGACTTAATCGAGAATTTTCCCAACGAGGAAAGGTGCCACGACACCTTGTCCCGCCCTGCAGAAAGGTTCACATTGGCTACCTTAGGGCACAAGGCAGTCCAACCAGCACTCTCAGCGGGAGAGAGTTGGCTACGAAACGCAATTGAAGGAGTGGAGTGCAAGGCCTCGGCAACACTAATATCGCGGCCAACGACAAGCTCAAAAAGCCCTTGAAACTCCATCTAGTGGGGTTGCAAATCTATCCACGAATCAAACCATAAGCGAATCGACCGCTCGTTGATCGCCTCAAACCTTGCCCCAAGGAAAAGGTTGGTCTACCCGCCTGTATCCCATTCCAGAAGGGTGAGCCGCGACAGTTAGACTCGAAGAAAGAGCCATTTAGAAAATATTTAACATTTAGCAGATCTGCCCGCATCCGAGACTCGTTTTGAGAGAGCTTTCAGATCCACTTAACTTGGATAGCAATGTTCATTAGCTTTGAATTGATCACTCCTAGCCCACCATGCCGCTTTGGACGACACACTGCCACCCACTTAACCAAGTGGTACTCACGCTTGGACCCAACCTCTTCCCAAAAGAACCAAGACCACGGGGTAGCTAACCTAGCGTGAACCCCATCAGCTTGGAGAAGCAAACCCATGATAAACATGGGCAGCGAGGAAAGACTAGAATTATTAAGAATTAGCCTCGCACCCGAGCGCATAAACTTGCCTCGCCATGGGCAAACCTCCTTCCCATCTAGATCACCATGGTGGGTGGTGGTGCTCCTCTTTTTTGTATGTGTACGTGTGTGTGTGGTTGGTCGCATCAGTTGCCTTTGTTTCTTCCTTCTTTTTATTTTCTTCTGCCTAGACTCTTTGATGACTTTGTGTTTTTGTCGGTGAGATCCCTTGTGTTGCGTTGGTGTTGGTCGTGTGCATCCTAGTAGTACAGAGGCCGGCGTATGGCCATTGTGTTTGTATCCTCTTGATAATTCACTATGAGAGAATAAAAACATCCTTTATCAAAGAAAAATATTTTTGTATCACCATCGGTTTTATCCTCAGCTGTACTAGTTCAGGTTTTCAATCCGAGGTATGAAGGAAACTGGACCAAAAACCGTACATGTAGAAGGATAAAGGACGAAGAGAGGAAAAAAGGACACCCAAGACAAGGCATGCCTTAGCTAGCAGATAGAAGGATCATCACCATGAAAGACACAAGTTGATGTGGGGTGTCGTCAGGCGGCACAATATCAGAACTTCGCAAGCAGCATAACGCACTACAGTAGCGTGTGTACTGAGCCCCATGGCGCAACTTAGGAGCTTCCACCATCAACGAGTGCAACTGAGCACGAACCCTGGATGGGAGCTTCGCCACAGAATTTTGAAGAATTAGCAATTTCCGAAGACGTCATGCGCATCAATGAGCAAAGATGAACTGAGACATTATAAAGGGCACGAAGCTCGCCACAACACTTCGGCGACCATGGGAGGGTCTTTAGCATGCACAATAAGAGGACGAGGCACCTTCACAAGAGAGAACGGATGTCCGCCCTGTGGCGCCAAAGGCACCGCCGCCGCCAAACCCCAAAGAACACTACCGAACAACCATCATCGACCGCAAGCCGGCGGCGCCACCACCACCGTCAAAATCCACAACAAGCATCCACCACACCAGTCAATTGCCCAAGATGGTGTCTTCAAGAAGGGGTGCAACGCAGGAGCGTCGCCACTGTCTGTTCCCGGCGCACTTGGGACATGGGTTTCCCCCTAAGAGCATCTCTAGTAGATCCCACAAAAGACCTCGAATTGTAAAATAACCGTAGTTTTATAGTACGAGGCAAAACAAAATTCATACCAGATACCGCAAAATGTCCTCGTCCTGAATTTTTTTTATAGGTTCCCCTAAAATATGGGCTTTGTCTAGTAGATATCTCGGATTGGAGACAATTTTTGCAGGGACCTATAAAACAAGAAACGATTGGTGGGAGGGAACTTTCAGCTCCCGCCACGATCTTCCGGCCATCCATGCCACCTCTGTTCGATCATCCCCGAGCGCCTCCACGCCACCTCGCTGGAACACCTCGATGCCGACGACCACCGGACCCTAGGAGAAGACGACGGAAGTGGCGGCGCTGCTCGATCCTCCCCGCATGAGGAGACGACGGAAGTGGCGGTGCTGCAAGAGCGGCGAGCTGCGGGCTGTTGTCGCCGCCGCCATGAGCTGCTGCTGCCGCCGCACGCGGCACGAGGATCCTATTGCTTTTCCTTTTTTATGTGTGAAGATGTGTTGTGCTATTTTACAAGGCCCTTTTAATAAATTCAATTGATTTATACGAGATATGTTCTGCCGACATACAAATCGTACCGTAAAATCTCATAAATTCGACTTAGAGGGACCGTATTGTCTTTAAAGAACACGGTTTTAGCCGGATCTGAGATGCTGCAAGTCACGCTGAGTAAAGCCACCGAACACGCGAACCAACCTATGGTTGGATGGTTAGGAGGACAGTGGTATCCCCAGCCCATCAGGGTTCAAAGTCCTGGTGCTCGCATTTATTCTGCATTTATTTCAGGATTTTCGGCGATGCACGTTCAGTGGGAGGAGACGTTTTCGTCGACTACAATGCGCCTACGACGACTTTCTAAAATCTCAAGATGATATGCCGGCTCAGTCTCTTGGAAATGCTCATAGGGTTAGGGTGTGTGTGCATTTATAGGGTTGAGTGTATGCGCGTATATATACGAGCGCTTCCGCCTGTACTCCCTCCGGTCCTTTTTACTCCGCCTATTAGATTTTTGTCAAGTCAAATTTTGCAAAGTTTGACCGAATTTATATTAAAACATATCAACATCTGCAATATCAAAATGATATAATATGAAACTAAATTACATAATGAATCTAATAACATTGATTTGGCATTGTGAATGTTGATATTCTTTTATAAGTTTAGTCAAAGTAGAGATGTTTTGACTTCGGACAAAACTTATATTATGCAGACTAAAAAGGACAGGAGGGAACACTGTGTTAAAAAGAAAAAAAGCCACCGAATACGGACACCTGGAGCTCCTCGCTAAAACAAACCGGAAATATCCGACAATCCATGGGCGTAGAGAAGAGGAGAGAATTCCGTTCACGCCAAGGCAAGCAACCGGCCGCCCGCCCGCCGTCATCACCACCGTCCCGTATCCGGCCCTGCATGGCCTAAATCACCATCCCTCCACGCCTCGCTTAGCGAGCTCTTGCTTGCCGTACATACATGCCGATGAGCTCCTCGCCGGCGGTCGCGGTCGCGTCTGTGGCCGTGGTAGCGCTGGCTGTCGCTAATCGCGTGCTCTATAAGCTCGCGCTGGTGCCCCTCAAGTCCTACCCCTTCTTCCTCGCTCAGCTCACCACGTTCGGGTAAGCCTCTTTGTGCGGCCGAGGTGTTCGACGAAATGCGCAGCAGTTTTTGGGCTCTTACTTCTTGTTTGTGCGACTTGAACGTTGCAGGTACGTCGCCGTGTACTTTTCAATACTCTATGCGAGGTACCGCGCGGGGGTGGTGACGCGGGACATGCTGGCACTGCCAAAGATCCGGTTCGCTGTCATCGGCTTGCTGGAGGCTCTTGGGGTCGCCGCAGGAATGTCTGCAGGAGGTATGTTTTGTATCTTCTTTTGGTCATCGGATGCTCTTAGTGTGGTGCACATATATACAATTCATACTGTGTCTTTCTTGTAAATATTTGTGCTAATTGATTGTTTTTCGTGAAACTTCCAGCTATGCTGCCTGGCCCTGCTATTCCTATACTGTCTCAGGTATGAGGTTTGCTTGATTTTCAGCTGTGCCATATTCTTTGATAGTGTTTCCACATACTTCCTGCATCATTCTCTAGACAAAAACATATTACCTGCATGCCCTTTTATCTCTGCCATCATTAATGGTTACAAATATTTCCTTTTGTACTAGGTAATTGCCCGTGCATTGCAAATTCGAATGCTTCAACATCAGTCATTTACATATATATTTAGAATCATCATGCACATAGATGGTATTGTCAACAATTTTTTATACCATTCTTCTTTTTCTTCTTCTTCTCTCCACCTCCCTAATTCACACTCGGCCACCCCGAGTGGTGCATCTGACTCGCAATCAGTGTTGATGCAAACATGTAGCCCATGGGCAAACATGTAAGTGACCAGAAAAACAACTGATCTTGGAGCATTTCCAGCGTACTTCGCACAAACTACCAACAATATCACATCATATGCTTCAAATATCTCAAGGATAAAGAGAAAGAAATTTGAAAACGCAACAATCTAGCATTTTGATCAGCCAAGTGCAACAAGTCAGCATCAAATATTTCTGAAATTGTCCACTAAGAGGTATTCCATTCCCTCAAACAAATTGCAATTATGTTGGAGCTAGCGTAAATAATTTAGTGATACGGTCAACTTATGCTCATGATTAGGCAACGATTACCACTCCTTGTCTTACTGCCTCATAAACATTACAAGCATAAAAACCAGCAGTCTTCTCCCCATCATCTGACCATTGAGCAAGACAAAGCCCGCATTCTCATATCACTGAGCTTCAGCTATGGACATGAGGTAACATTCATTGGCAAAAAAAATTAGAAGCTTCATCTATGAGCATGGGAGAACTCATTTAAAAAACACCCTTCTGTCTAATTAATCCATCAAGGAGACCTACCCATGAAGTCCCTATAGAATTAAGAACCAACCTTACTGCCAATCTCATCAATCAAAGGAAATTACCAATGCAGTGCAGGAGTGATTCTACTATCAAGTTAGTGCTAAATAAGGGTCAAGGTTAATATATGATTTTTATTTTAAATTAACATGAATAAAGGATTAATCTAACTCAAATCTACCTATGTTTGTACAAACCTCAATTATGCTCTCTTCCTGATTTTTCTATACACATAGATCTTCATAACTGATGTGTAATTCTTGTCCCATGAATTCAATTTGACAAGATAATTAGTAAAACAACCAAGCAGACTTTTTGTCGTGAAATAAAACCATATTTGCAGTTGATGTATGAGCTCGTAAGTGTATCAAATCCTGCAAGTTTAAGTACATAGTGTATTGGATTTTCTCCTAACCACGCTACATCCCTTGTCAAAGTTTCAACTGCATTAATTCGATAGGCAAATATTAAACCCTAAAGAGGACTAAACTCCCACTATTTCCAGCAAAATATTTATATATGTTAAGACACAATTCTCTGTAACAGAATAACAGAACTGAAAATAGCTTCTTGTTCACTATAGAACTACATACGAAATGAGTAGTTAATTCCAGACAAGATTACTAATGTGCACTAATCGTGTTGCATGCTTAATATGGACATAAAAATCTAGATTAGTTACCCATACATTCACAGAAAACTCCCCAAAATCTGTGCAAAACAAAACGCACACGCACACTTAATCTGGACGTGGTTTTGAATTACCAAGCTGTGCATACCCTATATTGAGCCAAAGCAAAAACTGTGAATTACCAATCTGAATGCTTAATCTGGACGCGGTCTACAAACCTGCACATTCAGGAAGCCAAAAGTAAGTAGGAGTTGGAACGCACACACATGCTTAATCTCTACCATTTGTTGGGCAAGTATCAATCAACCTACACAACCCAACAAAATTTCATTAGCAAGTATTCGTCCATTCAGGCTGATACTCCTTTAGTTTGGTCTACTGCCTTCTCTACTGAATGAATACCAATGACCTTTAGGATGGATGTACAAATTTGTGGAGTCACCTTGGTGCAGCAAGATCTGAAGAAACAAATACAGGATGGCAGGCTGACCTTGCTGCTGCAGGCTAGCGTAGATTGAGGAGGCGGTGGCTGCAGGCTGTACGACATCAGGCGAGGATGTTGTTTGGGTCCTTTGGATGTCTGTTGAACCATGGTCTCCTCTTCCTCCTTTTGACCCCCTCCAGATCACACAACACAAGAGCGGCAGGGAGACACTGCGTGCCGCTGGGGCACCTCTTCCTCGTCGCCCCTATGTTGAAGGTGAATACGGCATCCTTGGCCGGGATACGCGGGCACCGGCCGCCATGAATGCGGGCAGATGGTGCTGTCCTTTACATAAACATAGAGGTCAACGGCGGTCAGATCTGGAGCGGAGGTGGCGGTGGGTGAGGAGGCCGCGACCGTCGTGGTGCCGATGGAGACAATGGTGTGGCGATGGCGTGTGGTGAGAAGGATCGGCGAGACGTCCGTGGGGGCGGCGCCTACAGGCGGCATCAGGGAGATCACGAGGAGGATTGCGAGACGTGCGTGTTGGGTGTTACGTTGGTCTGTTTTTTCGTTGGGGCTTTGCCCTTGATGTGGAACTGAGGGACGATGTATAAAAAAAAATGACGATGCGAGGGGCGGACGAAGGTCAGGGCAGAACACGGTCTGTTGGTTGGAAAGGGAACCTTACTTTCTTTTAGATAGTAAGAGATAGAGATACTGTGTAATTTTGTTCTTATAAATAGTGCTACACTAAAGCATTTCGGAACTGTGATCTTATGATGGAATTAGCGTTCGATGTCCTAAACTTGTCAACTCCATTTGGTTATTAGTGTCGGAACTTGTTAACTCTGTACTCTGTTGTCAAAATAATAGTCTTCTGAATGTTTTCTCCAGTCTTTCCTGGTGTGGCAGCTTATCTTCTCTGTGTTGCTTTTGGGAAAGACCTACTCTCTGAGACAAATCATTGGTTGCTTGCTTGTAACTTCTGGTGTGATTCTTGCTGTTGCGAGGTATGTCCTTCGAAATATCTGGTACATTTACTGGTAATTGTAGCACAACAAAGTTATTTCGAGAAAAATCTGCTAGCTCTTTCGTATCATTCACACTTGTTTGCCGAGAGAAAGATCTTGTGCTATTTTGTACACTAGGTAGTTTGCCATAATTAATCATCTCAATGCCGTTACTGTAGTGGGGCAAATGATGGTCGTCTTCTATCTGGAGTCAAGTTAATTTGGCCATTACTGATGGTTATTTCATCGGCATTCCAAGCTGGTGCATCCATTTTGAAGGTTTAGCCACTTAAATTATCACATAACACTCCTTTATAGTTTTGTGGCACTTCAGTCAGAAAAATAAATTCTATACTGCAGGAGTCTGTTTTCGTTGATGGTGCAAAACGTCTTAAGGTTTGCTCTCACACTTTATTCTCTATGTATGTGCGAGTCCATCTTGTTTGTCAGAAAAATAACTGCAGAACCAAATATCTGTGCAGGGGAAACGGCCTGACATCTTCGTGGTTAATTCATTCGGATCTGGGTTTCAGGTGATTATTTAGTTAGCATAATTTAGCTGTTTTGCTTAACTGTACTACCATATTTGGAAACCTTAATTTATATCATGTATCATGTTTACCTTCCTTTATTCCTTGTAGGCTCTTTTTGTCTTCCTTCTTCTCCCATTACTTTCTAATTTGAGGGGGATTAAGCTTGCTGAGCTTTCTGGCCATTTAAATGGTGGTGCTGAGTGCTTCTTAAATGTTGGGGAGAGCCCAATTGGTAATGTATTTTTTCCCTGAGCTGAGTGTTTTGATCAAATTATGGATCTAGACATCGTGATGTACCTCAAATGCACTGGAATGCTTGTAGTGCACTGTCCACTTTATGATTGGGGGCTTCTGTAGCTCTCTTTGCGCTTTGCTGTGTGGAACTCTTTGAATGGTAAACTATATAACTTGAGAAAATTGATTCCATGTCTTCGAAATTTAGGTTGACCCTGCGGTTAGATATATAAGGGTTTCATAGTATTTGTACTTATCCATCTATAATTTTCTATTACCTGCGTACCTTTATTGCTAATTATGCTGCCATACTTATTTTGTAGATTGTGGAGGTGCTCCATTCCTACCATTGCTTTTTATATTCGTAAACATGGCTTTCAACATCTCGTTGCTTAATTTGGTAAAGATGTCGTCTGCCGTGGTTGCTTCACTTACAGCAACTTCCGCAGGTATTTTCTTCCTCTTTTCTCCCCTTGCTCTATTTGTGTTCATTTTTGGTCTACTGTCATTGTATAGACCAAACTGCTTGAGTATCTTCATGACCACGTTGATGTTGTCTGTTTTCAATTGCAGTGCCAATATCAATCTACATCCTTTCTCTTCCTTTGCCCTACATCCCTCAAGGCGCGGAACTAAGCGCTTCTTTTATCTTAGGTGGCATTGTATTGTTGACGGGCCTAATTCTGTATAACCTTCCCCAATCATCTAAAGAGTCAAAGACTGACTAAAACCTTATGGGGATTGAGTGTATATTACCACTTAAACCGAAAATCAATTATTGTGGTTTGGTCCTGAAGCTAATATTAGATTTCTAGATTGGTGACGCCAGAGTCGATAAGGACTGTTTGTTGGGATGCATGAATACTTGGTATTTCTAATTTGTCACAGAATAGTACTAGTACATACATGTATGTAAGAAGCTAGATTTAGTAATTTGTGTACTCATTTTCGCTTCCCAATGTATAGTGTACTTCCCATCCTAAAGAGCATTGCAAAAGCTGCAAGTCATGGTATAAAACTTACTAGTCCATGCCGAATAGCTGTCTAACCGTGAACTGTTTTTCAGTTACGTCTGTGTTATCTTGTTCAAACCTGTGCTTACTGCGATTACGACTTGTATCCTCAGCTGTTTAGAGCATCTTCAACAGTAGGTCAAAAAATGCAGCCATGACAAAAGAAATGTTTTTTTTTTGTTTGGGGCCAAAAAAAGCTCCAACAGCTGACCAATACCTGCATGGCGATCAATTTCTTTAGTCCTGACAAAAAAATTGCTGTAGGTGTAAATTTGGGACAACACTAGCTGACTAAAAACCAAAACCGCGGCCGTGGGAACCCCCGCCCTGATATAAAACTTCCTGCCGCAGACGCTGTCGTGCCTGATTGTGGTCGCCTTAGGCCAACTCCAGCCAACTCCAACGGAAGACCCCAGATCGTCCGCCCCTGTCCGTTTGGATAAACAAACACAAACCACGGCCCAACGCACAGGAGCAAACGGACAAATGTCCGTTTTTGGTCCGCTTTCGACCCATTCTCGGTCCAAGTTTGGGTCGCGTTTGCGGCCGAACGGACACACGCGGACGGGCGCGACGCGTGCCCTTGTCCGCCCCTGGCTCGTCCATCGGTGACATAGCCCCTTTTCTTCATCCCCTTTCCTCGCTCCGCCCTCGGCCCCTTGCCATCGCCGCCGCCACGCCTGTCGTGCACCTTGTTTTGCCCGTCGGTGGAACAACCCCTTTTCTTCCTCCCCTGTCGTCGCTCCGCTCTCCGTCTGCGGTAGTCCACCTTGCTGCCTACCAACGGGCTCGACGTGCCCTTTCCGGCCCCGTCTCCACCACGACCGCAAGGTGTTCGACGCTTTGCTCGCAAGGTACCATGGATAGCGGAGATGAGTACTTCTTTCACAACTTCATTTGTTCATTGGATGATTCATCCTCGGACGATGAGGACATAGTGGTGGCAGCATTGGTCGTCCATGACCACATCAGTAGGATGCGGCCTCGGTTCAGGGGTTCAATCCCCGACCATGCTCCGGCCTTGAACCGCAATAGGGAGAAAGGGCATGACCTTTTCTATTCCGATTACTTTGAGAGAACCGCACTCTACAAACCGCATCAATTTCGTCGTCGCTTCCGAATGAGTAGGCATGTGTTCGGCATGGCTTCACAAGATATTAGCATTCTTTCTTCGGCACGGCTGGTTCTCACAATGATATTAGCGTTCTTCAGCATTCTCCAATGTTTGCAAGGCTTGCAGAAGGCCACTGCCCGGAGGTTAACTTTGAGATCAATGGACACCATTACAACAAAGGATATTACCTAGCTGATGGTATCTATTCCCAGTGGTCCACTCTTGTGAAGACCATACCCAATCCGCAAGGAGAGAAGAGACAGAGGTTTGCCCAAATGCAGGAGAGTGCTAGGAAAGATGTGGAGCGTGCATTTGGTGTGCTTCAGTCTCGATGGGGTATTGTTCGAAACCCTGCATTGACATGGAGCTCTCAGAAGCTTTGGGAGGTGATGACTGCTTGTGTGATCATGCACAACATGATCGTTGAGGATGAGCGTGATGGCAGCATCTATGACCAAGGGTTTGATTTCCAGGGTGAGAATGTTGAGCCTGAGCACCCACCTCCTGCAACCTTCAAACAGTTTGTCCAATTTCATCGTGAGATGCGTGATAGGAAAACTCATACGCAGCTGCAAGATGACTTGGTTGAGCATATGTGGGAGCACATTGGCAATCAGTAGATCTATCGGTTTAATCTCTTTTCATGTGCGCAAACTTTGAGTGGCTTTGTAAGACTATTTGATATTTTTAAAATTTTAATTGGATTGTAATAAAAGACTATTTTGAACATGTTGTTATGTTTGATTTAAACTATTTTTGCTATGCTTGATTTTATTGTACTTGGCCTCCAGCGGACGAGATGGGGCAGAAGATGCGGCCGTGCGTTGGGCGCCCGGCCGGCGTAAACACAAATCCGTGCGGACACAGCCCCATTGCCACCCCCAAACGGACGAAATCCGGACAAAACGGACGTCCGTTTGGGGTCGTGCGTTGGAGTTGGCCTTATGTCGCCGCTACCGCTCCCTTGGCCGCCTCGGGCAACCCCGCCACTGCACCGGCCGAATGGCCCGACCGCTATGTTGTATCCCATTGAACCTCGCCCACTCACCAGTCGCTTTTCCTCATTTCCTCCTAACGAGTAAGGGGATCTCCAACGGCAACCCGCAAAAAACCTCCCGCATCCGTTCACGTACATGGATGCCAGAGGCAGCCATCCAACGCTAGCCGCATACATTTTCACAACAACTCAAACCAACCGAAAGAAATTCGTGCAAACAAGTGCGAATTTCATATAAACACGGCCTGATTTTATATAAACATGCCGGATTTCATATAAACATGATGGATTTCATTACAAATACATGAAAGCGGTCCTAGGCAGGCTAATCTAATGATCGTCGCCATCCAGTCCCCATCTCTGGCCATGAACCAAGAGAACGGAAGCTTCACCTTTTCCAGCTCCGCCTCCGGAGCCCCGGGAACTGAAACTGTCCGCCTCCATATCGCCGCCAAGCGACTAATCGGCCGAAGATGTTGAGCCCACCAAGCTTGGCGTCGACGGGAGGGGAGGAGCGGTGGCCTTCTTGGGACACGAGCACCGGCGACCTACCGTGCACTACTCTTCCTCGCTGCCGGCGACGCCCGCGGACGTGCCGGCTTCTTGGTCGTGGCACCGGGGCGCGGCCTCCACTTCGTCGGTGTCGCCGAACAACGCCTCGCTAGCGTCGTCCTCGCGCTCCTTGCCGGCGGCCTCTACCTCCGCCACTCGCTACCGGTACCGCCAGCGGGCGAGGCGGATCTCGCGGGTGGAGCGGTAGGAATCGAGCAGCGCCTCCTGCTCCGCCGGGTCCACGTTTGACGCGACCGTCCTTCCGGCAGCGACCTACTCCTCCGCCTGCAGATGCTCCTGGAGGAGGCTGTGGTTGTAGTTGGCGTCGTCCTGCGCCTCCCGGAACTGCTCCTCCCGCTCCATGTCCATATAATGGGCACGGGTCTCGCCGATGGTCAGGGTGCAATGCACAGGCGAGAGTGGAGCAGAGGAGGACGATGCCGCGAAGTAAGAGGAGGGTGGCGCTGGCTCGTCGGCGGAGGCGTCCTCCATTTGCATGTCCTCTGGTTGCCTGCCGCCTGCCAGTCGGCAACAATGGCAGCCATGGTGTTCTTCTGCTCCGGAGTAGCCCGTCCCAGAGTGCTTTGGCCGCGAAGGGATCCATGGCGGGGAGTGGTGTGGAGAGGGATAAGTGTGGCTATGGCCGGGGCACCGGGGCAGCGATTTATATAGCACCGGTGGGCGGTAGACGAACGGACGGGTGGCGCTGGAGGAGACGCCTCGGCAACCGCGTGCCATCAATGCGGGTTGCAGACGGACGGACGAGCGGTCGTCGTGTCGTTTGAACGTGTGGCAGTCGCCTGCACCAGGAAGCGGCGCGGGCGGCGCTCTCTCGGCCGGCACCAGTGAGCAGTCGCGTCCGCTCTGGGCGGGCATGAATGCGGGTGCTGACGCTCTGAAGCGGTGCTGACCGAAAACGCACGGGAGGGGTGAGGGATTTTTGGTGGGCCAGGGCAGTCAGAAATGGGCTTGGGATCGGTCCGGACTCCCGCAAACCTGCCCCTCTTTTGTCTCCGGTTTGCGGGAGAAATCATGCCCGGACCGCTCTGCGGACCGATACAGGGCCGTGTTGTATTGCTTCCGCTGTCCGGACAGCCCGGTCCGGACGGTTGTGGGAGGTTTACGGGTCGGCGTTGGGGATGCCCTAAATAGCAAAAAACTACCATATTTTTCAAAAAGGGGCGCTTTATTACTGAAAAGATTTAAGTACTACACTCGGTGACGGTGTCTTGGACTAGAGGGTACTAACCTAGTCGGCCCGTGGTCCTCGGGCCGGGCTAGTGGGCCCTCATTCCGCCCCAAGATGGACTCCGGAAGCTACATGCAGGGGACGTGATCAAGATTACATCTACCGAAGACTTGACGTATACTCCAAGATTTCTCCTGTCATCTCCACGCCTAGATACCGACCTTGTAACCCTAGATGCCCTACTTAGTGTGTGTATATAAGCCAAGGGGTTTAGCCTATAGAGGGGACTTCAACACAATTACATTCACCTAGCCCTAGGGTTAGAACACATCTTACGATCTCGAGGTAGATCAAGCTTGTACTCGATACATCTCCATCAATATAAACAAGAGCAGGACGCAGGGTTTTACCTCCATCAAGAGAGCCCAAACCTGGGTAAACACTACCTCCCTTGTTCCTGTTACCATCCGTCCGAGATCCACAGCTCGGGACCCCCTACCCCGAGGTCTACCAGTTTTTACACCGACACTGGTGCTTTCATTGAGAGCTCCGTTGTGAGATCAACAAAGGACCGATGGCTCATCTGCGGGTTTACTGCGGCGCTGGTTGCAGGGACATTTACGTTCTCGGCGAGCTTTTTGTGTTCGGCAGCATGATTTTCTGTGCCGACTCGACATGCCATCTCGCCACCGTCGAAAACTATGCCCCCGACCAGATCATGACTTTCGGAGGCTAGGAGTACATCGTGGATTCTTGAGGCGAGCTCGTTCTGTCAGGCTGGACAATTGGCCGGATTGAGAGCTTGGTAAACATCGGGGGCTTAACCTCGGAATCAATCTCCCTTGAGGATGACAGATCAAGCTCTTCAACACAGCCCGAAAACGCGGAGGAGTTACCCTCCCCCGCCTCGGACAACCCCATCTCGGCGCCCAGCTTCGACATTGATTAGAGTTCGACTTTGGATACGGCGTCAGGTTTAGAGCCGATCCCGACAACGGATCTAGAATCCACTCCGGCCCTTTCCGTGGTCGAAAACACATCGAGCATGCCGCTGATGCTGCTCCAAGTCAACCCGGCCTACGGCCAGGCCATGAATCCCGAGGAGTTATCTCACTTGAATGAGATGCTTGAACGAATCCAGAGCTTGTCAATCTCGGACGGCAAGACCTCGGTGTATGATAAGATCAGAGTTAAAGCCGATGATCGGGAAATTTACGTCCCACCCACCACCCATATAGTCGCCACCGTCGACGATTTAACCGATGTGTTAGACTATGGCGAGGCCACTGACATGGATGAAGATGTCGACGGCCCTATAGAGAGCACTTCACCGCCGATAAACACCGGCAGATGGAAAGCAACATCTACTTACGATGTATACATGATCGATACTCCCAACTCCCATCCAAGACGTTGGCGAAGATGCAGAAGGGGCACTAACGGGGAACTCAGCGAGAATAACGCCATTGCCGATAACGGCGGCACAGCAGCTGACGATGCTGACGACCCAGGGGAGGATCCTCAAGCTTGCCCAGAATGTCACGCCAGCCCCGAAGGAATCCCCGGGGACTCAGATCCCAATGAACTCTTTGAAGGGGCCGACGACAATTATATGCCGGAATCTGAGGAAGACGTGAGCCTTGGTACCGAGGACTTCATAGTCCCCGAAGACCCTGTCGGGCAAGAACGCTAGCGGCGGCGCCTCGTCGCCACCGCCCGAAGCATGAAACGGAAGCAGCAACAGCTGCAGGCCAACAAGGATGCACTAAACGACAAGTGGGTCGAAATACTCTCGGCTGAACAAGATCTCAAAGAACAGCGACGCGGTGCCCCTAAATCTTACCCACGTAGGCATCTGCTTCCCGAGTTCGATGATGAACTAACCGTCGACGTGCCTGACCGACCCCCTCGAGGGCGTGACAGGCCAGCGCAAGAAAATTTCCACACCCAACCAACTCCATGTCATCATGGCAGGGACTACCTAGCCCTTAGGATGTTCGACGCCGGATAGAGGCAAATAGGGCGCCGCCTCGGTCCATTTACGGATCAAGAAGGCGTGAACCCGCAGGACTCGACGACTATGATGCCTAGATGGACAGGAACGGCCGAACTCGGGACCAAGCCTATGCATGGATTTTCCCTGACATCCGTAGACTACTCAGACCTGAGGTCCCGCTCACCAGACCTGTTTCACAGACAGGGTAATGGAGCATCTGTTCCCAGACGGGTTTTAACCTATCAACATAAAATCATACGATGGCACGACTGAGCCAGCAGTATGGATAGAGGATTTCCTCCTACATATACATATGGCCAATGGAGATGATCTCCACGCCATTAAGTATCTACCGCTCAAGTTAAAGGGGCCGGCAAGGCATTAGCTGAACAACCTCCCCCCTTATTATATTGGGAGCTGTGCAGCCCTTGAGGATGCCTTTCGGGCAAATTTGCAGGGCACTTACGTCCGACCTCCGGACGCCGACGACCTCAGCCGTGTCATCCAGCAATTCAGCGAATCGGCTTGGAAGTGTTGGAACAGGTTCCTCACCAAAAAAGAACCAGATTATAGAATGCTTTGATGCTGAGGCTATCGCGGCTTTTAAGAATAACATTCGAGATGAATGGCTCACCTGGTAGCTCGGACAGGATAAACCGAGGATTATGGCGGCCCTCACCTCACTCATGACCCGCTTTTGCGCTGGAGAGGATAGCTAGCTGGCCCGCAGTACTCACAACAGTGAGGCAGGCACCTCAGAAACTCGCGATGCCAACAGCAAGCCCAAGCACAATAAAAATAAGCGCATGTATAGAAACGATGGAAGCGACACAGAGGACGTCGCAGTCAATGCAGGGTTCAGCGGACCTAGATCCAGGAAGAAAAGAAAGCCCTTCAAAGGGAACAAAGATGGACCCAGCCAGCTAGACAAAATCCTCAACAAGCCGTGCCAGATTCATAGCACCCCGGACAAGCCAGCAAACCACACTAACATAAATTGCTGGGTTTTTAAGCAGGCTGGCAAAGTGGCGACGGAGGGTCACAAAACCCAACCTCGAAGTGAAGATGAGGATGAACCTCGATGGCCTAATAACGGAGGCCAAAAGTAGTTTCCTAATGAGGTAACATAAGTAAACATGATTTATGTTACGCACATCCCTAAAAAGGAGAGGAAGCGCGCACTTCGAGACATCTACGCGCTGGAGCCCGTCGCCGCGAAGTTCAATCCATCGTTGGCTTACCCGATCACATTCGATAAGCATGACCATCTGACTAGCATCAGACATGGCGGAACGACGCCACTTGTCCTGGACCCGATCGTCGATGGCTTCCATCTGATGCGCGTCCTGATGGACGGAGGTAGCAACCTCAACTTAATTTATGTGGATACGGTCAGGAAGATGTGGATCGAATCATCCCGGATCAAGCCCAACACCACCACCTTTAAAGGTGTCATACCAGGCGTTGAGGCTCGCTGCACCGGAATGGTGACGCTAGAGGTGGTATTCAGATCACCCGAGAACTTCAGGAGTGAGGATTTAATCTTCGACATCGTTCCCTACCGAAGCGGATATCACACGCTCCTCGGACGCACCGCATTCGCTTGCTTCAACGCAGTCCCGCACTATGCTTATTTAAAGCTAAATATGCCAGGACCAAACGGTGTTATCACAGTCAATGGTAACACTGAACGCTCTCTCCGGACGGAGGAGTAGACCGCGGCCTTCGCAGTCGAGGTGCGGGCATCTGAGGAGGTAGCCCGTTCGGGCAAGCGCACCCCCGGCTCACCAAAGCTTACGAGGGCCGCGCTAGCTGACCTCGGACAGGCACTCCCTCGCCCCAAATAGGGGTACGGGCTCCTCGCGCGCTCCCCTTGGAAGGGGCATTATGTCCCCAGGGTGCACAATTTTGCACTAAAAATTCCCTAGGTAGCAGAGGAGCCAAAAACAACAGAAATGTCGGATCGGCTAGACCAAGAAGGGACGAACTTCGGGGGTGCACATCGGCAAGGTTCTGTCAAAGAGCAAGCCAATAATAGCATACACTACAAAAAAACTACTTCCGTGATGATACATGTTTGTTATAGTAGGTCATGTTTTCTGTCATGCATGTACATCCATGACGATTTTATGACAGAATCAAGATAGTCATACCTGTGCTGTCGTTGAAGTGTTCCATGACAATACCAAAATTATCATCACGGAAGTGTCCACTTCCATGATGATAAATGGCGCGTCATAGAAGTGTTTTCGTCAAGGGTAACCGACACGTGGCATCCACCGTAACGGGTCACCGTTAAGCTATCGGGTTCTGGTTTGGATCCGATAACCCGTTAACAGCCCCGACCAATGGGGATTTTCCACGTGTAAAATTCTCATTCGCCGGATGATCCACGTGTTAGCTCATCGTTGGGACAGATGTCATCCCTACAATGGACAGAAGATGCCTATGATATGTCGACACGTGGCACAGCCCAACAGTGGCCCATTTAAGGTAAAAAGGCCGGCCCAGCTAAAGGCCCACCATATTTTTTCAGACACTAGTGGGCCGGCCCGTTAACAGCCTGCCATGTTTTGGGTCAAATTAAGGCCCATATCAGATCTGGCCCGTTCACAGCCTATCGTGTTTTGGGCTAAATTACGGCCCATATCAGATCAGGCCCGTTAACAGGCCACTGTTCTTTTGGGACTATTCTAAGCCGGGTTTGTATTTCAGCCTGTTAAATGCCCATTTACCAGTTCGGCCCGATAATAGTTTCAGCCTGTTAGCGGCCCGTGGTGCATCTGGGCCGTTGTCGGCCCGGTTTCACTTTAGGCCATTTAACGGCCCGTGCTGAAACTGGGCTATTTCTTGTACGAAGTGACTTTAGGCCTCTTAACGGCCCGTAGTCTTCGTGGATAAATTTCAGCCCAACGTGCCTATCGGCCTGTTAATGGCCCGTGTAACAGTTGGGCCTAATTACAGCCCGCGTTGAATCCGGCCTGCTTACATCTCATCTGTTAATGGCCCATGACACAGTTGGGCCTACGGCCCGTGTAGATACCGGCCTGCTTAAAGCCCATAATTTTATTGGGCCAAACAGGGCCCGAGATATATTTTGGCCTGTTAACGGCTCGTTTTCTATTTGGTCCAAACATGGGCCTAAGATAGTTTCGGCCTGTGTTGGCCCATGAATTTTTTGGCTCAACGCTAGCCCAATCTAGTTTTTAGCCTGTTAAAAGCCCATGGTATTCTCTGGCCCAGCTGGCCAGAACTTCACTCGGCCTGTTAAAGGCGGAAAACTACTATATGTTTAGACCTGCTAATGGCCCAAGATGATTATAGGCCCACGTTTCGGCCAATATATAGCCAGTTATGGGCCGGCCTGAAGACCGACAACATTGAGATCCGTTGAAGCTTCTGGCCTAAATTACAGCATACCGACTAAGAATAGACCTAGACTATACAATAAAGAAATTACGGCATATTACATCCACTGGGCATCAAAGTTCGCCACCGGTGATAATAAAGCGCAACGAGACCGTGGATTACATACACTGGGCATCAAAGGTCGCCACCAGTGCATATAAACGCGTCGACAAAAGAATATACAAAACTGAGAGCACTTCAGAAGGCATTAGGCCTGCCCTGGAAGTGCACCACAAGCAGCAGAACAAGCTGATGAGACCTCAGTTGTGTCAACGATAGATGCTCTAACCCTAGCTGCGTAGCAAGAAAGCACGCGTGGGTGTCCTCTGAGGCCTTCTTTACATCATTGACATCAAGTCGGAGCTGAGCTGAAGCAAGCCTTTCCACTTTAAGTTGAGACTGAAGAACTCGAACTGATTGAGGTAGCAACTGCACAGAGGTTGTCTCACATCTGCTGGTGAGTAGCTTCAACTCACTGTCTTCATCAAGACATGACCTTGGGGTCATCTCGCTCTCTTCAAGATGGTTTGGCTCACTATCTTCACTAAAGTTCTGCCTGGCATAAGAGATATGGCTCTGAAAGAGAAACAAGGAGACACGTAACAGGTTTCACAAATATATAAGCAAATAAATGGATCTGTTCTGCATAAGGAACATGTTTTTACAACTATAATTTAAAACTGGTAGAAGCATCCAATCAGAAGTAAATACCAAAGTAAACAGCAGTGGAGGAAATGATGTCTATCCAAATCTATACTAGAACAAAGTTTGAAGGCTTGAGAAGGATGAACTTACATTACATGTTAACACGGGCTGGACAAAGCCCTTCTCCATGTCGATGAAAGGATAATTCAAGAAATTCCCCAAAGAAACTTCTTTATAAGCGTTGTCTTTATTCTACATTTTGTAAAGAGTAAATATAGATCAAATAATATTGGAAGAAATAGAGGATAATGAAGCTCAGGCGCAGAGTGATGATACATAATCAAATAGCTATTAATTAAGTACAGCGTTACAAGGCAAAAGGTACTGACAAGAGGAATGCAGACATCAAAGTGTGTAGTGGCATTGGCTTTATTCAACATTTTGGTAAGAGTAAATGTAGATCTGATAATTTGGAGAAAGTGGAGGGCAGGGCAGATAAGATGCAGAGTAATGCTAGACAATCAACTATCTCGCAATGCAAGTACAGTAATACTACCACCGTCCGTTATTACTTGTCGCTCAAATGGATGTATCTAGCACTATTAAGTTCTAAATACATCCAATTGAGCAACAATTAATTCGATACGGAGGGAGTACATGACAACAGGTACTTACATGAGCAATCCAGAACTTCATAACCATTGTGTTAATTCTACATTTATCTAAGAGTAGATATAGATCTTATAATTTCGAGCAAAGGGAGGATAAGGAAGTGAACATTTACAGTGATGCTATATAATCAAACAGCAATGAGTGTAAGTATGCTGACAAAGGGGAAGAGGTACTAACAAGAGCAATGCAGTGCCCAGTATTGTTGTGAGATCCTATGATCCTTTGAGAAAGGAGATTCATCTGAAATTAGTTTTCATACAAGAGAGAAGGTAAGGCACATGCATAAATGTAGGAGTTCAAATTTTGAATTGATATCATAGACAGTACGTGACGCTGGGCTCTCTGCAATTCTAATAGGGGTTTGGCCAGTGGAGTAGGGGTAAAGTGTGGTACAGTTGGGCCTATGTTTTCTGTGGCTACTGATCTATCTGATTTAACAGGTATCACTGCCTTTTCCAAATACGTAGTTTGTACTCCTTGAGGATATGCACTCACCCTCTTCCTTTTGGACATCTATTACGAAAGAACAACATTTGACTGGAAAAACATAGTATGATGACACATGGAATATGTACAGAAAATGGATAGGTATGGCATATACTCATATATGATGCTTTAACTAAGCAGATGGTGGTGTAACAAAGTAGAAGTAATGCAAGCGGTCATATGCAAGATATGTGCGACCAATACAACCTTGCCAAGTTAGAGCAAGCACCTTGATGGGTGAATAAGATAGGCCATCCTCCACCATGCCAAGTTTGTTAGCCAGTGGATTGTTCCACAATATTCCTCTCGTGCGCCCATTCTCATATTCATTTTGATCATGTTCAATACCTCACATGCATGAAAACATAAAAATAAGTGAGATTATCTTTGTAATGCAGAAGTGATTCTAATCCAATACTGCCTCCCTGTAAACCCCTTTGTGCTATCTCTGCAATTCTTCTGAGAGATGCCATGCATGCTGTAATTTGGTGTGTGCATTAATATAATGTGGCCTACTACTCAAAATATGAGAGCTCCAGAAGTGATGATACTTTGGAGATGACAACTTCAACATATAGTAAAGAAGAACAACTCGACCTGACCTGACAGATTCAAAATATACTAAGGGAGAACAACTCGACCTGACCTGTCGACCGCAAATGTCTTTGCTACTCTTCCCAACAAGGAACATACTTATTAAAGAATAAGAGAAGAGGATCATGTTAAAGCAGAGCAGAAGAGCAAGCAGATTGAAGATATTACAAGTCTTTCTATACAATGTCTGTTGCTCACCCATGATGAACCAGAGCGCACAGAGAAATACTATTCCTTCCAGTCTCTCCATATGTGGCTCACATGCATTTCAAAACTAAAGTAGGAACATTTAGCTGACCAATTAAACATGTCTCAGTTTTACTAATATCAGCATAATATTATATTCAAATTTGTACAACTAAGCTTGTTTAGCTTGATGGGTGGAGCAGTGCTATTATGACACGAATCACGTAGGCTGATCGTGGTCATCATAAAATGGGGAAACGTAAGCATGATGAGTATAGTGTTGACCGTGGCAGTGGCATGGCAGATCTAAAGCTGCAAACCGCGCAAAGGGTACTTAGCAACCGATGTTTGCTTTGAAATAGCAACTAAGATTTGGTATGGACAAGAAAGTACAGTCAACAAGTGACAAAGAAATGCAATTTATGCTGCCTCTCTATATGTCGCAACATGCATTTGGAAACTCAAGTGGGACCTTTAGCTAACCAATTATATGTGTCTGTTAACTAATATCAGTATCATATCACAATCATATTTGAACAGCTAAGCTTTGGAATTATGAGTGCTGTGTCATTTAGCTTGAAGGGTGGAGTACTGCTAGTACGACAGAAAGCACCTACGCAGATCATAGTAGTGTAGATAAAAGGGGAAAACCCTAAGCATCACGAGTAAAATCAGAAAAGTGGAACTAGCTGGAACATATGGGCTTGTATTGCTGGTACGGCTAGAAAGGGTTCGGAAAGGCTTCGGCGCCAAAAGGGGCAGCTCTATTCAACTGAAGGCACAATACTGTTACTATCAGTCTAGACTCTCAAAGACGACATAGCTCCCAGCATTTCCCGGATATTATGGCAGACCATCTAGAATAGTTGAAACCATCCATCTGAAGCGACCCAACAGACCTGTCGACTGCAAATGTCCCTGCTCCACTTCCCGACAAGGAACATACTGTACTACTCCCTCCGTTCCTAAATATAAGTCTCTTAGAGATTCAAATGCGGACTACATACGGAGCAAAATGAGTGAATGTACACTCTAAAATATGTCTATATACATCCGTATGTAGTTCTTATTGGAATATCTAAAAAGACTTATGTTTTACCAAAAAAGGCTTTCGCCCTGCTTTATAAATAAAGCAACGATGAACAACACCCGGTCCAAACGCACGCCACCACAACACACACACTCACCCAAGGTAGTTTAGGAACGGAGGAAGTAATATACTTATTAAGAAGAACAGAAGAGGAACATGATAACAAAGAGCAAGCAGATTTTAGATAATACAATGTGTGTTGCCCACCCATGATGAACCAGAGCGCACAGAGAAATACTATTCCTTCCGGTCACTCCATATGTGGCTCACATGCATTTCGAAACTAAAGTAGAAACATTTAGCTGACCAATTAAACCTATCTCAGTTTTACTAATATCAACATCATATCAGATTCAAATTTGTACAACTAAGCTTGTTTAGCTTGATGGGTGGAGTAGTGCCATTATGACACGAACCACGTAGGCTGATCGTGGTCATCATAAAATGGGGAAACCGTAAGCATGATGAGTATAGTGTTGACCGTGGCAGTGGCATGGCAGATCTGAAGCTGCAAACCGCGCAAAGGGTACTTAGCAATCGATGTTTGCTTTGAAATAACAACTAAGATTTGGTATGCACAAGAAAGTACAGTCAACAAGTGACAAAGAAATGCAATTCCTGCTGTGTCTCTATATGTCGCGACATGCATTTGGAAACTCAAGTGGGACCTTTAGCTAACCAATTAAATGTGTCTGTTAACTAATATCAGTATCATATCACAATCATATTTGAACAACTAAGCTTTGGAATTCTGAGTGCTGTGTTGTTTAGCTTGAAGGGTGGAGTATTGCCAGTACGACAGAAAGCACCTACGTATATCATAGTAGGGTAGATAAAAGGGGAAAACCCTAAGCATCAAGAGTAAAATCAGGAAAGTGAAACTAGCTAGACCATATGGGCTTGTATTGCCGGTACGACAAGAAAGGGTTCGGAAAGGCCTCGGCCGCAAAAGGGGCAACTCTATTCAACTGAAGGCACAATACTGTTACTATCAGTCTAGACTATCAAAGATGACATAGGTCCCAACATTTCCCGAATATTATGGCAGACCATCTAGAATCATTGAATGCATCCATCTGAAGCGACCCAATAGACCTGTCGACTGCAAATGTCCCTGCTCGACTTCCCGACAAGGAACATACTGTACTACTCCCTCCGTTCTTAAATATAAATCTCTTAGAGATTCGAATGCGGACTACATAGAGAGCAAAATGAGTGAATGTACACTCTAATATATGTCTATATACATCCGTATGTAGTTCTTATTGGAATATCTAAAAAGACTTATGTTTTACCGAAAAAGGCTTTCGCCCCGCTTTATAAATAAAGCAACGATGAACAACACCCGGTACAAACGCACGCCACCACAACACACGCACGCACCCAAGGCAGTTTAGGAATGGAGGAAGTAATATACTTATTAAGAAGAACAGAAGAGGAACATGATAACAAAGAGCAAGCAGATTTTAGATAATACAAGTGTGTTGCCCACCCATGATGAACCAGAGCGCACAGAGAAATGCAAATCCCTGTTGTCTCTCTATATGTGGCGCACATGCTTTTCGAGACGAATATAGGAACATTAGTTGACCAATCAAACATTCTCTGTTTTAGTAATATAAGCATCATATTAGATTCGTATTTCAACAACTAAGCTTTGGAATTATGAGTGGCATGTTGTTTCGCTTGATGGGTTGAGGTCTTGAGGAGCAGTGCTAGCATGACATGAAGCACCTACGATGATGGTAGTGAATATAAAGGGGGAAACCATAAGCTTTACGAGTACTGTGACCGTGCCATGGCGGATCTGAAGGTGCAAACCGGACAAAGGCTACTTTGCAACCAATGTTTGCTTTCAACTAGCCACTATGATTTGGTATGGACAAGAAAAGTACAGTAAACAAGTTACGATCTATTTTTCGGGTGCGATCAATAACTTAAGCAGATATGAAAGAGTACCACCTCTCTTGCGACGGCGTGTAGGCCCCTGCTGATACATTGAGGGTGCTGCGGGTGCGATGGCTGCCGGTGGCGCCGAAGAAGAATTGACGGCAGACGGCCGGGTCGGGGATAAGTCCTGCTGCTGTGGACGAGGCAGTCGTAGGAGCGGCAACGACAAGGTGGACGACGGCGCCGATGAAGCGAGAGGACGCGATGAAAGGATCCTGTTCTGGCGCCGTGGATGAGGGACGTCCATCTCTTGCAGTGGACGACGGGGTAGGGGTAGCGGCTCCGGCAAGGTGGAGGATGGGGTGGCGGACGGAGGAGGCTAGCCGGTGTGGGGAGGTTGTTGTGGCGCCTAGGGTGTATGAATGGGGAAATGGAGGGGGAGGGGGAGGGGATCTCAAACTTTGGGACGCGCTTGTCTAAAATGTGGGAAAGTTACGAACTTAGCCCCCGTTTAAAATTTTGGACATCTCGTCGGTTGGGGATAGGACGGTAATCTCGCATCTCCCCAATATTTGCCGATAGCGATTTCGGGCGAGGAGAGGGTGCTTTGCCGCCCACGGTTGGCGCCCATGGTGTATGAACAGGGCTGACGTGTAGGGCGGTTGTGTCACGTCTGAGGGAAGTTACACACCTGCCCCTATTTAAAATATTTGCCTACATCAATTTTGGATGAGGAGAGTTTGTTTTGCCGCCCACATGTATGAATGGGAAAATGGAGGTAGAGAGAGAGGTCTTTCGGATGAGTTTGAATCAAATGTGTGTTTGCCGCCCACCGTGTCTGAATGCGGAGACAGGCGGTCGTGTCACGTCTGATTGAAGTTACTAACCTACCCCTATCGACAGCAGTGGAAATCGGGCCAATTAGGATGTGAAGTGTCAAGGGTAGACAGTAATTTCCATCTCGCAAACACTGGCTTCGGGCAGCCGACAAATTATAGTGGGTGTTTTGCCGCTTCGTTCAAAATTTGGGAGAATTAGCATTCACATTTACCCTGGGCCCTGGCAACTAAATTCAAATCCAATTTGTATTCGATTACGAATATCCATACATCATTCTACGTTTTGTTATTTATTTCTTCAAAACCATGACAAAGATTTATTCCACCTTTATATATGAATATGATTTAGAAATGCTGTGATCTTCGAATTCAGTAGGTTGGATACACTTTGAGTCAAACAGTTATTTCATCCAATACAATCTGCTCACACGAAAAACAGTTCACCTTATGTCAATCATACAAGTACCGAGGATTACCTCGCCTAAAAAATTTAGATCATTACAACACATGGACAACAAAGGGGTCTTACAACATAATCCATTCAGAGACATGACACAACATGCAAGTATAGTAATCTAATGAAAATTTCAACTGGTATCTAAAGAAGAACTGGGATTACCGTGCGCTTCAGATAGCAGAAGCAGCAGGACCTCCTCCGTCTTCAAATGCAACATTCTTACTTTCTCCAATTCTTGGCTTGCTTGCATAAGGCGTGCAGCTAATTGCATAATTTCCAGCCTGAAGATCAAGATTACCTCATTCATGGCAGCCACACCATCTCTTTCTGCCTCTAGTAGAGCCTCAAGAACTGTAATATCTGTGCTCAGACTGCTCTCCAACGGTGTTGCCTCTGAACTGCTACCATCTGGTAACATGGATGGCGCACTGCTTCCACAAGTAGATTCTGGGGTTGTACATTGTGTCCTAGTGTGAAAGGCATCCTGAAAGGTTTCCGCTGGACATAAGTAAGAGATAGTTATCGCATGATCCAGGCAGTAAGCTTACATGGTAAACGGCATACGAATTATTGCCAAGCATGGCAAGCTATATTTAAATGGTTCAAAGCAGCATCAGCCAAAAAAAAATTAAAATGGTAAGATGAAAGGTAGTGTACCACCGCTATATTTAAGTTGCCCAGGCATATAAGCAGTTGAAATAATCTGAGAAAGCACTTGAACAGTGTGGCCTCATATAAACTACGAAGACAGTCTTGTGATGAAGTTTATAGGAAAAGTTAAGGAGTCAAATGAATTAGGAATGCATTTCTTTACGATAGTATAGCAGGCACTACTGACATATTGGCCAACTCAGGTATAGCCTAACAAGTAACAAACAAGCATTCGAATCAAGCAATACAGCAAAGCAGAACACTGAACTATTTGTAATTCTGTAGGATTACAGGTTGAGGGCACAAGCCAAGAAAGCAGCCCACACGCATTACATTTCACATGTACTAAAACACACTGGCTTACCATATGTTGTTGTGAAGCCTCGCTGCTGTTGCAATGTTCTTTGAAGATATCATCAGCATCCCGTGGTTGCAAATCTAGTCATTGTAGTTTATTCTTCCCCCTCTATTTAGGTAAAATTAATTTTAATCACATGCACTGGTTTGAATTGATCATCAATGGTTAATCTAAACTAATGAAAGAAGGGTGTGTGCTTACACGACAATATATGTGCTTCACTCTATTTTTATGTTTGTTCGAGGTGCCAGCCCCAAAAGAACAAATATTTTGCTTGATGGGGTTGGCAGCTCCATAATGAATAGAAGCATCAAATTAGTCATGCAACTTGGGAAGATCAAGAACGCACAAAAAAGTAATGAACAGAGGCTCGGAGCAGTGATGTAATAGCTAGCCTCAGAAAATGTAGGGTAAAGCGAACAAAAAGCAGCGGAAGCACAAGCTTGTTTGCTGATGTGTAATTAAGCATAGAGAACATAGGCCCTATTTGGATCCATGGGTTAGAGCTAGTTTGGGCTCAAATAGCCCTAAAGTATCCAAACATGAGGGCTAGTTTGAGCTAGTTGCATGTAACCCACCCCAAAAAACTATCCCACCCAAGAGGTGCTAATTGGAGCTAGTTCTCCTAGTGCATTTATTGTCAATCTAACCCTGTCATCCAAAGACCTCTTTGGCTAGAGTTAGTTCAGGGTTAGTCATGAGCTAGAAACTAACTCTAACCTCTAGCTAAGTTAGAGTATCCAAACAGGGACATAGAAGCAGTCTGATGTAACCAACAGGTGGCATCAGAACAACACCATTATCATAAATATAGCATGCAAGAAGTAAAATAGTAGGCAGTTATATCTAGGAAGTACAGTAATACTTAGGACAAAACAAAAGCATTGTAACTATATGTGCACTGGTTTGTAATTTAGCACATGTAACCTGTTCACTGCCACACATATGGCCCTGCAGGTGCAAGCAGAATAACGCATCTCATGAAAAATTGAATGATGCCCTGAAGAAATTCGAAGGTGCGGTGCTTATGCTAAGAAAGTGAATGTAGGCGCCGGCCGTTGGATAATAGTACCTGATTCTCGGCGGTGTATGGGTATCGTTGTCATACGTGAAAGCTAAGGATCGTCGATGGTGCTCGTGTTGCGGTTGATTTTGGGCCGGCTATCGCCGTTGCTGAAGCGGCTCTAGTGTTTCGGTTGCGGCGCCTGTCGACATACAAGAAAGCTCATCTATGGTAAGTGAACAGTTCCACGATAAAGAAAAGAAAAACGGAAGGAGTACAAATCAAAATAACCTGATGAGGCTGCGGCGTCAGTAAAGCAGGGCCGGTGGAGTTGAATATGGCGTCCGTGGAGCGGGTCTGGTGCAGTGGATGAAGGCGTCGGCTAGGCACATCCGGCGCGGTGTACATTGCTTTCGGTGAGGCGGATCTGTTGCGGCGGACGAGGGCTTGTATGAAGGCCAGCGATGTGGCAGACGAGGGAGTCGGTGAAGGGCCTACACTGTGGTGGATTAGGGCGCCGGTGAAGCAGATCCGGTGCGGTGGACCATGATGGTGGTCAAGGAGATCTGGGTGGTGGACAAGCCAGTCGCTGAAGCGGCTCCAGTGAAGTGGTGAGTTTGCAGTTGGGGGTTCCAAGGTGCGGAAGGTAGATACGGCGGGGTGTGAGGTCCACCGCTGCGGTGGAGGACTAGATTCGGCGGCTTGGCGTGGTTGGGGTGGGGTGGGGAGGGGAAGGGGAGGGGCTCTGGGGAAGAATTTTGGCGGCAAAGAGGGGAAAACAATGGAGTTACCAAAGCAGCCCTTTTCCATTCATGTGGCAGGGGTAAAACAAGAATATCGCAGGGCTAAACTTTCGGGCGCGAGATATTTCGATGTGAGCGGGAAGTTTGAAAGCTTTTGACGGCTGAAATTAAGTGTTCTGCTCTTGTACGATCAACTATGATATCATCGCCGAGAATTTATTTGTTGTGCACGCAACAAAAAAGTGCAAGTTTCGAAAATCAATGTCTCCAACTCGAAACTTAGATTGTCCATTCAATTCAAATATGGATCATTGAGCTAGTGGAAGCAAATACCATCATATGGTCCAATTCAAATTAAATTCCAAATGTGTTTATCCTAAATATGATGACAAAAACAAAAATCTATATGTGTATGAATAAACTGGATGATTATAAGGTTTGAACATGATCGTATGTGTATATCTCTAGGTTTGATATATGAATTTGAAATCACGAAATCCCGGCTTAAAAAATGTACCTCCATTTAAATGAATTACAAAAGCTAATATTGGAGTCGAATTCCAAAATTCCAATCTTAGGTTTGTAATTCTGGTACTTCAGAGTATATCACGCTTGTTCAAAAGTATCGTTATCTCATATTCCAAACTATGAAACAAATTGATCAACCATGAGTGCACACACTATTGACCATATATATCTCAATTACGCTTAAGTCTCTCAAATATATACACCCAACTCTTTATTTGAAGCCCACCACCCCGTCCCCCCCCCCCACAAGCCTTTCTCTCCCCCGGACACGAACACAGGAGCACATTAACCCCCCTCTCTCTTCTAAAGTCCGGACCCCAATATAGGTCTCTATCACTTTGTCTCTCGGGCATGCACACATCTCTTTCCCCACTCTCTAGGTCTCCCGGCATCTCTCTTTCCCAAGCACACGCACTATATAGCAGTGTATCTTTCCCATACACACAAAACGTCGCCCCCAAACGTCTATCTCCCTAGTTATGTGGTTCTCGCACAGTCTCCACCATCTCTCTATAGCATTAATTGATAAACACCTCACTCACCACCCCCACTACAAACAAGCACCCTTTGTCTCCTTGTGCACCACTCTCCTCTTTCTATCTCTCCCACATGCGGATCCTACCCAGCTCCTTCCCTATATACATAATATGTCGTGACTCTTTCCATAGCTCCCTAGCGTATCATCGTTCTCAATCTCGCACGTTGTTCTCTACACAATCTATTCTAGATCTCTCATGAAGTCTCTATCACACACACGATGACTCGCTTTCCTTGCGTCTCCGTACATAGGCCACTTTCGAACAACATCAACCTTGTCTCCCTATCTATACGCCACTTCCGCACACAAACGACCCCTCTCTCCCCCCCTTCTTCCTCTCTCTCCCTCGCTCGCTCTCTCTCTCTCGCTCTCACACCACTCTCCCACACACACTCGATGTCTCTTCCAAATAGTCTGCTGCCCGCCCACACCCATGCTATCCCGCTACTACACATGCCTTTCTCTCTCTTGGACACACATGTCACACCATTCCCCCTTCCCTACTAGGTTTACATCATTAGTGGTCTCTCCTCTCCACATACACACACTCCCTCTCACACACATGCGCGTGCACAAACACACACAGACACGCACAAACACCCATCTATCTGGATCCTTCTTTTAAGACACACACCCTTGCATATTCTCTCCAGCTCTAGGTATATATATATTCCCTCTCTCTCTAGCTCACATGCACACCAAAATTCTCCGTCTCTCTAACTCACACATCTCTCCCCATGTCCGCATGTGTATCTCACACACTCACTCTCTGATTATGTCTATGTGTCTCCACGTTACACAACACAAAGCCCCATGTACATGTCTCTCTCTATCCTCCACACATAGAGACACACAAAGAATCTCTTATCATTGCCTCAGTCTCTACATATCACACACACGCACTATCTCTCTCTCAGACACACGCTCAACCAAGGTTTTCTTGTGAATAACTTACCGTCTATTCATCAACAGTCATGGCAGTACGACGAACACGATACATGAAAAAGAATAAATCTACATGTCCGTAGACCACCTAGTATGACTACTAGGACTAGAGTTAGCCGAAAGCGCGCCACCGTCACCCCCTCCTTATCGGCGACGGGAAAACCTTTGTTTTACACAGTCGGGAAGTCATCGTGCTAAGGCCCCACATGCTCAGCCGTTGAATAGAACGTTGATCCAAGTTTATGGAAACAAGTATCGATAATACGTTTGTATCTCCATACTTATATCTCTTCTTACAAAAAAACTGAGTTGGTGATGATGGTATGCCTGCCATCTTGCAATATAGATCGTCCGATCTATATCTGACGGATAGAAAGCAAACTATGGCAATTTTGCAAAAAGATACCCACACCTCTCTCCACATTTGCAGACAAGGCCTTCCCTCGTTCATCCTTATCTCCCACAACCTCATTGTTGAGAAATTAAAAAAGGAAGCCTCTGGAACAATCTGGCATGGTGGGCGCTGCCGGCATCGTCCATCCCCATGCCTCCGCTCAGTCCGACCACCAATCACCACCACGCCCCACTTCTCCTCGCCTTATCTCTCCTCTTTCTCGAGATATCATTAGTTTTTATACATGGGATTACTCCCGCATGGGTCAATCACAACAGGTGTTTTATAAAAAATGCATCTTGATGTTCCGTGCAATGCACGGGCATCTTGCTAGTACTCCTACAGAAGACTTAGTTGGTGATGATGGTGTGTCTGCCATCCGTCATTTCTGACCATTAGATCTACATCTAACGACTGTGAGGTAAGTTGTTGCCTTTTCTCAACAACATCCCACTTCTCTACCCAATTTGCCAAAAACCCCTTAATTTGTATCTTAAAACAAACCACATCCCTCCCTCACCTCATCAAAACAGCCCAAGGAATATATTCTGATTGAAACATAATATATTTTTAGTGATATATGTATATCAAAATTAGAATGTTTTCTATCAAGTTTGTGAATAAGTATTATTCTACTTATGATCCGTTTTAATGCACGTGCACATTGCTAGTATTTCCAACCATGCAAAAAAAATTGCTAGTATTTCCATAGTTTCGAGTTTTCCATCAAGATATTAGTCACTCATGGTCGATATTTAGTTTGAATTACGTACACATAGGCACTATGTAACTAGCCGTGCTTATTGGCTTCCAAAGCTTAACTTTCACTCCTACTTATAGTATGTAGAGTATTTAACAAAAAACTACCACTTTCAACCAGCCCTAGGAAGAAACTACTGTACAAAAAAATAGCAAAAACATACCAAAAATTTCTTAATCCGCGCCAAAAAATTACTACCTAGTGCCGATTAGGCTCGTTTAAACCCGTTTATGACAGGGTTGGCCCACATGTCCGTGCTGACGAGGCACCTTAAACCAACACTGTTTGTTTGACCGTTGTGTTGACTGTTAAGACACGAGGGACCCACATCTGAGCTTCTATCCTCTTCTTCCTCCTCCAATCATTATTTTTCCCAAACATTACTTCAAACAGTTCTTATGCGTGTTCGTCGGTGGCGCCGGTGATGAGCGAGTTGGCCGCCGCTCCGTAGGATGGGCCGGATGCCGCGTTGGCCTACGCACGGGTTGGCTGGCTGGCCCGAGTGTGGCTCACGCGCGAGCAAGCTGCCGCGCTGGCCTTTGCTCGAGCTAGATGGCTGGCCTTAGCGTGGCGCGTGCGAGCAAGCCGCCGCACCACCGTGCCAACCTAGCTAGCAAACCTTGAAGACAAGCAGCAGGATGCATCTAGTAGGGTGTGTGCTAGCTTGGCTAGCTAGCGGCCGCGAGCGCCGGATGGAGCTGGCATCACTAAAAAAACACTTCCGTGATGATACGTGTTTGTCACAGTAGGTCACGTTTTCTGTCATGCATGTACATCCATGACGATTTTCTGACAGAATCAAGATAGTCATACATGTGCTGTCGTAGAAGTGTTCCATGACAATACCAAAATTATCATCACGGAAGTGTCCACTTCCATGACGATAAATCACGCGTCATAGAAGTGTTTTCGTCAAGGGTAACCGACACGTGGCATCCACCGTAACGAGTCGCCGTTAAGCTATCGGGTTCCGGTTTGGATCCGATAACCCTTTAACAGCCCTGACCAATGGGAATTTTCCACGTGTAAAATTCTCATTCGCCGGAGTATCCATGTGTCAGCTCAGTGCTGGGACATATGATACACCGACACGTGGCTCGGCCCAACAGTGGACCATTTAGGTCAAAAGGCCGGCCCGTTTGACTTGGTCAAAAAGTAGCGGCCCAGCCCACGAAAAGCCTATTAACGGCCTATTCACATATAGCCCATTTATAGCCCGCTAACTCACGGCCCATTATAGCCTATCCGAATTAGGCCCAGTAGCGTCATATGGGCCGTCCAATATGATTCCAGCCTGTTGTAACTTCCGGCCCATGTATGGCCCATGACATCTTTCGGCCCATACGAGGCCCTTTGTTACCCTTAGCCCATAAACGGCCCGTAGTGAAACTAGCCCATAATGAACAGTATATCGCTTTATACCCATTCACGGCCCATTATTCCATTGGACCGTTTCCAACCCGTGTTATCTTTCGGCCTTCTAAGCGCCCATTTATTATTGGGCTCATTTCCGGCATTCGATTACTTATGGTCCATTACTGGCCTGTTCCGCTTGTAGGCCAACTTCAGCCCGTGGTTAAAGTCGGCCCGTCTGTGGCCCGTTAATCCGTTGGGCCGTTATGATAGCGTCATCAAATATGGCCCATTAACGACCTGTTATGTCTGCCGATAGAATTAAGACCGCTGTACACATCGGCCTATTAACTACCTGTTATGGCGGGCCCATAAACAGACGATTCCGATTCTAGCCCGTTTACGACCCATATTACGGTCCGTTAACGGTCCACAAAAGTACGGCCCATGTTTGGCCAATCGATCAACCGGCACGTAGAAGGCCCATTGAATCTGCGGGCTGTAGAAGGCCCATGGATCATACAAACCTTAGGAAGCCCACTACAGCAGCCATCAGGACCATGGTTACAACGTGTGTATGTTGCCCATGGTTATTGTGGCCTAGTTCTAAATAAAAAGGTTACCACGAAATAAGAACTGCAGCTATTACAAGAAAAAAAATAATCAAGACAATAAGGAAATAAATAAGCAAGCAACTTACGCTAGGCTATTACGGCTATTACAAATATTACATCCACTAGGCATCAAAGTTCGCCACCAGTGCAAAATATCGCGAACAAAGCAGCATATTACATACACTGGGCGTCTAAATTGGCCACCAATGAAAATAAACGTGGCAGCAAAACAAGTCCAGAACTGAAACCACTTCAGAAGAGGTCAAGAAATGATATCCTGGATACCCACCATGCTGGCAAGAAGCTTAGTAAGCTTATTAGTTTTCTCTTGTTTGGAGCTAAAATCGTCCAGCGCTTGCTGTTGCACCAGAAAGTATGCATCTGAATGCTGCAGGGACTTACTCAGTCCTTCAGCTTCTTGCTGCAGCACAACTGACTGATGCCTTTCAGCTTGTAGCTGAGACTGAAGAAGCCGAAGTGATTCAGGCAGTGAGTTCGAAGAGCTTGTGCCAGCGGTAGTGGCCAGTAACTTGAACACTACATCAACGCAGAACTTTGGGGTTGTCTTACTGTCTACAAGATAGTTTTTACCACCTTTCTTGGAGACCAACAGGGTTGTCTCACTATCTTGAACCTTATCTGCATTACTTTCTCTACCATTGCATAATGGGGTGCTCTTCTCCAATATTCTGTGCGCATTCTACAAGAGAAACAAGAAGACACATCACAGGTTTAGCATGTAGTATATGAAACTCATTTTGGTAAACTGGTTCAGTAGTAAGGTGGACAGGATAACATCATGAAACAAACATATACCTATGTACTATGGTCACTGTATTGTATATATCATTCTAGTTTATGTTGCCAAATCAAGATAAAGACACAGTTCAAATCATATCTTTTTAAGACACAGCAGCATAGACAAAATATAAGTGTGGGAAACTACATAGCACTAGCAACACTTGTAATGTGCATGACATGAGAACATAACTGTTTATACAACTAGAACTGAAATCAACATAGAGCAAGAAGTTAGAACAACAATCCAGTTAAAGAAATAGGTTTAAAACATACCTGTTGCGCCATTGGAGTTTCAATTGGATCCTTCAAATTCGAAATTAGTTGGTATGAGTAAATACAGTGATGCAAGAGCAAAGGAGTATGGACCATAGCTACGGAATCTGACCCGAGAACAGTTGCTCTTCTGCTTTAAATGTGGAGTTTGGGTTCGCTGTGGTGGTCTTCGTGCTTTGGGCACTGCAGTTGCTTTACAAACTGCTCGTGTGGGGGTACTCTGTGGTGGACATGGTGTTGTGTCAACTAGAAGTGGGTTACTATCTGCTAGGGTTGGGGTTAGATGGGGTGTAGCTAGTTCTCTGTCCAACGGTGTAGGTGTACAATCTGGAAGAGTCTCGATTATGTGTGGTGGGGCTAGTTCATGGGCCAATACAACCATGGTTCTATCTGCATTGATGGGTAGCACCGTCTTTTGTGAAGAACGGGATTTTACTCCCTTAGATATTGCCATCACCCCATCCAATTCAAATGTCTAATAAACAAGAAAAGTAATTGAATGTGCAGACATTGTATGATAGACAGATGTGGTAATTCACATATATGTTGTCTAACCAAACAGGACAGCATGACACAATTTCACATATATGATGGCTAACTAAACAGGATAGCATGACAAAGTTTCAGATATATGATGGATAACTTAACAGGATATAATGGCATAATTCAACATACGATGAGTATCTCAACAGGATGACATGACATAACTATATGATGCCTTTCCAAAATAGGTTGGGATGAAATAATTCGCATACATGTTGTCTAAGTATACAGGATGGCATGATATAATTCACATAATTGATTCATATACTAAGCAGCTGGCACTCGCATGTATGATCTCTAAACTAAGCAGATGACATTGAATATTGTGTATATGATGTCTAAACTAAGCAATGCAAGACACCATATGCATGATATGAGAAATATAAACATTGCAAGTTAGAGCATACACCTCAGGTGGGATATAGGACTGGTCATCTGTCTCCGAATCCTCCTTTGAGGAGCTACCCGTAACCATCGAGATATATGTTTCAACAGGTACCATTGCCTGCTCTGAAGACCTTGTTTTCACTCCAGATTTTTCCATAACCGGCTCAAATGGCTGATACACATGAAGAGTAGTTCAATATACACAGATTGCCGACAAATGGAATACGTAATGAAAAAAAAGGATGGCATGAGATAATTCACATATGTGATGCCTGGCTACACAGGATGGCGGTGCATAATTCACTTATATGATAACTGGCTAAAAAACATGGCATTGCATAATTCACATATCAGATATAGAAAGCAAACAGGAGGCATTCACATAAAGCATGTCTAATCTAAGTAGATGGCATGGCAATGCAAGACACCATATGCATGATATGAGCAATATAACCCTGCCAAGTTAGAGCATACACCTCGGGGGGGGGGGGGGCATACGACTGGTCATCTATCTCTGAATCCTCCTCTGAGGAGCTATCTGTAACCAGCAAGAAATCTGCATCGACAGGTAGCACTGACTGCTCAGAAGACCTTGTTTTCACTCCAGATTTTCCCATGACCGACTCAAATTGCTGATGCACAGGAAGAGTAGATGAATGTACAAACATTGTCAAAACATGGAATACATTATGAAAAAAAATAGTATGGCACAATACAATTCACATATACGATGACTGGCTAAACAGGATGGCATTGCATGATTCACGTATATGATGCCTGGCTAAAGAAGATGGCATTGCATAATCCACATATATGATATAGAAACCAAACAGGTGGCATTCACACAAAGCAAATCTAAACTAAGCTGATGACATATAAGATGTATAAAGTAAGCAATGCGAGGCGCCATATGCATGATATGACCAACATCAGCATGCCACGTTAGAGCAAACACCTCAGGGGGTAAATAGGAGTGGTCGGCTCCCTCTGAATCCCCCTCTGAACAGTTATCTCCCTCTGGAATACAATCTGGAATGGGGGGGAGAGGGGGCCCCTACTTCGCCCACCATGGAGCGGCGTCTGCATGACATTATATTCCCACGCAACAGTCTTCTCTTTTTCTCTATATGTTCAGTACGATTGTGTACAATAACTGGCATGCATAATAAAAAAAGCATAGTTAGATTATGTAAGGCCTAAGGGGTGCATGCAGAAATCAAGACTGATGGTAGCAAACGAGTGGATAGATCAAAAACTAATGATAGCAGGCAGATAATAGCTTCAGCTTAAAAAGATAGACGATGGATCATCTACTGTTTGTTGCCCACCCAACATGAACCACATAGAAGACCCAAGATGAACCAGATAGTAGACATATACTATTCGTTGCTGCCTTGATATGTGCCCTAGGCATTTTAAAACTCAAGTTTGAACATTAGTTTGGACCTGACTCAGAGTCTAAGAGGTGAACAGGACGATAAAGTAGCAGGTAGTAATAATCGATGTATAACGTAAGCAGACACGAAAGAGTGCGACCTCTCTTCCGGAACTGTGTAGTCCTCAGGTTCATCTGCTCAGTCGATGATGGTAATGCAATTGGTGTGGCTGCCGGCAACGGGGAAGATGAACTGAGGCGGCGAAAGAAGGTCTGCAGGGGGGATCTCCGCTGCAGTGAACGCTGGTGGTGCACCTCAGGTGGGGTGGATGACGGCATGGCAGGGGCGGGACAAAACACACAGAGTTTTCTTTGACACCTATCTGAAAATGAAGTAAATCTGTAAGGGCTCCTTAGAATTGGAGGATTCTAAAAATGCAGGGACAGGAAAAACACAGGAATAGGATAGGAATGCACGTGCAAAATAGAGCATTTGCAAACACAGGATTTCTTTCAACCTGGGTGTTTGGTTCACATGAATTGGAAGAACACAAGAATGGAGAAACATGGTCAAATTAAAGTCAAACCACATGAAAATGTAAAATAAGAATCTTATTATGCCAGTAATGCACTTAGTCATGTTCTTCATGCATATCAATTTGAAAAGGACGTCCAAGTGGATATTAAAATTCCTACGTTTTTTCTTTGAAAGGGACACCAAAGGAAAAAAAAATCCTCCAGTTTTGCTTTGCTCCATTCCTTCTAACCAAATGCACGAATAGTAGTACCATAGTAAAGTTTCCAATTCCTATGTTTTCCTTCACTTTTTCTTTGAACCAGTGGCGATTCTAGTAGGCAGTCTTCAACAGGCTGAAGCCTGCCCTCGAAATATTTTGTGAGCTTATTTGGTCCGCATGAATATCATATAATGGCTATCTTGCTAAGCCGATTCAAATTGTGGTTCAAAAGAGCATTTAGTTTTCTCCCTGTTAACTTTGTGACCATGATTCATTTCTTTCTAGATTTGCAACTGCTTTGAACCAAAGGATCCCTGAGGGATTGACATGAATGTAGAGTAACAAAGTGATGCGACGAGTGTACAACCTCTTTGGTGTAGCCTTGTCAACCTCAGCATCATTGGGTTGGATGTGGAGGATGGTGATGCTGGTGTGACTGTCGGAGGCGGGGAAGAAGATCTGAGGCCTCTGGAAACGACGCCAGGGGTACTGCTCCACTATGATGGACGGTTCCATCACTGGAGCAGCTCTAGTGAGGTGTACGACGGTGAGGCTAAAGCAGGACAAGACAGACAACATTAATTTGAAGTGGGAGTCTAATAGCATCTGAAATAGATGATGTAAAATACATGACCAAAAAGTGCTAGATGTAAAATGTATCAGCCATGCCGCGGCCGCTCCGACAGATGCTGTAAATACTGTTGACTTTGAACTTAACTGAAGAAACTGAACTTTACAGTCGAAACTGAATTTTACTGACAAAACTGATTGAACTAGTATCAGAGCACTGCAATAGAAGTTTAGGGCATTCGAGCACTGGTAGAAGAGAAGCAGTGATCTAAATCAGCAGCCGCTCGAGCAGGGAACGCACTAGCAGAGAGCAGCTTGTGCTGCAGCACCATGAGCGAGTGCTAAAGCAGCAACTCCTGTAGCTGCCGCATGTCATGTAGCAGCAACAGCATGAGCGAGAGCAAGAGCAGAGCAGCAACATGAACGAGAGCAAGAGCGGAGCAGCAGCACGAACGAGAGCAAGAGTGGAGCAGCAGCGCGACTGACAGCAAGAGCAGAGCAGAGCAGCAGCAACAACGAAAGCAAGAGCAGAGCAGCAGCGCGACTGGCAGCAAGAGCAGAGCCGCAGCGAGAGCTGGAGCAGCAGCAGCAGCGCGAGCGAGAGCCGGAGCAGCAGCAACTAGTGCTGGTTTGGAAGTCGCTGACGAGGAAGCAACGACATGGGGGAGAGACGCCCTGGAGGAAGTGGCCGGCAACGGCACCGTCGATGGAGACCCACCATGGTTGCTCGGTATCGAGCACCGGCAGCCCCTTGAGATCGAATAAAAGATAAAATGCAGTGGTGAGTGTAGAACCTTCTTGGTGGCGTCGAGTAGGCCTCGGATTCATCGGAGGAATTGGTGAGGGTGCTGCGGTTCCGGTGGGGCAGGTGAAGACGACGCTGTGGGGATGGAGGTGGCGTGATAGACGAGGTGAATGTCGGGGCAGCTCCTTGAAGGTGGAGGACGGGGCGGCTGATCCGGCAGGACGATGAGATCAACGACGGATTCTCATCCATTGCGGTGGATGAGGGACGTCGAGCTGTTGCTATGGACGACGTCGTCGGGGAAGAGGCTCCGGCTGGGCGGCCGTCGGGAGGCCGACGGAGGAGCGTGGGGTTTCGCGGGTTTTGGCGGCCTCGGTGTACGAATGGGGGGGGGACAAAGGGGAAGGTTGGGGGAGCCATGGATTAGGGACACGCTTGTCCGAAATGTGGGGTAAGTTACGAACGTACCCCCACCAGTTTTGACCACACGACGTCGAGGCGACATTTCCGGCTGAGGGGTAGAAGGGGAATTTCTCGTGTCTGGGCTGCGGGACCGATTTCGGATGAGGAGGGATTTTTCGCGCGCGTCAAAATTTTGGGATAACAAGGTGCGGCGCGGGTTGAAGAGGCGGGAGTTTCGCAGCAGAAGAGACAAAAGATACTCTAGCTTGAAAATTTCAGGATCACAAGGCGTGGATTCCATGTTCGGCAGAGCAAACTTAACGTGTAAAAAAAGACAATTCATACGAGACACAAGAGAGTCATGTCCCCTTTTACTATATTGCTATAAATGCCATGGAAAAACTACAAGAAAAATGTAAAAAAATCAGGAGAACAAGATTAGCCTGTACAGTACCAAATCAATTCGCACTTCCCTCAACAACAACAAAAAACAAATCAATTCCCACCACAAGAAAGAGTCATGTCCCTTTTTATATGATTACAAATGCTAGGATCTCGAATTTCAATTTTTGAATCCACGTTATGTTGAATTCGAATATATGGTTAGGTGATCTTGCGGTTTATAATGGATGTAGTCCTACATTTTGATCTTCCATCTTTTATGAACATTTTACTCCACCCTATGAATATATATATTGTCGTCTACCATATGGACTAAATTTGAATCAATTTTCCCTATTTGAATATGATTATTGTCAAGTTATACCATCATTTAAATATTATCTTGATAACAGAAAACATGCATATAGTAGTAATCATATTTAAATATGAACTACATGTACCATACGATCTCCAATTCAAATATTTGTATCCATTTTATGTTGAATTCAAATCACAGTACATTGGTCTAGGTAGCGAGATGTTCAGGATAATCTAAACCCTGTTTTCATATGTATAATGTGTTTAACACACATAGCAATGCATCCCCCCCCCGCCCCGCCCACACACACAACATTTAGAATTTAGGTTTGAAAGCCACACATTATCTCAAATTCGAATAGTTATGTCCATGCGCGCACTACTATAGAAAAGCCTAGCAGTAGCGCTGGTTTTTGTCCTAGCAGTAGCGCGGGGTACCGCGCTACTGATACGACGCTACAGCTAAAGGTTAGCAGTAGTGTTGGTTTACCCGCGCTACTGCTATAGCTACTTAGTAGTAGCGATTCTTGCAGAAAGCGCTACTGGTAAGTACTAGTAGCGCTCCTCTCTGCCCGCGCTACTACTATTATTCCGTATTCTATTTCTTTTTTATTTTATGTCGTATTCATACACCATTATACAAGTTTTCATACAGTAGCAATTTAGAGATTGTTCTTACATCATAATGAGTTATTAAATCACTGGGTGAAAGAACCGTGGATTAGTTTCAAGTGGATGGATCCTAAGTGACCAAGTCATGGATCATCGTGATAATCCATGACTTGATCACTTAGGATCCATCCACTTGAAACTAATCCGCGGTTCTTTCACCCAATGATATAATAACTCATAATCATCATCATCATCATATCATTAACAACTTATCATCATAATACATCATTGTCATATAACAACTCCTCATGATCATCATTTTCGTCCATGAGACATCATATAACAACTTGGTCACTAGTCATAATCACAACTCGTCCTCCTCCTCATCATCAACTCTAACACATTGTAGCACATAATAACACATTGTACCTAGGACCTACTCCTCTCTCATAGGACCTAATACCCTCTCTAAGGTAAAATGGCATAAAACAAGATAGGCCCTAACTCTCCATTATGGAGAATGGAGACTATCATGTCTCCAATTCTTGCGCTTCGCACAATGTTGGTTCCAAGTAGCTCCCTACGATTGTCCATACATTTTTTCCATTCTTTGATTGTCATGTCTTGATTGGTTTTAGAAATCCGGTATGAATAGTTGTGACTCCTAGGCAGATATGGCCGAATGCTAATAACATCAAGCCGTCCTTTTGGAAACATCAGATCAGGCACACAATCCTTCGGGATTTTCTGTTGGAAAACATAATAATAACATCGTAGTTAGCAATGTAGTTTGGCTTTAGAAGAATATATGCAAAAGATGCATGGATGTCGTAATAGTAAAAAATCTTACCATGCCATCTCCATGGATGTTACCGTAGGTCAGCACGTGCACTAGTGGCACGTATTGACCATAATGTGCAGGAGTTTGATAATTGATATTGTAATTCTCAACATCGATAATAAATGAGATAAGATGATCTTTCTCCTGATAAGTTAATTCTGCGCCATCGGTGTAGTAGGTTCTGTCTACCATCTTCCGTACATTCTTTGAAGAATGAAAATAAGCTATTAATGGAAATAAGTTGTCAACTATTTTGAAATAAATAATATAAATTACTTAATAACTATGTTTGAGAAACTCACATAGCGGTAGAATTGGAAGTGTATCAACAAGGACCCAAATGTCCATATTATCTTCGTCAGGATCACCAAGATCCAAGGTGACAAGCATACCCTCATGAAAATCATACATCTTGCAAAGTGCTTCCCAATTCGGGCAACCAAAATGGGATACGCTCTTAGAATTGTATAGATTTACAGCAAAATCTATACCATGATGGGTCCTTAGGTGAACTATCTTTGTTTCCATAATTTAATGATCTTCAAAATCCATCCTCTCCAAGACATAGCGTCTTGCATGGCATGGGATAAGCTAGTCAAATTGTAAAAGACGAAAATTACACGTTGAAGAAGCAGAAGTCGTGCTTAATTACGAAAAAACACTTGTCGTCGTTGCGTACCATTTCAACATCGAAGGTCTCCTGGAGTTTAATACTGAAGCGCCGACCTTCTACCAGGTGAGGCCTGTCGCACAGACCCCGATCATCGCCGCACCAGTCGCACTCCGGGAGCCTATCGTCGTCGGACGACATTTCCTATGTTCATAATTCAAAGATTAAACTTCTAAAATTAAATATATGTACTATAAAAACTAAATTAGATCATTATTATTCATCACGGGTTGACTATCGGTCTGTCGAGTGTATATATTCGACCGTCGGTGATGGTAGCTCCTCCCTTCGTTCCCGAGTGCATTACACCAAATTGTCTAGCACACGGGAACGAAGGAGAAGCTACCCCCACGACAACAGTCGGGATTCTTCTTCTCTCATATATGATGGAGACTCTCCCTCACTGATTCCTCTCTGACATTTGCGACCGTCGGTGATGGTCGTTCTTCTCTTCCTTCCCGTGCATTACCAAAAGGTCTATCATGAGAAAGAAGAGGAAGAATGACCCCCACGACGACAGTCGCCATTCTTCTTCTCTCATATATATGGTGGAGTCCCGACAGACTTAAAGTCAACCTGAAATGTCATTTAATTATCTTTCTACAAAATCCGGGCCACTCGATATTTCCTACATATTCTAGCACAAGTCATGCCAAAATTCATGGAAAAATCCGGCATGACCTTTGCTAAAAAGGACATATATCGAGCGCCTGAAATTTGCCGGAATGGAAATTAATCAACACTCCGGCAAAACATAGGCCACTGTGAGGTGTTCCCTGCAAACATAGGCCACTTGGGCAAGCACTAGTACTACACAACACTACATATCACATGTCTAAATCTCCATCATATTTGAAAGACCTACATTGAAAAATTTTCTATTCCATGGAAATTGTCACAGCTACTCATCTACTACTCTACTACATCTATGAAAACATCTACATCATCATCAACATGGGGATTTGGCTGGTCTCACCTCGAGGTCGGAGGGGGTCAGTGACAGGGACGATGGCAGGGATGATGCAGGGCTCCTTGATTTCTGCAAAAACAAAATATAAACAAAAACATTATTATCCTCATTTTAGTACTTAGTGAAACCCTATAAGATATGAACTAAACATTATTATGCTGATTCAAAATACGTACATTTACTAAAAATTTGTAAAACCTAGTTCTAACCCTAACAGTTATCCATCCATCCATCTATCTATCCAAAGCATTACTAAAAATACTAGTTTAATCCATCTGTCTATCCATCTATCTATCCAAGCATTACAAACAAAAAATCATCCACCCATACATATGAACACCTAGGGTTAATTACATATAACTAGTTTAGTGCTCTAATGATGAAATGGGCTCATATATATGAACACCCAGGGTTCATATATATGAACAAAATTAGTAAAATACTACCTACTTATTCTACAATCAAATTCTAACTAATTTTTATTACTAAAAATTTGTATACCTAATTTTATTTACTCAAAATTTCTATACACAGAGAGGTGGGAGGAGGGAGGAGTGAAGAGGAGGAGGGGGGAGGAGTGAGGGGCAGTGGGAAGAGGGAGGAGAAAGGAGAGAGGAGGAGGGCAGTGGGAGAAGGGAGGAGGGTGACCGGAGGCGGAGGGAGGAGTGAGGAGGGCGCGGCAAGAGGAGGAAGTGCCTGGCTGGAGGAGGAGGAGGGTGCGGCTGAAGGAGGAGAGAGGAGGGCGGTGGAAGGAGGAGGAAGGAGGGGGCATACCGCGGAGGAGGACGGCGGCAGCAGTGGCGGCGGCAATGCGGCGGCGACGAGGAGGACGGCGAGAGAGTGGAGAGGGAGAGTGAGAAGAGCGGATGAGAGGGAGAGTGAGAGGGTCGGCCGCGCGGGGAAGACGAAAAGCTAGGGTTAGTAGCAGCGCGGGTTGGGGACAAGCGCTACTACTACGGAGCATAGCAGTAGCACTGGATATCGATCCGTGCTGCTGCTAAGTGGGGTTCACAATGTGCGACCAGTTCAAACTTAGCAGTAGCGCGTTTTGCTAACATGCGCTACTGCTATGAGGATAGCAGTAGCACCTTTTCCTGCCACGCGCTACTACTAAGTAGCAGTAGCGCGTCATTTTATCCAGCGCTACTGCTAAGGTTCTGTGTATAAGGTTTTCCCTAGTAGTGGCGGATGCAATGTGGTCAGACGATGCCTGCCATCGGTATCGCAAATTCAGATCAATTTGGCCTTGTTCGATGTGAATATAGTATATAACACGTTTGATTCAAAACCACACCAGGCATATCTGCATTATATTCATGCATGTATGAGTTACAAACATCATGAGCTCTTATTCAAATATTTAAATCCACTTTTATATTGATTATCATCTATGTGAGTCTTTTACACGCACACACACACTCCTCCTCCCTTTGTGGATACCAATAACTTTCCTATCGTGCATGCATATATACACAGACTCCCCACCACTCTGCATCCTCTACATCGCGCACACGCGTTCTTGTTCTTTAGGTCGGTCTCCCACAATCTCCCTACGTCTCCATATTTCCAACACACACCGACCGATATACCCCTCTAGCTAGGTAGGCATGCCTACGATACACATAGTCCCTCCCCTCCTCTCACCATCCATTCCTCCTGCCCTAACTCTGAGGCACGCGGGCACTGTCGCCCCCTCTGTTGTTATCCATCTTGTACTCGTATAGTGTCACAACTTAGCTGCACCCCCCCACTACACACACACCTCTCCCTAGCTGTCTTCGTCACTCCGGGTGTTCTTTATCTCTAACACATGCATGGATGTGCACCAATTGATTTCCCTCTATGTGCGGCCATGTCTCTTGCTATTTCCCCACACAAAACGTCCGATCTATATCTCTAGTTAAGTCTCCCCCTCTTTACCCACGTACACATCGACCAAACCACGACCTCTCTACATAGGACCGCCTACCACACACACATTAATTGCCCCTCCCCATCTCATCATCCATGCCTTCCACTTTTTCTATCGACGAGACAAGCGCGCCCACGCACCTTATCGTCCCCTCTATTTAATTATCGATCTCGCACTTGTACTCCTTCATTGTCTTCGCCTAGTTGGCCTCTCGCATCATCTTCCAATATGCCCCCCTCTTTCCTAGCGCTTGTACGCTTGTAAAGTTCTTCCCTCTATCCGTGTGTATCGATATGTTGCATAAATGATCCCTCCCCCTCTCTTCTAGTATATCGCCCCCTCCACATACATATACTATGTATTCAGGCTTCTCTTTGACAGAAACATATGTATAGAGGCATGTTGGACACACCATCTCCCTCTCTATCTCTAACACACCCACGTGTTGTACGCGATCGAATCTTGCGGCCGGATAGAGCAATGGAATCATCGAGTCATATGAAAAGAGGGCTAGGTGGAGCCGTGGAGGACAGGTATAAAGAGAAGAGGTGCACACACGCATGCACTGCCTCCCTCACACACACACGCGCGGGTACATGGTGGAGCACATTTCTCTAAGGAGAGTTAGCCCTCGTGATAATTTGACGCATGTTGAAAGACTTGTTAGATGACGTGGCACTAGTACTTTGAGCATGGTTAATAGTATAGCCAACAACCGGCTATATGGAGTTGCCATGTCATATATAGTCAACCTAATAGCCAACATGTATAGTAAGCTAGTTGCTAAGCAGGAGTACTGCTTTATTAATGCATGGCCCACTGTACACTGTCACAATGTTTCTTAGAGTCCGTGTTGTAGCCAGCTGTTAATCTACAACCCGCTTCCCTTCTCTCTCCTCTTCTCTCTCATCCAACTCAACACAAATATAATTGTTTAATCATTATAGCCTGTTGACTGCACCTTATTATACTTGCTCTTCCGGTACATGCAAAGCAAGTAGGAAACAAAATACTAGGAAGTTTTTGTTTCGGGAGATGTCTCTCTTTTTCAGTCAATATATTTTTGAATAAAATGATGGGGGAGCTCAATGAAGCCACGTGGCACATGTGGAGGTGTTGTTTGCCAGCTTCTCACGTGGATTGATCACACTGACGTGCTGATGCTTCCAGAAGAACATAGACACTGCCGGGTAGTACAATGAGGTTACTGTAGACGCGATCCCAGCCATTCCGAGGCACTTAGACCGTTGGATCAACATCAATGAACGGCTAATATCGTGTCACACATGAAATTGAGAATTTCTAAACTGATTATAGAAATAGCCAGTAGCGGGCTACTCATTTTTTGCTCTGATAGGTTGCGGGAGTCTGGCTCAGCCACGATGGCCTCTGAGAACGCGGGCCCACGTATGCGTCCGAGAAACGTATGTAATGAGGATTTCTAGCGACCGATCTTGTTAAGGAGGCAAAGCAAGTGTTACCCTTTACAAATTAAGTTAGGCGGTAAACTTACAGCCCGTCACGCTGGCGTAGCCCAAACACACGGTCGGTGCGGCCCGCCGCTCACCGAAGGGATGCGCATTGGCTTGGCGCGTCACTGACATGTGCGACCGCATGTAAGCAGGAGCACAAACACACGGTCGGTCTGCCGCTTAACATGAACAGACGGTATGTCCGGCCCACCGCTCACCGAAGCGACGCGCATCGGCTTAGTACATCACTTAGGGCATGTACAATGGTTCTATCTTAGGAATGCCACGTAGGATAAATGATGAGGTGGAGGAGAGATAAATCATATGAAAAGGCTTGTCTTCGCTTATTTAAGAGAAGACAAGAGATGATCTCTTAGCACAATATGTCTCACCATGTTTTTAGGAATAGCTAGTTATCGAAGATAAGGCTAAGAGATGACCCATTGTAGACATGTTTGTTTGTCATCTCTAAATTACATGCAAGACTTGAGATAAGACTATCTTATCAACCATTGTACATGTCCTTATGTTCGACCGCATGTGAGCAGTAGCAAACCGACGGGCCAAGCTCCCCCGCCTACCGCACGCCAAAAGCCCGGCCTTTTATTGTAGATCCCTTTAAAAAAAAATGAAGATTGCACATACGAGCAGACCATGCCAGTTGCGAACGCTGGAGTGGCAGTTTCATGGGTAGGGGAGGGGCGTGGTGTGGTAGTTTTGTAATATGCCACGACACTTCTTTTTCTACTGCTATGTACGTGCAATAACTGGCACCGTCGGATACATATCTTACGGTTATTGGGGCGTTCGCTAGGAATAGCCTCGTGGCGAGCTATTGACCAGTATTTTTTTCACACGCACTATATCGACACATATCATCTCTTTCCCTCTTTCCCACGCACTAGTCTCTCGGGACTTCTCGCACGCACCATCTCTAGCTATCTAGGTCGATGCCACACCCACATACACTGCATTTAGTACATTGTACACAAAGAGAAGAAGTGCACGCATGCACTCGTCCTCTCTCGCACACGCATCTGTAGCTACCAATTGTAGTGTTCTCAACCATCCGATTGGCTCTATCATAGGTTCACGTTGCTCCTTGGCCTTGAGATTGAGAAGTTTAAAACATGGAGGCTCGACAGGAGGCGCGATGTTTTGGTTAATGTGCGGGCCGCACACGGCACCAACACGACACGAGCTTGGTCTGCCCGGTGCGTAGTCGGGTGAGTACTACTAGTAGTAGTACTTCTTTGATGTGTCGCGTCAACTCGCAGAAGTACGCAACACTTCCTCAACAAACAAGCATATTCGTAGCTTATACTCCTTACCCAAAGGATCTTTATATCCAACAGACACAAAATATCCCTTTAACTGTTGGAAATTACTTTAACTGCTGATCTGATGTTGAAGTAATTGCTGCATCGCCACCAAAATCCACCATCTCTTAAGCTAAAGTAGACAGAGCTAACCCCTATATTAGCATATTACTAAGATAAACAGAAGGCACTGTAGAATCATTTAGGAGGTGAGCTTGTCAATCTGAATGTGGAGGGACCGTCCTCGACAACCCAGCCCCGGCCAGGAGCTTGGGCGGAACTGTGAAGAAGGTCAGCTCCTGCACGGCGACGGCGCCGGGATCCTTGCTGCTTGTCACCTCGATTTCCACCTTGAAGGCGTCAGTCCTGCCTTTGGTCTCCCCCGGCGGGCCGTTCACCCACACCTTGGCCGCGTAGTGCGGTGGTGGGGATGCTCCCGCTCTAATGCAGACGACCGACATGGCGATAGGCGTGCCGATGTCGAGCACGCCGCTGACCACGAAAAATGCGCGGCCGTCCTCCTCCGCGAACAGCAAGAGCCGCGGCTTCGACACTGGCACTTGCAGCTGGAGCACCTTGCCATACTGGATCCTGTGCACGGGCATGGGATGCACGGTGTGATATGTCTCCGTCGTATCTACTTTTCCTAACGCTTTTCCTCTTGTTTTGGACTCTAATTTGCATGATTTAAATGAAACTAACCCGGACTGACGCTGTTTTCAGCAGAACTACCATGGTGTTGTTTTTGTGCAGAAATAAAAGTTCTTGGAATGGAACGAAACTTTGCGAGGATTTTTTATACAATAAAAGAGAATTTCTGGAGCCAAGAACCACCGGAGGGGGGCACCTGGGTGGGCACAACCCACCAGGGTGCGCCACCCCCTCCAGGCGCGCCCAGGTGGGTTGTCCCCACCTGGTGGCCCCGCAGACCCTGAAACCGACGCTATAAAATCACATATTTCTAGAAAAAATCAGGGAAAAAGAATTATCGCGTTCCGCGAGACGGAGCCACCGCCACCTCCTGTTATTCATCGGGAGGCCAGATCTGGAGTCCGTTTGGGGCTCCGGAGAGGGGGGTCTTCTATCTTCGTCATCACCAACCCTTCTCTATTGCCAATTCCATGATGCTCCCCACCGGGAGTGAGTAATTCCTTCGTAGGCTCGCTGGTCGGTGAGGAGTTGGATGAGATTCATCATGTAATCGAGTTAGTTTTGTTAGGGCTTGATCCCTAGTATCCATTATGTTCTGAGATTGATGTTGCTATGACTTTGCCATGCTTAATGCTTGTCACTTTGGGCCCGGGTGCCATGATTTCAGATCTGAACCATTTATGTTATCACCATTATATCTATGTTCTAGATCCGATGTTGCAAGTTATAGTCACCTACTACGTGTTATGATCCGGCAATCCCGGAGTGACAATAGTCGGGACACTTCCCGGTGATGACCGTAGTTTGAGGAGTTCATGTATTCACCGTGTGTTAATGCTTTGTTTCGGTTCTCTATTAAAAGGAGGCCTTAATATCCCTTAGTTTCCAATATGGACCCCGCTGCCACGGGAGGGTAGGACAAAAGATGTCATGCAAGTTCTTTCCATAAGCACGTATGACTATTTACGGAATACATGCCTACATTATTTTTATGAACTGGAGCTAGTGCCGTATCGCCCTAGGTTATAACTGTCTCATGATGAATATCATCCAACGAATTACCGATCCAATGCCTACGATTTTCCTACATATTGATCTTGCTAAGTTACTACTGCTACTGTTACTGTTGCACTTACTACAAAATCACTGCTATCACTGTTACCGTTAGTATTGCTGTTGCTACTACTATCAAAATTATCATACTACTTTGCTACTGATCACTTTGCTGCAAATAATTAATCTCCAGGTGTGGTTGAATTGACAACTCAGCTGCTAATACTTACAAATATTCTTTGGCTCCCCTTGTGTCGAATCTATAAATTTGGGTTGAATACTCTATCCTCGAAAACTGTTGCGATCCCCTATACTTGTGGGTTATCAAGACCTTTTTCTGGCGCCGTTGCCGGGGAGCATAGCTATATTTGTTGAGTCACTTGGGATTATTATCAAATTATCACTATGAAGAATCTGAAGGATGCTAAGACTAAGATTTTTCCCTCTAAGACGAGGGGAGGTAAGGAACTGCCATCCAGCTCCGCTTTAGATTCACCTTCTGTTATAAGTAGACTTGCAACACCACCACTTGCTATTAATTCTGATATGTCGCAAGTTATTGATGATGCTACTTCTGCTATGAATGCTTATGATGATGCCAGTACCTTGCTTGATGATGATGTGCAACTAGGTGAATTTCTTGATGAACAAATTGCTAGAGTAAGACAACATGATATTGTTGAAACTAATGATGAGCTTGAAACTTAAAATCTTGAAACACCTGCTAGAACTAGCCCTCCTAGATATGAATTGCCAAAGGTACCGGAAAGCTATGTTATGGGTGAGGAGGCGACTAGAGATATTCTTGCTTGTAAGGATAGAGATGATCTAGAGAAATTATTATGCAAGTACAAAGAAAAATCTCTAAATGCTAGAATGAAATATGATCCTAAGTTTGCTACTTCACCTATCTTTATTGATGATAAGGATTATGAATTCTCTGTCGACCCAGAGTTTATTACTTTGGTTGAATCTGATCCTTTCCATGGTTATGAAACTAAAACTGTTGTGGCACATCTTACTAAGTTAAATGACATAGCCACCCTTTATGCTCATGATGAGAAAATTCGCTATTACTATATTCTCAAATTATTTCCGTTCTCATTAAAGGGTGATGCTAAAGCTTGGTACAATACTCTTACTCCTGGTTGTGTGCGTAGTCCCCATGATATGATTTATTACTTCTCTGAAAAATATTTTCCTGCTCATAAGAAACAAGCTGCCTTACAGGAAATATTTTATTTTGCGCAAATTGAAGAAGAGAGTTTCCCACAAGCTTGGGGGAGGCTTCTCCAATTGCTTAATGCTTTGCCTGATCATCCTCTTAAGAAAAATGAAATACTTGATATCTTCTATAATGGACTAACCGATGCTTCTAGGGACTTCCTAGATAGTTGTGCTGGTTGTGTTTTCAGGAAACAAACTATTGGACAAGCCGAAGAACTATTGAATAACATATTAAAAAATTATGATGATTGGACTCCACCTGAAACACCGCCTAAACCCACTCCGAAGAAGAGGGGTATCCTATATCTCAGTCCTGAAGATATGCAAGAGGCAAAGAAATCTATGAAGGAAATGGGTATTAAAGTTGAGGATGTTAAAAATTTACCTCCTATTGAAGAAATACATGGGCTTGATATACCACCACCACCTGTGGTGGTAGAGGTAAATTCTCTAATGAAATTCAATGATAATGATAATCTTCACAATATGCACCCTAGCCAATGCCTTTATGAGTTTGAAAACTATAGTAGAAAACAAGATCACTTCAATGCAAATGTTATTAAACAATTGAAATACAATTCTGATATGATTGCTCGCTTAAGTGACTTGTTATTTAGAATCTCAAATGATGTTAGAGGTGTAGGGAAGCATGCTTCTATGGTCCAAACTCAGCTAAAACAAGTTGCTAAATCTCAAAGAGAACTGCTTGATGAAATGAATAATAATATCAATGATCATGCTGTTAGAGTAATGACTAGAGGAGGTAGAATGACTCAGGAACCACTTTATCCTGAGGGACACCCAAAAAGAATTGAACAAGACTCTCAAAGAGTTGACACTGATGCACATAGTCCTCCTAAAAAGAAAAAAGAAAAATAAAAACAATAGGACTTTGCATGCCTCTAGTGAACCTGAAGTAGAAAAACCTCCTGATAATGATAATGAAGTCTCTATCTCTGATGCTGAAACTAAATCTGGTAGTGAACACTCACCTTCTGATAATGAAAAAGATAATGATGAGGTTCATGAAGAAACTCAAACAAATAATAAAGAACCAGACAATGATGTTGAGATAGAACCAGCAGTTGATCTTGATAACCCACAACCTAAGAATAAAAGATATGATAAAAGAGACTTTGTTGCTAGAAAACATGGAAAGGAAAGAGAGCCATGGGTTCAAAAACCTATGCCCTTTCCACCTAAGTCAACTAAAAAGAAAGATGATGAAGAATTTGAACGCTTTGCTGAAATGTTGAGGCCAGTCTTTTTGCGTAGTCGCTTGACTGATATCTTAAAAATGCCTCCTTATGCAAAGTACATGAAAGACATCATCACCAATAAGAGAAAAATACCAGAAGCTGAAATCTCCACCATGCCTGCTAATTATACTTTTAAAGATGGAGTACCTAAAAAGCTTGGAGATCCGGGAATACCAACTATACCTTGCTCCATCAAAAGAAATTATGTGAAAACTGCTTTATGTGATTTGGGAGCTGGTGTTAGTGTTATGCCTTTCTCTTTATATAAAAGACTTGATTTGAATAAACTCACACCTACTGAAATATATTTGCAAATGGCTGACAAATCAACTGCCATACCTATCGGTATTTGTGAGGATGTGCCCGTTGTTGTTGCTAATGTTACTATTTTGACTGACTTTGTTATACTTGAGATGCCCGAGGACGACAACATGTCAATTATCCTTGGTAGACCCTTCTTGAATACTGCAGGGGCTGTTATTGATTGCAATAAAAGCAAGGTCACTTTTCATATTAATGGTAATGAGCATACGGTGCACTTTCCGAAGAAACAATTCCAAGTGAATGGTATTAATGTTATTGAAAAATCTCCGACAATCACTATTGGAAGTTTTCAACTACCTCTACCTACTGTTAAAAAGAAATATGAAATGCTTATTGTTGGGGATATTCATATCCCCGTTGAGGTAACTTAGTGATTTACAGAAGTTCTTCTGTTTCATGCTAATCGAAAGTGGTTGTTAATAAGACTTGATCAACCTTATTAATGGATCATTTTTGAGAGGTATGAAGTTGATGAATTTAGTAAGCACTACCTTCTGTCCCAACCTTTTGTTTTCTTTTTTTATTAGCTAAATAAAATAAAATGCCATGTTTTGTCTGTTTTCTGATTTTCCTGTGCAATAAAAAATGACCCAAAAATAAAAGTTCTCAGAATGCTCTGAAAATTTGATAAGATTTTTTTCTGAATATTTAAGAATTTTTGGTGCAAATAATATCAGAGGGAGGTGCACCAGGTGGGCACAACCCACCTGGGCGCGCTAGGACCCCCAGGCGCGCCCTGGTGGGTTGTGGTCCCCACGTGGGCCCCCTCACTTATCTCTTCATTCCACATCATCACCTACCTCCAGAAAAAATTCACCATTACTCTTGCTCTCATGTTCTTGCTCTCAAACCCACGGATTTCGATCTCTTTGCTCGAAGCTCCGTTTCCGAAACTGTTTCAGGGGATTGTTGCTTGAAAAAACATGAGTATCTTTAGGAAGTTTGCTTCCAAGAAGAACTCCAAGGGAGTAATTGGGGAGTCATCTGACAGTGATCTCCGCACCCGGAGGTTGGCAGAGTTACGGCCGTGCGAATGGCCGCATACCCCGTTCATGGAAGGGGCCGGAATCCTCCAAGAGGTTGCACAATATGCTGCTAATGCCAGCCTCACCGACTTCATCACAGCTGAATGTGAACAGTATCATCTCCTCACAAATTCCTTTGTGCAAAGTTTTTCTTTCCTTCCTAAGAATAATCCCCCTGAAGTGCAGTTTAATTTATACGCTGAACCCCATCAGATAACGCTTACTGAATTTTGTGAAATATGCTTGCTTCCTTCTGATGGTGGGTGGTAGAGCCTAGGCCTGCAGAGTTTGAAGGTTTTTACCGTACTCTGTCTATGGGGGACGAGAGAGGAGTATCGAGTGTCACCGCCACTAGCTTGCAATTTCCTTCTGTTCATTATTTTGCTCTTTTCATTGCAAAGTGCTTGCTTGCTAGAGAGAAGGTGGGTGCACTCAGTGCCCCAGACCTTGCTGTTTTACGTCGTGCACTGGAAGGTGACAACACTTATAGCTTGGGAGCTATTGTGGCATGCCGCCTCCACATTAATAAATCCAAGGGTAAAATACATGGTGGTATTTACGCTACTCCCCTGGCAGCTCACTTTAATGTTCAGATACGCCAGCATGATTACCCTTTGCCCAAGGTTCACCTAGATCACGCCGATATGGAATACCATCAGTTTATTGCTGCCGATTATCCTGACATTCCTCTTCCTTATAATCTGGTTTTTAGTGTGAAAACTCGTGATATTATTCCACTGCCTACACCTGCTTTGTTTGATCCCATTGCTAGGGGTGGATACAAGATTATGCCTGCGGACATCATCGCTTACCGGAACAACCAGGCTGCGGCACAGGAGGAGCCTCAGCAGTGGGACCCTCAGGTGCCCGCACCTCAGCACTTCAACATAGGACCTCGTGGCATCTACGACTGGTGATTACCAAGTTAGGCCAAAAGCCTAAGCTTGGGGGAGTACGTATTTCCACCGACATTACATTCATGTTTACACATTTCATTTCAGTTGTCGGTGTCCACACTTTTTCATTGTATTATCCATGTTAGAATTATTTTCTTGCTTTCTTCTTGTGTGTTTGAAAAACTTTGAGAAAATCCAAAAATATATTTCTTGCTTCTTTTTGATTTTTCTTCCTAGTTTAAATTGTTGTAGTACTAAAAAGAAAACTCAAAAAGATTTTCTTGTTCTTCTTTTGCTTGTTGGGAGCTTTCCCTTGTAAATAGTTTCCTCGTTTTTGTTTTTCCCCTTTTATTTGCTTTCTTTCAGAAAACCAAAAACTCCAAAAATATTTCAGTGTGTTTCTCTAAACTTCTTTTCTTTTATTGAGTCATACCGAGGAGAAGACCACGATGAAAATGTTGAGTGGCTCTCATATGCATTATTGTTAATCTAACAAAGAGCCCAATTTACCTTGTCTTCTCCTTTTGAATAAAATGTTTGCAGATTCTAGCTTAGTTCAAGGCACTCTTGCACTATTATTATTTTCAAATCGTTCGGTCGTGCAAGTGAAAGGCAATAATGACGATATTCGATGAACTGGACGTGGCAGAGAGAAACGGGTATGAACTCGTCTTGTTCTGTTTTTGTAAATATGTTTAACCTAGTATCCATGATTCAGCCCATTATGATTAAACATATTTGCAATGACAATTAGAGATTATAGTTTCTCATGCCATGCATAAGTAGTTAGGAGTGGATAATGATTTATCTTGGATGTCAACATTGCGTTAAAATGATTATGATGTAGTATGATGATATGGTATCCTCCTCTGAATGTTCGAGTGGCTTGACTTGGCACATGTTCATGCATGTAGTTGAATCAAAACCAACATAGCCTCTATGATATTTATGTTCATGGTGTTCATATCCTACTCATGCTAGTATCCAATGTTACTTATGCGTAATGCATGTTCATGACCGTTGTTGCTCTCTAGCTGGCCGCTTCTCAACCTAATTGCTAGCCTTCGCCTGTACTAAGTGGGAATTCTGCTTGTACATCAAAAACCTTGAACCCAAGTTATTCCAGATGAGTCCACCATACCAACCTATATGCGGTATTACCCTGCCGTCCTAAGTAAATTTGCATGTGCCACCTCTAAAAACTTCAAATAAATATCCTTTTTGTGTGCCTGGATTGTTCATAGAGCGACAGGAGGTAGTCGGTATCTTCCATGCTAAGCGGGTTATTCTCAGGATGAGTGTTTATTCACTCACCATTGCACGAGAAAGGGGCGGTAATAGGGATTCCCAGTCCCGGATTCAAAAATTGCAAATAATTAAACAAAACTCCCCCAGGACTGATGTTGGTATGGACGGTACCCATGGATTCGGCTAGCCGTGGAGTGTGTTTGTTGGTGGAGGGGGAGTAAATCTTTACTTTTATCGCTTGGGAACCGCCACTAATGTGTTTAGCATGGAAGATACTGATAACTGATGGTCGCGAAGTAAACAAGAAGGGTGCATGCCTCAAAATTTTATTTAACCTCTATTTTAAAAACTTGAGCTCTGGCACCTCTGCAAATCACTGCTTCCCTCTGCGAAGGGACTATCTATTTACTTTGATGTTGTGTCATCACCCTCTCAAATAAGCGCCAGAACCTGAGAGCACTGCTATCATGCTTATGCATTGTGTGTAGCTAATGTTGGGTGCATCATGACTGGATCTTTTCTACCATGAATTACAATGTTTAGTCGCTGCTCGGACTTTGGAGGTGCTCTGCATTTATGTTTTGTGGTCTCAGAAAGGGCTAGCGAGATACCACTATTGTCATATTATATCATGGTTGTTTTAATAACATGTTGTTGTTCGAGATATCTTATTATTGCTCGCTAGCTAATTATGTCATTGTTATGAGTTAATGTAATTTTTAAGAGTTATTGTCAACATGGTTAGTTATAATCTTTGCTGAAAACCTGGGTGCTACTTAAGCCTATTTATGCAAACAAGAGCAAAAGAGTTCGTAAAAGTTTTTCTTTTTCACTTTCAGTTTATCAACTGAATTGCTTGAGGATAAGCAAAGGTTTAAGCTTGGAGGAGTTGATACATCTCCATCGTATCTACTTTTCCTAACGCTTTTCCTCTTGTTTTGGACTCTAATTTGTATGATTTGAATGAAACTAACCCGGACTGACGCTGTTTTCAGCAGAACTACCATGGTGTTGTTTTTGTGCAAAAATAAAAGTTCTCGGAATGGAACGAAACTTTGCGAGGATTTTTTATACAATAAAAGAGAATTTGTGGAGCCACGAACCACCGGAGGGGGGCACCTGGGTGGGCACAACCCACCAGGGCACGCCACCCCCTCCAGGCGCGCCCAGGTGGGTTGTCCCCACTTGGTGGCCCCGCAGACCCTGAAACCGACGCTATAAAATCACATATTTCCAGAAAAAATCAGGGAAAAAGAATTATCGCGTTCCGCGAGACGGAGCCACAGCCACCTCCTGTTCTTCATTGGGAGGCCAGATCTGGAGTCCGTTTGGGGCTCCGGAGAGGGGGGTCTTCTATCTTCGTCATCACCAACCCTTCTCCATCGCCAATTCCATGGTGCTCCCCACCGGGAGTGAGTAATTCCTTCGTAGGCTCGCTGGTCGGTGAGGAGTTGGATGAGTTTCATCATGTAATCGAGTTAGTTTTGTTAGGGCTTGATCCCTAGTATCCATTATGTTCTGAGATTGATGTTGCTATGACTTTGCCATGCTTAATGCTTGTCACTTTGGGCCCGGGTGCCATGATTTCAGATCTGAACCGTTTATGTTATCACCATTATATCTATGTTCTAGATCCGATCTTGCAAGTTATAGTCACCTACTACGTGTTATGATCCGGCAACCCCGGAGTGACAATAGTTGGGACACTTCCCGGTGATGACCGTAGTTTCAGGAGTTCATGTATTCACCGTGTGTTAATGCTTTGTTTCGGTTCTCTATTAAAAGGAGGCCTTAATATCCCTTAGTTTCCAATATGGACCCCGCTGCCACGGGAGGGTAGGACAAAAGATGTCATGCAAGTTCTTTCCATAAGCACGTATGACTATTTACGGAATGCATGCCTACATTATATTTATGAACTGGAGCTAGTGCCGTATCGCCCTAGGTTATAACTGTCTCATGATGAATATCATCCAACGAATCACCGATCCAATGCCTACGATTTTCCTACATATTGATCTCGCTAAGTTACTGCTGCTACTGTTACTGTTGCACTTGCTATAAAATCACTGCTATCACTGTTACCGTTACTATTGCTGTTGCTACTACTATCAAAATTATCATACTACTTTGCTACTGATCACTTTGCTATAGATAATTAATCTCCAGGTGTGGTTGAATTGACAACTCAGCTGCTAATACTTACAAATATTCTTTGGCTCCCCTTGTGTCGAATCTATAAATTTGGGTTGAATACTCTACCCTCGAAAACTGTTGCGATCCCCTATACTTGTGGGTTATCATAGTCATGATGTGGTGGGGGAGCGCCGGAGGTGGGTCTTCGTAGCCGTAGACGGGCACGGGGCATTTGCAGGGCGTGAGCGGACACACGCTCTGGTGATTGGTGAGCTTGTGGTAAGTGACGTAGAGCCCATAGCCTTTGTGCGGGCACTCCACCCTCACCGAGGAGAGGACGGTGTCCATCGCCGTGTTATGCACATCGAAGCCGCCGCCGCGCTCGCACTTTTGGCACTGCCGCTGGTTCCCGGGGCGCTCGCCGCGGCAGTCTACGTAGGCCAGGTGCCCTCCCTTGCACTGCACAAATCAATCAAACAACACATCAATCAAGAAACCTACACCTTGCTCGATCAGTCGTGGACAAGGTGTATTCGAACCTCATACACTGGAGGCTTCAAGGGGCAGAGGCACAAGGGGCAGTGGAGCAAGGTGAGGTCCATAGAGACCATAGAGAGCTCCATCATCGGGTCCTGTTCCGTCGGCATGATCTCGCCCTCCTTGTGCACCACCATCTCTCGCTTTAGGGCCGGGGCATTAGAAAGTTTTACCATCACATATTCATACTACTTCAAGGTGCATTAAATCAACACATGCAAGTATCAAAAGGAAAGTCACGGCATGCATGCATGCGTTGTAATTAATGCATCGGTAAACGCAAATTATTGAAATATATCGAGTGCACTGCTTTGATGTGTCGCGTCAACTCGTACAACAAGGAGAAGTTTTATTACAATGCCCTCTCCCTCGCCCATGAGCATGGTGGCTCACATGACTAGGAGAAGCTTTCGCTACATGCTCTCCCTCCCGCACGCGGTGGACATGCAGCAGTTCATTCGGTGTCAGATGGCCAAAAGCATACTAGTAGTACTCCACTGTAGTAGTACCATCATTGTTTGACTTCCCGAAGAGGCCAAGAGCCAAGCGCAACCCGAACACTCGTGTGGCAGTTTCATGTGTAGGGGAGGTAGTATAGTAACATAGTCTAGGATAGCGTGTACCATGCCTCTAAGCTTAAAATCGTTGGAGTCGGCTCCATGCTATGAGGCCATCTCGAAGCATTTTTTTGATTAAAATAATCTTCTGGCCCTACGTGTCATCCTGGTGATTGTAGTTTGCACGCTGATCTGGTCAAGAGAGGAATATATATTTTAATTTGTGGTGGGGTAAATGTTAGAGGATGCAGCAAATATTGTACAATGTGTGTCTTTTAGCCAAGTTTAGAGGCAAGCATGTGGGGCCCGTGCTATGATGTGTCGCGTCAACTAGCATAACAAGGAGAAACTTGATTACTAGTAGTACGCCCTCTCCCTCGCCCATGCACGCGGTGGCTCGCAGACGAGGAGAACCTTTTGCTTTTACTACTCCTACAACAAGCTCTCCCTTGCCCACGCGGTGGACGGGACATGCAGCAGTTGATTCGATACTGTAGAAGTAGTAGTAACATCATTGTTTGACTTCTCAAAGAGGCGAAGAGCCAAGCGCAACCCGAACGTGGCAGTTGCGAACGCTCGCGTGGCAGTCTTATGTGTAGGGGTGGGGCGTGGTGTGACTGTTTTGTGGCAATTCCTTTCTAGTGTTGTTTGCGTCCAATAAGTGCCACCGTTGGATGCAGATCTTAAGGTTATTGTGGCGATTGCTAGTTATAGTCATCTTACGAAAATCAAATAATCCCAAAACAAACCCGGCCACATTTCTTGTTTCTAGACATGAATAGGAATCAACCAATAAGAGACGTGGGCCATGTATGTTTTTAATGCCTTGAGACGTACCTAGCACGGCATGCAGCGGTCAGTTCATTGCATGCAATGGTATTAATTAGCAAATACTCCCTCTGTTCCTAAATATTTGTCTTTCTAGAGATTTCAACAAGTGACTACACCTAAATGAGTACATACGGAGCAAAATGAGTGAATCTACACCGTAAATATTTAGGAATGGAGGGAGTAAATATTAAGGCTACTCATAGTGGGAGTATCATATACTAGTATCATGCATATGATACTAGTGTATGATACTATCTCCATAGTGCATAGTATCATAGAGTAGTATCATAGATGATCATATTTATTGCCATGCATGACACAAAGTAGCATAGCATTTAACATGATACGGTATCTACCTACTCTGTTACTCTAACCCTCTCTCTCTTCTTTAATTGTCTGGCACATAAGCATGTTTGCTAGTCCCAAGTGCATGATACCGGTTATTTATTATGTTACCCCCACTATGGCTAGCCTATGTTCTCTCATTTTCCTCTCCGCCTTGGTCGCGGTGCAGAATATTGAGTACTACTACTGACTACTTTTTGACACGCATTTACGTTATTAGTAGTACTCAATATTGATACTACGAAAGTACTAGTCAGTAGTAGTACTACTCAATTAGTAGTAATCTCTTTTTGACACGCATTTACATTGATACGGCTTGAATGCCAACGAGGGAGAGGGTAGCGGTTCCCGAAACGTTGAACGGTCAATGATGCCTCCTCATTCAATTAACATGCAGATGGAAGTAATTGGAGAAGCAGAATGGAGCCAGCACGATGTGAATGCAATGCAGTTTGGACTCTCATATAAAGGCGCCCCACCACTCCAATCCATCTACTCCTAGTCTCTGCGCAACACTGCTCACTCCAATCGAAGACCAAGTGACCAGAAGCCACAAGCACCCATGGCATCGATGGACGCGAGTGGCAATCGACTGTGCCAGATCATCCAAGATGCTAGCGTGCGGCCCCGCACCGCGCAACGTTTCCAGATGGTGTTGGCGACCATCGGCGTCATAGCCCTCATCGACGTCGGCTTCGCCTCTCGCATGGGCGAGATGATGGCCCGCTCCATCCGCAAGTTCACCGCCGTCAAGAAGCACGCAGACGACCTTGCCGTACTCCTCCAGCCCGCGCGCCCAGGCTCCTTGTTGCCTGCCACCCTCATCGGCCTCGAAGGTGACGAACTCTTTGAAGCACTGGTGGCCCTGCAGCTGCCGGAGGCTGCGACGAAGAATGTGCACCTCAAGGCCGCGCTCGCCGCGCAGCGCCTCACCATTCAAGAAACCATCAACCTGCACATCCACGTCTATGAGGAAATCGTATACATAGGCCACTACAAGGCCAGCGAGGACAGAAAGACGTTGGCCTTCTTCCACCGGCTGGAATCTTTGGACGCCATTGTTCAGAAACACGTTGACCTGGCCACGAAAGCCACTGCTACTTAGCTGTCGTTCGGTGGGCCAGTGCCCTGAGTCTAGGAGGAGGAGGTCGTTGATGTATGCATCTTTCTTCTTTCCTCCTGTAACCAGCACTGCATCGCCTCGTTGCCTTAATGTTTTATTACTGTATGGCATTTTTATTCCAGTCGTAAATGACATCATTGTTCCACTTCTTGAAGAGGCGAAGAGCCAAGCGCAACCCGGACGTGGGAGTTCCGTACGCTCGCGTGCCAGTCTTATGTGTAGGGGAGGGGGGCGTGGTGTCGCAGTTTTGTGGCATTTCTTTTCTATTGTTGTTTGCGTCCAATAGGTGCCACTGTCGGATGCAGATCTTACGGTTATTGTGTCGATTGCTTATGAAAACCTTATAATCCCAAAACACTTAGGCGCGGTGGATTAACTCCACCTCGTTTCTTGTTTCTTGACATGAATAAAGGAATCAACCAATAAGAGACATGGGCCGTGTATGTTTTTAATGCCCTGAGACTACCTAGCACGGCATGCTGCGGTCATTCATTGCATGCAATGGTAGTACTATAGTAAAAATATTAAGTTCTCTCATTTTCCCCTTAGCCTTGGTCGCGGTGCACAATGTAGTAATGACTAGTCTCTTCTTGACCCGCATTTAGATTGATACGGCTTGAATGCCAAGGAGGGAGAGGGTAGCGGTTCCCGAGACGTTGAACGGTCAATGATGCATCCTCAATTAGCATGCAGAGGGAATTAATTGGAGAAGCAGAATGGAGCCAGCACGATGTGAATGCAACGCAGTTTGGACTCTCATATAAAGGTGCCCTACCACTCCAATCCATCTACTCCTAGTCTCTGCGCAACACTGCTCACTCCAATCCAAGACCAAGTGACTAGAAGCCACAAGCACCTATGGAGGCGATGGACGCGAGCGGTAGTCGGCTGCGCCAGATCATCCAAGAAGCCGGCCTATTGCCCCGCACCGCGCAGCGTTTCCAGAAGGTGCTGGCGATCGCCGGCGTTGTAGCCCTCGCCGATGCCGGCTTCGCCTCTTGCATGGACAACATGATGGTCTGCTCCATCTGCAAGTTCACTGCCGTCAAGAAGCGCATGGACGACCTTGTCGTACCGCTCCAGCCCGCGCGCCCAGGCTCCTCGTTGCCTGCCACCCTCATCGGCCTACATGGTGACGAACTCTTTCAGGCCCTGGTGGCCCTGTAGCTGCCGGAGGTCGCGACAAAGAATGTGCACCTCGAGGCCACGCTCGCCACGTAGCACCTCGCCATGCAAGAAACCGTCGACCTACACATCCACATCTACGAGGAAATCGTCTACATAGGCCACTACAAGGCCAGGGAGGATAGAAAGACGTTGGCTTTCTTCCATCAGCTGGAATCTTTGGACGCCATTGTTGAGAAGCACGTTGACCTTGCCACAAAAGCCGCTGCTACTTAGCCGCCGTTCGGTGGGCCAGCGCCCTGAGTCGAGGAGGAGGAGTTCGTCGATGGATGCATCTTTCTTCTCGCCTCCTGTAACCAGCACTGCATCGTCTCGTAGCCTTAATATTTTATTAGTGTATGGCATTTTTATTCCAGTCGTAAATGACATGTGTGATCCCTTGCTCTTATTTGGCGTTAATTATATGTGGTATCACTGTCTTTGTCCTGGTGTACTACCTAGGTCCTGGTTTATTAGTCCCTTTTGTAATTTGTGCTAAATTTTGACCAAAGATTTAACTGACAAAATGTTAGTGCATGTCAACAAAAATTATATCGTTTGATTTGTATTTGAACATAGTTTTCAATGATGTAATTTTGGTGACATGCATGAACCTTTTGTTAGTCAAATTTATGGTCAAATTTTGGCACAGATTACGATGGGGAGCAATAAACCAGGACGGAGGTAGACTGGTCACCATCGTGTTTTGTGTCAAATTTTGACTTCAGCGACCCAACCTACATGGAGGGAGTATATATATTGGCGCGACAACCAAACTTATATATTCAAAACTGAGCATTACTACATGTCATGAGTTCAAAACGAGAAAGTGGAACAAGTACTACAGCACGCCCGTACCGTTCACGTCACACCCCACACTGTCGTTCCGGCCCGCCGCTCATCGCACATTGGCTTGGCATTTTCTATGTATAAGTTATAAAGGTAAAAGACTGCCGCATTCGCGTCGCACCCCCACATGGTCTATCTGGCACGCCGCTCAAGCCAGGGAACGCTTGTTGTCTTAGCATTTTCACTGTCAGGTGGGGCCGCAGTTGAGCAAACCGACTATCGGCAAATCCCCACCCCGCCCACCGCGCGTCGGCGGAGTTAGAACTAGAAGAGAGAAACGAGGGAGAAGGGCTAGGTGTAGCACGGATGCTATTGTCAGATGGGACTCGTGTTGATAGAATAGGAGTACCGAGTACTCGTACGTCTAGTACTGAGTACCACTAGGTTGGTGCGTGTGACCTATACCTGTCATCACTTTAGGTCTCCTTTTCAAACCGCAACTACGCTTCATAGTACATATTTTTTCACGCATTTTTCCTCCTATATGTACTCCTAGGCTATTTCCATGTGCTTCCCTTTGCTGACACGTGGGACATAGAGCATCTGGGTCGTAGTGCATGCACGACTCGGAGCATATGCAACCATGCCGGCGTACTTTACATTTCAGACCTGACAAATTGCATGCAAACCCCCCACAGAAGAATAAATAAATAAATGAATTACTACATGCAAACCGGATTATTTTCATAAAAACCGGAGCACGTTCATTAAATTTTGGACATAACACATTTATAAAAAATGACCGGACCTAAACCAGTCTAAGGGCCTCTTTGATTCGCAGGATACTGAAAACACAGGAATGGGGAAAGTATGATGGCGATGAACCAAGAGGAGGAGGAAGAGGAGGAGTACTGTACGTGCTAGAGACTGGACTGTAGTACATTGTTTTTTATGGCCATATCACCACATTGTTTTCTATGGCCTATCGCCTGCTGGTTCACTGGGCTGCCGTGTTTCGCACTCCTCTGACGTGAGTAGTAGTATATATACCTAGTACTATATATACCGCATGATTCTTTGCTCCTTCTTACTTCGCCGACATGTGGGAGAGCCAGCATCTGGGTCGGCGTGTCATGCACCAGATTAGAGTGGGGAATGGAATGGGGGAATCACCCCAGTTGTAGCACCGGAGTAATAATGACTATAGTGAGTAGTCATATCACAATACCCCATCTTTCCAGCAGTAACGAGCCGTCAAATCGCACATCCCTACCTTTCCAGTAGTAAGTTGAATCCGCTACTCCCTCACCCTCCTCGCCTGTCTGTCAAATCGGCTACGCGAAAACTGCCGCGCGTACTGCCCGGGAAAAGCCCCGCCCTCAACTTTTAAATACTCATAGTATAATTTTGTATCGATGAATTGCACCATGGAGCAGAAAACCAAAAGAAAAAGGTGGTACATGTAAACAAATACAGTTCAAGCTCTAGCTAGCGATTTGGAATGTAAACCATGCATGTGTTTATGTGTATAGGTTACTTCAAAGTACTGAGTCCATTGATGCAATATGGTCAAACTGTACCATCAATATCTCAAAGCCAAAATAGTTCGAGCTTGTTCGTTCTATATAAATAGTATTGTATGTTTATTCACCCATGGGGTTGTTCAATGAATGGAGGGCCGGGGAGCACAAGTGAACAAAGTGCAAATTGCAGTCAGTCATGTTAAATAGAGAGTTTCTTTTCTTTAATGCCACGTACACAAATTGAAAAGCTTGTTGTGGAGAGAAAAAGATAATCACTCCATTGTATATATACGCAGGGGCCTGAGCGCTTGCTTTACTAGGGTTGCTCTCTTCATTCTATCATCCTCTCCAGATCTAAACAAGACAGCGGTAGCGACATTTTCTCTCTACTCACTGCTGGTCACAGATCCGGCCGGATCCCTTCAGCCGGTGTGTGTAGGGGACTAGGTGCATTGTTCACGCGGTCATCGATGGTGAGGGAGGAAACCCACAGCTGCCGGCGGGTCCCGATCCTCTGCCCGTGCCGTTCTCTCTGACACAGCGCCGGCTCGGGAGGTCCTCCGACCCCTTCTTCCCCCCTGCCGTATTGTGGGCAGATCTGACCTGCCGCTGGCCTCCTAGCCACATCATGAAGACCCTGAGGTATAAGTTCCTTCGAAAGTGGCCCTGCTCTACTGCCCCAGCTCCCCACATGTCTGCATGTGGATCTTTTTCTACTTCCGTCAGCTCTTCCAAAGCCACCTAAATTTTTAGTATTATTAGAGGTAAAGCTACTTCATGCAGCCGAATCTAGGACTTGGTTCAAACAGCGAAGAAAGGGGGGAAAGTTGTAGCATGAATCTAGGACTTGATTCAAAGAGGAAATAACAGGGGGAAAGTAGTAGAGATTGGATACCCAACCGGTCTCTTGGTTGAAAAGGGAAATAAAGGGAAAAGGTAGTACAAACTGGATAAGGAATAGATCTATTATTGGTTGAAAAAAGGATAGAAAGTGGCGGCTGGTGGACAAGTCAACAGAGTATGTCCAGGATTAGATTTGCTGCCCTCAAATAGTAAAAGGTTTCCAGGATTAGATTTGCTGCCCTCACAGAGTATGAACAAACTCGGGATCACCACTTTATGCCTCCTTGTAGGTACATTGTGCTGATGCGTCCACTGTCGCATGTCCTTATACCATCCTTTTGATGTTGTTAATGTAAGGGCGCATGTAAAATGAAGCAATCACACTGTTACCTTAAGGACGTGTCTAACCAATGTTATTGTTAATCTAATGCCTTCAGTAATATGATGCAATTAAACTGTGTTACAAATGGTACTCCTGCTATTTTTCCCAGTATCGTAAGTAAGTTGCTTCTTTACGCTGCTGAGTGTCCTGGTGTCCTCACTGTCCCATGCCCTTAAACCAACTCTTTAGCTGTTGTTGATCTACTGTATCTGGTAAACAAGCAATGCTAGCATTAAAGTAATCCCATATTGGCTGGAGGTAATCCTCCTTTTCAAAAAAAAGTAATCCCATATTGGCTGGAGGTAATCCTCCTTTTCAAAAAAAAGTAATCCCATATTTGACGAATGTCATTGTTGATCGTAATGCTTTCGGTAACACGAAGCAATGCTGCCATTTTAAAATTTCTACTATCCTTGCATGATTGCCATGAACATAATGAAGATGCTTCTTTTCATTTCGTGTATGTTTCGTATCTTGTCATTGACCAGTAACTGTTTTCTTTCTATCTTTTTGTGCGGATAGGGATATCCATTTCACCTCGTTGCTATTGTGACCTTTTGGTGAACTACACAAAACACTTTTTTTGGAATGAGTGTCTTGTGCAGTTCAACTAAAATGTCACGTGGGCAACGTCTCTCAATTTTGGTGGAACTGCACAAAGGGCGATTGGAGTTTCCAACATCTCCGTCAAACTCTGCCGGTAATCTCTTGCAACATTTTATTAGCCTTTGCAAGATGAGCCATCACTGTCACCACAATGGCACTTTATTTTAGTGGAACTGCACAGAAGGATAAGCAAATTATAGTTGCACCTTGCATGAGCAAGACAGCCAACCTTAATGTTGCTCAATTTTAGTACAACTACTAAAGAAGAACCTGCCAGCTCATGAGAGCAAGTACTTTTTGCTAGCTGCATGATGCAATCTTTGCTTCATTTTAGCTGGACTGTGCAAAAAGGTCGCATGAATTGAATCATCCGAGTGGATCCGCAGGTTCACCACATCGTGTCGTGGCGGCGTAGGGCCCCTCTCTCAGTAATGGTTCCCATGACCGGGTATGTTCCTTTTTGGTTGATTTTGACTCTGCATCCAGCTAGTGATCTTGTGCTACTGTTTTGGCACTGCTATGAGAAAGCAATAATGATATTGTTTTTGCATCTTAATTTAATGCCACTAATAATTTGAGGCAATCTTTTGGCACCGCTACTGCCACTGATAAAATGAAGTAATAATACATTTAAAATAGAGCTACTGTCTTATCTACCATTTCATTTCCAATGTAGATAACTTGCAGAAGGCCTATCCGGCAGAATCAAGTCCATGTGCATTGCATCAATCACATAGCTGCACTGAACTAGTTGAGTCCATTACGCCTATCGTTGAGGTGGCGCGGGCCCCCTCTCTAACTGGCGGGCGCCATAATTTTAGTTGAACTGTACAAAAAAAGTGATTGAAATGAGTCGACGCTCCTCCTTCTACTGCCACACTGAGGTGTTAATGGATGTCAACGAATCGCCTTCATGGCAAGATACGGGGGCATGAAGATTAACTTGATCTCCCAAAGTCATCTCACATAGGTCAGTACTATCCTTTATCAACATGGTTGTGCTTTGTCATATTGTGCTAACGTTGTATTTTTTTTAATAAAGCTATTCTATCGCAATCTTTTCTTGTTTTGGAAATAAAGTTGCTTTAACTAGTGCCACTATTATAGTAATCATGCTCTTTCTTATCTGTGCAAACATGAATACTCAACTACAGATGTTGTGATGGTCAAAAGCATTCGCCAAGTTCTTGGGCTGTATGACACGGCCAGCCAAGATGGATTTAATCCCGAGATTCACTTTATCCAAAGGCTCTAAAGTGCCATGCGTGTGTGAAAGGTGGAAATAGATATTTCAGGACGTTGATTGATGATTCCACTAGATTCTGCTATGTGTACTCCCTCCGTCCGAAAATACTTGTCATCAAAATGGATAAAAAGAGATGTATCTAGAACTAAAATACGTCTAGATACATCCCCTTTTATCCATTTTGATGAAAAATATTTCCGGACGGAGCGAGTATTTGTTAAATACTAAGGATGAGGCTCTATACACACTACAAAATCTAGAAGGCCCTCTTGTGCATATATTGGAAGTGGTAGTGCCACCAGTGATGCAGAATATTTCAGCTGCCAATGTTTGACCTGCGTGACCTTAAAAAGGACTGGTTTCAATGTTTAAGCAAATCCTTGGATCAAATTGCTTACATGAAGCATCAATCAATTTATATTTATTTGTTCACATTCTCACAACCTTTGAGTTGTACAGTTATGATTGGCTCTGATATGTGAATCATTGAGATGTGTATGCATCTTTGTTGTACTTATTATCTGAATCTAATGGGTTGGTTCTGAATCTTGCAAGCTGGGAATCATTGTGATGTGTAGGCATATTTGTTTTACTTATTATTTGAATCTTATTGGTTGGTTCTGAATCTTGCGAGCTGGGAAACATGGCATGATGATGCAGAGGACAGCAACCATAACAAGCTGTTCAAACTTGGTAGTATTGTCTGTGTGAAAGTGCGGCAAATGAGCTGATCGTGTGCGTCCTGAGAATAATAATTCTAATTGCTGTGCATGTTGATCATGTGGCACTGATAGAACGAGCCAATGTTTTGCTTGTTTTAAGAATAAATTTTAATTAAAGCTAATAAAATTTAAGTAAAGTGACCACTAACACTTGCTATTACAGTACCGATACAGACCCGCTCGTGAACCCGATGGGGCATGTTCTGCTGGGCATGCAGCGGGCTAGGGAGGGTAGTAACTGCTGTCTCCTGTACACACTCAGTTTACTGTTGAAAGCAGTTCCCCAAGAGCTAAAAAATGAACTACTGCCGCCGCCTACCCACTCGTTCACTTGCAGTTGGAAAAATGAACTGCTGCTGCCGCGGTGCCGCCCTCCAGTACCCCAGCACACACCGATCGTCTTCATCTCCCCCTCCCCCCTGCATGCCCCCAATCCCCACAAAATGAGAACCGCCACATCAACTCTGCATGAGAAGAGACTCCAATGGCGATCCGAGAGGTAAGCCTGCTGGATATGGACTTCAACAAGGAGTTCACCTTTGAGTTCGCTGTTCAGACCCATGGCAGCACCAAGTTGAATGTACTGTACACCAATGATCCAGACTCGGTGAAGCTCTGCCTCGCCAAGTTCAAGCAGTACCTACAGGAGGAGAAAGCACAAGGTCGAGGGACTAGACCTTGTGCCCATCCATTCGTCTCCTGACAGGGACCAGCGGATCACCGTCGCTCAGGTATGCGTGCGGGACAAGGTTCTCGTTTCATCGGCACCGCCGACTGCACCTTCGCTATGGTGGAGAGCAAGAAGAACGCGATTGTGCTTTACGATTTGGTCATCTGGTGCAACAAGCTTGTCGACATCCAGAAGCAATACAAGATCATCGGCAACGGGCAGGAGAAGGACTCCGTGGTTGACTTCGCCGTGACCATCATCGACCCCTGCTACGCCAACATGAAAGAAGACGTCGATACCAAGGACCTGAACACGTGGGAGGTACCTCTGAATCTACCCTACATAACCTACGCGGCCAAGGACGCATATGCATGCTACGACATGTACAGGCGGATCTTGGACATGAGGGCGTGTCTGCTTCCCCTAACCGACGAGTACACGGATAGCCACAACATCATGATCAAGCATGCCAGGAAGGTCTAGATGATGTACTTTATTTGTTTAAGCACCTTTATCATCTGAGTGTTTCATGCATTAGCCTACGTGTTGTAATTATCTATTTTGTCCGAAATATTTCATCTAAGAACCCATTAACATGTTTGCTTTTTTTGAGTGGCTATTTGCTTATGTATGTAACTATTTCACTGGGCTGCCGTGCTTTGAATATCCTTCCTCCCAACATATTCCCCTTCTCAGGTGGACCCATCAGGTCTCGTACACAGACATCTGGGACCAACCACCTATCCATTTGTATTTCTTTATTTTGTTCAATCTTTCGTTCTCTTCCTACAACGGCAAGCGGTGCTGCCGCGCATGCCTCGGTGACCCATCCTAGGCTATGGCGCTGGCCAAGCCATCCCTCTACTCCCAAACATTCTCCGGCGGCAGCAACTCCACCGGCCCGCCCTGCACCCGAACAAGTCTACCCTCGGTACTCCCCTCCGCCTGCGTCTTCCCCGGCTCCGGTTTGTTCCGGTCTGAGGTCTCGATGTCGTCCTCCGCCTTGGTGCTCTCGCCGCGGCGCTGCCGTCTATCGTTCCCAACATGGTCAACAAAACAAGAGAAATCGGGGGACGACTGTTCGTCGAGAGGTTGACAGTCCGGGCCCACCAGGTCCATGGCCTAAGTTTTGTTGTTTAACACGCGCAGCCCACGACATGCAGACACAGTTGATCCAGCAGGTTTCAACTTTTTTTTGGGTCCAACAGGTATCAAGTGGCCTCTGGGCCTCCCAGCCTAGCTTGTCTATAACATCAGCAGCCCAAGTTATGTTTGTTTTTTCAAGACAACGCACAACTCAGTTCTATTTTTCTATAAGAATGCAAAACTGAATCTAAAAATGCACAGCTCGTCTTCTTCCTCCAGCGCTGCCGGGACCGCCTGCTCAAGCTTCCGGCATCCAGCGGTGTTGTTTCACGTGCCTCGCAGTGAACCGCTACCCCACCGATGGCCAGGCCATCCCTCCACTCCTCTGCACCTCCTGTTATTCTCTGCCGAGTGTAGGCCCACCCCGCACCCGAAACAGTCAAGTTTCCCACTCCTCTCCATCTGCAAATCCACTGCCGCGTCTTCCCCATCTCCGGGTCATTCCAGTCTGGGACCTCGCCGTCGTCCACCGGCCTTGGTGCGCTCAGCACGGTGTGGTCAACGTGGTCAACAAACAAGATTCATCGAAAGATGACTGTACGTGGAGAGGCTGACAGTGGGGACGCACGGCGCCCATGGACGCATGCATGCAACTGCATCCTTTTTACCCTGAAAAATAATTTTTTTCTCCCCCAGACAGCTGGGACCCACTAGCTACATCTTCGCATGCAAGGAAGTGTGTCCTTATTACGGGCAAAGAAAAAATGATTCCTCCCCCTGACAGCTGGGACCCATCAGTTGTATCTTCGCATGCAAGGAAGTGCCTCCTTATCCTCCCTGATAGCTGGGACCCACCCAGTCGAACCGTACATAGGGTTGTCTCTCTGGTCGCGAACGTGTACATACATACTAGTCGATCGGTCTCTCTGCAAGGATGAACCGTGGCCGAGCAAGGAGCGGCACGTTGATACGTCCATTTTGCATCATGTTTTCCTACTGTTATTTATATTTTTTTTAGGTATAATAATGCTTTTTGGATTAATTCTAATGCCTTTTCTCTCATAATATGCAAGGTTCACACAAAGAGGGAGAATACTAGCAGCTGGAATTCTGGACCTGAAAAAGCTACGTCAGGCCACCTATTCTGCACAACTCCAAATGAGCTAAAACTTCACAGAGAGTTTTTATGGAATATATAAGAATTATTGGAGCAAATAAGTACTAGAGGGGGCCCACCAGGTGGGCACAACCCACCTGGGCGCGCCAGGGAGCCCAGGCGCGCCCTGGTGGGTTGTGCCCTCCTAGGCCCACCTCCGGTGCCCCTCTTCTGGTATATAAGTCATTTTGATCTAGAAAAAATAAGGGGAGGACTTTCAGGGAGAAGCGCCGCTGTCTCGAGGCGGAACTTGGGCAGGAGCACTTTTGCCCTCCGGCAGAGCGATTCCGCCGGGGGAACTTCCCTCCCAGAGGGGGAAATCATCATCATCATCATCCCCAACAACTCTCCCATCTTGGGGAGGGCAATATCCATCAACATCTTCAATAGCACCATCTCCTCTCAAACCCTAGTTCATCTCTTGTGTTCAATCTTTATACCGGAACCTTAGATTGTTGCTTGTGGGTGACTAGTAGTGTTGATTACATCTTGTAGTTGATTACTATATGGTTTATTTGGTGGAAGATTATATGTTCAGATCCATTATGCTATTTAATACCCCTCTGATCTTGAGCATGATTATCATTTGTGAGTAGTTACTTTTGTTTTTGAGGTCACGGGAGAAATCTTGTTGTAAGTAATCATGTGAGCTTGATATGTGTTCGATATTTTGATGGTATGTATGTTGTGATTCCCTTAGTGGTGTCATGTGAACGTCGACTACATGACACTTCTCCATATTTGGGCCTAAGGTAATGCATTGTGGAGTAGTTATTAGATGATGGGTTGTGAGAGTGACAGAAGGTTAAACCCTAGTTTATGCGCTATTCCATAAGGGACCGATTTGGATCCAAAAGTTTAATGCTATGGTTAGATTTATTCTTAATACTTTTCTTGTAGTTGTGGATGCTTGCGAGGGGGTTAATCATAAGTAGAAGGCTTGTTCAAGTAAGAACAACACCTAAGCACCGGTCCACCCACATACCAAATTATCAAAGTAGCAAACACAAATCAAACCAACATGATGAAAGTGACTAGATGAAATTACCGTGTACCCTCAAGAACGCTTTGCTTATCATAAGAGACCGTTTTGGCCTGTCCTTTGCCTCAAAAGGATTGGGATACCTTGCTGCACTTTTGTTACCATTACCATTGCTTGCTTGTTACAAATTACCTTGCTATCAAACTACTCGCTACTTATAATTTCAATGCTTGTAGAGAATACCTTGCTGAAAACTACTTGTCATTTCCTTCTGCTCCTCGTTGGGTTCGACACTCTTACTTATCGAAAGGACTACGATTGATCCCCTATACTTGTGGGTCATCAAGGCTCTTTTCTGGCAATTGCCGGGGAGTGAAGCGCTCTTGGTAAGTGGAAATCGGTAAGGAAAAATTATTACTACGTGCTGAAATTTATTGTCACTTGTTACTATGGAGAACAATCCTTTGAGGGGTTTGTCCGAGGTATCTTCACCTTGACCAGAACCACCATTAGTTACCCCTCAACCTACTGCACCTACTCAAAATATTGGTTATGAAATTCCTTCGGTTATGATAGAACAACTGCTAGCTAATCCTTATGCAGGAGATGGAACCAAACATCCCGATATGCACTTGATGTATGTGGATGAAATTTGTGGATTATTTAAGCTTGTAGGTTTACTCGGAGATGAAGCTAAGAAGAAGGTTTTCCCTTTATATTTTAAGGTAAAATCTTTGGCATGGTATAGGCTATGCGATGATATTGGATCCTGGAATTGGAATCGATTGAAATTGGAATTTCACCAAAAAATTTATCCTATGCATCTAGTTCATCGTGATCGGAATTATATATATAATTTTTGGCCTCGTGAAGGAGAAAGTATCACTCTAGCTTGGGGGAGGCTTAAGTCAATGTTATATTCATGCCCCAATCATGAGCTCTCAAGAGAAATTATTATTCAGAATTTTTATGCTCGGCTTTCTCATGATGATCAATCCATGCTTGATACTTCTTGTACTGGTTCCTTTATGAAGAAGACTATTGAATTCAGGTGGGATCTTTTAGAAAGAATTAAATGCAACTCTGAAGATTGGGAACTCGACGAAGGTAAAGAGTCAGGTATTAAACTTAAGTATGATTGTGTTAAATCTTTTATGAATACCGATGCTTTTCAAAAGTTTAGCACTAAATATGGACTTGACTCTGAGATAGTAGCCTCCTTTTGTGAATCATTTGCTACTCATGTTGATCTCCCTAAGGAGAAGTGGTTTAAATATCACCCACCTATTAAAGAAGAAATTAAAGAACCGGTAATAGCTAAAGATGAAACTATTATTTATAATGTTGATCCAGTCGTTCCTATTGCTTATATTGAAAAACCACCTTTCCCTGTTAGGATAAAGGAACATGCTAAAGTTTCAACTGTGGTCAACAAAAGTTATATTAGAGCATCCAAACCTGCTGAACAAATCAAAGTGGAACCTAGTGTTGCTATGGTTAAAGATCTCCTGGTTGAAAATATAGATTGGCATGTTATTTACTTTTGTGATGAAGCTGCTAGAATTGCCAAACCCGATGAAAAAGATAAACATAGACCTGTTGTTGGCATGCCTGTTGTCTCAGTTAAAATAGGAGATCACTGTTATCATGGTTTATGTGACATAGGTGCTAGCGTGAGTGTTATTCCTTTTACCTTATATCAAGAAATTATGAATGATATAGCACCCGCTGAAATAGAATACATAGATGTTACTATTAAACTTGCTAATAGAGACACCATCACACCACTTGGGATTGTTAGAGATGTTGAAGTCTTGTGTGGGAAAATAAAATACCCTACTGATTTTCTTGTTTTTGGTTCCCCACAAGATGACTTTTGTCCCATTATCTTTGGTAGACCTTTCTTGAACACCGTTAATGCTAAAATAGATTGTGAGAAACAAACTGTCGGTGTTAGTTTTGGTGATGAGTCTCATGAGTTTAATTTTTCTAAGTTTAGTAGAAAACATTATAAGAAAGAATTGTCTAGTAAGGATGAAATAATTGGTCTTGCCTCTATTACCGTGCCTCCTACATATCCACTAGAACAGTATTTGCTAGACCATGAAAATGATATGCATATGCATGAAAGAAATGAGATAGATAAAAATTTCTTTGAACAACGACCTCTGCTTAAACATAATTTTCCTATTGAAACTCTAGGAGGTCCTCCTCCACCTAAAGGTGATCCTGTGTTTGAATTAAAACAATTGCCAGACACTATGAAATATGCTTATCTTGATGAGAAAAAGATATATCCTGTTATTATTAGTGCTAACCTTTCAGAACATGAAGAAGAAAGATTATTGAAGGTTCCGAAGAAGCACCGAGCTGCTATTGGATATACTCTTGATGATTTAAAGGGCATTAGTCCCACTCTCTGTTAGCATAAAATTAATATGGAATCTGATGCTAAACCCGTTGTTGATCACCAACGACGTTTAAATCCTAAAATGAAAGAAGTGGTAAGAACTAAAATATTGAAGCTTCTGGAAGCAGGTATAATCTATCCTATAGCTAATAGTAGATGGGTAAGTCCCATTCATTGTGTCCCTAAGAAGGGAGGTATTACTGTTGTTCCTAATGATAAAAATGAACTTATCCCACAAAGAATTGTTACTGGCTACATAATGGTAATTGATTTTAGAAAATTAAATAAAGCAACTAGAAAAGATCATTACCCTTTGCCTTTTATTGATCAAATGCTATAAAGATTATCTAAGCACACACACTTTTGTTTTCTCGATGGATATTCTGGTTTTTCTCAAATACCTATTTCACAACCCGATCAACAGAAAACCACCTTTACTTGTCCTTTTGGAACTTATGCTTATAGACGTATGCATTTTGGTTTATGTAATGCACCTGCTACCTTTCAAAGATGTATGACTGCTATATTCTCTTATTTTTGTGAAAAGATTGTTGAGGTTTTCATGGATGATTTTTCCGTTTACGGAACTTCTTTTGATGATTGCTTAAGCAACCTTGATCGAGTTTTGCAGAGATGCGAGCAAACTAATCTTGTCTTGAATTGGGAGAAGTGCCACTTTATGCTTAATGAAGGTATTGTCTTGGGACATAAAATTTCTGAATGAGGTATTGAGGTGGATAAAGCTAAAGTTGATGCAATTGAGAAAATGCCATGTCCTAAAGATATCAAAGGTATTCGTAGTTTCCTCAATCATGCTGGTTTCTATAGGAGATTTATTAAAGACTTCTCTGAAATTTCTAGGCCACTTACAAATCTTTTACAAAAGGATGTTCCATTTGTTTTTTATGATAATTGTGTAGAAGCCTTTGAAACACTTAAGAAAGCCTTAATTTCTGCACCTATTATTCAACCACCTGATTGGAACTTGCCTTTTGAAATTTTGTGTGATGCTAGTGATTATGCTATTGGTGCTGTTCTAGGACAAAGAGTTGATAAGAAACTAAATGTTATTCATTAGGCTAGTAAAACTCTAGACAGTGCCCAACGCAGTTGTGTTTGCTTGTGACAAATTTAGATCTTACATTGTTGATTCTAAAGTGATTGTTCCCACTGATCATGCTGCTATAAAATATCTTATGGAAAAGAAAGATGCTAAACCTAGACTTATTAGGTGGGTTCTTTTGCTACAAGAATTTGACTTACATATCACTGATAGAAAGGGAGCTGAGAACCCCGTTGCTGACAACTTGTCTAGGTTAGAGAATATCCTTGATGACCCACAACCTATTAATGATAATTTCCCTGATGAACAATTAGCTGCAATAAACGTTTCTCATAACACTCCTTGGTATGCTGACTATGCTAATTACATTGTTGCTAAACACATACCACCTAGTTTCACGTACCAACAAAAGAAAAAATTCCTCTATGATTTAAGACATTACTTTTGGGATGACCCACATCTTTATAAAGAAGGAGTAGATGGTATTATTAGACGTTGTGTACCTGAGCATGAACAGGGACAAATCCTACGGAAATGTCACTCCGAAGCTTATGGAGGGCATCATGCGGGAGACAGAACTGCTCACAAGGTATTGCAGTCTGGTTTTTATTGGCCTACTCTCTTCAAGGATGCCCGTTAGTTTGTTTTATCTTGTGATGAATGTCAAAGAATTGGTAATATTGGTAAGCGTCAAGAAATGCCTATGAATTATTCACTTGCTGTTGAACCATTTGATGTTTGAGGTTTTGATTACATGGGACCTTTTCCTTCTTCTAATGGGTATACTCATATTTTAGTTGCTGTTGATTATGTTACTAAGTGGGTAGAAGCTATTCCAACTAGTAGTGCTGATCACAACACCTCTATTAAAATGCTTAAGGAAGTTATTTTCCCAAGGTTTGGAGTCCCTAGATATTTAATGACTGATGGTGCTTCACATTTTATTCATGGTGCTTTCCGTAAAATGCTTGCTAAGTATGATGTTAACCATAGAATTGCATCATCCTGTCATCCTCGGTCTAGTGGTCAAGTTGAACTTAGCAATAGAGAAATAAATTTAATATTACAAAAAACTGTCAATAGGTCCAGGAAGAATTGGTCTAAGAAATTAGATGATGCACTTTGGGCTTACAGAACAGCATATAAAAATCCTATGGGTATGTCTCCCTATAAAATGGTTTATGGAAAAGCTTGTCATTTACCTCTTGAGTTAGAACATAAAGCATATTGGGCAATTAAAGAACTCAACTATGATTTCAAACTTGCCGGTGAAAAGAGGTTATTTGATATCAACTCACTAGATGAATGGACAACCCAAGCTTATGAAAATGCTAAGTTATTTAAAGAAAAAGTTAAAAGATGGCATGATAAGAGAATCCAAAAGCGTGAGTTTAAAGTTGGAGAATATGTTCTTTTGTACAACTCTCGTTTCAAATTCTTTGCAGGAAAACTCCTCTCCAAATGGGAAGGACCCTATGTTGTCGAGGAGGTTTATCGATCTAGAGCTATCAAAATAAATAATGCCAAGGGTACTAACCCGAAGGTTGTCAATGGGCAAAGAATAAAACATTATATCTCAGGTACGCCCATTAATGTTGAAAGCAATATTATCCAAACTATGACACCGGAAGAACACATAAAGGAAACCTTTCGGAGTACTCCAGAATCATGAAAAAGGAGGAGGTACGGGATACGGTAAGTAAACGGACTCCGAAAAATCCGCAAAAATATTTTCTGTCAGTTTTGGAATATATCAAAATTTAGGAAAATAAGAAACAACCAGGAAGGCACCCCTGGTGGGCACAAGACACCAGGGCGCGCCTGGCTTGGGTTGTGCCCACCTCGGGTACCTTCCGGACTCCATTTTTCTTCCGTTTGCATGTTTCCCAAGATAAAAAAAATCTTTATATACCCCCCGAACCTATTGACCACCGTATCGCGGAGAAATCTTTTGTTTTCTTTTCCTTGCTGTTTTCTGACAGATATGAAAATATGTCATCTCAAGATTCCGAGGAGGAGTGCCCAGTTTCTTATCAGCCTTTAGATAAAAATAACTTCAAGGATACCTATCCCTATATCTGGTTCTCCGATGAAGAAGATGAAGATGAACCAGTCCCTCCTTGTTTCAAGCACGAAAGCATGGAGGCGTTATGCAAGAGGATAATAAAGCTTGAGATGGAGAATGAAGAGTTAAGGATAGATAATTTTTACCTTTGAAATAAGTTGGAGAAAAAGGATGAATCTACTACTTCATCACCACCACCTCCTTCTTCATCACCAAAGGAAACCTGAGTATCGGGTATGGGCACTCCCCTTGGCTTGTGCCAAGCTTGGGGGAGGTGCCCCAGTATCGTATCACCTTCACTATCTTTTGCCTTTACTTATCTTAGTTCTATCCATAGTTATCTTTGCTTTAGATGAATAAAAGTTTAGTTCGATCCTTTTCTTTTCGAGTGTTTGCTTAGTGATGTATCCTTGAAATCATGTGCGAGATATATAATAAAAGTTTAGTTTGAGTTTTGTTTTCTTTTTCTTTCATTTTCAATAAAAAGAAAGGAAATAAATGAAAAAGATCATATGCTAATCTTATGGTAAGTAATGACATCACATAAGGAAGAGTATAAGTAGAAAATTTTATTGGAGACTTACAAACATAGCATTGGTCAATGACGCAATTCATGAAAGAATTAATAAGGGAAGAGAAGATTCACATGCAAATATACTATCTTGGACATCTTTTGTGATTGTGAGCCCCCATCAAAATATTATATGCCAAAATTGTTGACGTTGGACAAGGAAGACAACGTAATGATTTATGTTTGTTCATATTCACATAGAAGTTATATTGTCATGTGGTGCTTGCCCCCCATCTTTGCTAGCCAAAAATTCCGCACTAAGTAGAGATACTACTTGTGCATCCAAAGCCCTTAAACCCAAATCTTGTTTTGAGAGTCCACCATACATACCTATGGATTGAGTAAGATCCTTCAAGTAAGATGTCATCGGTGCAAAAAGGGAATAAAAATTTCTTCTAAAAGTGTTGGATCATTTAGTGTAAGAGAAAATTGAGCGTTGTACGAACTTGTGATGGCAAAGAATAAAAGCGACAGACTGCATAATAAAGGTTGCTATCATAAGGGGTAATATAACGTGACATTCTTTTGCACTAAGAGATTGAGCATACAAACGAAAACCGCATGGCAACCTCTGCTTCCCTCTGCGAAGGGCCTATCTTTTACTTTTATGCAAGAGTCAAAGTATTTCTCTCTATTCCTTTTTATTTTTCTCTTTTGGCAAGCATAATGTGGTGAGGAAAGATCTAGGTACATATATCCAGTTGGATATGGGTAGCATAAGTTATTATTGTTGACATCACCCTTGCGGTGAATATGTTGGGTGGCGAAAACTATAAGCCCCTATCTTTCTATGTGTCCGGTTGAAAGTTTTTGCTCATGTGTATGCGGTGAGTGTTAGCAATCATAGAAGACTATATGATGGTTGAGTATGTGGACTTGCCAAAAAGGCTCCGATACTTGACCCTTCCTGAAAAGATGATGAATTGTAGTTGCAAAGTTGAATGAGAACATAGTTTGTTGGTTTTCAATAGAGTTTATGCTTTATACTTCGATGTTGTGATGAATTGTTACTTGTTCATGAGAAGTCTATGATAGAGGTTCTATGATAAAGTTTTATGTTAAAGTTTGTTGCTGTTATAATAATTTACATGATGCTCCTATGTCCGTAATTTGTTTTTATCAACACCTCTCTCTCTCTCTAAGCATGTGGACATGTTTTTCGATTTCAGTTTTCGCTTGAGGACAAGCGAGGTCTAAGCTTGCGGGAGTTGATACGTCCATTTTGCATCATGTTTTCCTATTGTTATTTATATTGTTTTTAGGTATAATAATGCTTTTTGGAGTAATTCTAATGCCTTTTCTCTCATAATATGCAAGGTTCACACAAAGAGGGAGAATACCGGCAGCTGGAATTCTGGACCAGAAAAAGTTACGTCAGGCCACCTATTCTGCACAACTCTAAATGAGCTGAAACTTCACGGAGAATTTTTATGGAATATATAAGAATTATTGGAGCAAATAAGTACCAGAGGGGGCCCACCAGGTGGGCACAACCCACCTGGGCGCGCCAGGGAACCCAGGCACGCCCTGGTGGGTTGTGCCCTCCTCGGCCCACCTCCGGTGCCCCTTGATGTCTACTACGCAACTTTCTTCTTGTAGACTCATCTTGGGCCTCCAAGCGTAGAGTTTTGTAGGACAGTAGCAATTTTCCCTCAAGTGGAAGACCTAAGGTTTATCAATCCATGGGAGGCGTAGGATGAAGATGGTCTCTCTCAAACAACCCTGCAACCAAATACAAGAAATCTCTTGTGTCCCCAACACACCCAATACAATGGCAAATTGTATAGGTGCACTAGTTCGGCGAAGAGATGGTGATAAAAGTGTTATATGGATGGTAGAAATATATTTTTATAATCTGAATAAATAAAAACAGCAAGGTAGCAAGTGACAAAAGTGAGCACAAACGGTATTGCAATGCTTGAAAACAAGGCCTAGGGTCCATACTTTCGCTAGTGTAATCTCTCAACAATACTAATATAATTGGATCATATAACCATCCCTCAATGTGCGATGAAGAATCACTCCAAAGTTCCTATCTAGCGGAGAACATAAGAATAAATTGTTTGTAGGGTATGAAACCACCTCAAAGCTATTCTTTTCGATCGATCTATCCAAGAGTTTGTACTAAAATAACAACAAAGCAAATTCAGATTCGTAACGCTCAATCCAACACAAAGAACCTCAAAGAGTGCCCCAAGATTTCTACCGGAGAAACAAAGACAAGAACGTGCATCAACCCCTATTCATAGATTACCCCAATGTCACCTCGGGAATCCGCGAGTTGAGTGCCAAAACATATATCAAGTGAATCAATATAATAACCCATTGTCACCACGGGTATTCGTATGCAAGACATATATCAAGTGCTCTCAAATCCATAAAAGTATTCAATCCAATAAAACGAAATCTCAAAGGGAAAACTCAATTTATCACAACAAGATAGAGAGGGGAAAACATCATATGATCCGACTATATTAACAAAGCCCGCGATACATCAAGATTGTGCATCTCAAGAACATGAGAGAGAGAGAGAGATTAAACACATAGCTACTGGTACAAACCCTTAGCCCCGAGGGTGGACTACTCCCTCCTCATCATGGTGGCTGCCGGGATGATGAAGATGGCCACCGGTGATGATTTCCCCCTCCGACGGAGTGCCGAAATGGGGTCTAGATTGGTTTTGCGTGGCTACAGAGCCTTGCGGCGGCAGAACTTCTGATCTAGGGTTACCCCCGAGGGTTTTGGAATATTTGGCAATTTATAGGGTGAAGAAGGGGTACGGGAGGCCACCGAGGTGGGCACAACCCACCTGGGCGCGCCTGGGCCCCCAGGCGCGCCCTGGTGGGTTGTGCCCCCCTCGGGGCACCCCCCAGGTACTGCTCTGGCCCATTGGATGTCTTCTAGTCCATAAAAAATCGACAAAAAGTTTTGCGGTGTTTGGACTCCGTTTGATATTGATTTCCTGCGATGTAAAAAATAAGCAAAAACAGCAACTGGCACTGGGCACTGGGTCAATAGGTTAGTCCCAAAAATACGTTGGAGATGTATCAGCATCCCCAAGCTTAATTCCTACTTGTCCTCGAGTAGGTAAATGATAAAAGAAATAATTTATGAAGTGTGAATGCAAGCAAAGTGCATAAGTTTGATCAATAGTAATTTCAATCACTTTTCCTAGCATCATAATAGCAACTCTTTCTCATAAAACTCATCATGTTAAAGTAGCAACCAATTCACATGTTAAGGTTCAAACAATGAATTCTCTTGAAACTCAACAACCTATGTTCTCAGTCACCAAGCAATTGCAATTCAACTTATTCAACAGAGTCTAAGTAAGAGCTCCACATACTCAACCATCATATAGTCTTCTATGATTGCTAACACTCACCGCATACACATGAGCAAAACGTTTCAACCGGACACATAGAAAGATAGGGGCTTATAATTTTGCCTCCCAACGTATTCACCTCAAGGGTGATGTCAACAATAATAATTCATGCTACCCATATCCAACTGGAAATATGTGCCTAGATCTTTCCTCACCACATGATGCTTGCCAAAAGAGAAAAATAAAAAGGAATAGAGAGAAAAACTTTGACTCTTGCATGAAAGTAAATACATAAAAGTAAAAGGTAGGCCCTTCGCAGAGGGAAGCAGAGGTTGCCATGCGCTTATTTGTTTGTATGCTCAACCCCTTAGTGCAAAAGAACGTCATGTTATATTGCCCCTTGTGATGGCAACCATTATTATGCAGTCTGTCGCTTTTATTTCTTTACCATCACAAGTTCGTACAACGCTCAATTTTCTCTTACACTAAATGATCTTACACTTTTAGAAGCAATTTTTATTGCCTTATTGCACCGATGACCACTTACTTGAAGGATCTTACTCAATCCATAGGTAGGCAGGTGGACTCTTGAAAATAAGATTTGGGTTTAAGGGTTTTTGGATGCACAAGTAATATCTCTACTTAGTGCGGAATTTTTGGCTAGGAAAGATGGGGGGCAAGCTCCACATGTTGAAGGATCTATGACAATATAACTTCTATGTGAATATGAACAAACATAAATCATTATGTTGTCTTCCTTGTCCAATGTCAACAATTTTGGCATATAATATTTTGATGGGGGCTCACAATCACAAAAGATTTCCAAGATAGTGTATTTGCATGTGAAAGTTCTCTTCCTTCTACTAATCATTCATGAATTGCTTGTATGACCAATATTGTCATTGTCAAGCCTCAAAAGATATCACTTTCTAAACCCAATGTAAAGCTACCACTAGGCATGATATGAACATATAATTTCAACTTTCATGATATTCAATTCATTCAACAATTTATTCATAGGATATAAGCGAAGCACAAGTGTAAATGACAAGCTACTGCAAAAAGATATAAGTGAAGATCAAGAAAGTAGTTAAGTAAATAGGTAGCTAATTGTGGACTCTCTCTTATTTAAAAACTTTCAGATCTAAGTATTTTATTAAAACAGCAAGCAAAACAAAACAAAATGACATTCCAAGAATAGCACAACTCATGTGAAGAAGCAAAAACTTAGGCTCAACCGATACTATCCGATAATTGTTGATGAAGAAAGGTGGGATGCCTACCGGGGCATCCCCAAGCTTAGATGCTTGAGACTTCTTGAAATATTATCTTGGGATGCCTTGGTCATCCCCAATCTTGAGCTTTTTTGTCTCCTTAATTCCTTTTATATCACGGTTTCCCTAAATCTTAAAAACTTCATCCACACAAAACTCAACAAGAACTCGTGAGATAAGTTAGTATAAACCAATGCAAAAACCTTATCATTCACTACTGTAGCAAATCACTAAAATTATTATTCAACATTGCATACTAAATGCCTCTGCATATTTAATGATCCTATCCTCAAATAGAATCATTAAACAAGCAAACATAACAGCAATCTGCCAAAACAGTACAGTCTGTAAAGAATGCAAGAGTATCAATACTTATTTAACTCCACAAATTATGAAAATTTACCACACTGTATAAAATTTATCAGAGCTTATTTTGCAAAAAGTTTCAACATTTTATCACTTTCTGACTTTTCTCGGGAATTTTTGCAACATCGATAAACTTTCTGTTTTGAAACAGCAACTCATATACTTGCAAAATGAGCATGGTAAAGGCTATCCTTGACATTTTTATTGAAAAGAAAGATGAAAAAAATTATTCTAAATAACAGCAAGCAAATCCTAACAAGAAAATGATGCTCCAAGCAAAACACATATCATGTGACAAAAAAATGTAGCTCCAAGTGAGGTTACCGATAATGTTGGAGACGAAAGAGGGGATGCCTTCCGGGGCATCCCCAAGCTTAGTTGCTTGGATCTTCCTTGAATATTACCTTGGGGTGCCTTGGGAATCCCCAAGCTTAGGGTCTTGTCACTCCTTATTCTCCTCATATCGAAATCTCACCCAAAACTTGAAAACTTCTATCACACAAAACTAAACGGAACTTCGTGAGATAGGTTAGTATGATAAAGAGCAAACCATTTCACTTTGGTACTGTCAAAGACAAGATTCATAATTGTTTCCACACAATGCCTACTGTATCATATCATTTCCACAATTTATATTGAGCAATATAAGCCATAGAAACTAGAAAACAAGCAAACTATGCATTGAAAACAGAATCTGTCAAAAACAGAACAGTCTATAATAATCTGTACTCCAACCATACTTATGCTACTCCAAAAATTCTGAAAAATTAGGACAACGTATAGAATTTTCATATCTATCAACTGTAAAAAATTCAGATCAAAATCACGTTCCAGTGAATTTTCAAAATTCCTGGACTGAGCGCAAAAGTTTCTGTTTTTGCACAGATTCAAGTCAACTATCATCCATAATATCCCAAAGGCTTTACTTGGCACTTTATTGAAACAAAAGCAATAAAACATGATTACTACAGTAGCCTAATCATGTGAACATACAAAAACAGTAGGTAAAAATGTTGGGTTGTCTCCCAACAAGCGCTTTTCTTTAATGCCTTTTAGCTAGGCATGATGATTTCAATGATGCTCGCATAAAATATAAGAATTGAAACACAAGGAGAGCATCATGAAGCATATGACTAGCACATTTAAGTCTAACCCACTTCCTATGCATAGGGTTTTTGTGAGCAAACAACTTATGGGAACAAGAATCAACTAGCATAGGAAGGCAAAACAAGTGCAACTTCAAAATTTTCAACACAACGAGAGGAAAGTTGATATTATTGCAATATGTAAAAGCATATGTTCCCCTCTCATAGTAATTTTCAGTAGCATCATGAATGAATTCAACAATATAGCTATCACATAAAGCATTATTTTCATGATCCACAAGCATAGAAATTTTATTACTCTCCACATAAACAAATTTATTCTCATGAATAGTAGTGGGAGCAAACTCAACAAAATAACTATCATGAGATTGAAAATTAAAATCATGATGACAAGTTTCATGGTTATCATTATTCTTTATAGCATACATGTCATCACCATAATCATCATAAATAGCAACTTTGGTCTCATCATAATCAATTGAAACCTCCTCCAAAATAGTAGATTCATCACTAAATAAAGTCATGACATCTCCAAATCCACTTTCATCAATATAATCATCATAAATAGGAGGCATGTAATCATAATAACAAATTTGCACATCAAATCTTGGGGGACTAAAAATATCATCTTCATCAAATATAGCATTCCCAAGCTTATGGCTTTGCATATCGTTAGCATCATGGATATTCAAAGAGTTCATACCAACAACATTGCAATCATGCTCATCATTCAAAGATTTTTTGTCAAACATTTTATAGAATTCTTCTTCTATCAATTGAGCACAATTTTCCTTTCCATCATTTTCATGAAAGACATTATAGAGATGAATCATATGATGCAACCTCAATTCCATTTTTTTGTAGTTTTCTATTATAAACCAAACTAGTGATAAAACAAGAAACTAAAAGATTCGATTGCAAGATCTAAATATATACCTTCAAGCACTCACCTCCCCGGCAACGGCGCCAGAAAAGAGCTTGATGTCTACTACGCAACTTTATTCTTGTAGACTCGTGTTGGGCCTCCAAGCGTAGAGTTTTGTAGGACAGTAGCAATTTTCCCTCAAGTGGATGACCTAAGGTTTATCAATCTGTGGGAGACGTAGGATGAAGATGGTCTCTCTCAAACAACCCTACAACCAAATACAAGAAATCTCTTGTGTCCCCAACACACCCAATACAATTGCAAATTGTGTAGGTGCACTAGTTCGGCGAAGAGATGGTGATAAAAGTGTAATATGGATGGTAGAAATATATTTTTATAATCTGAATAAATAAAAACAGCAAGGTAGCAAGTGACAAAAGTTAGCACAAACGGTATTGCAATGCTTGAAAACAAGGCCTAGGGTCCGTACTTTCGCTAGTGCAATCTCTCAACAATACTAATATAATTGGATCAGATAACCATCCCTCAACATGCGATGAAGAATCACTCCAAAGTTCCTATCTAGTGGAGAACCTAAGAATAAATTGTTTGTAGGGTACGAAACCACCTCAAAGCTATTCTTTCCGATAGATCTATCCAAGAGTTCGTACTAAAATAGCACCAAAGAAAATTCAGATTAGTAATGTTCAATCCAACACAAAGAACCTCAAAGAGTGCCCCAAGATTTCTACCGGAGAAACAAAGACAAGAACGTGCATAAACCCCTATGCACAGATTACCCCAATGTCACCTCGGGAATCCGAGAGTTGAGTGCCAAAACATATATCAAGTGAATCAATATAATACCCCATTGTCACCACGGGTATTCGTATGCAAGACATATATCAAGTGCTCTCAAATCCATAAAAGTATTCAATCCGATAAAACGAAATCTCAAAGGGAAAATTCAATTCATCACAACAAGATAGAGAGGGGAAAACATCATATGATCCGACTATATTAACAAAGCCCGCGATACATCAAGATTGTGCATCTCAAGAACACGAGAGAGAGAGAGAGAGATTAAACACATAGCTACTGGTACAAACCCTCAGCCCCGAGGGTGGACTACTCCCTCCTCATCATGGTAGCCGCCGGGATGATGAAGGTGGCCGATGATTTCCCCCTCTGGCGGAGTGCCGGAACGGGGTCTAGATTGGTTTTGCGTGGCTACAGAGCCTTGCGGCGGTGGAACTTCTGATCTAGGGTTACCCCCAAGGGTTTTAGAATATTTGGCAATTTATAGGGTGAAGAAGGGGTATGGGAGGCCACCGAGGTGGGCACAACCCACCTGAGCGCGCCTGGGCCCTGGTGGGTTGTGCCCCCCTCGGGGCACCCCCAGATACTGCTCTGGCCCATTGGATGTCTTCTGGTCCATAAAAAATCCACAAAAAGTTTCGCGTTGTTTGGACTCCATTTGATATTGATTTCCTGCGATGTAAAAAACAAGCAAAAACAGCAACTGGCACTGGGCACTGGGTCAATAGGTTAGTCCCAAAAAATGATATAAAGTTGCTATAAAATGATTGTAAAACATCCAAGAATGATAGTATAACAGCATGAATACTTCATAAATTATAGATACGTTGGAGACGTATCACCCCTCTTCTGGTATATAAGTCATTTTGACCTAGAAAAAATAAGCGGAGGACTTTCGAGATGAAGCGCCGCCGTCTCGAGGCGGAACTTGGGCAGGAGCACTTTTGCCCTCCGGCGGAGCGATTCCGCCGGGGGAACTTCCCTCCCGGAGGGGGAAATCATCATCATCATCATCACCAAAAACTCTCCCATCTTGGGGAGGGTAATCTCCATCAACATCTTCAACAGCACCTTCTCCTCTCAAACCCTAGTTCATCTCTTATGTTCAATCTTTATACCGGAACCTTAGATTGTCGGGGTACGACACCTATGGAATCCAAAGGGACCCCTTTACGATTCGGCGGCGGGAGAGGTATACGCAAAGAGCAGAACCAACGATCGACGCGGGAAGATTTTACCCAGGTACGGGCCGCTGATCAGCGTAAAACCCTACTCCTGCTTTGTGTTCTTATTAATGTTCTTGAGACCAGCCTTCAGGAGCGCTCGCTGTGAATAGTACGTTCAAAAAGCAGCTACGCATGCAGAATGGGCCAGAAGTTCGCCTCCCCTGTAGTAGTTGCCTTGGGCCTCCTTTTATACGCCCAAAGGGGTCACCACAGTGGCAAAATGTACATACATTGAGGTGTAAAGTAGCTACAGGGTAATCATACCTAACCCCTGACGGACTAGGACGAACGCATTTAATGCACCGTGAGGTGTCCGTTTAGGTGTCCTTACTTTCTTGGGGATGGAAAAAGGGGCCATCCCATCAGCACCGCTTAAGCTCTCCTCCATTGGCGCGTCGCCACGCATCCAAAGAAGGACCCATAATGTCGGGTTTTGTCGCTGTGCTAGAGCGGTGGCATAGCAACAAAACCTTGCCGGGGCCAAGCCCTGCCGGGCGCCAAGCCTTGCTGGGCTCCGCAGGCCACCCCGGCAAGATCTTGCCGGGGAAGCTGGCCTTCGGATTCCAGCTCTCCGTATCTGCTGATCCTCAGATCTCTGACTGGATGGTTTCTTTGATGGCTTGAATCAACCTCGAACTGTTCCCCGGCAAGCCTTGCCGCGAGGATGGCTACAACTGCCCGTGCACAAGTACGGGTACTAGTGGCCCAATACTTAGTACACCGACAGGAGCCCCCGGGCCTGGCCCATACACGAGTGCGAGGCGTTGTTGGGCTAGGCCCAAATAGTGCACGGGCACGCGTGGCAGGGGATCAACTACTCGTAAATATCCAGTTTACTGTGCCCCCCACTACGCGCGTCGAACGCGCGGCGTGGGGAGCGTGCCTCAAAGGCTGCAACTGCGACGCGCCTATAGAGGCGCCTTCACATTGGGGAATAAAAGAGGCGGCCCCGCTCCTTCCCCATAAAAAGGAGAAGCCGCAGAGGCACAAGCCTATTTACCCCCCTCTTCTTCTCAATCTGGTCGTCGCCATCGCCTTCCTCCTCTCGAGCTCAGAGCGAAGCTTTTCCTCTTCCGCCCGCCGCTTCCACGCTCGCTTCACCCCCGGCTTCCGCCCTCACAGCCGCCATGCCGCCCAAGGCCAGCAAGGGCAAGAGCAAGGAGGCAAAAGCCGATGTTCCGGAGAGCGAACTGGTGAAGATGCGGAAGAAGTATGTCGTCTTCCCCCCATCGCTCGATGCAGAAGCTCTGAAGAGGCGGTACCAGTGCATGTGGGCGAAGGAGACGCAAGCTCACCCCGCCACACGCGTGATTCTAGGTTCTTGTTCCAAAAGTGGATCGGACAGATACCCTTTCTTTGTCGCGTATTTCTATTGCGGGCTCTGCCCCCCATTTTCCGACTTCTTCAATGATATCATGTACACATACGGCTTTCATCTTCTCGATTTCACGCCGAATGCGGTACTATGCATGTCCATCTTTGCCCATCTTTGTGAGAACTTTGCCGGAGTGATTCCCAACTCTACTCTTTTTTGCCATTACTTCTTCCCCCGCATCCAAAAAGGAGAGGCCCTCTCTGGTTCTATCGCCTGGATCCCAAGGGCTTGGAATAGGGAAATATACCCAGAAGGAGTTTACCGCGAAAAGTGGGACGAATGGCGGGCTGAATGGTGCTGGATCAAGGAAGCAGATCCCCATCCGTTTTGTCTTCCCTGGCAACAGAAGGTGGTCCGCGGCAAGGACTGGAGCGATCTCGCCACGGAGGACGAGAGGCTCACAATCGCCACCACCAGGATCCTTCGCCTGAAAGCTGCCGGGCTGACAATGGAGATGATTGGCTTTGACTTTCTCCGCGGCCGCATCGCCCCCTTGCAGAACAGGGGAAGGCCAGCTTGGGAATACCGAAACACGGCAGATATCATGAGATTGCGCCCCGGGTTGAATAATAATCTGACCACTATGCAGCTTGGCGCTCTCCGCCAAAAACTATTCCAGCGCGAAGACAAGCATCGGCTGTCGGCAAGGATCATCCCTTTGTGCAACAACTCCGCCTTGGGGTCAATCTTCGCCTTCATGCCGATGTTCAACGCCCACGGTCTTGACGCGACTTGGGCCGAGCCAACCGAGGAGGAAGCACAGAAGTTTTTTGACAACTTGACGGAGAGACCCGTTCGGCAAGAGACAGATTTCATCCGAGCCACCACCGACCAAGAAGTAGCTTACATTGCTACTAGGGTGGAGGAGGCAAATCTTGCCGCGGAGGCCGGCAGCGTTGGTTTCACAGAATGGGAAACCAGCAATGCTGAGGTAGTAGTGGAGGTAAAACCTGTCGGGAAGGACAAAGCTGCCGGGGAACAGAGCAGCACAGCCGCTGAGAGCTCGTCCGACGAGGACATGGCCGAACAAGAGACGCAAGAAGAGCTCCCAGCCCCGAAGAAGACAAAGCGTGTTCTTCGGAAAGCTGCATCTGGCATCCCGGCAAGCCAGCCTTCTTCGAGCGGCGAGGCTCCCGGCAAGAAAGTGGCCGGCAAGACTGCAGCGCGGCAAGGGGTTCGTCAACAACCTGCGCGGCGCGCGAGACCCACACCAGCGGCCACTGCTGGGGCGGCAGGGGTGTCTTGCACTACCGCATCGGAAGCTACCCCGGCGCCTGCCACAGCCAAGCGGCCTAGGACCCCTCCTCCGCCTCCCCACTCAGACACCGCAGCGGAGGCCGATTTCGACATCTCCGGCTTTAGTCCGGAGCGAGAAGAAGAAGAGTGAGTACTTTGCCACAACCTTTATATTCCAATCTTGGATTGATCTTACTGACTTGCTCGTATTGTCTCTGCAGTGATGCAGAAACCTTGCTGGAGAGGATGGTGAAGAGTACAAAGACTTCCACGGGCAATGAGCCCCAGCAGGCTCCACGAGCATGCCAGAAACCGTCGTCGTCAGCCCGGAGCCCAGTCCTCAATGCAGCCCCCAGCACAGCCCCCAGCGTAAGTTCACTGTTCTTTTTCCGCTGGCGGGTGCTGAGGTTTCCATTCTTGCCGCTGACATCCTTGGGCTCGCAGTAGAAGAATGGCAACAAGGAGAGTTGTCTGAAGACATCCCCGTTGTGCCACCTTCATCTACCACGCCATCCACAAGGACGTCCCCGGCAAGAGATCCTATCGACGAGCCCATCCTAACTGAGGAGGAGCCGGCAAGCATGGACATTGGCAACCTTCCCCCGGCAACCGAAGTTGCCGGGAGGGGCGAGGCCACCTCTCAACAGCTCGACGCAGGTAATCGATTGCCTCAGAACGCTTGTTACCCTTTCCCTTATCTCTCTGTCTTTAGTCGCTTCAAACTTCAATCTTGATCTTATTCTGTTCTCCTCCTTCGTCCTTCAGAGTTCCCTGTGACGGAACACATGGATGTCGACGTTGTCATCGAGGAGACCGCCAGGGACGCCGCTGCCGAAGCAGACAGGATCCCTACCAGCGAGGCCGCCAAGGATGACACCATCGAGGCTGGTGGTGCTCTTGACGGGGAGGCCGCCAAGACTGCACAGGAGGAACCCGCCAAGGAACCCACTGAAGGGGGTGATAGGGAGGCTGATGACCGTACTGACGGCATTCCTGCCGCAGGAGCGCCAGGCGCTGCACCGGCCACGTCGCCCCCTGTCACTGGTGAGGCGGTCACTGAAGACCAACCGTCAACATCTGAAGGCCCCTCATCCAGCAAATACCTCAAGGTTGGCGAGAACCTGTTTGTCAACTTGTCGGGGACGGCAAGCATTGGGGCACCAGCCGAAGGAGAAGTTTTTGATGAAGAAATCATCACTGCTGCCGGGCTCGAGGTTGTTGACGATCCCAGCGCTAGCAGCGGCAAATCTGAAGAGGATCAACTCCTTTAGGCCATGGGCGAGAATTTCCGCAAGCTCCAGGCTCTCCACCGCCCCCGGAAAGATAAAGCGGATTCCAGAATGGCAGTTGTCGAGGCGGCCAAGGCAGATTTCCAGAGGCGCGTCGAACAAATGCAAACCTGGTATGCCGAGGCCCTCCAAGAGCTGACTGCTGGCCGGGAACAGGTGAACCAACAGTGGATAGAGATCCTCCTGAAGCAATCCGATATGGAAAAGGCGTAGGATGAAGCTACTCAAAGGATTGCTGCTGAAGATGCCCTCCTGACAGGGTGCCGCGTTGCTCTTGATGCTCACGAGGAAGATCTCACCGCACGTGAGCAGACGCTCGCCGCCAAGCTTCGCAGCAAAGATGAAGATATCGAGAAGCTTGTCGCGCGGCGGACCCAGGAGCTGGAGCAAAAACATAAAGAGGCGCTCGAAGCTCTAACTGCAAGTCACGCCGGCAAGCTCAAGGAGGCCGTCGATGCTGCCGAAGCTGCAGAGGCCGCCAAGAATGAGCTGAGCGACAAGGTAAAGAAGCTGGAGATAGATCTCGAAGAACACGATAAGGAGCTCTCGACGCTCAAAGGTGACAGGGAAAAAACCCTCCACTCTTTGGCGGAGATGCAAGTTGCCCTGTCCAACAAAACCAAGCAGCTCTCCTCTACGGCTGATGCTATTGCAGTTCTGGAATTGAAGCTGACCACGTTGCAGAAGTCTCTCGAGGCCGGCAAGGCCCGTGAGAAGGCTCTACTCAAGGATCTCCAAGGAGAGAGGAACCTGCTCAAGAGCGCTGCCGCTGCCCAAATTGATTACAAGAAGGGGGTGGAGATCTGGACTGGACGTCTCATCGCCGCTGCGGAGAAGCTTATGGCAGAACTGTCAACCATGGGCCTGTCGAACTTCAGGTATTCTTCCGAGGAAAGGATATCTTCAAGTGCCAGGTTGACGATGTTCTTTGAAAGCATTATCGACGCCTTGAGGGTGCTCTAGTCTAGCCGGGTGACCCAATTGGCCAACGAGACTCGCCGGCTTTGTCGGGCCGTCCTTCGCAAGGTGCTTATCAAGGTGGTGCACAGCAATCCCGGCATCGACCTCTCCAACGCGCTCGGCCATCTGCCAAGGGACACAAATGTCGAGGCGCTTGAAGAACTTATCGCGCCTATCCTTGAGAAGGTGGACTCCATCAAAAGGATCGAAGGCCAGCGCAGGGATTAAGTGTTCCGCCTTTTCTTGCCGCCATCATTCCATGTAAAAGACAATTAAGTCTCAAGTTAGAATTGTGGCAGCTCATGAATGTAATATAACTCGCCTATGTTTAGGTTCATGCTTGCTATTTTCCTTGTCTAATTCCTTTATGTATGGAGTTCACCCTACGCTTACTGAAAAACTTGCCGGCGCGCAACCTGCCGCGAGCGCTGGGTGCGGGACTTCAGTAGCCTGCTGGAGACGCAGCGGCCGGCAACACTCCTTGGCGTTCGTAGTGCAGCCAGTTAAATCGTTGAGCGGGCTCGAAACAAAATAAGGGCGCAACTGATTACAACAAGGGTTCCTTCGCGTGCAGATTTTCCATACAAGAGTCGGAATCGTCCAAGGAAATAACTTGCAATAAAGGAAACTTGCTCTAAGTTTTTAGAACTTAGCTTTCTGTCACTGTCCTTCCTCCGGCAAGCGTCGATTCCGAACGTTGCCAACTGGTACTCATATCTCCCTTCCCCCCCGGCAAATGTGCGCGCGAGGAATCCTTCTGTCTTTTAAAAAGAAAGAAGAGAAAATAAAGACATGAAACCTTGGCGGTTCGTTAGAACTTACCGGGAGTAGGTGTTATACAACATCTTAGACAAACATGCATATATAAATATGAACATGGGAATCAATAAGGGAATGTACAACACTTAAATTTATTCATCTGCGCTCAGGGTCTGCGCCTGGCTTTGTACAAAGGATCACATGCCTTGCCGGCAAGACTTGTACAAAAGGGTGGTTGCCGGGAGCCCCCGACAACCGCGCCTTATGGGTAGAACTTGCGAAGATGTTCGATATTCCAGGAATTGCTCACTGGAACGCCATCTTTGGTCTCCAAGCAGACAGCGCCGAGCCTGGTGACTCGTACTACCTAATAAGGGCCTTCCCACTTTGGCGTCAACTTGTTTGAATTTTTGGCGGACTGAATCCGCCGAAGAACAAGGTCGCCTTCCTCAAGGCTTCGGGCATGAACTTTGCGGCTATGGTAGCGGCGCAAAGCTCGCTGGTAGCGTGCAGCTCGCACAGCAGCCTGAAGATGATTCTCCTCAAGGAGCACAGCGTCATCTTGCCGCAGTTGCTCTTGCTCAAGCTCATCATAAGCGAGCACTCGAGGTGATCCGTACGTGAGTTCCGTGGGGAGAATTGCTTCCGCTCCGTAGACCAGAGCGAAGAGCGTCTGGCCGGTGGCTTGATTTGGTGTCGTTCTGATTGACCAAAGAACCGCCGGCAACTCATCAATCCAGCGTCTTCCGCACTTTTTCAGTCTGTCAAAAGTCCTGGTCCTGAGACTGCGCAGCACTTCAGCATTAGCCCTCTCTGCTTGGCCGTTGCTTCTCGGGTGAGCAACAGAGGCAAAACAAATCCTGCCGCCAAAGTCTTGGACGTACTGCATGAAGGTGTGACTTGTGAACTGCGTGCAGTTGTCGGTGATGATCCTGTTGGGTACACCGAAACGGCAAACTATCCCTTTAAAGAACTTGACGGCTGATTGTGCTGTCACCTTCCTCACTGCTTCCACCTCCGGCCACTTTGTAAACTTGTCGATAGCAACGTACAAGTACTCAAAGCCCCCGGTAGCATGAGGGAAAGGGCCCAGTATGTCGAGCCCCCAGACCAAAAATGGCCAGGAGAGAGGGATTGTCTGAAGAGCTTGAGCTGGTTGATGTGATTTCTTCGAATGAAACTGGCACGCTTCACACTTGGTGACTAGTGCAGTTGCATCCTGGAGAGCGGTGGGCCAAAAGAAACCCTGCCGGAATGCTTTCCCGGCAAGTGCTCTTGACCCTATGTGAGAACCACATATGCCTCCATGTATCTCTGCCAACAGCTCTAGCCCATTCTCCCGAGGAATGCACTTCAATTTCACACCATTTGGTCTCTTTCTGTACAGGACGTCATCGACGAACTTGTACATAACAGACCGACGGGCTACTCTTTCTGCTTCTTCCTGTTCCTCCGGGAGTTCTCCTGTCTGAAGGAAATGGACAATGTGCTGCGCCCATGCTGGAGCCTGAGGCTCGACGGCTAGGACTAAAGGCATCTCCTCTGCCGGAGGAACGTTTGTCTTGACAGCAAGGGCCTGAGGCCCTGCCGGAGCCTGTTGTTCCCCGGCAGGCATGTTGATCCCGGCAACTTCCTTGCCGGCGGCTCCGGGGAGCTCTGCCGGGAAGTACTGACCAGAGTTCAACTTTCTTCTCTTTTCCTGCCGCATCGATGGCGCCACGGATGGTTGAGTCAATTGGAGCACAAAAGTTCCTGGTTCCACAGGCAACTTGAGGGCGGCACGCTTTGACAGGTCGTCAGCAACACTGTTCTCGGCACGAGGAACGTGCTCCATTTGCAGACCGTCAAAGCGCTCTTCCATTTTTCTCACTTCATCCACATAGGCTTGCATCAATGGACTTTGATAACTCTTGTTAACTTGCCTGACGATGAGTTGTGAATCGCCTTTGATGACAAGCTTTTTGATACCAAGGTCTGCCGCGATCCTGAGACCGGCAAGCAAACCCTCGTATTCTGCAGTGTTGTTGGTCAAACTCTCCCGGGGAAAATGCATTTGGACTACGTACTTGAGGTGCTCTCCGGTGGGTGCGACAAGCAGCACGCCAGCACCGGCGCCTTGCAGCGAGAGAGCCCCATCAAAGTACATAACCCATTGCTGATCGATTTCCTTGCCGGGGAGAGTAGTTTCTTGGACCTCTTCGTCCGGCGTTGGGGTCCATTCTGCAATGAACTCCGCCAAGGCCCTGCTCTGAATCGTCGAAGTGCTTTCAAACTTGAGGCCAAAGCTCGACAACTCCAACGCCTACTCCACGATCCTGCCGGTTGCTTATGGATTTTGCAAAATCCGTTGCAACGGAAAGCGAGTGACGACGGTGATTTCATGTGCTTGAAAATAATGGCGCAGCTTCCTCGAGGCCATAAGAAGGCCGAAAAGCAACTTCTGCACACCAGAATATCTTGACCTAGCCCCTTGTAAAAGAGAGCTAACAAAATAAACTGGGCGCTGCACCACCTTCTTCTTCTGTACTGGTTCTTCTGTTTGCGCAAATCCTGTCTTGCCATGATCAACCCTTGCTGGGGAAGATCTTGTCGCGTCACCTGGCGGTCCTGCCGCTGGTGTTGCTTCCTCATCAGCCTCTCTCTGCGCCACTAGCGCAACACTAACCACTTGATTTGTTGCTGCCAAATACAGCAACAATGGCTCTTGTGGTTTAGGCGCGACTAGTGTCGGCAGAGAGGAAAGGTATTTCTTCAAATCTTGCAGCACAACCTCCGCCTACGGAGTCCATTTCATTGGTCCTGCCTTCTTCAAAATTTTGAAAAAGGGCAGGGCGCGCTCAGCAGATTTGGAAATAAACCTGCTTAGAGCAGCAACACAGCCGGCAAGACGACGCACATCCTTGACGCGTCTCGGCGCTTCAATTTGCTCAATAGCTTTGATCTTGTCGGGGTTCGCTTCGATTCCCCGGCAAGATACAAAGAATCCGAGGAGCTTGCCGGAAGGAACACCGAACACGCACTTCTCAGGATTGAGCTTCAAGTTGATCTTGCGCAAATTTGCAAATGTTTCTTCTAAATCTTGAATGAGCGTCACTTTGTCTTTGGTTTTGACCACTATATCATCCATATATGCCTCCATATTTCTATGGAGTTGAGGCTCAAAACCAATTTGGATTGCTCTCGTAAATGTCGAACCAGCACTTTTCAACCCGAAAGGCATTCGTATGAAACAATACGTACCACATGGGGTGATAAATGCGGTCTTCTCTTCATCTTCTTTTGCCATAAAAATCTGATGATACCCCGAATAGGCATCAAGGAAGGACAGGAGATCACAACCAGCGGTGGAATCCACAATCTGGTTCGATACGCGGCAAGGGAAAGGGATCTTTTGGACAGGCTTTATTGATATCTGTATAATCAATACAAAGCCTCAATTTCCCATTCGCCTTCCGCACTACAACCGGATTGGCCAACCAGGTTGGATGAAGCACTCCATTGACCAATCCTGCCGCCTCCAGCTTTCTGATTTCTTCGGCAATGAATTCTTGCCGTTCCAAGGCTTGCTTCCTCACCCTTTGCTTGACAGGCCGCGCATGGGGACAGACAGCAAGGTGGTGCTCAATTACTTTCCTGGGAACACCGGGGATGTCAGATGGTTGCCATGCAAACACATCGACATTCGCCCGCAGGAAAGCAACGAGCGCGCTTTCCTATTTGTCATCTAGGGTGGAACTTATGGTGAAAGTTCCCCCCGTTCCGTCCTCCCTGACGGGCACCTTCCTGGTCTCCGGCGGAGCAGCCTCGGATTTCTTGTTCTTGCCGGTGGAACTCTCTGGTGCATCCTCGATGGAAGCGCAGCACTGCGAGGAGGTGCGCTTGCCGGAGTTCGCGCCAAGATTCTTGCCGGTCTTCTTCTTCTTCCCGGGAGTTCCAGCGGCAGGAGCAGGTGCCTTGATGGCAGGTGCTGCAACTGCTTCCTGGTAAAGTTGGTCGGCACAGATGAGCGCATCCTTCTTATCGGAATGGATAGTGATGACGCTCAACGGCCCAGGCATCTTCAAAATGTTGTACGCGTAGTGTGATGCCACCATGAACTTAGCCAGCGCTGGCCGACCAAGGATCCCATTGTATGACATGGGGATCTTGGCGACATCAAACACCACCTTCTCGGTCCTGTAGTTGAGCTTGCTACCAAATGTCACCGGCAGCGTAATCTTGCCCTTGGGCTGGGTTCTTCCCGAATTGACCCCTTGAAACGTGCCCGTTTCTTTGAGGTCCTTGTCGGGAATTTGGAGCTTTTTGAGCACACCCGGTGAGATTAAGTTTAGGCCGGCCCCATCGTCAACTAGCATTTTCGTCACCTTGAGGTTGCGAATCGTTGGTGAGACCAACAATGGTAAGCACCCGACCGCAGTTGTGCGATAAGGGTGATCCTCGGCGTCGAAAATGATAGGCGTGTTGGACCACTTCAGGGGCCTACATGCATCTGGGGATGGCTCTGCCGCATTGACTTCCCGCACCCACTGTTTGAGTTGACGGTGGGAAGAATGCAGCGAGGCACCTCCATCGATACACATGGCCTCCGTAGCCTTCTGGAATTCTTGCTCACTAGACTCATCATCTTCTTCATCATCATCTTCTTCTTTGTCTCGGCCCCGAGCGGGCCTATCCTTTTGTTGCTTGGCCTTGCCGCGGCGCCCCCCTCGGCCACCGCGCTTCTTGCCGGATCCGTCAGCACCATCTTGGGCCTTCTCCTTATCTCGCCTTTCATATTCGGCCCTCTGTTTCTCGGCAAGCTGTTCAACTTGCCGGCAGTTCTGGAGATCGTGGCCCTTGGTGCGATGGATCTTGCAATACTGCTTGCCGGAGTTTTCCGACTTGTCGGCAGCCACCAAGGCCTGACAGGAAGGGCACCCGGCAAGATCCTTGCCGGGGTCAACAACCTTGGCCTTCTTGGCGGCGCCGGGGTTGTCGGATTCCTCGACAGCAAGCACGGCCTTGCCTCCGCGTTTCCTGTTCCGCCGCCGGCCTTTCCTTGACGGGGCCGCGGCATCTTCTTCGGATTCGCCCGCCTCGCCAACAGCCTCGCCAGGGAGTTTCCTCCCCTCTTCATCTCGAGCGCATTTATTGGCTAGAGCGTAAAGCTCGGCAATACTCCTGACTTTGTTCATTGCCAGCTCTTCCCGCATTCTGCGGTTACGCACGTTCTGGTGAAATGCGCTAATGACAGTGGCAGGGTGAATGTCAGGAATATTGTACTGCACCCGGCTGAACCTCTGCATAAACTTGCGCAGGGACTCGCCCTCCTTCTGAGGGATGATATGCAAATCACTCTCTTGGCCAGGAGCTTGGTGGCCTCCAACAAAGGCGCCAACAAACTGATGTCACAGATCTGACCAGGAAGAAATAGAATTCTCCGGCAGATGCATCAACCATGACCTGACGTTGGGTTTAAGCACCAACGGGAAGTAGTTGGCAAGTATCTTGTCATCTCGGCCCCCGGCAGCCTGCACCGCAATGGTGTAGATGCTCAGGAACTCCGAGGGATGGGTCTTACCATCATATTTCTCCGGGACCTCCGGCTTGAAGGTTCGGGAATTGGGCCACTGGACTTGCCGCAGCTCGCGGGTAAATGCTGGAGTCCCTACCTCATAAGGCAAGTCTCCTACGTCCCCTGGCGCAGGCTCGTCGATAGCCGGCCCTGCGCGCTTATCAGACTGATAGCGCGCTTCCCGTCGCCGCTCGATGCTAGTTCGAGCGTCCTCCTTGCCTTGTTCCTGGAGAACTTGACGCTGATCGCGGCGCATCCGTGGATCGGATGACGCCGTGGAAACTTCTTCACGGCGGTCGACCTGCTGGGTTGTCGGCCGCCGCTGGTGCCGCGGAGGGGAGTGCACTATGGTTGCACCACCTCCGGTTTTCTCCACATCGGCTCGCGCCGGATCGACGGGCCTTCGCTGCGAGGGCCCTGCCTCTTGTGGTCCATCTTTGTTGGCGAAGCCGATAAGGCTCTGGATGGTAGCTCGCCACTCCTCCATCTTCTCTGGGGCAGGAGGAAAATCGAGGAGCAGCTGCGCACGTGCCAAGGCTTCCGCTGGCGTAGGCGGCGGCGACTGGTGCGAGGTACGTGAGGTGCTCTGACTCCTAACCATATTAGAAGGAGCACCACCACGGTCACACGACCGCGCGCCTCCCCCGCCAGCAGCTTGGTGTGCGTGCTGGTCCCATGCATCTTGGGATCGATGCGCAGAAATCTTTTCATGGGGACGCCCTGAACCACCAGCGCCATGACGTCGCTCATCGTGCACGACCTGGGTAGGTCATGATGCTTGCGCCGGCACGGGAGCTCCAGCAGGCGCCCTCCGATCTCTGGAATTCGTTGTGCCACCCGTAGGCAACACAGCGCCGTCTCTAGATCCAGCGGCGTGCAGGTTGCCACTGCCACTGCGAACGATGCCGCTCGCCTGGCTCGGATCACCAAAATTCCGTGGGGGTTCTAGTCCTCTTCCTTCTGCACCCATGCCGTTGCCTGTACGAGAAGGCTCAGGTAAAACGGACGTGGATGGTTGCGCCATCACAGCGCTCTTCTTCTTGGGTGGCATGATGATGAAGATGATGAAGAAACTGAAGCGCCGATCACTAGATCAGGTTCACGCAACCTTCAATACCCCTACCTGGCGCGCCAAAGATGTCGGGGTACAACACCTATGAGATCCAAAGGGACCCCTTTACGATTCGGCGGGGGGAGAGGTATACGCAAAGAGCAGAACCAACGATCGACGCGGGAAGATTTTACCCAGGTTCGGGCCACTGATCAGCGTAAAACCCTACTCCTGCTTTGTGTTCTTATTAATGTTCTTGAGACCAGCCTTCAGGAGCGCTCACTGTGAACAGTACGTTCAAAAAGCAGCTACGCATGCAGAATGGGCCAGAAGTTCCCCTCCCCTGTAGCAGTTGCCTTGGGCCTCCTTTTATACGCCCAAAGGGGTCACCACAGTGGCAAAATGTACATACATTGAGGTGTAAAGTAGCTACAGGGTAATCATACCTAACCCCTGACGGACTAGGACGAACGCATTTAATGCACCGTGAGGTGTCCGTTTAGGTGTCCTTACTTTCTTGGGGATGGAAAAAGGGGCCATCCCATCAGCACCTCTTAAGCTCTCCTCCATTGGCGCGTCGCCACGCATCCAAAGAAGGACCCAGAATGTCAGGTTTTGTCGCTGTGCTAGAGTGGTGGCACAGCAACAAAACCTTGCCGGGGCCAAGCCTTGCCGGGCTCCGCAGGCCACCCTGGCAAGATCTTGCCGGGGAAGCTGGCCTTCGGATTCCAGCTCTCCTTATCTGCTGATCCTCAGATCTCTGACTGGATGGTTTCTTTGATGGCTTGAATCAACCTCGAACTGTTCCCCGGCAAGCCTTGCCGCGAGGATGGCTACAACTGCCCTTGCACAAGTACGGGGTACTAGTGGCCCAATACTTAGTACACCGACATAGATTGTTGCTTGTGGGTGACTAGTAGTGTTGATTACATCTTGTAGTTGATTACTATATGGTTTATTTGGTGGAAGATTATATGTTCAGATCCATTGTGCTATTTTAATACCCCTCTGATCTTGAGCATGATTATCATTTGTGAGTAGTTACTTTTGTTCTTGAGGTCACGGGAGAAATCTTGTTGCAAGTAATCATGTGAACTTGATATGTGTTCAATATTTTGATGGTATGTATGTTGTGATTCCCTTAGTGGTGTCATGTGAATGTCGACTACTTGACACTTCACCATATTTGGGCCTAAGGGAATGCATTGTGGAGTAGTTATTAGATGATGGGTTGCGAGAGTAACAGAAGCCTAAACCCTAGTTTATGCGCTATTCCATAAGGGACCGATTTGGATCCAAAAGTTTAATGCTATGGTTAGATTTATTCTTAATACTTTTCTCGTAGTTGTGGATGCTTGCTAGGGGGTTAATCATAAGTAGGAGGCTTGTTCAAGTAAGAACAACACCTAAGCACTGGTCCACCCACATATCAAATTATCAATGTAGCAAACACAAATCAAACCAACATGATGAAAGTGACTAGATGAAATTCCCGTGTACCCTCAAGAACGCTTTGCTTATCATAAGAGACCGTTTTGGCCTGTCCTTTGCCTCAAAAGGATTGGGATACCTTGCTGTACTTTTGTTACCATTACTGTTGCTTGCTTGTTACAAATTACCTTGCTATCAAACTACTCACTACTTATAATTTCAGTGCTTGCAGAGAATACCTTGCTGAAAACTACTTGTCATTTTCTTCTGCTCCTCGTTGGGTTCAACACTCTTACTTATCAAAAGGACTACGATTGATCCCCTATACTTGTGGGTCATCACACGTGTGACGTAGTAGTTGAGGCGGTCCTATCTAAATCGTGTACACATATGTACAACCACGCTGCAAGAAAGTAAATACGGCTACGAACGTACATATGGGCGCGGTCTCGAACGCGTACAGCGATGGCATCCTATTCATCGGCAGCCAACCGGCTAGGTCGGAATGGAGAAAACTGCCTCGTGTTCATCAAGAGGCAAGCGACTGGGTCGGAATGCGTCCTGTTCATCGGGAGCCAACCGACTTGGATGGAACAGCCCAACCGGGGTCATGTTCATTGACTCGGGGTCTCGCCTCCCGCAAAATGGAGGAAACGGAGTTCTTTTCGACCGCCTATGGTCGAAACGGGGTCCTATTCATCGGGAGGGGTCTGGCGTACCGCAAAATGGATGAAACGGACTTCTCTCCAACCGTCTACTGTCGAAACGGGGTCCTGTTCATCGGAGGGGTGTGTGGCGTACCGCAAAACGGGACTCCACGGGCTACTGTACATCAGGAGGGGCCTGGCGTACCGCAAAATGGATGAAACGGACTTCTCTCCAATCGCCTACAGTCGAAACAGGGTCCTGTTCATCGGAGGGGTGTGTGGCGTACCGCAAAACGGGACTCCACGGGATGCTGTTCATCCACCGTCGACTTCCTCCAGCCCCCACCAGACACTGTTCATCCATGGGCTACTGTTCATCCAGACTCCACGGGGTCTTGTTCATCCACCCCAACTGGCTGGGCGTGTGTGGCGGCTTCCTCGGGGTCCTGTTCATCCAGCGCAACCGCGTACTACCACGGGGTCCTGTTCATCCAGCGACAACCGCGTACTACCATGGGTTCATGTTCATCCAGCGGCAACCGCCTACACACGGCCGTGGTCCTGTTCATCCAGCGACAACCGCGTACTACCACGGGGTCATGTTCATCCAGCGGCAACCACCTACACACGACCGTGGTCCTGTTCATTCAACCCCCACCGGGAACTGTTCATCCACACCCAACCCAACCAGCTCGACTCACCACGTCTCGACTCGTTCTATGTATCGCGCGTGCCGCAGCAATGGGCACTGTTCATCCAGAGGCAACACGACCGGCTAGCTACGTCTCGCACGGGGGTTCGATCGGCTTCAGTAAGCAGCAGTAGCGCGATCGATTGGGTTCAGTTAGCAGCAGAGTCGGTCGGGTTCAGTTAGAAGCGAAGGGATCGATAGATCGGCTACGGTCCGTAGGAGTGCGATCGCTCGGGTTCACGCCTCGCTCGGGTTCAGTTATAGCGAACACGTACGGCTCGCACCACGCGCGCGTATGAGAGAGAAACGCGCAAACCACACTGCATCGCTCAGCCTGACCACCCACCGTAACCGGGAACTCCGCGAAAATTTCCTTGCCCTCACTTCTACCATGATTTTTTATGTCATGGACGGCCGAAAGAATGTCATGCAGGTGCGTCCCCGGCCCGCCCAGGATGAAAAGCCCATTTTCTGTCATGATTTATTGTCATAGAAGTAGGAGCCCACCACATCTATGATGATACATGTTTTTGTCAAAATTATCATCATAGAAGTGTCATAACCATGACAGAAAAAAATTTGTTCGGGCCTAAATGTCACGGATGTGTCTTTTTTTTGTAGTGCATCTAGGCTGCCGCAACATGGGCTCCGCGTCGCCGATGCTTTTGACCTCGCCTTCTGCCGGCGGCGGTAGCTGCGTGATACGTCTCCAACGTATCTATAATTTTTGCTTGTACCATGCTATTATATTATCATTCTTGAATGTTTTACAATCATTTTATAGCAACTTTATATCATTTTTTGGGACTAACCTATTAAAATAGTGCCCAGTGCCAATTCCTGTTTTTTCCTTGTTTTTTACTTCGCAGAAAATCAATACCAAACGGAGTCCAAACGTAGGGAAAATTTTGGAGATTTTTTATGGACCAGAAGGAACAACTTGGGCCGAAGAAGTACCAGAGGGGTGCCCCGAGGGGGGCACAACCCACCGGGGCACGCCTGGGGGCCCAGGCGCGCCCTGGTGGGTTGTGCCCACCTCGATGGCCTCCCGCACCACCTCTTTGCTCTATAAATACCCCAATATTCCAAAAACCCTAGGGGAGTCAACGAAACACAATTCCAACTGCCGCAACTTCCAGAAACACCAGATCCAATCTAGACACCATCACGGAGGGGTTCATGATCCTCATTGGTGCCTCTCCGATGATGCGTGAGTAGTTCATTGTAGACCTTCGGGTCCGTAGTTAGTAGCTAGATGGCTTCCTCTCTCTCTTGTGATTCTCAATACAATGGTCTCTTGGAGATCTATTTGATGTAACTCTTTTTGCGGTGTGTTTGTTGGAATCTGATGAACTTTGAGTTTATGATCAGATCTATATTTTTATCCATGAAACTTATTCGAGTTTCTTTGATCTCTTATATGCATGATTACTTATAGCCTCGTATTTCTTCTTCGAATCTTTGGTTTAGTTAGGCCGACTAGATCGATTTTTCTTGCCATGAGAAGAGGTGCATTGTGATGGGTTCGATCTTACGGTGCTCAATCCCAGTGACAGAACGGGACATGACACGTATGTATCGTTGCTATTAAGGATAACAAGATGGGGGTCTATTCCTACATGAATAGATCTTGTCTACATCATGTCATCGTTCTTATTGCATTACTCCGTTTCTCCATGAACTTAATACACTAGATGCATGCTGGATAGCGATCGATGTGTGGAGTAATAGTAGTAGATGCAGGCAGGAGTCGGTCTACTAATCTTGGACGTGATGCCTATATAATGATCATTGCCTGGATATCATCATGATTATTTGAAGTTCTATCAATTGCCCAACAGTAATTAGTTTACCCACCGTATGCTATTTTTCTCGAGAGAAGCCACTAGTGAAATCTACGGCCCCCGTGTCTATTCTTCATCATATTTGCTTTCCGATCTATTATTTGCTACTTTTATTTCCAGATCTATTATTCTAAAAAACCCAAAAATACCTTGCTGCACTTTTTTGTTACTTCTTTTATTTCGCGTTTATTCGAGATCTATTTATCCAATCTATCATAATTTTTATCCCGTCAACTTGACAATTTTTGGCACCGTTACCCGAAAGGGATTGACAACCCCTTTAACATGTCGGGTTGCAAGTATTTGTTCTTTGTGTGTAGGTACCATTTACATAGTGTTGCTTGGTTCTCCTACTGGTTCGATAACCTTGGTCTCATCACTGAGGGAAATACCTACCGTAGCTGTGCTGCATCATCCCTTCCTCTTTGGGGAAATACCGACATAGTTCAAGCGACATCAGAAGGAATTTCTGCCGCCGTTGCCAGGGAAGACATCATCAACATCTATCAGGTTCCTAATCACAAATCTCATCTCCTTGCAATTTACATTATTTCCCATTTGCCTCTCATTTTCATCTCCCCCACTTCACAAAAATTTGCCATTTTATTCGCCCTCTTTTTCGTTTGCCGTTTTCCCGTCAGATCTATCTTTTCGTGTATAATCTTGCTTGCCTACTTTGTCACTATGGCTAGCATGTCTACCCCTCCTTTTTCACCGAATTTTAAAGTTTTATACTTCAAACAAAAACAAGGAGAAAATTTGAAAGATACCTGGTATAGGCTAATGGAATCTTATCGCATTTGCAATCTAAAAGTGGATGCAAAGATTTTGCTTCGATAATTTTATATAGGTTTGACATTGCATCATAGACAACTTTTGGATTTTGCCGCAAAAGGGAACTTTATTGAGCTTGATGCTAATACCGCTTATGAGATCCTAGAGGGAATTTTGGGAATTCCTCCTATCAAAAAGTTGACAACACTTGAATTTATGCATTATGCCTAGCTAGGGGCGTAAAATGATAGCGCGTGTTGGGAGGCAACCCAATTAATAAAATTTATTTTTGCCTTTTCTTTCTGTTCTTGAGTGTTTGCACAATTATGCCTCTGTTATGATTGTGTTTTTTATGTTTTAATTAGTGTTTGTGCCAAGTAAAGCCTTTGGGATAGCTTTGGTGATAGTTGATTTGATCTTGTTGGAAAACAGAAACATTTGCGTCCAGCAAAATAATTGTCTAAAATCACAGAAGTGACAAAAAATTCTGAAATACTTACACAAGATTGATATACAAATTGCCTCTGTTGTCCTAATTTTTCAGAATTTTTGGAGTTACAGAAGTATGAGAACAATTCGCATCTTTACAGACTGTTCTCTTTTCTTTGCATTGTGTGCTTATTTTGATGAATGTATGGTTTGTATCGGGGGGTATAAGCCATGGTAAAGTTAGAATACAGTAGATATAATGCAATAACAAAATTTGAATGGGTTTTCTACAGTACTTAAAGTAAAGATTAGTTTTCTTATACTAACGGATCTCACGAAGGGTTTGTTGAGTTTTGTGTGATTGAAGTTTTCAAGTTTTGGGTGAGACCACGATGGATGAAGGAATAAGGAGTAACAAGAGCCTAAGCTTGGGGATTCCCCATGGCACCCCAAGCCATTATCCAAAGAGAAACAAGCAACTAAGCTTGGGGATGCCTCCGAGTGGCATCCCCTCTTTCTTCTAACGACCATCGGTATTTTACTTGGAGCTATATTTTTATTCGTCACATATCATGAGTTTTTCTTAGAGCGTCTTGTGTTATATGAGTCTTTGCTTATTTTGCTTTTTAGGTTGTGTCATCTATCCTTGTTGAACACACCTATTTGGGAGAGCCAAAATTATGCCATGCTTTGTTAGAATTGCTCTATGTGCTTCACTTAAATTTTTTTTGAGCTATGGAATTGCTCTAGTGCTTCACTTATATCTTTTTTAGCACGATGTGCTTTAATATTTTTGAAGAAATGCTCTCATGCTGCACTTAGATTTATTTGAGAGTTAGTAATTTTGAAGAAATTCTCTCATGCTTCACTTATATTATTTTGAGAGAAGAAAATTTTATGCTCATGTTCTTCACTTAGATTTGTTTGAGCTATCAAAAGCAACATATGAAACTAGTCCCAAAGTGATAGATATTCAAGAGGGATATAATAAAAACTTTCATGAAGATCATTGGACAAAATAAACTTGATTCTTTGTAATAGTTTTGTGATATGATGATATAATATGTGAGTCATGTTGATGAGTAATTGTGCTTTAGTAAGAATATTGGTGTTAAGATTTGTGATTCTCTATGCAAGCACGAAAGTCAATAGTTATGCAATGAAACTACATCCTACTTGTGGTGCATTATTCGGTGTTAGTTATGCTTAATGCTCGCTTATGAGATTTTTAGTTTCTTGGTTGGATGCTTTTCAATCTTTTTGCTAGCCTTCACTTGTACTAAGTAGGAATACTACTTGTGCATCCAAAATCCTTAAACCCAATTTTGCCATATGAGTCCACTATACCTACCTATATGCAGTATTTCCGTGCCGTTCTAAGCAAATTTGTATGTGCCATCTCTAATTTTCAAAATAAATTTCCTTTTTGTGTGCTCGTACCGCTCATGAAATAGTAGGGGTGGCTAATATTTTTCCATGCTAGATGTGTTATTCTCAAGATGAGTGTTTATTCACTTGTCATTGCATGAGAGTACGGCAAAGGTATTAGGGATGCCTAGTCCAAAAATGAAAAAAGAATTTACTTTATGTTGTCAAATAATAAATTCCTTGGAAAGTGTTGGTATGGACAGTACCCGTGGATACGGCTAGCCGTGGAATGTGAAAGTATGGTGGAAAAAGGAATAAACTTTATTTTCTGTTTGGGATCCGCCTATGATATATCTAGCATGGAAAGTATTGGGAACTACTCGATCATATTCGTTGACAGGAAAAGCGTGCCACCCAAAATATTTTATCTCTATCTTTTTTGATTTGAGCTCTGGCACCTCTACAAATCCCTACTTCCCTCTGCGAAGGGCCTTTCTATTTACTTTATGCAATTTTTATTTTATTTGAGTCTCCATCTTCCCTTATAAAGCAGCAACTAAGGGGCACTATGATCGTACTTGAGCATTGGGTGTAGCTAATATGCGAGTGTGTTTCATGAATGGATCAATGATTGATCATAATGGGCTAGGGATAACTTGCTTTAGTGTTGATATTTTGAAAGACATGGTTGCTTGTTGATATGCTTGAGTATTGAAATCTTCATGTCAAAACTAGACCATTGCTTTCAATCATATGAAAGTCCAAATGTCCATGCTACAAGAAAACAAAATGTGATGAACATGTTAGGCAGCATTCCACATCAAAAATTCTGTTTTTATCATTTACCTACTCGAGGACGAGTAGGAATTAAGCTTGGGGATGCTGATACGTCTCCAACGTCTCTATAATTTTTGCTTGTTCCATGTTGTTATATTATCATTCTTGGATGTTTTACAATCATTTTATAGCAAATTTATATCATTTTTGGGACTAACCTATTGACATAGTGCCCAGTGCCAGTTCCTGTTTTTTCCTTGTTTTTTCGTTCGCAGAAAATCAATACCAAACGGAGAACAAACGCCGTGAAACTTTTTGGAGATTTTATATGGACCAGATGGAACAACTTGGGCCGAAGAAGTACCAGAGGGGTGCCCCGAGGGGGGCACAACCCACCTGGGCGCGCCTGGGGGCCCAGGAGCGCCCTGGTGGGTTGTGCCCACCTCGGTGGCCTCCTGCACTGCCTCTTTGCTCTATAAATAACCCAATATTCCAAAAACCCTAGGGAAGTCGACGGAACACAATTCCAGCCGCCGCAACTTCCAGAAACACCAGATCCAATCTAGACACCATCACGGAGGGGTTCATCATCCTCATTGGTGCCTCTCCGATGATGCGTGAGTAGTTCATTGTAGACCTTTGGGTCCATAGTTAGTAGCTAGATGACTTCCTCTCTCTCTTGTGATTCTCAATACAATGGTCTCTTGAAGATCTATTTGACGTAACTCTTTTTGCGGTGTGTTTGTTGGGATCCGATGAACTTTGAGTTTATGATCAGATCTATATTTTTATCCATGAAAGTTATTTGAGTTTCTTTGATCTCTTATATGCATGATTACTTATAGCCTCGTATTTCTTCTTCGAATCTTTGGTTTAGTTAGGCCGACTAGATCGATTTTTATTTCCATGGGAAGAGGTGCTTTGTGATGGGTTCGATCTTACGGTGCTCAATCCCCGTGACAGAAGGGGACATGACACGCATGTATCATTGCTATTAAGGATAACAAGATGGGGTCTATTCCTACATGAATAGATCTTGTCTACATCATGTCATTGTTCTTATTGCATTACTCCATTTCTCCATGAACTTAATACACTAGATGCATGCTGGATAGGGGTCGATGTGTGGAGTAATAGTAGTAGATGCAGGCAGGAGTCGGTCTACTAATCTTGGACGTGATGCCTATGTAATGATCATTGCCTGGATATCGTCATGATTATTTGAAGTTCTATCAATTGCCCAACAGTAATTTGTTTACCCACCGTATGCCATTTTTCTCGAGAGAAGCCACTAGTGAAATCTACGGCCCCCAGGTCTATTCGTCATCATATTTGCTTTCCGATCTATTGTTTGCTACTTTTATTTTCAGATCTATTATTCTAAAAAAACCAAAAATACCTTGCTGCACTTTTTTGGTACTTCTTTTATTTCGCGTTTATTTGAGATCTATTTATCCAATCTATTATAATTTTTATCCCGTCAACTTGACAATTTCTGGCACCGTTACCCGAAAGGGATTGACAACCCCTTTAACACATCAGGTTGCAAGTATTTGTTCTTTGTGTGCAGGTACCATTTACATAGTGTTGCTTGGTTCTCCTACTGGTTCGATAACCTTGGTCTCATCACTAAGGGAAATACCTACCGTAGTTGTGCTGCATCATCCCTTCCTCTTTGGGGAAATACCGACATAGTTCGAGCGACATCACTGCGTCCCATGGCCGAGGATGACTAGGTGGACGGGCCGGAGGTAGGAGGTCACTCGGGGATTTTTGTCAAGACTGACATGTAGGTCCCACAAGTCATAACGCCTAACTTGCTGGTCAAATAGACGGTGTTGACTTAAGCGGCAACATGGGTTGAAACGTGCCTATAATGGCACTTGGTAGTTTATTACGACGGATTAAGAAAATTTCGGTATGTTTTTGCTAATTTTTGTAGAGTAGTGGTTTCTTGGTAGGGCTGGTTGGAAAGTGGTAGTTTCTTGGTAGTGGTTTCTTGTAAGGAACAATGTACTAGCGACAAAAGGCGATTCTAGGTTGCGTTGTACTACTAGTGGTCGCGGGAGTGTATAGCTCGTTTTGTGGGTTCGATCCTGGCCGAACGCACGGCGGCCTTTTTTAAAAATATTAACCTCGCTGCGAGCCAATATTGTACACTGTTAGTTTGACTTTTGAAGTCGAAAGGACGTGTCGCACCACAATCTGGGTGCACTGGATAGCCCAGCCACGTGAACGGGTTTTCCCTCCCATCATCTCGTGGCTCGCGTACTAGACTAGTACCAGTACTACTGCGTAAATTAGTAGTACTCCTATATATCAACTCACACCGTGCAACGTTTCTCGCCTGCGTGCTCTCCCTAGACGCACCTTGCTTGCTACTTCCTCATCAGCTACCATATTTAAACTAGCGCCTCCCAATTAAGCATGAGGAGCCTGAAAAGCCTGGTGCGGCATTGGGAACTGTGCAATATGGCTCTGCATGTAAAGTGCTACTACTCTATAGCTTGTGGCATTGCACGCATGGACTTCGCTCCATTATCTGCTCTAAACTCTATAAAAAAAATCCTGTTGATGTGATTTTTTTTGTTTTGAAACGGAGGCAAACGCTTTGCCTCATCTCATTCATAAAGAAGGAAGGACCAACAAACAAAGTTCGACGAGATCCATTACACCTCCACAAGTGGAAGCGAAAAGCCTAGTCTCACTGTATCAAAGAACTCAAATGTTCTGCCCCCATAGTAACCATCGCTGATAAACAGGCTGCTAGTGTGTGTGTGAGAGGAGCGGCTGAGTAGGCCAGCTACGCGCTTGAATAGAGCACGGAGAGTACGCACTACACAGGCGTACTTTCCCTGAATTGATAGTACAACGATGGTTCTAGAGAACAGTAGTACCCTCCACTTGCAACTGTAGCTCCTTGGCCTTGAGATTCAAGAGTTCAAAACTGGTGCACTATAGAAGTACAGTACATCGGACTACTAGTTGAGAAAGTACTACTGCTACAGAACTATGCAAGTAAATAACAGCCGCACCATCGCACTACCACTATGCGCGCCCGCATAACTTCCTTAACGAAGGGACAAGGCCCTGAGGTTACGCTCTTATCTCCTCCTCATCAGTTCCCCTCCCCCCGAAGAGACCAAGGCTTGGATTCGCCAAGCGGTTCTCCTTCTCGTCGGCGCTGGGAGACCTTGGACGACGATCCTCTGGAGAAATCGCACGCCGCTCCGACGTCCACACCGCCGCCAGACTCGGTGCTTCCTGCACCAACTATTTTAAGACGGTGTGTAAACATGCTTGGGAAAAGGCCATGCTTGTTGGTCTTCCATGTGTTCTCGAGCAGAAGGTTCTATGGGACAATCCATCGAACAGTCCACCGCTACCTAGCCGTGGTTGCACGTTGACTCCGCTAGAGTTGCTGACGTTGAGAGGTAGCCGGATTTTGTTCGATGAGCAGGTCAGTCATGGAGTTTGATCATGTAGTGTATATTCTAAATATAGTACTTAGTTATTCCATCCCATAATTTCTCCGCTGCCCACCGTCTTATATATAGGTTTGGGTTGGTGCCAACCGAGATTGGCTTGCATACCTCCGGCCGGATACCACTATCATTTTGCACAACATCCCCAGCAGTGCGGCCGTTCCCGTAAACCCCTTCTCCAGCATTGGGATCGGCCTTTCGGACTGGCTGGGCTTGAATACGTATTATGATGCCTACATGAGATTTAAGAAGATAGCAATTGCGGACCCGCCGACAAAGCGACGCAGCTACGACGATTACTATCTCATCGCGGTGTTCGACATAAGGATTGCCATCAATGCAAAAGGTCATAACAGCAGAGGCTGGCACATGTTGTCCGCAGCAGATTTGTACCCCTACACGTTCGAAGACACCGTGTGCCATGTAGGCCGCATCTTCGCGGTGACAAGCCAGGGGACTTGTTTCATCTAGTTGCCATCCTACGGTACGGGAGATTACAAACGGAATGCACAAACCATCATTTGCATCCCTAATGGTACTCCATTATTTTGCAGGGACCGGTCATCCCCCGATCAAAATAAGATCGCCGATCCTAGATGTGCATTTGCATGTGTGATTTGGTCTAGCCTGGAACCTTGTAGCTGACTTTGGCATGTTGGGATCAACTATCTTAGCAGTCGTTACCCATGGTACCACTAATGTGCAACATGGTCACACGATCTACCACGATCAGACCATCACCATCTACCCAGGTATTCCATTTTCTCATTGTTGTGTGTTAGAGTAGTAGTACATGTTAGTTCTTTTCTTTTCTTGACTGGGACATGTTTACTGTACTAGTACTACAATTTAGTATTAGATTTTTTAACCCTCTCGCCTTCTCTTTCATTGTAGTAGTAAGGAGTACTACTTACTAGTACTAGTACTTTTTACCTTGGAGGACGCGTATAGCTAGCTAGGCCCTTGAAGACTTGAACCCACTAGCTCCCATCATTTTTGATTTTCCATGTCTTACTATCTCATCCATGTAGCCAAGAGTGGCTATATATAATAAGCCGGTTATTTTACTTCCTCTATACTGGAGTAGTACTACTTGCTGCACAATATTACTGACCGCCATATTTGAGCACAACATTATCATGCATGGACCTTGACCATGTACATCACCATGTCTCCAGATCTGAGATGCCGCGTGTACCAGATGAACTGCGCCAAGTTCGACCCTGGTGATGCTATGTGGGTGCCGAGGAACACTCTTGAAGAGTACTCGCTTTTCATTGGGGACAACTACCCCATTGTGAAGTAGATGCCACCTTCTGTGCATAACACCGAAGGCCTGCCGTTCATGAAGCATGGTTGCGTCTTCAGTGCGCACCGCCGGATGAACAACATGCTAGGACACGCTATCCCTGATTTATGCCGCTTCAGCTTGGATGAGTCTACATCGTGTGGAACCGGACTAGAAAGCTGCGACAATGATTCCCATTGCCCACTGCTATGCATCGTGCCATCTATGAAGAACACCTGGGACTGGAACCTGGAGGAGGACATGGAGGCCATCTATAGCGTGTAAGTGGAGTATGGTAAATTGTGAATGGTAGCGCTGTAAATATATGTAGAGTAGTCGTGCACAAATTTATCACATGAAGTGGAGATGAACTTGTGTGGCATGCTGGCATTTGTCCTTTAGAATTTATTACTAGTAAATGTGTTATGTGTACGTGCAACTTGTGTGGCTGTTGCATGGGCTCCAACACGCTCTGTGAGAAAAAAAAGGTGGCACAACTTTGGCTATAGGTGACGTGGCGGCATCATACAGTAGCGATCGTTCGCTATAGTTGTAGTACTAGGACTACAACTCCTATAAACCTTGCGCTTGGCTCTTCGCCTCTTCGGGAGGTTCAACAGTTCGTACTCCTGTGAACCTTGCACTTGGCTCTTCGCCTCTTCGGAAGGTCCAACAATGATGATACTACAGTACAATATGCTTCTGGCAATCTGACACCGAATGAACTGCTGCACGTCCACCGCGAGGGCGAGGGAGAGGGAGAGGGCGCTGTAGTCAAAACCCTCTCCTCGTCCTGCGAGCCACCGCGCGCGTGGGTGAGGGAGAGGGCGTAGGCGTACGTAGTAAGCAAGCTTCTCCTCATCCTGTGAACCATCACGCGTGGGCGAGGGAGAGGGCGTAGTAAGCAAGCTTCTCCTCGTTCTGTGAGTTGATGGGACACATCAAAGTAGTACTAGTCCATACTATGTCCTTTCCAGTTAATATGGCTTAATTTGAAACGAGAAAAATACACTGGCGGTCAACGTATGTAACAATACGCTCATTACGGTCACTATATAGTTTTGCGGTGATTATACGGCCACTAGCTCACCGTAGAGCACCGTATTGCACCCTGCTGACCGGCCACATAGTCAACGTGGCACTTTTTGACTGGTTAAATTGACACCTGGTTTCTGGGTCCCACCTGTCAGTTGGTAGAGCAAAGAAATCAGTTAAACAAAACTTTAAGCGGGCGTGACAGGAGTCCAACCCTTGCGCGCAAACCACCCTGGCTGTGTATGTGAGTGCATGCACGTGTACTCCCTCGGTCCGTGAAAAACTGTACATCTAGCATTAGAAATTTTTCCAACAAAGAGTGTACATCTACACTTCCAATGCACTTAGCCTTTAATCTAATCGGTATTGATTGACTAATGCACCAACTTGTGCTCTAGCTATAGGCTGCATGTCTATCCTTAGTTACAGCATGCAACAACCTTCATTTAATCTTCTTCTCTCAATGGTCGCATGCACACATAAGTCTTCTACTTTTGGGCGTTAATTATGCCATGGAGTTCCGGTTCCTCTTGGTTACTGTGTAAATCTCTATATGTACAGTCTTTCACGGACGGAGGGAGTAGGTTGAGCACTTGAGTGTGAGCGTGTGTGTTGCATCGTGTGCTATGTGCCGCATGGATGCGTGAGTGTTGCGTGCGTGCATGTGTACGTGTGAGTGTTGCATGCATGCATGCATGAGGCATCTACTCCCTCCCATTGACATGTTCATATTTCAAGCTTCAATAAAAGGTTGCATGCAAGAATTAAGAGAAAACTGACCAATGCGTGTAAAAGTTCTGGTCTTTTGTTCTTCACGCATGCATTCCAATTAATACGTTCGTAAACACAATTTTCTTGAGGAAAACGAGCCGATTATTGAGTACTTTTGGAAAAAATTCTTCGGGCACTCATCATTTACTACTACCTTGGTTGATGTTTTTTTATTGACCTGTAAATAAACCTCCGTCCTGGTTTATTGCTCCCCTTCGTGTTTAGTGTAAAATTTTGACCGTAAATTTAACTAACAAAGTGTCAATGCATGTCATAAAAAACTATACCATAAAAAACTATGTTCAAATACGAATCCTGTGATATGATTTTTGGTGACATGGATTAACATTTTATTAGTTAAATAGATGGTCAAAGTTTGACACAAAATACTAGTAGTACTCCTACATTATTGGCGCCGAGTGCCTTGGCCAATGTTTCTTGTTGTTGGACATGATCACAGTAGAGTCATAGGGACACTGTAGATAGGAAGTCTTGGCGATCCATTATTCCCCATCTCAGTCAGAGAGAACTATTCAACTAGTCTTCACAGAGAAGTGACAATACATGCTACAGCAGATGGGACACTTAATTTATAAGCTGAGCCAGCATGTTGGTGTTACTAAATCATCCTTACGCTGTACTGCCATCATGTTTGCCAGTGGAGCACGCTTCCGCAAATATGCCTACGCACCTCTATCTTCCATTAACTAACATATGGGCCCTCTTGAGGTAGACCCACATGTCATCGGCTTAACTATTTACAGTCCGAAGGACGGTATATCCTGGTAGTAGTACTAGTAGAATTGAGATTTAATGCACTTTCTTGCCCGTCTTTCCCTCTTCTCCCTCCTCTCTTCTTCTTCCTCACACCATTTCCCCTCGCTCACTGCTCGCCCGCGTGCGCCATCTTAACTCGGTAACTCACGCGTACCATCCCCCCCCCCTCGCTCACTGCTCGGCCACACACGCCATCTTCTTCGCTCGCTCACCCGAATCCACTTCCCCGCTCGCTCGCAGGCACTGAAAACCCCAATCACTCAGTGCCCTAAAAAAACCTATGGCAGAACTGACTGACACACAGAGCCGCGATTGGAATTCCCTCCCCGATGTTCTCTTGAAGCAGATCTGTAATCGTATGGACCTGCTCAGCACCGTGCGTCTGGCCGCAAGCTTGGTGTCTATGTACCGTGTACTAGTCTGCAGTCGGCCGGCCCTTTTCAAGACACCCTGCTTGCTGATGCCCGATCCTCGCAGGTGGCCCAGACACTGACTTGACGATCCTACCGAGGTTGCCGTCATGCCCCTCGACATGCTACCACTACCCGCCCACCTGTCCTTCATGCGCGGCCACTACTGGGCGGGCATGAAGGCCAATTGGATCGTCCTCATCCACCAATCCGGTAGTCCGTGGCGTCTCATGGATATCTACACCCAGCGAGAGATCACCCTTCCATCATTGGATACCGCCGGCATCGAGCCTCGCAGCCTGCCAGACACTCCTGCCTACTACGCACGAGACGCGTCGAGCTTTTGGTACGACCTTCGTTTGCTAAAGGTTGTAATCTGCGAAGTGCCCACACCATCAAAAGACTACATGGATTACAAGCTCATTGCCTTGTTTGACATGGGACTAGTCTATCCGAAATCCGGTCGCCATACATGGTTATGGCTCATCATCAATCCTGTTGACCCTCCATTTCTGTCTGATGCTATAGTGCACGATGGCATCGTTTACGCGGTCGACACACAGATTGGCTGCATATACTGGTGGAATCTATCATCGTGTAATTGTTCTATCTCATCTCATATTTACCTTATGAATACGACTGCCTGTTGATTGTTAGAAATTTAGAATAGATAGTATGTCTATAACCGCATCATTGCTATATGTTCCTCTCATTTCCTAGATTTTTATGACCACACATGTTATTGTTAGAGTTGATATGAGAACAATTGGCATCTAATGATTGTTAGAATAGATATTATGAGTATAACCTCATGATTGCTATATGTTACTCTCATTTCCAAGATTTTTATAACCACGCATGTTATTGTTAGAGTTGATATGAGAACAGTAGTAACTTCTATGGTAGAATATGAGTAGGCCCTGGCATAGCTGTTTTCCTCTCATTTTTACATGATGTTTGAACCATGACATATTGCTAGAATATGAAACCCATTGGCTTATATTTTTTAACTTGCGGTATGATTATGGCCACAGCATTGCAATTCTCTCGCTATGATCTGTGTCACTGTTATAATAATCTAAATTCCACACATACTCTGAACCTGATTGTATATTTTTGTCCTTTTGGTCTCCAATTTGATTTGTTGTAGCAGACGCAAATGCGCTGGCCTTCATAATTCCAGGACCTGGAAATATACAAGTCAATGGGTGGTGGTTTATCGCTTGTTCAACTGATGGTGGTCATTTGATGCTCATTCGCACGTACCAAATTGACCAAACCATTTCATCAAACCACATGCAGTACAATGCCTGGGGCATTCATGACTGTGATGGCTATGGCTGCTTCGTGTTCGAGAAAGATCCCAGCTCCATTGGGCCAGGCGTATTCAACTGAAGGCGGGTTTACAACCTCGGCAGCCACTCCATGTTCCTTGGGCTCAATTATCCGATCATCCAACCAATCATCGATCATATCACCGGTGATGATTACCGTGCTATGCAACTTCCATTCGCCAGGGGGAACTGTGTTTACACATCGTACCATGTGTTTCATGAATCACCATATCCAGAGATTCGTCGACACAGCTTGTTGCCAGATGATCTTCAATGTGTGAAAGGCATCAAGCTTCCAAGCGATGAATGGCTTTTGCAAACCCGACATGCAGCGATGTGGTTCATGCCAACAGTAAATATGCACAACTTGATTCGTAGAGATATCTAGACTGAGCCATGTATCGAGTTGCTGTAGCATGACCCTCTTTTGTTGGATATTATGTACTGTAGTTAGTTTGAAGGATAGATACCATTCTGGGATCAAGTGCATCCTAACTCACCTGCGTAGCATGTACTGATAATGATGATGGAGATGCTGTGCAGAAGCCATATATATCAATTAGGCTTCAAGTGCGTACTTGTTGGTGAAAGTGTTGTCCAATGTGAATTATATTTTGAATTACTCATGTAGCCTACAAAGTCTATCGCACAGCATTGTAACTTTGTACTCCATTTCTAAATTTATACTAGTACTAGTAGTCCTCTATACCGTATATTGCGCTACTTGTACTACTACCTCCCTCCTGGTTTATTGGTCCCCTTCATAATTTGTGTCAAATTTTGACCATAAATTTAACTAACTAAATGTTAATGCATGTCACAAAAAATTATATCATTGGATTCGTATTTCAACATAGTTTCCAATGGTATAATTTTTGGTGACATGCATTGACATTTTGTTAGTTAAACCTATGGTTAAAATGTGACATTAAATACGACTAGTAAGTAGTACAGTAGTACTAGTATACGTCGGTCAAATTATTCATCATGTCCTCACATTGAATTGACGTGACAACACGCTGCTCATGAGGTGACACAAGAGTCCCGACGGCGTGTTTGGTTCACCAAAGTGAGCCTCACCCCTCTCGTAGTACAACAGCACTCTCCCATTCTCTACAAAATCACTCTCCCAGTCTCTCCACCTCCCAGCCGCCGCCTTGTTCCAATTCATTTGGTACGATGAGCGATGAGCCACTGGAGCTGCTATACTTCATTGCAAGTAGTCAAAAGGAAGACGCTGAAAAAATTGATCTCAACAAGGATGCTCTTCAAGCTAGCCGGATGAAGGAAGGAACCAGCGAGGCCGCTCCTGTGAGTATTCTTCTCGTCGCCCTGTATGATGATTTTGATCTTTATGGGGTTTTTCAAGTCTTTAGAGTCTACATGTAGTAATGAAGCCGAGACCCCAGTTTGTTCGGGTATTATGGACTTCAGATTTGGAGTACCACTTATCTGTCGAAATCTTTCGTCATTTACTTAAAACAGTTGACTGATCATACATTGAGTACCATTTAAATGGAATTAACCGATGCAAGTCCAAGAAGGATTGGCCGGTGCTGCCGGCTGGCGTCAAGTTTGATCGCACGGATCAGGAGCTGATCGAGCACCTTGAGGCCAAAGTGAGTGTTGACAGCGCGAGATCTCACCCTCTCATCGATTTGTTCATACCAACCATCGACAGCCAGCACGGCATACGCAACACCCATCCTGATAAACTTCCAGGTGAGACACCAATCGGCCGTCTACTTGCACAAACATATTCCTTTGTTTATACCTCTATTTTTTAGACGCAGACCTAGTGAAGCACTTACAATTTGACAGTTAATAAAAAGTGAAGCAAGTGACTGCAACATGCCAAAGATGTTATGAAAATGCCAACTATGTACCGTAAAACTTGTATTCGCCAATACTGCAGGTATCACACTGAGTGGCCTAAGCAAGCATTTCTTCCAGCGTAACTCCAGGGAGTTCAAAAAAGGGGCACGCGGACGCGTCGCAAGATACAGTTGGAGTGCGGCATGCACGTGATGTGGCACAAGATTGACAATACCTTGCCGGTGATGGTCAACGGCTGGCAGACGGGCAGCAAAAAGGTTCTGGTGCTGCACACCAACAAAGAACTTCGACCAGCAAAGGACCAACTGGGTGATGCACCTGTACCACCTCGGGAACCTGGAGCAAGAGAAGGAGCGGGAGCTGGTCGTCTGCAAGATTTTCTACCAGACCAACACTAGGGCCAGGACTAAAAAGATTATAAGTTAGTTTGGTATTGGTATACTTGTACTACCTGGTCGTCTGCAAGTTGGTATTGTTGTTAAGGATCTTTCGGTATGAACTTGCATTTGCTCCCAACCATCATGTCGAGGGTCGACGTGGATATAAAGCTGAATCATTTGCTTCGAAACGAATTTTCAGGCACCTGATTTTTATTTGATGGGTAGCATAAGCACCTGCCATTCGAATTACCAGTTCTCCAAATTTTTTACATCTTCGAAGTACGCACAGGATCCATCCGGTTTCACAGGCTGATAGTTGGATGCAACACATTGGAACTGGGTTGTGGCATGCCAAGCCCAGCAGCAAATTGCTAAAAGAGAGGAGCGATGGATTTGGGCCTTCCAGAACAGTTAAGTGTCGCGACCTCGATCGCATGAAGCGCCTCCCATGGACTAAAAAAAGGCCTAGTCAGTTATTATTAGTTGAAATATGTAAAATATTGCATAACAAAAAGAAATATGTAAAATGCAATGAATTTACTCCGGTTTCACTGAAAACCATCCGATTTGCATGAAATTCGTCCGTGGAACCACAAGACGGCTGTCCATACAGAGCCTAACCATACGGAACCAGCAGATCCATGGCCATACTCAAGCAAGTGCATGCACTTATTATCATAATGGAAAAATAATGCTGACGTCTGAGACACCCATGAAATTTTCAACGTAGTCAATAAACGAGAGAATTCTGCAAGTACAGATTGATAACTGGGATCCAGCAGGTATTTTTTTTAGGTCGAGCAAGTTTCAACTGGGCTGTAGACTACCCAGGCTTGGTTTGGTTTTTAATAGGCCCAGCCCATAACGACAATGGGGCACAAAGATCCAGCAGGTATCAACTGGCCTCTGGCCCGCCAGCCTTAGTTATATTTTCTCTTAGAACATCCGCAGACAGTTTTTTTACTGAAGAAAACACACAGCCCAGTTCTATTTTCCTCTTGAAACGCCATGTCCTACTTCCGTTTTCTAATCTCTACCTATAGTTTTACTAGTTCATATACATGTATTATTATATTGAAATACGTAAAGTTCCCTTTTCATCTTTACATCCTTATTTTTTTTGTTTTCCCACCCAGCGCTGATTTTTTTACCACTGGTTTTCCCTAAAACCAACTCAATTGTCCCACATCTTATTAGCTTACAAAAATAAAACAATATTGTTTTGGCAAATGAATAAGTTCTTAAAAACTAAATGTTTATCATTTCTGGATTAAAATAGTTCAGACTCCACCGAAATATGCAAAATTAGGTTGAACTTTTTGACCGTGGTCCTGGGCAGAAAATGGGATGTAATAAATTCCTTAAGAATTTGCAAATGGGCTGCAAATTATTTAAAAAATATCAAATGGGCTCTATGTTGTCTGCCACAGATTTCGAGACTGACTTGTGGGCCTACTAAGTTCATGCGTACACAAGGTTTCTCAAAAAAAAAGAAACTTAGTCAACAATCGACATGACCAGCGTCAGACCGTTAAATGTCAATCCAATGACAATCGTGCTTCTTCAGTCTCTGATCTTCTTGCTCCAGCCGCCCAAACCAGCACCGGCGGAACTGCCTGCTCCCGCATCCCATGGCCGGCTGTGCTACCGGGCAGGCCTCACGGCCCCACCCTACTCGCATCCCTGGCCTGGCCATCCCTCTACTCACCCACACCTCATGCTATTCTCTGGCGACACCAGCCTCACACTGCAGCCGAACCAGCAAACACTCGTACCCACTCCACGTGGGAAACAACTGCCGAGTCTTCCTCGGCTTTGGGTCTTTCCCTTACTTGGCCTCGCCATCATCCACCGCCTTGGTGCTCTCGGCACGGCGTTGTCAACGAACGACATCCATCAGAAGAGGACTATACATGGAGAGGCTGACAGCTGGGTCCATGGCCGCACACAAGGAAGTGCCTAATGTCTACTACACAACTTGTTCTTGTAGACTTGTGTTGGGCCTCCAAGCGCAGAGTTTTGTAGGACAGTAGCAATTTTCCCTCAAGTGGATGACCTAAGGTTTATCAATCCGTGGGAGGAGTAGGATGAAGATGGTCTCTCTCAAACAACCCTGCAACCAAATAATAAAAAGTCTCTTGTGTCCCCAACACACCCAATACAATGGTAAATTGTATAGGTGCACTAGTTTGGCGAAGAGATGGTGATACAATTGTAATATGGATAGTAGGTATTGATTTTTGTAATAGTAATAATAAAAAAATAGCAAGGTAGCAATTGATAAAATGGAGCACAAACGGTATTGCAATGCTTGAAAATGAGGCCTAGGGTCCGTACTTTCGCTAGTGCAATCTCTCAACAATGCTAATATATATGGATCATATAACCATCCCTCAATGTGCGATGAAGAATCACTCCAAAGTTCCTATCTAGCGGAGAACATAAGACGAAATTGTTTGTAGGGTACGAAACCACCTCAAAGCTATTCTTTCCGATCAATCTATCCTAGAGTTCGTACTAAAATAACACCAAGCTATTCTTTCCGATCGATCTAACCAAGAGTTTGTACTAAAATAACACCATATGATACACATCAACCAACACTAATGTCACCTAGATACTCCAATTTCACCGCGAGTATCCGTGAGTTGATTATACGATATGCATCAAACAATTTCAGATTCACAATACTCAATCCAGCACAAGAACCTCAAAGAGTGCCCCAAGATTTCTACCGGAGAAACAAAGCAGAGAACGTGCATCAACCCCTATGCATAGATTACCCCAATATCACCTCGGGAATCCGTGAGTTGAGTGCCAAAACATATATCAAGTGAATCAATATGATACCCCATTGTCACCACGGGTATTCATAGCAAGACATACATAAAGTGTTCTCAAATCCATAAAAGTATTCAATCCGATAAGAACAAAATCTCAAAGGGAAAACTCAATTCATAACAATATAGAGAGGGGAAAACACCATATGATCCGACTATATTAACAAAGCCCACGATACATCAAGATCATGACATCTCATGAACACGAGAGAGAGAGATTAAACACATAGCTACTGGTACAACCGTCAGCCCTGGGGGTGGACTACTCCCTCCTCATCATGGTGGACGCCGGGATGATGAAGATGGCCACCGGTGATAATTTCCCCCTCCGGCAGGGTGCCAGAACGGGTCTATATTGGCTTTTCATGGCTATAGAGACTTGCGGCGGCAGAACTTCTGATCTAGGGTTATTTCTGATGGTTTCTCTATTTATAGGATTTTTTGGCGTCGGTTTCACGTGAAGATGGGCCTCGAGGTGAGCACAACCCACCACGCCATGGGTTGGGCTCCAGGCGCGCCTTGGTGGGTTGCGCCCTCCTCGTGACTCTTATGGCCCTCCCAGAAGCTTCGGGGGTCTCTTTTGTTCCAAAAAAATTGTCAAAAAGTTTCAGCTCATTTGGAGAACTTTCATTTCTGCACACAAAAAAACAACAACACCACGGTAGTTCTGCTGAAAACAACGTCAGTCCGGGTTCGTTCCATGCAAATCATACCAAAAACATATAAAATTGTTGTAAACATGGCATCAATACTTCATAAATTATAGATACGTTGGAGACGTATGAGCATCCCCAAGCTTAATTCCTACTCGTCCTCGAGTAGGTAAATGATAAAAGAAATAATTTATGAAGTGTGAATGCTAGCAAAGTGCATAAGTTTGATCAATGATAATTTCAATCACTTTTCCTAGCATCATAACAACAATTCTTTCTCATAAAACTTCTAATGTTAAAGTAGCAACCAATTCACATGTTAAGGTTCAAACAATGAATTCTCTTGAAACTCAACAACCTATATTCTTAGTCACCAAACAATTGCAATTCAACTTATTCAACAGACTCAAAGTAAGAGCTCCACATACTCAATCATCATATAGTCTTCTATGATTGCTAGTACTCAAAGCATATTCTTAGAACAAATGGCATCCATCGAACACAGAGAAAGATAGGGGCTTAATATTTCGCCTCCCAACTCATTTATCATAGAGATAATTGTCAACAATAATAAATCATGACCAAATATATTTGACTGGTCATATGTGCCTAGATCTTTCCCCACCACATGATGCTTGCCAACTAGAGAATAATTGAGGTCGCAATGAGAATGCATTCTATTAACTCTTGCATAAAAGTAAATACTGAAAAGTAAAAGATAGGCCCTTCGCAGAGGGAAGCAGAGGTTGTCATGCACTTTTTATTTGGATGCCCAAGCTCTTAATGCAAAGGAACGTCATGTTATATTTCCCCTTTATTATAGCAACCTTTATTATGCAGTCCATCGCTTTTATTACTTTGCCATCACAAGTTCGTACAACGCTCAATTTTCCCTTACAATAAAAGATCAAACATATTTAGGAGCAATTTTTATTGCTTTATGCACCGATGAAAACTTACTTGAAGGATCTTATTCAATCCATAGGTCGATATGGTGGACACTCATGGCAAGAAACTGGGTTTAAGGGTTTTTGGTGCACAAGTAGTATCTCTACTTAGTATGAATTTTTGGCTAGCAAAAGATCCTAGGCAAACACCACATCTTGGAGGATCCATGACAATATAACTTCTATGCAAATATACCCAAACAAAACTCATTACGTTGTCTTCCTTGTCCAACTTCAACTAATTTATCAAGTTTGAAAATAATTAATGGGTATTCACAATCATAGAAGATGTCCAAGATAATATATTTGTATGTGAAAGTTCTCTTCCTTATACTAATCATTTATGAATTGCTTGTATGACCAATATTGTGATTGTCAAGCTTCAAAAGATTTCACTTTCGAAACCCAATGTGAAGCTACTACTAGGCATGATATAAAAATATAATTTCAACTTCATGATGTTCAATTCATTTAACAATTTACTCATAGGATATAAGTGAAGCACAAGAGTAAATGACAAACTACTCCAAAAAGATATAACTGAAGATCAAACGAGTAGTTAAGTAAATGGGTAGCTAATTGAGGACTCTTTCTTATTTAAAACTTTGCAGATCTAAGTATTTTATTAAAACAACAAGCAAAACAAAACGAAATGACATTCCAAGAATAGCACAACTCATGTGAAGAAGCAAAAACTTAGGCTCAACCGATACTAACCGATAATTGTTGAAGAAGAAAGGTGGGAAGCCCACCGGGGCATCCGCAAGCTTAGATGCTTGAGACTTCTTGAAATATTATCTTGGGATGCCTTGGGTATCCCCAAGCTTGAGCTTTTGTGTCTCCTTAATTCCTCTCATATCACGGTTTCCCTAAATCTTAAAAACTTCATCCACACCAAACTCAACAAGAACTCGTGAGATAAGTTAGTATAAATCAATGCAAAAACCTTATCATTCCCTACTGTAGCAAATCACTAAAATTATTATTTAACATTGCATACTAAATGCCTCTGCATATTTAATAGTCCTATCCTCAAATAGAATAATTAAACAAGCAAACATATGCAAACATAACAGCAATCTGCCAAAACAGGACAGTCTGTAAAGGATGCAAGAGAATTCATACTTATCTAACTCCAAAAATTCTTCAAATTTAGCACACTGTAGAAAATTTATCAGATCTTATTTTGCAAAAAGTTTCAACATTTTATCACATTCTGAATTTTCTTGGGAATTTTTACAACAGCGCTAAACTTTCTGTTTTGAAACAGCAACAAATAGACTTGCAAAATAAGCATGGTAAAGGCTATCCTTGACATTTTTATTGAAATGAAAGATGCAAAACATTATTATAAATAGCATCAAGCAAATAAAAATAAAATAAAATGATGCTCCAAGCAAAACACATATCATGTGACGAATAAAATTATAGCTCCAAGTGAGGTTACCGATAATGTCGGAGACGAAAGAGGGGATGCCTTCCGGGGCATCCCCATGCTTAGTTGCTTGGATCTTCCTTGAATATTACCTTGGGGCTTCCTTGGGCATACCCTAGCTTAGGGTCTTGTCACTCCTTATTCTCCTCATATCGATATCTGACCCAAAACTTGAAAACTTCAATCACACAAAACTTAACGGAACTTCGTGAGATGGGTTAGTACGATAAAGATAAATCATTCACTTTGGTACTGTAAAATACAAGATTCATATTTTTTTCTCACACAATTCCTACTGTACTATACAATTTCCACAATTTATATTAAGCAATATAAGCCATAGAAACCATAAAACAAGCAAACTATGCATTGAAAACAGAATCTGTCAAAAACAGAACAGTACATAAAGATCTGAATTAAGGTTTTACTTATGTAACTCCAAAAATTCTGAAACATTTGGAAAATGTATAAAATTTGTATAATAAACAACTGTAAAAAAATTCAGAGTTTTTGGAAGAACCAATGAATTTAAACAATTCTGTTACTGGGCCGAAAGTTTCTGTTTTTTGCACAGAATCAAGTCAACTAGCATCCACACTATCCCAAAGGCTTTACTTGGCACTTTATTGAAATAAAAGCTATAAAACATGATTAATACAGTAGCCTAATCATGTGAACACACAAAAACAGTAGGGTTAAATGTTGAATTGTCTCCCAACAAGCGCTTTTCTTTGATGCCTTTTAGCTAGGCATGATGATTTCAATGATGCTCACATAAAAGATAATAATTGAAACATAAAGAGAGCATCATGAAGCATATGACTAGCACATTTAAGTCTAACCCACTTCCTATGCATAGGGATTTTGTGATCAAACAACTTATGGGAACAAGAATCAACTAGCATAGGAAGGCAAAACAAGTGCAACTTCAAAACTTTCAACATAAAGAGAGGAAACTTGATATTATTGAAATATGTAGAAGCATATATTCCTCTCTCATAATAATTTTCAGTAGCATCATGAATGAATTCAACAATATAGCTATCACATAAAGCATTCTTTTCATGATCCACCTGCACAAAAAATTTATTACTCTCCACATAAACAAATTTATTCTCATGAATAGTAGTGGGAGTAAACTCAACAAAATAACTATCATGTGATTCTTGATTGGCATAATCATATTGAGCATTAAAATCATGATGACAAGTTTCATGGATATCATTACTCTTTATAGCATACATGTCATCACCATAATCATCATAAATAGGCGGCATGCTTTCATCATAGTAAATATTCTCATCAAAACTTGGGAGACTAAAAATATCATCTTCATCAAATATAGCATCCCCAAGCTTATGGCTTTGCATATCATTAGCATCATGGATATTCAAAGAATTCATACTAACAACATTGCAGTCATGCTCATCATTCAAAGATTTTATGTCAAACATTTTATTGAATTCTTCTTCTATCAATTGAGCACAATTTTTCGATCCATCATTTTCAAGAAAGACATGATAAAGACGAATAATATGAGGCCATCTCAATTCCATTTTTTTGTAGTTTTATTTTATAAACCAAACTAGTGATAAAACAAGAAACTAAAAGATTCAATTACAAGATCTAAAGATATACCTTCATGCACTCACCTGCCCAGCAACGGCGCCAGAAAAGAGCTTGATGTCTACTACACAACTTGTTTCTGTAGACTTGTGTTGGGCCTCCAAGCGCAGAGTTTTGTAGGACAGTAGCAATTTTCCCTCAAGTGGATGACCTAAGGTTTATCAATATGTGGGAGGCGTAGGATGAAGATGTTCTCTCTCAAAAAACCCTTCAACCAAATAATAAAAAGTCTCTTGTGTCCCCAACGCACCCAATACAATGGTAAATTGTATAGGTGCACTAGTTCGGCGAAGAGATGGTGATACAAGTGTAATATGGATAGTAGATATTGATTTTTGTAATAGTAACAATAAAAAAAATAGCAAGGTAGCAATTGATAAAACGAAGCACAAACGGTATTGCAATGCTTGAAAATGAGGCCTAGGGTTCGTACTTTCGCTAGTGCAATCTCTCAACAATGCTTATATATATGGATCATATAACCATCCCTCAACGTGCGATGAAGAATCACTCCAAAGTTCCTATCTAGTGGAGAACATAAGACGAAATTGTTTGTAGGGTACGAAACCACCTCAAAGCTATTCTTTTCAATCAATCTATCCTAGAGTTCGTACTAAAATAACACCAAGCTATTCTTTCCAATCGATCTAACCAAGAGTTTGTACTAAAATAACACCATATGATACACATCAACCAACTCTAATGTCACCTAGATACTCCAATGCCACCGCGAGTATCCGTGAGTTGATTATACGATATGCATCAAACAATTTCAGATTCATAATACTCAATCCAACACAAAGAACCTCAAAGAGTGCCCCAAGATTTCTACCAGAGAAACAAAGCCAAAAACGTGCATCAACCCCTGTGCATAGATTACCGCAATGTCACCTCGGGAATCCGCGAGTTGAGTGCCAAAACATATATCAAGTGAATCAATATGATACCCCATTGTCACCATGGGTATTCATAGCAAGACATACATAAAGTGTTCTCAAATCCATAAAAGTATTCAATCCGATAAGAACAAAATCTCAAAGGGAAAACTCAATTCATAACAAGATAGAGAGGGGAAAACACCATATGATCCGACTATATTAACAAAGCCCGCGATACATCAAGATCGTGACATCTCAAGAACACGAGAGACAGAGAGAGAGATTAAACACATAGCTACTGGTACAAACCCTCAGCCCCGAGGGTGGACTACTCCCTCCTCATCAAGGTGGCTGTCGGGATGATGAAGATGGCCACCGGCGATGATTTCCCCCTCCGGCAGGGTGTCAGAATGGAGTCTAGATTGGTTTTTCATGGCTACAGAGGCTTGCGGCGGCAGAACTTCTGATCTAGGGTTATTTCTAATGGTTTCTCTATTTATAAGATTTTTTGGCGCGGTTTCACGCGAAGATGGGCCTCGAGGTGAGCACAACCCACCACGCCACGGGTTGGGCTCCAGGCGCTCCTTGGTGGCTTGTGCCCTCCACATGGCATTTCTGGCCCTCCCACGAAGCTTCGGGGGTCTCTTTTGTTCCAAAAAAAATTGTCAAAAAGTTTCAGCTCATTTGGAGAACTTTCATTTCTGCACAAAAAAAACAACACCACAGTAGTTCTGCTGAAAACAACGTTAGTCCGGGTTAGTTCCATGCAAATCATACCAAAACCATATAAAATTGTTGTAAACATGGCATGAATACTTCATAAATTATAGATACGTTGGAGACGTATCAGTGCCTCCTTTTTTTGGCGAGTAGGAAGTGCCTCCTTATTACCCGCAAAATAATGATTCCTCCACCTGACAGCGTGGACCCACCGGAAGGGCCTCTGTATTTCTCGAAAAAAACATTCCCCCCGCTGACAGCTCGGACCCACCAGCTATATCTTCGCACGCAAGGAAGTGCCTCCTTATTACGCACAAAAAAAAATGAATACCCCCGCTGCTAGGTGGGACCCACCATATTTGGAGGCTGATTTGTGGGCCTACTAAGTTGACGCGGACGCAGGGCTTTGTCAACTTAGTCAATAGAAACGATTATAGCTACGGTGACCATACGATGTCCATCCAACGGCCGTCATGCTTCTTCAACCTCTGGTCTTCTTGCTCCATCCGCCCAAACCAGTGTCGGCCGTGCCGCCTGCTCCTGCCTCCCGTGGCCGGCTGTGCTGCCGCGCAGGCCGCGCAGGCCTCACTGCCCCCTCCTACTCCAACCGCTGGCCAGGCCATCCCTCTACTCACCCACAACCCGTGTTATTCTGCGGCGATGGGAGCCTCACACCGCAGTCGAACCAGTCAACCCTCGTACTCCCCTCCGTGTGGGCATCCACTGCCGCGTCTTCCTCGGCTCCGCATCGTCCCTTTCCTAGGCCTCGCCGTCGTCCATCGCCTTGGTGCTCTCGGCGAGGCGTGGTCAACGTGGTCAAGGAACGACTTCCATCGGAAGAGGACTGTACATGGAGAGGCTAACAGTTGGGTCCACGGCCGTAGCAAGGAAGTGCCTCCTTATTACACGCAAAATAATTATTCCTCCACCTGATAGCGGGGACCCACCAGAAGGGCCTCTGTATTTTGCAAAAAAAATGTTTCCCCCCTGACAGCTGGGACCCACCAGCTACATCTTCACACTCAAGGAAGTGCGTCCATATTATGGGCAAAAAAATGATTCTTCCCCTGACAGCTGGGACTCACCAGTTATATCTTCGCACTCAAGGAAGTGACTCCTTATCCTCCCTAACAGCTTGGACCCACTCGGTCGAACCGTACGTAGGGTTGTCTGTCTGGTCGCGAACATGTACGTACATACTGGTCGATCGGTCTCTCTGCAACGATGAACCGTCGCCGAGCAAGCAGCGGCACGTGTAGTAGTAGAGCCCCCGACGTAGCAGTTCAGGCAGTCCAGTCTAAACCGTGTACACGTACGTACAGCCAGATGCCAAAAAATATGGCCACGTACGTACATACGGGCGCGGTCTCGAACGCCTACTTGCGCATACATACGGCCAGGGCTCGTGTACATGGAGAGGCAACAAATGGCAGCAATGGCGTCCTGTTAACGGCAGCCAACCGGCTGGGTCAAAACGGAGAAACTGCGTCGTGTTCATCAGGAGCCAACGAAATGCGTTGTGTTCATTGGGAGCCAACCGGCTTGGACGGAACAGCCGAAACGGGGTCTGGCGTACCGCAGTACAGAGGAAACGGACTTGTGTTGGAATGCCTACGGTCAAAACGGGGTCCTGTTCATCGGGAGGGGTGTGGCGTACAGCAAAATGGGACTCCACAGGCTACTATTCATACACCGTCTACTGCCTCGCTCCAGCCTCCATGGGCTACTGTTCATCCACCGTCGACTTCCTTGAGCCTCCACGGGGCTACTGTTCATCCACCGCGACCTTCCTCCTGCCTCCACCAGCTATTGTTCATCCACGAGCCACTGTTCATCTAGCCTCCACCGGCTCCTGTTCAACCAGCCCTCCACGGGATTCTGTTCATCCAGCCTCCACCGGCTACTGTTCAACCAGCCCTCCACAGGGTCCTGTTCATCCACCCCCAACCCACTCGGGTGTGTGGCGGCCTCCTCTCGATCGGGGTCCTGTTCATCCAGCGGCAACGGCCTCTACTAGCACGGGGTCTTGTTCATCCAACCCCCACCAGGAACTATTCATCAAGAGGCAGCAGGTTCGATCGGCTTCAGTTAGCAGCAGTAGCGAAGGAATCACTCAGGTTCAATTAACAGCCAAGGGATCGATCGCTCAGGCTCAGTAACGTAGCTAGTGCAATTGCTCGGGTTCAGTAAGCGAACGCCTCGCTCGGGTTCAGTTAGAGCCCAACGCCTCGCACACACGCGCGTACGTGTACGAGAGAAACGCGCAAACCTCCGTGCATCGCTCGGCCTCGACCACCCTCCATAACCGGGAACTCCCCGGTATTTTCCTCGCCCTTGCTTCTACCATGATTTTTTCCATCATGGACGGCCCAAAGAATGTCATGCAGGTGCGTCCCCGGCCCGCCCAGGATGAAAAGCCCATTTTCTGTCATGATTTTTTGTCATAGAAGTAGGAGCCCACCACATCTATGATGATACGTGGTTTTGTCACAATTATCATCATAGAAGTGTCATAAGCATGACAAAAAAAATTCATTCGGCCCATAATGTCACAGATGTGTCTTTTCTTTGTAGTGATACCCACGTGGCCTTAACCACACAACTGGCAGCCGCAGACCTCTTCAAGGTACTCGACCAAACGGAAGCATTAAGCCCGTGAACGACCGAGGTTGCAGGCAGCCTATATCGGCTTCGCCGATGATGAAGCCTAGCTGGTCTACAGCACGGAGATGCAGACGTGCGGCAGGAAGCGGCTCAGGCTAATAAACCCACAGACAAATCCGCCCTGTTTGGATCCACTCCTCTTAATTATATTTTTTCTTTCTTGCATTGTATCTTTACAGTTCCTTTTGTCAGAGCTTGGCATGTACGGCTTGACCATATGAAATAAAGAAATCACACCCCTCAAGGTCCTTTGCATTTCCTCACCAACATTGCCTTCGAGCCGTAGGAACAAACTCATGATACAATTGCTAAAGGGCTTTTTTCGCCCCAAAATTCAAAGTCCGAAGTACTCGGCGTCTCGGATTTGCATTATATGAATAGAGTTTCGAACCTATATTTTGGTTAATAGTTGGGTTGCCCGGCTCCTATGTGTACCCCTTATGTATTGATCAATTCGGCTAAGGGTGTAATGGGAGAACCACTGCGATAGTGCCACCAGCTCGATGGGCAGAGCGCCTCAGTGGATAAAGCCGACTGTCTAGATAAGCGAAAACTAGTCGGTCGTCCAAAGACCGTGTTAAGCAATGTGTCGTTAGCGATCACCCATGTTAAATGAAGGTTTTTTCCCTAGAGCTAGCCGAAGTGGGCAGCGACATAGACCTGGTTACATAGCCGACCACTTCATACACTGGGGGCTTGTTGTCGGCCCCCACAATCAACCTCCTATGACTAAGTGAAAGTCATAACGCCATTATAGTCTGATTGCCTAGTTCTTATGAGCACGGACCGCCTTCGAGAACCGAGACGTCGGCCAAGGATCTTGATCACCTAAAAAGAACACCCTCTGTACACTATTCAGAGGGATTGAAGCCGCTGACTGGCCACTTTCAGTTTAAAACAGTCAAACAAGAGGCATATTCATACATAAAACAATGCCATCACATGACAGAATTCAAAAGCCGTATGCATTAAAACAAAAGATAGTTTTTGTACATCCCACACACTTCGGCATCCCAAAATATAATCTAATAATACAAAGTGTCCTTGGGACACTTGGCCTCGGTAATCCGGGCCCCTTCCACCAGCTCGGTGAAGAACTACTCCGCAGTCTGATCTTTCCCTTTGGGGGGTCCTGCAGCAATGACCTCTGCTTCAACACACCTAAAATGCGTCTTCACGCAGGCATAGGCTCGCTGAGCTCCCTCCAGGCACGCGGACCGCTTCTAGCGATCCACTTGAGGAACGACTTCTCGCAGCCACGCAAGGAGCCCAAAGAAGCTGGTGGGCAGCATCTCCGTGGGCCACAGATTGATGCAGAGATCTTGGAGCGCCTGCCTAGCCATACGGAGAAGCTCTGCCAGCTGCTTCATCCGATGATCCAGCAGCTCTGGATGCGGCAACACCTGGAATTGCTGCTAGAACGCCTTCTCCGCCTCATGGCCTTCAAGCTCGCCGAAGTAGTGGGCCGTGTCGGATGCACTCCTCGGCAGATCCCCAAAGACCTATGCGGAGCGCCACAGCTCGGTGAGCTCGACGAACCCCTTGCTGCCAAACACACACTGAAGTAAATATGGCTTACCCACGGCAATCTACTCCACTTGCTGGAGCACCTCGTGGTCGGCCCTGGCCTGGGTCTGGAGCTCGGAGTGCACAAGATGGAGCTTCTCGAGCTCTTTGTTTGCCTTCTTCTCCCTCTCCTAAAGGGAATCACGTTCAAAATACACACCCTTTAGGGCCTCCTCGACCTCCAGGACCCGCGCCTGGTCCTTTTCCCTAGCCACCTTTTCGGCAGCTAGGTCCTTCCCCACCTTGGCAGCCGCAACCTTCTGCTGCTTGGCCTCCTGCCGAGCTTTCAACAGCTCGGCCCTGAGCCCCACAAGCTTGGCTAAAGCCGTTGTCATTCAAACAGTTCGGCATCAGCTTCTACTTCAAAAACCTATCCTTACTTAAAGAGTACATATGAGGGTATATCGCTTCCGTAACTTACCTTGAGACTGCTCGATCTGCTTGTTCATCAGATCAAGGTCCTTCTCGGACCTCTCGAGCTTTTGGTTCATCTCTGCAATCTCCTTAGAGGCGAAGCCTGGAGCCGAGGTCGAAACCTGCAAACGAGCACTTTATGATTAAACTCCGTTCCAGTTATCAAACACCTCAGACACACATTTTAGTGATACCGGTGAAATTCCTAGGGGCTAATTATTTCAAAAAAATTCATGATGTACTTCAATCCCAATGCCAGTTTCTCAAAACTAGCCTTGGGCGGGGGCTACTCACTGGCTATGTTGTCTAAACGCTATGCTACAAGTGAAAACTCCTTCGAACAGATACATGGATTTGTACACAAACTTAAGCAGAGAGCTTGTTCTTAATGTACAGACGAATACCTCAAAGCTCTTGATGAGGCCCTTGAAGACCTCGTGCATTTCGGCCTCTATGGACCGGAAGCCATGTAGTGCCGCGCCGATCGGCACACGATGCTCTTCCTTGATGGAGGAGCCCATCAGGGCTACCTCCATCTCCTTGGTCCACCCCATGGCAGTCCGCCCTAGGGCAGGAGGAGGGGGTGGCCAAACCTCAGAACCCAGCACTGAAGTGCTAGGAACGAAGATCTCTGGCTGTGCCGAGGGCACCGAAGTCCACTTTAGCTGGGCCGATGTCTGGCCCAACCCTTCTTGAATGACCTAGGGGATCTTCTCCCCTTGTCCTTGTGGGGCCGAGGTCTTAATCTCGTCCATGACCACTGATGCCTCGGCCCCCATGATGATGACTTGGGGGGCTGGCTCAAAGGTCGCTTCCCCCAGCTCGTCAGGAGCTCGAGGGGAGGTGGCGGCTTCAGGCGTCCCACTGGCAGGCGGTAGCCCGCTCGAGGTGTCGCCGTTGAGATGCTTCTGCGGCGGACTGAGGAAATTTGCTCATTTGAGCTTCATGTTGATGGAACGACTTATGCAAACATAAAAAGCAATAACGTACCTTCAGGCACTAGTTTTTTTCCTCCCCATCTCAAGGGGATTGTCTTTTGACTCGTCGGGGAAGGTGATCTTCTCCGACGGGGTGGGCTTGCTAAAAGCCCTAACTGAGGTTCTTTTCAACCTCTTATGGCCCTTTGGCCGCGCTTCGGCCTTGGCGTCCTTAGATGCCACCCCCTTCCCTTTAAGGGGAGGGTTCTCTTCTCCTCTCTCCTTATCCACATTATCCTCGTGGGTGGAGGAGGCATGGGTCTCCTCGGACCGGGTGACAGAAGTTTCCCGAGTCCGAAGACCCGCCCTGCCCTTCTGGGGCTTCGACCCCTTGGGGATCACCACATGTGGCTCCTCGACGAGGAGAGACGCAAGCAGAGGGGTCCTCTCCCCCTCCGGCAGTGGCGCCGGGCACAGCATCCGCTCCGCCTTGGAGATCCACCTCTGCAAACGTAAGGCCAATCGATTAATCAAGGTCCGAGGTACTTAATCAAAAGCATAAAGTATACGCACGTGTGTCAAACACTTACTGGAGGGGTGTCATGGTTGACGTTGAAGTGGAGGTCGCTCCCCTCCAAGGGGAAGTCATCCTCGGATGGCTTGAATAGTCGCGTCCACATGCATACCAAGGGGGAGCGAAAAAAGCTATGGATGGGCCTTGCATCCTTGGACTTGTGCTCCCACTTAAGGGTGGCCCGGAGTTGGAGCCGGAGGATGCGGCGGTGGAGCATGATGTTCACCACGTCTACTAGTTGGAGGTTTTTCTCATCGGCCCACCACCTGATCTTCTTGACCAACGCCTCTGCCTCCTCCGGGTTCTCCCAAGCGATGCCCTTCTTCTTCCAGGACAACAGCTTCTTCGGGGGGCCTGCTGAGAAGGCTGTAACTTTGGCCTGGACGGCGGCGAGCGGCTCAGTGAAATAGAAACACTCACGCTGCCATCCTTGATAGTCTCTATGAAAGTGCCCTTAAACCAGTCGACCTTCTGGTTCTTGCTGATCATGGCACCTCCACACTCCGCCAGATTGGAGCCGCTAGACTTCGGCTTGACACCGAAGATCTTCAGCCATATGCCGAAGTGCGGCTCTACGCGGAGAAAGGCCTCGCAGACCGTGATGAAGGAGGCGAGGTGGAGGATGGAGTTCGGGGCCATGTGGTGGAAATCCATCCCATAGTAAAACATTATCCTATGCACAAAGCGGTGCAGCGAGAAACCCAGACCTCTGATGACATGGGGGACAAAGACCACCCTCTCCCCTTGGTTGGGAGCAGGCACATGCTGGTGGGGGCTTGGTGCTTGGGTGGCGACATTTGCGGTGATGTGCCCCGCACTACGCAGCTCCAGGATGGTGGCCACTGTGACAAAGAAACCAGCCCAGTGCCCCTTGAGGGTGGCATCGGCCATCACTGGGAATGGGAGCTAGGGAGCGTAGCAGAGGAGGAAGGCGAGATTGGATCTGAGCACTAGAGCACAAGAGGTAGCGGGTGAGGGAATGATAGCGTGTTTCTTTCTGTTGCTGTCTTTTACTCTTATAGGCCGCGCCGGTAGAATCGACACTCCCCCTAGAAGATGACATTACGCTCATGGGGGAATCAAAATCTTGATGATATCCCTGAGAAAATGGGCATGATATCTATTTCAATGGAACGTCCCAGCATAAAGGTTGTCTCGAACCACGATTCGAGTATGCCGTAACTGCTTGGCCAGTCGTGGGTAGTGCCTCTCTGATACGTCTCCAATGTATCTATATTTTTTATTGTTCTATGCTATTATATTATCAATCTGGGATGTTTTATATACATTTGCAAGCAACTTTATATCATTTTTGGGACTAACCTATTAACTTAGTGCCCAGTGCCAATTGTTGTTTTTTGCTTGTTTTTCGTTTCACAGAATATCAGTACCAAACGAAGTCCAAATGCCATGAAACTTTTTGGAGACTTTTTTCTGGACATAAGAGACACTAGAAGTTTCGGGAGAAGACCAGACGTGGGAGCATGGGCCCACCACCCATCAGGGCGCACCCAGGGGGCAGGCGTGCCCTGATGGGTGATGGGGCCCATGTGGCTCCGTTTGACCTAACTCCGCCTCTATAAATACTCTAAAATCAGGAAACCTACAGAGGAGTCCACGAAATACTTTTTTCACCGCCGCAAGCCTCTGTTCTCGAGAGATCCCATATGGGATCCCTTTCTGGCACTCTGCCGGAGGGGGAATCGATCACGGAGGGGTTCTTCATCAACCTTGTTGCCCCTCCGATGATGCGTGAGTTGTTTACCACAGGCCTACGGGTCCATAGTTAGTAGCTAGATGGCCTTTTCTCTTTCGATGTTTCTCAATACAATGTTCTCCTTGTTGTTCTTGGAGATCTATTTGATGTAATGACTTTTTGCGGTGTGTTTGTTGAGATTCGATGAATTGTGAGTTTATGATCAGATCTATCCATGAATATTATTTGAGTTTTCTCTGAACTCTTTTATGCATGATTAATATGGCTTCGTATTTCTTCTCCAATTTATTGGTTTGGTATGGCCAACTAGATTGATTTATCTTCCCATGGGAAGAGGTGCTTTGTAATGGGTTTGATCTTGCGGTGCTCAATCCCAGTGACAGAAGGGGACATGGCACGTATGTATCATTGCTATTAAGGGTAAAAAGATGGGGTTTATTCATACGTGAGTTTATCTTGTCTACATCATGTCATCTTGCTTAATGCATTACTCCGTTTTTCCATGAACTTAATACACTAGATGCATGCTGGATAGCGGTCGATGTGTGGAGTAATAGTAGTAGATGCAGAATCCTTTCGGTCTACTAATCTTGGATGTGATGCCTATATGTTTGATCATTGCCTTGGATATCATCATAATTATTTGCTTTTCTATCAATTGCTCAACAGTAATTTGTCTACCCACTGTATGATATTTTCTCGAGAGAAGCCTTTAGTAAAAACTATGGCCCCCGGGTCTATCTTTTATCATATAAAAATCCTAAAAATACCTTGCTGCAATTTCCTTTTATTTATTTTATTTTGTATTTTTGTCAAATCTATCTATAAAAAACTATACAATTTATTCTTGCTCGTAACCGTTGAGGGGTTGACAACCCCTCTACGCGTTGGGTTGCAAGTATTTGTTGTTTGTGTGCAGGTGCTATTTACATAGTGTTGCTTGGTTCTCCTACTGGATTGATAACCTTGGTTTCATAACTGAGGGAAATTCTTATCTCTATTGTATTGCATCATCCCCTCCTCTTCGGGGAAATCCCAATGCAGCTCACAAGTAGAACACTCCGATAAAGTTGTAAAGCTAGAAAACAATGTTCACACCTACGCGACCGGCCTTGGAGGCTAAGTAACCCCGCTTCTTCGGGCATGGGGTAAGTTCGGCTAGGCCATGGTCGGCGGATATTATACCTTGGAGAAGTTGCTCAAGATATCCTTTAAAGAGGAAGAATCTCCAAAAAAAGAACTAGCCTGTTAAGCCAAGGACTTCGGATCCGAGGTTGCCAGCGTCAAAAAGATCGCCCTCGGCTTAGAATACCAGTTCGGGGGCTACTTACGGTGTCCTGGACTAGGGGGTACTAACCTAGTTGGCCCGTGGTCCTCGGGCTGGGCTAGTGGGCCCTCATTCCGCACCAAGATGGACTCCGGAAGCTACACGCGGGGGACGTGATCAAGAATACATCTACCAAAGACTTGACATATACTCCAAGATTTCTCTTGTCGTCTCCACGCCTAGATACCGACCTTGTAACCCTAGATGGCCTACCTGGCGTGTATATAAGCCAAGGGGTTTAGCCCGTAGAGGGGACTTCAACACAATTACATTCACCTAGCCCTAGGGTTAGAACACATCTTATGATCTCGAGGTAGATCAAGCTTGTACTCCATACATCTCCTTCAATATAAACAAGAGCAAGGCGTAGGGTTTTACCTCCATCAAGAGGGCCCGAACCTTGGTAAACACTGTCTCCTTTGTTCCTGTTACCATCCGTCTGGGATCCACAGCTCGGGACCCCCTACCCCAAGGTCTCCTGGTTATTACACCGACACTCGACCTCTGCATAACTAAGATGCACACGGCCAAACAAAGTCCTCTCATACAAACGAAAAATAAAAAGGCAAAATACAAAGAAACATGTAGAATTCGAAAAAAAACTACCATATTACGGGCTAGGGTTACAAAAAACTACCACTTTTCTTAATTTTCTAAAAAACCTACCACTATTTTGGTTCATTGTTCCGAAAAACACTACTACCTCCGTTGCTAAATAAAAGTCTTTTTAGAGATTTCACTACAGACTACATACGGAGCAAAATGAGTGAATGTACACTCTAAAACATGTCTATATACAAATAGTTGCTGAAGCATTAACTTTTAACCGTTATTATGACAACACGGGTCCACCCGTTAGGTCTGACGTGGCATTAAAGTAACACCGTTAGCTTTCACCTTTTTGACAAGTGGAGCCCACATGTCGGTCCCACCAAAAAAACAACCAAGTCCCTGTAAATTCTATAAAAAAGCTATCGAGTACTTGGAACTTAAAAAACAATCAGGTCCCTAGAACTTTTGAAAAAGTAATCAGGTCCCTGATAGGTTTTCTAAAAAAGCAATCTGGTCTCTGTTATTTTTTCAAAAAAGCAATCGGGTCCATGGCTCGACGCATGACCGCATCCAGCCGGAGCTAGCTAGCTCATGCATGGATGTAGTCAGAGCTAACTAGCTCACGCGCGTACAACGGCCAGCTGGAGCTAGCTAGCTCAGGTGTGACCGCGGCCAGCCAGAGCTTAGCTCATGGACGCAACCCGAGTTATGACGCCACCGCTGGCTGCCGCTGCTGCTTGCCACCACCGCCGCCACTGCATGCCACTGCTCGCTGCTTCTGTTTGCCGCTTGCTGCCGTCACTGTTGCATGCTGCTGCTAGCTGCTGTTGCATGTCGCCGCTAGCTGCTGATGTTTGCCGACTGCCACCGCTAGCTGCTGCTGCTGCATGCCGCCGCTGCTGGCTGCTTCTCGGCATCGCCCGACGGGGAGCATGGGGCAGCTTGGGAGCAGAAGGGGGCTGCACGCCGGCAGTATACAGAGAAGAGAAGGGAGACAGAGGAGAGCTCGCTAATGCTGCTTGCCATCGCTGTTAATGCTGCTTGCCACCGATGTTGATGCTACTTGCCACTGCTGTTGATGATGCTGCTCGGCGATGCCCGATGGGGAGCATGGGGCGGCTTGGGAGCACGAGGGTCCTGGGCGCCGACGGTGTACAAATAAGAGAGGGGAGATAGAGGAGAAGGAGCTGACATGTGGGCTCCATCTAGTCATAACAGTCAACTTAACTGTTTAGATAACGGTGTTGACCTTTTTGCCACGTGGAGCTGATGAGCAGGCCCTTCATGTCATAAACCGGATTAAGACAAAAAAATTCAGCAACTAGTGTTTTTCGGAACAGCAAACCAAAATATTGGTAGTTTTTTAGAAAACTAAGAAAACTGGTAGTTTTTTTGTAACCCTAGCCCATAATGTAATAGTTTTTTTTAGCTATTTCCACCTAATCTCGTCCCTAGAGATGCTGAGGTGTTAGATGGCGCCGACCATCATGCAAGGAGGAGGTGGAACCAAAGCAGCGGGGAGGTGAACTGGTCGGCGATGGCAGCGTCCCTAACGGCGGATACGGCGGCGAGAATGATGAAGGAGGCCTGTTCAAAGAGGAGGAATTCGGCGGCATCAGTGGGGCGTGATCTACGGTGCAGTGGCATGGCAGACCGCGAGCACAGAGGGTCTTGGAATGTTGTGGTGGTCAAAGTTCGGCGTCTCCTAAGGGCGGCGGCGGATCCGCGCGCTCGACGTCGCACGCGCATTCCGTGGCGGCGAGCACCTCTTTCCAGATATCCTCTCCACCTCCGCTGTTTACGTGCCACCGCCGTATAGGAGGATCAGTGCGGTAGTAGTAGCAGTAGCAGTAGTAGTCATACACGCATAGGAGGATCAGTGCAGTTGTTACTCCTTAACCAACCAATCTATTTTTTAGATGAATAGGAAGGCTTCTCCGCGGCTTCATTACCAGAATAAACCTACATAGTATCATACATTAGCTCACTGAGAGGAGCAATTCAGCAGGAAATAAACTTGAAAAGCAAAAGACATCTCCATGAGATGGTTTTTGGTACGCAATCCAAAAAAAAACAAGCACTAACTACTTTTTTCTCTCGTGCTCATCAGATCATGACCACTTCGCTAACTTTCCTGAACTTCAACAACGGCACCATACTAGCTTGAGGAGACCAACATGTAGAGAGGATATATCACCGAGCTGCTCGTTGAGCTTTTGTCTCCAGGAACTCGTTTCTTGATCGGGGATTGGAAGTTGTCATTGTCATCTGTTAGCTTGAGTTTACTCCAGTGATCAGACACGCCACTCCTCGTGATCTCTCTTGGCATAAGCCACTCAAGATCCTCGGCGATAGCTGAGTGAAATTTGTCAGAGCACTTAAGAATTCCTCCAACTTATTTTTGCCTTGTTCCGGAGACAGGACTGCCTAGAATTTGAGGGTTATGAGGATCAGCCTCCACACCTGTGTAACAGATATCCAAGTGGTGTTGTTAAAAATCATAAGAGTTCATATATTTCCACAAGCACCACATAATAGCTGAACTAATGGTGTTTAAAGCAGAGTTCTTATAAAAAAATCCAAATCCTAGCTACTGACTTAAAACCAGTCCTAATGGGGATATTAAAATGATCACAAACAAATGACCACACCATTCTAGCCACTGTGCAACCAAAGAACAGGTGAAAGTTTGTTTCTTCCTCTGTACAGAAAACACAATCAAGTGGTTTGATGATATGCCTATTTCTTAGATTGTCTCTAGTCATCAATTTATTATTAGAAAACAACCAGAGAAAAATATGAATCTTAGGAGGTACATAAAGCTTCCAAACTGCAGGGACAAACACTGGTTGCACACCTCTAAATTTAATCACATGTTAAAGTGAGCTAGAGGAATATACCCCCTCATTTCTAATTGCCAAATAAGAGAATCAGGGTCCTCAGTAAAAGTAATGTTGTTAGCAATCTCCACCAGCTGGTACCACTGTTCGATGAGCTTACTAATGAAATTCCTTCTAAAAGAGAGCTTAAGGGTTGTGCCATCCCACACCTCATCAATGCATTTAGTCTACCCATTACAGATTGCATATACAGGCAAGAGCTCGAAAGAGACAACATATTGGTCCATAGTACTCAAACTTAAGCCATTGTGAAACCCAAGCATGATCATCTCTTTGGCATGATCCCGTCACCTGACAATAAAAGTTTCAGCAAACAATGATTGAAGTAAGTGCCTGAGAGCCTTGAGTTGAGAATGTTAGTGGGCATTAATGAAAAACTCCATATCTTGATTTTTTGACAACTCTCTATGCTCAACTTTGTTTAAAAGTAAAAACAAAAAAAATAAATGAATAAGCTAATAAGTAAGAGGGCCCAACACTACTGTAGGATGGTCCAAACGCGACAGTACAATCAGAGACCATTCGACCAAACTATGTGCGATGCATTAATCGCAAACGGTGTCGTAATAAAACCATCCCCAATAATACAAAAATGTTTGCGATGGCAGAGTCATCAAACACGATTCATATTAGAGTTGCATGTGTGATACATGGCATACAATTGATCCATACGAAGTGTTTGTGATGAGCAAGAACAACAGAAACGGTCAGCCATATCAAGGTGTGTGCGATAGACAACATACAGTTCAGTCAGATGAACTATTTGCGATTACCCAACACAACAGAGACGGTCGGCCAGATGAAGGTGTGCGCATTATAGGGCATACAGTTCACTCGAATGAACTGTTTGTGATGAGCCAAAACAACAGAAATGGTTCAGCTCAACAAGATGTGTGCGATACAAGGCAAACGACTCAGTAATCAGAAATGTGTGGGAAGACCGATAACAACATAGACAATTCCTGCTAATAAGCCGTGTGTGTTGTGGGAAAACACTTGCTGGTATACAATTGTCAGCGATTGATGAAATCATCACGGACAGGTTTCCTAGTTTAGTCCGTGTGCGATGTGATTTGCTCTGTCTATAGAAGAACAACCTATATAACCAAAATTGAACATCTAATCATCTACTTTTTGTGACGCTGCCGCCACTGCTTTGTGGCTCGATCTATCGCCTGGGGCAGGACGAAGGCACTTCGTCATGTCAACGATCTGCCTATACATCTCGTAGCTGGTGTACGTGCCCATGGCCTCGTACTTGACGTGTTTTTCATCCAGTCTATGCTCCCAGGCACTGTGCCAGGCGATCTTGTCCTTCTTGCACTCAACCTTCATTTTCTTGTAGTAGGGGTCGATCATGGCTAAGGCGAGGTCAGCCAGGGAGTTCTGCTTGTTCTTCGGGCTGCTGTAGACCCTGTAGTGGCCACGGATGTCGAAAAGCTTTCGGCAGGCCAAGCTCAAAATCTCGAGCGCTTTTAGATCATTGATGATGTCCACCGTAGCGAAACGGTAGTCGAGGCTGTTGATAAACCTGGTGAAATCCTCGCAAGGCCTTGTGGCCAAGCAGTAGTAGTAGACGAGGACATGATGGCACATGCACAACTAGGAGACGACAACCTTATGATCATGCCCGGCACGACCGCCGGTGAACTTGAGGTTGAAGCCGACCACTTGATACTTGTCCTCAGCAAGCAACTGCTCCATAGTGTGGATGGAGCTCTCCACCGAGACCAGCTCATTCATGTACACCACTGAGAGATCCTTCCCCCTCACGTGGGTGTCCACTACATGAGGCGTGGTGAATTTTGCCCATCGTCGTCAGCCACTGGGAGCGCCATTGGAGGCGCTGGATACTGATACGTCTCCGTCGTATCTACTTTTCCTAACATTTTTGCTCTTGTTTTGGACTCTAATTTGCATGATTTGAATGAAACTAACCCGGACTGACGTTGTTTTCAGCAGAACTACCATGGTGTTGTTTTTGTGCAGAAATATTAGTTCTCGGATTTGGACAAAACTTTTCGGAGAACTATTTAAGAATATATAAAAAATACTGGAACCAAGAACCACCGGAGGGGGTGCCCTGGCTGGGCACGATACACCAGGGCGCGCCCCCTCCCTCCGGCACGTCCTGGTGGGTTGTGCCCACCTGGTGGCCCCCTGACCCAAATTCCAGCTCCATAAATACCTATTTTTGGAGAAAAAATAGAAGAGGAAGTTTCATCGTGTTTTACGATATGAGGCCGCTGCCACCTCCTGTTCTTCATCGGGAGGCCAGATCTGGAGCCCGTTCGGGGCTCCGGAGAGGGGAATCTTCGGTCTTCGTCATCACCAGCCCTCCTTCATCACCAATTCCATGATGCTCCCCACTGGGAGTGAGTAATTCCTTTGTAGGTTCGCTGGTCGGTGAGGAGTTGGATGAGGTTCATCATGTAATCGAGTTAGTTTTCTTAGGGCTTGATCCCTAGTATCCACTATGTTCTGAGATTGGTGTTGTTATGACTTTGCCATGCTTACTGCTTGTCACTTAGGGCCCGGGTTCCATGATTTCAGATCTGAACCATTTATGTTTTCACCATTATATCTATGTTCTAGATCTGATCTTGGAAGTCATATTCACCTATTACTTGTTATGATCCATAAACCCCAATGTGACAGTAATTGGGATACTTTCCGGTGATGACCGTAGTTTGAGGAGTTCATGTATTCACAATGTGTTAATGCTTTGTTTCGGTTCTCTATTAAAAGGAGGCCTTAATATCCCTTAGTTTCCTTATGGACCCCGCTGCCACGGGAGGGTAGGACAAAAGATGCCATGCAAGTTCTTTTCATAAGCACGTATGACTATTTACGGAATACATGCCTACATTATATTTATGAACTGGAGCTAGTTTTGTATCGCCCTAGGTTATGACTGTTATATGATGAATATCATCCAACGAATTCACCTATCCAATGCCTACGAATTTTCCACATATTGTTCTTGTTAAGTTACTACTGGTGCTGTTGCTGCTACACTTGCTCCAAAATCATTGCTATCACTGTTACCGTTACTGCTACTAGTACTACTACTATCAAAACTATCATACTACTATGCTACGGATCACCTTGCTGCAGATATTTAATCTCCAGGTGTGGTTGAATTAACAACTCAACTGTTAATACTTACAAATATTCTTTGGCTCCCCTTGTGTCAAATCTATAAATTTGGGTTGAATACCCTACCCTCGAAAACTGTTGCGATCCCCTATACTTGTGGGTTATCAAGACCTTTTTCTGGCGGCGTTGCCGGGGAGCATAGCTATATTTGTTGAGTCACTTGGGATTATTATCTATTTATCATTATGAAGAATCTGAAGGATACCAAGACTAAGATTGTTCCCTCTAGGACGAGGGGAGGTAAGGAACTGCCATCACACTCTGCACTTGATTCACCTTCTGTTTTGAGTAAACTTGCAACACCACCACATGCTATTAATCCTGATATGTCGCAAGTTATTGATGATGCTACTTCTGCTATGAATGATACCCATGATGATGCTAGTAGCTTGCTTGATGATAATGTGCCACTAGGTGAATTTCTTGATGAACAACTTGCTAGAGCTAAAGAAATTGAGAATGCTGAAACTGATGAAATTATTGAAACTGATGAAGTACTTGAAACTAAAAATCTTGAAACACCTATTAGACCTAGCTCTCCTAGATATGAAATGCTTAAGATACCAGAAGGTTATGTTATGGATGAGGAGATAGCTAGAGACTTTCTTGCTTGCAATGATAGGGATGATCTTAAGAAATTACTATGCAAACTGAAAGAAAAGTCTTTGAATGCAAGAATGAAGTGTGACCCTAAGTTTGCTACTTCACCTATCTTTGTTACCGATAAGGATTATGAATTCTCTGTCGACCCAGAGTTAATTACTTTGGTTGAATTTGATCCTTTCCATGGCTATGAAACTGAAACCTTTGTGGCACATCTTACTAAATTAAATGATATAGCCACCCTATTTACTCATGATGAGAAGATTCGCTACTATTATATTCTCAAGTTATTTCCATTCTCATTAAAGGGTGATGCTAAGATATGGTACAATACTCTTGCTCCTGGTTGTGTGCGTATCCCCCGGGATATGATTTACTACTTCTTTGAAAAATATTTTCCTGCTCATAAGAAACAAGCTGCTTTACAGAAAATATTTAATTTTGTGCAAATTGAAGAAGAGAGTCCCCCACAAGCTTGGGAGAGGCTTCCCAATTGCTTCATGCTTTGTCTGATCATCCTCTTAAGAAAAATGAAATACTTGATATCTTCTATAATGGACTAACCGATGCTTCTAGGGACTTCCTAGATAGTTGTGTTGGTTCTGTTTTCAGGGAACAAACTGTTGAACAAGTTGAGGAATTATTGAATAATATATTGAAAAATTATGATGATTGGACTCTTCCTGAACTACCACCTAAACCCACTCCGAAGAAGAGGGGTATCTTATATCTCAGTCCTGAAGATATGCAAGAGGCAAAGAAAAGTATGAAGGAAAAAGGTATTGAAGCAGAGGATGTTAAAAATTTACCTCCTATTGAAGAAATACATGGACTTGACACACCACCACAAAAGGTGGTAGAGGTAAACTCCTTAATGAAATTTGATGAAAGTGACATCCCTGACAATAAACATCCTAGTCAATGCCTTTATGAGTTTGACAATTACATTAGAAAATAAGATCACTTCAATGAAAATGTTATGAAACAATTGAAATATAACTCTAATATGATTGCTCGCTTGAGTGACTTGTTATTTAGAATTACTAATGATGTAAGAGGTGTAGGAAAACATGTTTCTATGGTTCAAACCCAGCTAGAACAAGTTGCTAAATCTCAAAGAGAATTGCTTAGTGAAATGAATAATAATATAAATGATTTTGCTATTAGAGTAGCAACTAGAGGAGGCAAAATGACTCAGGAACCACTTTATCCTGAGGGACACCCTAAAAGAACTGAATAAGACTCTCAAAGAATTAACACTGATGCACCTAGTCCTTCTAAAAGGAAGAAGAAAAAGAAAAATGATAGGACTTTGCATACCTCTAGTGAACCTGAAATAGAAAAACCTCCTGAAAATAATAATGATGTTTCTATTTCTGATGCTGAAACTCAATCTGGTACTGAACATTCATCTTGTGATAATGCAAAAGATAATGATGATGTTCATGAATACACTCAATCAGACATTGACCAACAACCAGATAATGATATTGAAATAGAACCAGCTGTTGATCTTGATAACCACAACCTAAAAATAAAAGATATGATAAAGAGACTTTGTTGCTAGAAAACATGGAAGAGAAAGAGAACCATGGGTTAAAAAACCCATGCCCTTTCCACCTAAACCAACTAAGAAAAAAGATGATGAAGAATTTGAACGCTTTGCTGAAATGCTTAGGCCACTCTTTTTGCGCACTCGCTTGACTGATATTTTAAAGATGGCCCCTTATGCAAAATACATGAAAGACATCATCACTAATAAGAGAAAGATACCGGAAGCTGAAATCTCCACCATGGTTGCTAATTATCCTTTTAAGGATGGAGTACCTAAAAAACTTGGAGACCCAGGAATACCAACTATACCTTGCTCCATCAAAAGAAATTATGTTAAAACAGCTTTGTGTGATTTAGGAGCTGGTGTTAGTTATATGCCTTTCTCCTTATATAAAAGACTTGATTTGAATAAACTCACACCTACTGAAATATCTTTGCAAATGGCTGACAAATAAACTGCCATACCCATCAGTATTTGTGAGGATGTGCCCGTTGTTGTTGCAAATGTTACTATCTTAACTGACTTTGTTATACTTGAGATGCCCGAGGACGACAACATGTCGATTATCCTTGGTAGACCCTTCTTTAATACCGCAGGGGCTATTATTGATTGCAATAAAAGCAAGGTCACTTTTTATATCAATGATAATGAGCATACGGTGCACTTTCCAAAGAAACAATTCCATGTGAATGGTATTAATGCTATTGAAAAATCTCAGATACTCACTATTGGAAGTTTTCAACTACCTCTACCTACTGCCCAAAAGAAATATGAAATGCTTATTGTTGGGGACATGCATATCCCTGTTGAGGTAACTTAGTGTTTTACGAAATTTCTCCGGTTTCATGCTAATCGAAGGTGGTTGTTAATAAGACTTGATCAACCTTATTAATGGATCATTTTTGAGAGGTATGAAGTTGATGAATTTAGTAAGCACAACCTTCTGCTCCCAAATTTTGTTTTCTATTTTTCTTAGTTAAATTAAATAAAATGCCATGTTTATCCTGTTTTCTGGATTTCCCGTGCAATAAATAAAAAATGACTCAAAAATAAAAGTTCTCGAAATGCCCTGAAAATTTAATATGATTTTTTCTGAATATTTCTGAATTTCTGGTGCAAATAACATCAGAGGGGGGGTGTACCTGGTGACCACAAGCACAAGACACCAGGGCATGCCAGCAACCCCAGGCGCACCCTGGTGGGTTGTGGTCCCCATGTGGGTCCCCTCACTTATCTCAATAGCCCATGTCATCTCCTACCTCCAAAAAAAATCACCATAGCTCTCTCTCTCTCTCTTGTGTTCTGGCTCTCAAACCCACGGATTTTGATCTCTTTGCTCGAAGCTCCGTTTCCGAAACTGTTTTGGGGGATTGCTAATTGGTATGTGACTCCTCCATTGCTCCAATTAGTTTTTGCTTTAGTGGTTTATATTTTGAATAATTAGCTACTCTTGGTGCTGTTGTAGATGAGCTTGCATGTTGAATTCTTAGAGTTCTAAGTAGTTTGAATGCTTAATATAGCCTCTATGCATCCTTATGAGTAGTTGCTATCAATCTTGTGAAGTTTTGTTGACAAAAATTTTGTGGACTAAAATTTTCAGAATTTTATTTATAGGAATAAGATGAGTTTCTTTAGGAAATTTGCCTCCAAGAAAAATGCTAAAGGAGTCATTGGGGAATCCTCGGACAATGACCTCAACACTCCGAGAAGGGCAGAGCTGCGGTCGTGCGAATGGCCGCATAATGACTTCATGGAGGGGGCCGGGATCCATCAAGAGTTTGCCCAATTCGTTGCTAATGCTGGGCTGACCGACTTCATCGCAGCTGAGTGTGATCAATACCACCTCCTTAAAAATTCCTTTGTGCAAAATTTCCATTTTCTGAGTAGGAGTAATCCTCCTGAAGTGCAGTTTAATTTATACTCTGAAACCAGTCAGATACCACTTACTGATTTTTGTGAGATATGCTTGATCCCTTCTGACGGGAAATAAGAGAGCCTAGACTTGCAGAGTTTGAGAACTTTTATCATACTCTGTCAGTGGAAGATGAGAGAGGCGTGTTGAGTGTCACCGCCACTAGTTTGCAGTTTCCTTCTGTGCATTACTTTGCTCCATTCATCGCTAAGTGTTTAATTGCTAGAGAGATGATCGGTGCACTCAGTGCTCCTGACTTCGCCATTTTATGCCGTGCACTACACAATGATCGCACTTATAGCCTAGGGGCTATTATTGCACGCCGTCTACACCTTAATAGAAACAAGGGCAAAATTCATGGTGGTATTTATGCTACTCGCTTAGCGAGTCACTTTAACGTCCAGATACGCCAACATGATTATCCTTTGACCCGAGTCTATCTAGATCACCAGGCGATGGTGGCACACCAGTTTACTTATGATGCCAACTCTCTTCATAATATTCGTTTCAACTTGGTTTTCAGTGTGAATTCCCGTGATATCATTCCGTTGCTGCACCTGCTTTGTTTGATTCTATTGCCAGGGGCGGATATAGGATCATGCCAGCGGACATTGTTGCCTACCGGAACGCCCAGGCAGCGGCAGAGCAGGAGCCTCAGGAGTGGGACGCTCAGGTGTCACAGCACTTCAAAATGGGACCAGATGGCTACTATGGGTGGTGATTACCAAGCCAGGCCAAAAGCCTAAGCTTGGGGGAGTACGTATTTCCACCGACATTACATTCATGTTTACACATTTCATTCCAGTTGTCGGTGTTCACACTTTTTCATTGTATTATCCATGCTAGATTTATTTTCTCGCTTTCTTCTTGTGTGTTTGAAAAAACTTTGAGAAAATCCAAAAAATCTGTCTTGCTTCTTTTTGGTTTTTCTTTCTAGTTTAATTAGTTGTAGTATTAAAAGAAAACCCAAAAAGATATCTAGATTCTTCTTTTTGCTTGTTGGGAGCTTTCCCGTGTAAATAGTTTTTCTCTTTTTCTTTAATTTGCTTTCTCCAAGAAAAACTAAAAACTCCAAAAATATTTCAGTGTGTTTCTCTGAAATTCTTTTCCTTTTATTGAGTCATACCAAGGAGAAGACCACGATGAAAATGTTGAGTGGCTCTCATATGCAGTGCTATTGATCTAACAAAGAGCCCAAATTACCTTGTCTTTTCCTTTTGAATAAAATGTTTGCAGATTCCAGCTTAGTCCATGGCACTCTTGCACTATTATTATTTTCATATCATTCGGTCATGCACGTGAAAGGCAATAATGACGATATTTGATGAAGTGACTGTGGCAGAGAGAAATGGGTATGAACTCAACTTGTTCTGTTTTTGTAAATATGTTTAACCTAGTATCCATGATTCAGCATATTATGATCAAACATGTTTGCAATGACAATTAGAGATTATAGTTTCTCATACCATGCTTAAGTAGCTAGGAGTGGATAATGATTTATCTTGGATGTTAACATGCATTAAAATGATTGTGATGTAGTATGATGATATGGTATCCTCCTCTGAATGTTTCAAGTGGCTTGACTTGGCACATGTTCATGCATGTAGTTGAATCAAAACCAACATAGCCTCTATGATATTTATGTTCATGGTGTTCATATCCTACTCATGCTAGTATTCAATGTTAATTATGCATAACGCATGTTCATGACCGTTTTCGCTCTCTAGCTGGCCGCTTCTCAACCTATTTGCTAGCCTTCGCCTGTACTAAGCGGGAATACTACTTGTGCATCAAAATCCTTAAACCCAAGTTATTCCAGATGAGTCCACCGTATCTACCTATTTGCGGTATTACCCTACCGTTCCAAGTAAATTTGCATGTGCCACCTCTAAAAATTCAAATGAACATCTGTTTTGTGTGCCTGGACCGGTCATGGAGCGACAAGGGGTGGTCTGTATCTTCCACGCTAAGCGGGTTATTCACATGATGAGTGTTTATTCACTCGTCCTTGCACGAGAGGCGCGGTAATAGGGATTCCAAGCCCCGAAATAAAAAAATTGCAAATAATTAAACAAAACTCCCCGAGGATTGTTGTTGGTATGGGTGGTACCTGTGGATTCGGCTAGCCGTGGAGTGTGTTTATTGGTGGAGGGGGAGTAAACCTTTACTTTTATCACTTGGGAACCACCACTAATGTATTTAGCATGGAACATATTGATAACTCTTGGTCGTAACATTGACAGGGAGGGTGTACCTCCCAAAATTACATGTATCTCTGTTTTTAAAACTTTGAGCTTTGGCACCACTACAAATCCCTGCTTCCCTCTGCGAAGGGACTATCTATTTAATTTTATGTTGAGTAATCACCTTCTCAAACAAGCGCCAGATCTGAGAGCACTATTGTCATCCTCATGCATTGTGTATAGTTAATGTTGGATGCATCATGACTGGATCTTTGCTACCATGAATTACAATGTTTAGTTGCTGCTTGAGCTTTGGGGTGCTTTGCATTTATGTTTTGCGGTCTCAGAAAGGGCTAGCGAGATACCATTATTTTCATATTATATCATGATTGTTTTGACAAAGTGTTGGCATTTGATATATCTTATTATTGCTCACTAGTTGATTATGCCATTGATATGAGTTAATATAATTTTTAAGAGTTATTGCTGATATGGCTAGTCATGATCTTTGCTGAAAACCTGGGTGCTACTTAAGCTTATTTATGTAAACAAGAACAAAATAGTTCGTAAAAGTTTTTCTTTTTCACTTTCAATTTGTCAACTGAATTGCTTGAGGACAAGCAAAGGTTTAAGCTTGGGGGAGTTGATAGGTCTCCGTCGTATCTACTTTTCCTAACGCTTTTGCTCTTGTTTTGGACTCTAATTTGCATGATTTTAATAAAACTAACCCGGACTAACGCTATTTTCAGCAGAACTACCATGGTGTTGTTTTTGTGCAGAAATAAAAGTTCTCGGAATGGAACGAAACTTTTTGGAGAATTGTTTTACAAAAAAAGAAAAATACTGGAGCCAAGAACCACTGGAGGGGGCCCCTGGTTGAGCACAAGGCGCCAGGGCGTGGCCCCCCTCCAGGTGCGCCCTGGTGGGTTGTGCCCACCTGGTGGCCCCACTGACCCTAATTCCGATGCTATAAAATCCTATTTTCGGAGGAAAAAATAGGAGAGGAAGTTTCATCATGTTTCACGATACAGAGCCGCCGCCACCTCCTGTTCTTCATCGGGAGGCTAGATCTGGAGCCTGTGCGGGGCTCCGGAGAGGGGAATCTTCGGTCCTTCATCACCAATTCCATGATGCTCCCCACCGGGAGTGAGTAATTCCTTCGTAGGCTCGCTGGTCGGTGAGGAGTTGGATGAGATTCATTATGTAATCAAGTTAGTTTTGTTAGGGCTTGATCCCTAGTATCCACTATGTTCTGAAATTGATGTTGTTATGACTTTGCCATGCTTAATGCTTGTCACTTAGGGCCCGGGTGCCATGATTTCAGATCTGAACCGTTTATGTTTTCACCATTATATCTATGTTCTAGATCTGATCTTGCAAGTCATATTCACCTATTACGTGTTATGATCCGTAAACCCCAATGTGACAGTAATTGGGATACTTTCCGGTGATGACCGTAGTTTGAGGAGTTCATGTATTCACTATGTGTTAATGCTTTGTTCTGGTTCTCTATTAAAAGGAGGCCTTAATATCCCTTAGTTTCCTTATGGACCCCGCTGCCACGGGAGGGTAGGACAAAAGATGTTATGCAAGTTCTTTTCATAAGCACGTATGACTATTTACGGAATACATGCCTACATTATATTTATGAACTGGAGCTAGTTTTGTATCGCCCTAGGTTATGACTATTATATGATGAATATCATCCAACGAATTCATCGATCCAATGCCTATGAATTTTCCACATACTGTTCTTTCTAAGTTACTACTGCTGCTGTTACTATTACACTTGCTACAAAATCATTGCTATCACTGTTACCGTTATTGCTACTGTTACCATTGCTATCAAAACTATCATACTACTGTCCTACTGATCACCTTGCTGTACATATTTAATCTCCAGGTGTGGTTGAATTGACAACTCAACTGCTAATACTTACAAATATTCTTTGGCTCCCCTTGTGTCGAATTTATAAATTTGGGTTGAATACTCTACCATCGAAAACTATTGTGATCCCCTATACTTGTGGGTTATCAGATACCTTCTCTGTATGTGTCATCGTGGTTGTGCTTATTGTGTCATGGGGCGCGAGAGATTAAGGTAAATGGTGGCGGGAATAAATGCGGGTCGGGCGGCCTGATTCTAGGCATGTCCGCATGGCAGTTTTTGCAGCGGGTAACTGCATCATGGCACACGTAACTGCGTCGTGGCTCTGCGCCTGGCGCAACCGCATGCATATGGCACCCCAAACTTACGTGATCGTGAGCCGGCCCCAAACGCTGGCAGCGCGCGCGGAGGGACGCGAGCAGAGTGCTCCGCGGCCGCTTCAACCTCGAGCAACCACACGCAAAGATTAGTTGAACAAGCAGAGAATGGCCACCTACAAGCCGGACGAGCCGACGGCGTGATCTGAAACTATATACGTCGTGTTCCACATCAAACAAGTGGGCAAACAATCATTCGCGAGGCTGTGTAGAGAGCGGCCATGTGCTAGGTAATTAAATCGCAAACGTTTATTTTTCTAAAACCATATGTGTACGTGTCATTTCGTCCTCCTCTCGCACGTCTTGTCACCGCGCTGCCGCAGAAGGCTTCAGGCGCAAGCTTGAGCACCGCACAGGCGTTCTTTTGTCCAAACCTTGGCTCGAAGAGGCGCCAATGAATCGTTGATGAGAACGTTCCCGCGCAAGCGCACCGGTTCCTGTGCGCAACCGCGCAAGCTTCCCGCCTGACCCGGCGAAATGCCCCAAAAACCCCAATGCTTACCGGCCTGCTATATAAACCCTCATGGCCGACGAGTCCACATCTCATTTTCCCCTCCCTCCCCATAGCTTATCTCGTCTACTTCTCTAACAATCAGCAATGGCACCGGTCTGTCATTGTCGCTCAGCCACTCCGCCGTCATCAGAGGACAATTCTAGCTGGGAGGCTATACTGCGGCGGCAGCAACACAGTCCTCGGCATCGTGTACTGCGCGTGGCGTCCCTGTTGGGTGTGTGCACAACACCCACCACACGCTTCGCCGCCGCTGCCCGTCGGCAGCTGTTGCTGGCCATCGTTGCCGCTACCCCATCGTCGGCCGTCAGGGCCATCGCCCGCTCCGCCTCCGCGGCCCGAGGGTGGGAGGTGACCGTCGTGGCCGCCACCCCACCGTCGGCCGCCGTGGCCATCACCCGCTCCGCCACCGCGGCCCGAAGGCAAGAGGTGGCTGTCGTGGCTGTCGTGGCCGCCACCCCACCGTCAACCACCGGGATCATCACCCGCTCCGCCACCGCGGCCCGAAGGCGGTAGGTGGAGGCCTGCATGTGCGCCAGTTACCTTGCGCGCTACATCAAGTTCCTGCAGAAGGAGGAGGAGCGCCTGGTCGAGCACACAAAGAGTCTTAACGCCGCCGCGGTCGCAACACATGCAGCCGCAGAGGCGCGAAATGCGGAGATCTACGAGGAATCCCGCCGCTTTGAGAGGGATCGTCAAGAGTGGCAGAGGGCGTTCGAGCTGGCCGTCGCTAAAGGTGCAGCAATGGCAGCGCCGGATTCCACTTCCCCAGCTCGTCGGTAGGCTCCTCCTCCTCTGCCTCTTACTGAGCGCGCTCAATAGAGGAGAGGCTGCGGGAAGTAGTACAAAGCCCCTCCGTAGTAGTAGTATTTAGGGGCTATTTTGTTTAGTTCATTTGACTATAGATATGGTTGAACTGTATTACGTACTTAAAATTAGCTAGTATATATAGTTGAACTAGCTATTTCAGTATGTGGTTGGCAACAATTGGGGAAAATTTTGCTAGCTTCAGCCATCGAGTTGAACTGTTTGTATAAAGGATGACTGCTTAATCTATGAATGAAATATATGCTTATTGAATTTCATTTGCAAAACTAATACAGTACTAGTGATTTTTAGCTGCCAAATTTGACAAATGGCAGTTTTTTTTTCGAGGATCACAAATGGCAGTGTTACAAGGTTGACAAATGGCAATCATAGTAGATTGACAAATCCTAATTTTTCCAATTTGACAAATGGCAATATACCCAATATGAAATACGCAAATCTTGCAAAATTGTTTGTACGTGGTTTCACACGGGTCATCATGCAAAATCATTTGTGATGAAGAGATGCACAAAACCTGCGTGCCACATTTTCCCTTGGCTTAGTAGCGAAGGAACCTAGCTCTCACTTTGCATACGGGTGTTCAATCTGAAATGTTTGCGATGAGTGTTTTATTCAGAGAAAAACATTGATGTTTATTATTATTATTTGATTTGATAAGTCTATACATTCAGATAAAAAATGCAAAGTTGATCAAATCCATACGATCGAGATGCAATATTAAACAAAAAACCTAATTGCAGCGGCGGCGGTGTGGGTGGCGTGCTGCGCCGGTGTTGTCGTCCTGTGGGACGCTATTGTTCAAGTATTCAAGCCAGCCCAGAATATTTTGGACTTGGCCTTTCATCGCGTGATCGACGGGTGCGGGGCGGGGAGGGGGGGGGGGACGACGACTCACGGTGCTGCGAGGTAGCGGTCGACGACGGCGTCCCATGACACCGAGGGGGCGCGGCGAGTATATTTGGCACACGCATGGGCACAGGCGTGACAGGTGCAGGCAAGCACATGGGGACCAGCACCGTGGTGGGTGCTGGGGTGCGCACGAGGATAGGCGGGGCGCTAGTGCTGGCACGTACATGATCTCACACAAGTCCGCGGGGACCTCGCTGACGCCTGCGGCTTCCAGCGTTGCGATGGTGCTCGGCGACCAGCCCGTCAATGCCACAGGGATGGTCACTGGCACGGGCGTGCGGATGGGAGCTAGGACGAGCGCGAGGGCAGCATCCGCCGCGGCCAGCTCCTTCACGGCCATGTCCATGAGGCCCCATTCCTCCTTATTTTCTATCTCCTCCGGCTTGGAGTCGACTTCACCAAACCGGAAGACTAGTGGCAGATGATCCTTGTGCGCCATAGTGTAGGTGGAGGCACGGGAGATAGGATTTGGGTGAGAGGGGAATGGGAGGCGAAGAGTAAGGCCGCCTATATTAAACAGCGGCTCGGGTGCCATTAATGGAGAGGTTGGGAGCGAGGCGGGCGATGATGGAGGTCTAATGGCTTGCTTCCCGTGAGCCTGCGCAGCGTACTGCTCGCATACTTCCCGGTGAGCCCGCGTAGGCAGGACTGCTCGCACGCCTCCTGGTAAGCTTGCGCTGCGGACTTTCGCTCGCACGCCTGCCATCTACTCAAGCAGCTGCCCGCACGGCAACTCCTAGCCAATAAAAGTGTGACACGTGGCGTCACATGAATGATTATCGAACGCCCATGATTTAAATTGTACAAATGTTTGAGATGATAACGTGGCAGCTATTTGTTTCAAAATGCATGTGTTGCATGTTAATTCGTGCGCCTTCTCTCAAATTGGTCACAAAAAATACCACAACATGTTGGTGCCATTTCATGATAGCATGCCAAGTTTCAAGAATTTCAGACGAGTTTTGGATTTCTAGGAATTTAAAAACCAAGTTTCTCAATGTTTGCGGCTGAGCCACAAAGCCTAGGTGTTTGAAATTCATTCGCATTTCTTGCACGAGACCTAAACATGCACACAAGGACACATATATGATTTTTCAACCCATTTTGGAGCACCGGAGCATGTAGTTCAAATTTGAATTATGCACATAAAATGCCTAGAAAACTCAGTTAATGTATAAAAATGTCAAAACAAACCTTGAATAATTCCAAATTTTAACACGACACTCCTATTGGTCCATGTTGCATGTAGAAAAAATTCAAGGCGAGAAGAGGCAACGAACGTCATTTTGTCCACATAGATGACACGTTCCCTACCAGAACCACAAGGCTTCTTGTGAGAAGCTCTGGTTTGTGAGAAGCTCATACCAAAACCTGCCTCAAATGGGACAAAAAGTTTACCAAAACATGATGGTGCCATTTCATGATACCATGCCAAGTTTCATGAATTTCGGACGAGTTTTGGATTAACTAGAATTTCAAAACCAAGTTTCTCAATGTTTGCGGCTGAGCCATGAAGGCGAGGTGTTTGTAATTCATTCCTATTTCTTGCATGGGACCTAAGCATGCACCCAAGGACACATATATGATTTTACAACCCATTTTGGTGCACCGAAGCATGTGCAGGTAGTTAAATTTGGAATTATGCAGCTTAAATGCCTAGAAAATTAAATTGATGTATAAAAATGTCCGAATGAACCTTGAATAATTCCAAATTTTAACACGACACTCCTATTGTTATATGTATCATCTAGAAAATCATGGCAAGAAGAGGCAATGAATGTCATTTCGTCCACAAAGGTGACACGTTCCCTGCCGGAACCACAAGGCTTCTTGTGAGAAATTCTGGTTTGTGAGAAGTTTATACCAAAACCTGCCCCAAATGGGACAAAAAATTTACCACAACATGTTTGTGCCATTTCATGATACCATGCCAAGTTTCCTGAATTTCGGACGAGTTTTGGATTAACTAGAATTCGAAAACCAAGTATCTTAATGTTTGTGGTCGAGCCACGGTGCAGAGGTGTTTGAAATTCACTCTCATTTCTTGCACGGGACCTAAGCATGCACCCATGGACACATATATGATTACAACCCATTTTGGTGCACCGGAGCATGTGCATGTAGTTCAATTTTGAATTATGCACCTTAAATGCCTGGAAAACTCAGTTAATGTATAAAAATATCCAAACAAACCCTAAATAATTCCAAAAAATTTGATGACACTCCTATAGTTGCATATTCACTACAGATAAATGTTCTAGCAATTCAAACACCGTCCTTTGCCACTGTGACCCCATTCTATATTTCAATTCAAGACAAAAAATCAAGTACATCACACACAATTTATTAGCACCAACCGTGTGAGATGCAGTACAAAATATCTTTGAGCACCATCATAGTAATGGCTTATGCGAGAATGATCATCGACTATAGTCCACAGCCGGCGCGTCAAGCACAGTAGCTCCCCAAATACCATTTCACTATTTAATCATCGCTGGTCAAAGATGGGGACGTGGACCCGCGTCGTGAGGGCAACTTCGGCAACCCACTCCGACAGAGTGTGGCCACAGCCGCCATGAGTGTGCTAACAACCTACATGAGTGTGATCGCGGCAGCCGAAGCGGCTGTTGTTCCAGCTCAGATGGCGGCATCAACATCTGCGACGGGGATAGCAAATGGCAAGAGCGGCATAGCAGTTGTCCGTTCTGCCACCGCCGCCTCAGCCCTGATGGAGGCTTCCACGCCCATGGTGAGGTCGCCCACGCCCAGCTCCTGGTGGTCACTGCACATATGAAAGTGCAACTAATCCCTGGGTGGTTTTGGTAATTCATAACAACATATAGCTCATTGAACTAATAACTTTTCAAGTTGATTATTTCAGATAGTTCAATGATTGGCATGGCATGGACTAGAGATGTGGACCCCTCAAAATGCTAAGGACAAATATTGGCAAAAGCTCAAGACTCTACATTTCTATTTTAGTGATCCAAGATCACATTGAGTCCATAGGAAAAGCTAATACTATTAAAAGGGGATGAGGTGTTGCTTAATGGTCTACTTGCTCAAAATGCTTAGTGATATGCTCCACAACCCTCAACCATCTTCTCATATCCAAATATGTCCTAAACCTAAAGTCAAACTCGGCCCCACCGATTTGATCTATCCGGCGCCACCGAGTTCACTTGACATAGCCATAGCCAGAAACCCTAATCAGTTCGGTCTAACCGATAGGGATCTCGGTCTCACCGAGATAGGATTGCAAACTCTCTGTTTCCCTTCATAACATTTTGGTCTCACCGAGATGAGCGATCGGTCCCACCGAGTTCGCAATGCAAACTCTCTATTTCCCTTTCGTAATGTTTCGGTCTCACCAAAAGGAGCAATCGGTCCCATCGAGTTTGCCTGACCAATTCTCTGTTTGCTTATTACTGAAATCGGTCTCACCGAGTTGAAGTAATCGGTCAAACCGAGATCAAGTTTTGCCCTAACCCTAGCTCATCGGTCCCACCGAGTTGATCATATTGGTCCCACCGAAAAGCCTAACGTTCTCATTTTTGACTGGATTGGTGTCACCGAGTTTACCTATTCGGTCTGACCGAGTTGGCTCATTTGTGTGTAACGCTTAGATTTTGTGTGGAGGCTATATATACCCCTCCACCCTCCTCTCCATCAGAGAGAGAGCCATCAGAATGTACCTACACTTCCACTACTCATTTTCTGAGAGAGAACCACCTACTCATGTGTTGAGATCAAGACATTCCATTCCTACCACAAGAATCTTGATCTCTAGCCTTCCCCAAGTTGCTTTCCACTCAAATCATCTTTCCACCATATCCAAATCTATGAGAGAGAGTTGAGTGTTGGGGAGACTATCATTTGAAGCACAAGAGCAAGGAGTTCATCATCAACACACCATCTATTACCTTTTGGAGAGTGGTGTCTCCTAGATTGGTTAGGGGTCACTTAGGAGCCTCCGTCAAGATTGTGGAGTTGAACCAAGGAGTTTGTAAGGGCAAGGAGATCGCCTACTTCGTGAAGATCTACCCGAGTGAGGCAAGTCATTCATTGGCGATGGCCATGGTGGGATAGACAAGGTTGCTTCTTCGTGGACCCTTCGTGGGTGGAGCCCTCCGTGGACTCGCGCAACCGTTACCCTTCATGGGTTGACGTATCCATCAACGTGGATGTACGATAGCACCACCTATCGGAACCACGCCAAAAATCTCCGTGTCTACATTACGTTTGCCTCTCCAAACCCCTCCCTTTACCTTCATATTGAATGATTTACATTCCGCTGCTATACTCTTAGAATTGCATGTGTAGGTTGATTGCTTGACTTGTGCTAAGTTGTTAAAATCTGCCAAGACTTAAAATTGGGAAAAGGCTAGATTTTTATTTGGTCAAGTAGTCTAATCACCCCCCTCTAGACCTACTTTTGATCCTACAACATATCACACGAAGCTTCTTCGACAACGGTCGACAACCCACGGGCGAAGAGTTGGCAATCGTCGAGAGCGTTCGAGCATTCGTCCGTTCGTTCGCGGCATACCTTGTTGCGATGGAGCCCATCCAAGCCCAGACCGCGGCCGCCCACGCCCAGCTCGTGGCGGCCTTTTCCAAAGAGATGGCGTACACGGATGGCGAGATGCTCGCCGAGTATGGTATGATGGATGCCATGGATCCCCTTCCCCAGGAGATCGTCGGGTGCAAGCTGGACATGGAGGTTGCGGAGGAGATTGACGAGCGCCAGCTGGAGTAGTAGTCTTTGTTTAGAGCGCCGGTCTTTTGTTAGAGTAATATTTAGGTCAGCTAGCTTTGTTTAATTACTAAACTGGCTCGATTAAGAAGTGTGGGTGTGTTGTAGGATCTTTTGTGTACCCAAATTATGCAATGACATGGATGGCCACTGTAACTAGGGAAATTGGGACCAAAATTTGCACGTTCAAACTCATCGCATATGGGGTAAGCTATATGAATTGTTTGTGATGTTCACATATCGTACACAGTGCTGAATAAGGGACCGTGTCTGATGACACTTTGCGCACCAGTTTTTCGCTGCACCGAGCGTAAAATTTCGGCTTCCGCGGAAATATGTACCTCCCCCTCCTCCTGACCAAAAGCCACATTTCCTCTGTTTCCGCCTTCCTTTCCAAGTTCAACCCTTCACTGCTTGCTTGCAGCACCGCCTCCTCGTCGGCGCCGCTCCTTCCTGCTGCTCGGCCTCGTCGATCTGGTAAGGTAATCCACACCCGACCCCCATCCTCTTCCTCCTTCTACATCCCACATGCCCCGACCGCCGACACGACACCTTCCTCCCAAATTGCTGACCCATCTGACGGTGTCGCGGATTAAGGGGCACTAACCTAGTCGACCCATGTTCCTTGGATTGGGCCGACGGGCCCTCATTCATTCTCAAAAAGGACTCAGGAGGCTGTACATAAGAGGCGTGATCAAGACTGCAACTACCGAAGAATTATCGTATACTCCAAAACTTCTCTTACCGCCTCATGTGTAGATGCCGACCTTGTAACCCTAGATACCCTACCCCGCGTGTATATAAACCATAGGGTTTAGCTCATAGAGGGGACATCAACGCAATATCGTTCACCTAGCCCTAGAGTTAGGCCACATCTCATGATCTCGAGATAGATCAACTCTTTACTCGATACATCTACACCAATATAAACAAGAGCAGGAAGTAGGGATTTACCTCCGTCAAGATGGCCCGAAACTGGGTAAATACCATCTCCCTGTTCCTGTTACCCATGATCCGAGATCCATAGCTCAGGACCCCCTACCCCGAGGTCTGCTGGTTTTCACACCGACACTGGTGCTTCCTTGAGAGTTCCACTATGGGATCAACAGAAGGATCGATGGCTCATCTGCAGATTAACTGCGGCAACGACTACGGGGGCGTTTACGCCCCCGGTCAGCTTTTTGTGTTCGGCAGCATGATCTTCTGCGCCGATTCAATTGGCCATCTGGCCTCCGTCGAAAACTACTCCCCAGGTCGGATCGTGACCTTTGGTGGGCTCAAATACACCGCGGATTCCCGCGGTGAACTCGTCGTATCAGGCTGGACGCCTGTTCGGATCAAGGACCTACCCAGCTCCGAGCGCTTGACTCCAGAACCAATCTGTCCCCCGGACATCGGGCTAGGGCCCGAGGCGTCACCAGAGAACCCCGGCGCAACAGCCCCGGATGATCCTCCCTCAATCTCCAGCCCGGACGTAGATCCGGCCTCCACCCCTGAAGCCATGTTAGGCTTAGAGCTGACCATGGTGCAGGATCTAGGATCATGCCTGGATCTCCTTCACGCCGAAAAGACCCCAAACTATACGCTGGGCACACTTCGAGTCAGCCCCGCCTATAGTCAAGCCATGGATTCCGAAGAACTATCCCACCTCAATGAGATGCTCGGCCATATCCAGAGCATGTCTATCTCGGACGACAAGATTTTGGTTTACGATCAGATCGGACTTAAAGCCGACGATCGGAAAATTTACGTCCCACCCACCACCCACCTAGTCGCCATGGTAGATGACTTAACCAATGTATTGGACTACGGCGAGGCCACAAACATGGATGAAGATGCCGATGGCCCCACAGAAAACACCTCGCCTCTGATAAACACTGGTAGGTGGACCGCGACATCCACTTATGATGTCTACATGGTTGACTCCCCTAGATCCCCTCCAAGGCGTCGGCGCAGACGCAGAAGAGGTAACAAAGGGGAACCCAGCGGTAATAACACCACCGCCGACAATGGCGACGCAGCAGCCGGTGACACCGAAGAGGACTTTCAAGCCTCCCCCGTACAGAACGGGGGTCCCGAAGGAAATCCCGAGGACTTAGATCCCGATGACCTCTTCGAAGGGGCCGATGACAATTAGATGCCGGAGTCCGAGGAAGACGAGGGCCTCAGCACCGAGGACTACATCGTCCCTGAAAATCCTTTCGAACAAGAACGTTTCCGACGGTGCCTCGTAGCCAGCGCCCGAAGCATGGGACGCAAGCAGCAACAGCTACAAGCAAACACTTGCGCACTAAATGAAAAGTGGGTCGAAGTGCTCTCGGCCGAACAAGATCTAGAAGACCGGTGCCTAAGTGCGCTGAAATCATACCCACGTAGGCGTCTGTTGCCGGAGTTCGATGAAGAACTAGCCGCCGATGAGCCTGACCGCCCCTAGAGGTCTGAGCAGACCAATGCGGGAAAATATCAACTCTTGGCTCACTCCACGCCATTATGGCAAGGATCCCATGGATTACCTAGACCCTCACGATGTTCGACGTCACATTAAGGCAAACAGGGTACCTCCTCGATCCATCTATGGATCCAGAGGACACGCGCCCGCAAGCGGACGGCTACGACTTCTGGATGAACAGGAACGACCTCGCCCGAGATCAGGCCTACACACAGCTCTCCCCTGACCTCCGATGGGACACCACCCAATTCCAAGGTTCAGCTTACCCCATCTGTTTCACAGATAGGGTCATGGAACACCAGTTCCAAGAAGGGTTTAAACCCATCAATATAGAATCATACGATGGCACCACGGACCCAGCAGTATGGATTGAAGACTTCCTTCTCCATATACATATAGCCAACAGAGATTGACGATGACATGTACCTAGGGTTGGGTCATAGGCCTGACCTGTATGCCCTACCCAAGGACACTGCACAAGAGGCTAAGGCCCACAAAGTTAAACAGAAGATACCGACTAGAATCCTCATGAAGTGCGATTCACTCGACAGAAGATCCACTCGGATATCCCAATTCCACTCGACTGTCATTATTCACTCGGTAAACAAGGATCCACTAGGAGGAGAGAAGGCTTAGAGCCACCCCTGGATGGCAACGGTCAGGCATTCACTCCGTCGCCTTAAAGTTCATTAAACACGGGTGTTACCAGTAACGTACGTGACTTTATTTCCTCATTGAACCCCTGTGTAACCCAGGGCTGCGAGGGGTCGGCGCACTCTATATAAGCTACCCCTCCCCTCTTGCACAAGGGTTCGCATCCCCTGTAACTCAACACTCCAATCAACAAGCCTCCATGGCACCAAGACATAGGGATGTTACCTCCTTCGAGAGGGGCCTGAACTCGTAAAGTCCGAGTGTACAACCTCGCCGTAGCTAGGCACTGCCTCCTCCTACGTACCCCCCATCTCTACTGTCAGATCTGTTCCCACGACAGTTGGCGCCCACCGTGGGGCAGGCATCTAAGCGACTTTCAACGAGGTTGCAATCTTCGATCTCCATCAACATGGTTTATGGTGGTGGATTGTCTCTGGGCCGCGAGATCCATCTGGGCGCGCTCGCCTTCATCGCCGACGATTCGGCCTGGCTGCAGGAGGCCCCCCTCGACGTCAAGGCGCTCGCCAAACACGGGTCAGCCCACTTCCGCGCGAGTGCCTGTGGCGTCCTACTGCGGCAGCCGTCGACTCAGTGTTGGTCAGCTCCGGCGGCGTCCTCGCTTCCCGCTGCCCGTCGTCACAAGCGATCCGGTCGCTCGTGGCTCCAGTGGTGGGTGAAGCACGCGGTGGCCCGTCAGTCGGCCATGCCTAAAATCATGGCGATTGAGCCTGATGAGTCCCTTTATGGTTTGTTTGATCTGTCACCTGGCCACTCGGATACTCTTTCCGAGTGCGAAAGCAATGATCCTGCGGCGGAAGTCCTCATGGTTGGTCCCCAGCGCAGCCCACCAGGGTTCCCCCATGACGGGGGCGATAGTGGTGGTCCATCGCTCGGCAACGACGAATACTATCCTCAAGCCCTCACTGCGGAGCAGAGAGAAGAGCTGCAGTGCCGGAATGATTAGGCTCTCCAGACCCCCATCATTGAGGAGACACCCGAGGCTCAGGCCTTGGAGGCTGCGCGCGTAGCCACTCTGGCTGAGCATGCGCGTCTGGAGAATCTTCAAAGATCACTCGACGACCGCGCTCGCAGGCAAATCCCAAGTTCCAATTGACGGCAGCGACAATTGTTCCCGACTAGACCTGGGGATGAGTGTCAGGTATACCGCACTCCTATTCAAAACGTTGCAGTGGCTGTGCGTATTGCAGATTCAATCCAGCCGTCCCGTTCCGAGGCTGGTAGAGGCTTACAGCAGATTCGGGCACTGCTCAGGGCGGCCGGAGAGCAGAATTCAGTTGTTTCCCAGTCGCGCAATAGGATTCACAGCAGGTCCGTCATGGCGGACACAGTTCAGTTGGCACACAGCCCGAGATCGCCTCCGCGGCATGAAGATCGTGGTTTTCGCCAGGACCAGTACCTGGGTCGAGGCCACGGGCAGTTTGACCCTCGATACCACTGTGATGACCGCCGTTGAGTGCCTACGCCCCCTCCGAGGGGTGGTTCATACGCGCCCCGGCGGTATGATGACAGGCACTCGTATGGTGACGAGCGGAGGATTGCAGTCGACCCCCGAGAGCCCGGGTTTGATGCAAGGTCAGTCCTCATGCAGGGCCTGGTTGATAGAGGCAGAGCTAACAGAGAAGGTCTGGACAGTGATCGCCCAAGTGGGAGCAGAGCGTTCGTCTCTGGGCACGAGTGTTTCAGCAGAGCCATTCGAGCCGCTGAGATTCCTCCCAACTTCAGTTTGGCTGCGGGAGTAAGCAAGTTTACTGGCGAGTCAAAGCCAGACACGTAGTTGGAGGATTACCGAGTGGCAGTGCAGATTGGTGGAGGAAATGACGAAGTGGCCATGAAGCACCTGCCCTTGATGCTTGAGGGTTCGGCCAGGGCCTGGTTGAATCAGTTGGCCCCTGTTAGCATATACTGTTGGGAAGACTTGGCTCGAGTGTTTATCAAGACATTTGAAGGCACTTGCAAGCGCCCCGCTGGGCTGTCTGAGTTGCAGCATTGTGTCCAAAAGCCAAATGAAACTTTAAGAGATTACATCCAGCGTTGGACTACACTTCACCATCTGGTGGAGAATGTTTCAGAGCACCAAGCGGTCTGCGCTTTCAAGGAAGGCGTACGATACAGAGAGCTCACACTGAAATTTGCTCGCTCCGGGGCCATGACTCTGAATCGGATGATGGAGAAAGCCACTCGGTACGCGAATGGCAAAGAAGAAGACCGACTCCACAATGGCAACGGGAAGACAGTCGACCCCGACGCTGGGGGCGGAAATCCCGGTCGGAAGCAAAAGCGCAAAGCTAAAGCCGCAGTACAGGCTGAAGCTGTAGTGGTGAATACCCAGGGAAAGTTCAAGGGAAAGCCCAAGGGGCCATGGATTCCCAAGAAGATCAAGGACCAGTCAGGCCAAGATGTCCTGGATTTACCGTGTGCCATCCACATGAAGAAAGATGAAGAGGGCAACTTGATTTTCCCCAAACACACCACTCAACAGTGCAGATTCCTTATCCAGCAGTTCCGTGAAGATTAGCAGAGTGAGAAGGGCTCTGATAAGGATGAAGATGAAGAAAAGATGGATGATTACCCAAAGGTTAATGCAACCCTAGTGATTTTCGCTGACGTTGAGAGCAAAAGTTGACTGAAAGTCATCAACAAAGAGGTGAACATGGTTAGTCCGGCAACTACAACATACCTCAAGTGGTCAAAGACTCCTATCACCTTCGATCAGTCAGATCACCCAGCTCATGTTGCTACCCCCGGGCGGCAAGCTTTGGTGGTCGACCCAGTCATTGGAGGCACTCGACTGCATAAAGTTCTCATGGATGGTGGCAGTGGTTTGAACATTCTGTATGCTGAGACCATTCAGGGGATGGGCATTCCAATGTCCCGACTCAGTGAGAGCAACATGCAGTTCCACGGAGTCATCCCAGGAAAGAAAGCGAAATCACTCGGACAGATTGCTTTGGATGTGGTTTTTGGCGATTCAAAGAATTTTCGCAAAGAAAAGCTGACGTTTGAAGTGGTAGATTTTCACAGTGCCTATCATGCTATTCTGGGCAGACTGGCGTATGCTCGCTTCATGGCCCGACCATGTTACGTATATCTCAAACTGAAGATGCCCGGGCCCAAAGGTGTGATCATGGCCACTGGGAATAGACAGAGAGAAGAGGAATGCCTCCAGAAGGGTTCCAAGATAGCTGACGAGCAAATGGTGGTGGTGGAACTGGAAGAGTACAAGAAGAATGCTGACCCGAGTGATTTGCTCCGTTCCAAGAAGCCTGCTTCTGACTTGGCATTTCAGTCGGCTGGCGAGACGAAGCCAGTTCACATTCACCCGAAAGGTCCCACAGCTGCTCCGACCCACATCTCAACAACACTCGACAGCAAATAGGAAGCCGCGCTCATCCAGTTCCTCCGTGAGAACTGGGACATCTTGGCATGGAAACCATCGGACATGCCAGGTGTACCCAGGGGACTGTCTGAGCACCGTTTGCGTGTCCACTCAAAAGCCAAACCTGTCAAAGAGCATCTCCGTCGGTCCGCCGCGGAGAAGAGGAAGGCGATTGCCGAGGAAGTGGCTCGGCTCTTGGCAGCTGAGTTCATACGCGAGGTATACCACTCCGAGTGGCTCGCCAATGTCGTCATGGTACCTAAGAAGGATAAATCACTCCGCATGTGCATTGACTTCAAGCATATCAATCAGGCCTGCCCGAAAGATCATTTTCCGCTCCCTCACATTGATCAGATAGTCGACTCGACTGCGGGATGTGAGCATTTGTCTTTTCTTGATGCGTATTCCGGATACCATCAGATCCGACTGTACGAGCCAGATGAAATAAAAACGTCCTTCATCACCCCATTCGGGTGTTTTTGTTATGTCACCATGCCTTTCGGTCTCAAAAATGCCAGCGCCACATTCATGCGCATGATTCAGAAGTGCCTGCTCACTCAGATCAGTCAAAATGTGGAGGCATATATGCATGATATCGTGGTTAAGTCACGCAAAGGTTTCGACCTACTGACTGACCTCGCTGAAACCTTCGCCAATCTGAGAAGGTATGATATTAAGTTGAATCCGTCTAAGTGCACATTTGGAGTACCCGGAGGAAAGTTACTTGGTTTTCTCATTTCCGAACAAGGGATAGATGCTAATCCCGAGAAAATTGGTGCATTTCTCCGAATGAAACGCCCTGTGCGTGTGCATGACGTTCAGAAGCTCATAGGTTGTCTTGCTGCATTGAGTCGATTCATTTCACGTCTCGGTGAAAAGGCGCTGCCTCTTTACCGACTGATGAAAAAGTTTGATACATTCGAGTGGACTCCCGAAGCCGAAGCAGCGTTTGTGGAGCTCAAAGCCCTGCTCTCCACCCAGCCGGTGCTTGCTGCTCTGAACAGCAAAGAGCCTCTACTCTTATACATTGCGGCCACTGGTCAAGTTGTTAGCACAGTGCTCACAGTGGAGCGAGAAGAAGAAGGCAAGGCCTATAAAGTTCAATGCCCAGTGTATTACATCTCTCAAGTCTTGACTCCATCCAAGCAGAGGTATCCACATTACTAGAAGCTTGTTTATGGAATTTACTTGACTGCGAAGAAAGCTGCACGTTATTTCCAAGACCACTCGGTTTCAGTCGTCAGTGATGCTCCATTTTCCGAGATCATGAACAATCGAGATGCAACTGGTCGAGTGGCTAAGTGGGCAATTGAGCTTCTCCCTTTGGATATCAAGTTCGAAGCGAAGAAGGCGATCAAATCTCAAGCGCTCGCAGATTTCTTGGCCGAGTGGATTGAACAGCAACAGCCGACTCAAGTTCACTCGGAACACTGGACTATGTTCTTTGATGGGTCTAAGATGTTGAATGGTTCTGGTGCCGGAGTGGTCCTTGTGTCCCCAAGAGGTGATAAACTCAGTTATGTCCTCCAGGTTCACTTTGATTCCTCCAATAACGAAGCTGAGTATGAAGCACTCCTCTACGGGTTGCGTATGGCCATCTCACTCGGCGTCCGTCGCCTAATGGTCTATGGCGACTCAGATTTGGTGGTCAATCAGGTGATAAAGGAATGGGACATCAGGAACCCTGCCATGACTGGATACTGCAATCCAGTGAGGAAATTAGAGAAAAAGTTCGAGGGATTGGAGCTTCACCAAATTCCCCGACTCAAAAATCAAGCAGTTGACGATCTGGCAAAGATAGGTTCCACTCGGAAGCCCATCCCAAGCAACGTGTTTTTAGAACACCTCCATTCCGCATCAGTACAGGAAGATCCTTTCACTGAAGAGCCTCCTCAGGCAAAAAATCCTACCGATCCGACTGAAATCGAGATACCTGCTGTTATTGACTTGGTGATGGAGATCCTGGTAATCACCCCCGACTGGACAGTGCCATACATTGCATATCTGCTCAGGAAGGAACTTCCAGAAGATGAAGTTGAAGCGAGACAGATTGTCCACAGATCCAAAGCATTCACAGTAATCAATGGGCAGCTTTATAGAGAGAGTGTCACTAGCATCGCCCAACGATGCATTTCCCCAGAAGAAGGTCGACTGATTCTGGACGAGATTCACTCGGGGACCTATGGTCACCATGCATCCTCTCGGACCATCATGGCCAAAGCATACCGAGCAGGATTCTACTGGCCTCGGGCTAATGAAGTTGCAAAAGAATCATAGACAAGTGTGAAGGTTGCCAGTTCTACGCAAACATGTCACACATTGAAAACCATTCCACTCGTCTGGCCATTTGCTGTGTGGGGATTGGACATGATTGGGCCGCTCAGGACCGGCAGAAGTGGTTTCACTCATTTACTTGTCGCAGTCAACAAGTTCACCAAGTGGATTGAAGCCAAGCCTATCAAGAACCTAGACTCACGCACAACCATCAAGTTTATAAAGGAGCTGATATTCAGATATGGTGTTCCGCACAGTATTATCACAGATAACGGCTCAAACTTCGATTCAGAAGAATTCAGAGCGCTCTGCGCTTCCCAGGGCACTCGGGTAGATTACGCATTCATTGCGCACCCGCAGTCGAATGGGCAAGCTGAAAGAGCAAATGGTCTGATTCTCCAAGGGCTGAAACCTCGACTCATGCGGGACCTTGAACACGCAGCTGGAGCTTGGGTGACTGAACTGCCATCTGTTCTGTGGGGATTGAGGACGAGTCCTAACTGATCCACCAACCGAACTCCTTTCTTCATGGTGTATGGGGCTGAAGCCGTGCTTCCTAGTGACTTGTTTCACAATGCACCCCGAGTGGAACTTTATTCTGAGGCTGAAGCCGAACAAGCACGCCAAGATGCCGTTGACCTTCTGCAGGAAGAGCGAGAGATGGCTTTGATTTGGTCAACTGTTTATCAGCAGGATCTCCGTCAATTCCATGCAAGAAACGTCAAGGGTCGAGCATTTCAAGAAGGAGACCTAGTGCTCCGAGTGGATCAGCAGTGACCACACAAGCTCACACCGGCGTGGGAAGGTCCTTTCGTCGTCACCAAGGTGCTTCACAATGGGGCTTATCATCTTTACAACCTGAAGCAAAAGAAAGACGAGCCACGCTCCTGGAACACAGATCTTCGTCATTTTTATACTTGACAGTCGGACTGTCAGGGTGTAATAAGAGTACTTTTTCCTAGATTGCTTATCAAGACATGACTCCTGCAGTCTCATAATGATTGTTCTCGCATAAGCATGTGTTCAAATCCCCAAGTGGGTGACTTAGCTGCGGAACCCATTTTCGCCTAAGTTAAAAAACTACTCCAAGTGGGAGCATCCCTCTTACTCGGAGGCTTAGCCGCGAGCATGTCCTCGCCTAAGTTAAAAAAACTACTCCGAGTGAGAGCAATCCTCCCACTCAGGGGATTAGCTGCAAGCCCGTCATCGCTTAAGTTTAAAAACTACTCCGAGTCAGAGCAATCCTCCCACTTGGGGGCTTAGCCGCGAGCCCATCCTCGCCCAAGTTAAAAATCTACTCCGAGTGAGAGCAATCCCCCCACTCGGGGGCTTAGCCGTGAGCACATCCTCGCCTAAGTTAAAAACCTACTCCGAGTGGAGAGCAATCCTCCCACTCAGGGGCTTAGCCGCGAGCCCGTCCTCGCCTAAGTTAAAAACCTACTCCGAGGGGAGAGCAACCCTCCCACTCGGGGGCTTAGCCGCGAGCCCGTCCTCACCTAAGTTAAAAACCTACTCCGAGTGAGAGCATCCCTCTCACTCGGGGGCTTAGCCGCGAGCCCGTCCTCGCCTAAGTTAAAAACCTACTCCGAGTGGAGAGCAGTCCTCCCACTCGGGGGCTTAACCGCGAGCCCGTCCTCGCCTAAGTTAAAAACCTACTTCGAGTGAGAGCAATCCTCCCACTCGGGGGCTTAGCCGCGAGCCCGTCCTCGCCTAAGTTAAAAACCTACTCCGAGTGAGAGCAATCCTCCCACTGGGGGCTTAGCCGCGAGCCCGTCCTCGCCTAAGTTAAAAACTACTCATAGTGAGAGCAATCCTCCCACTCGGGGGCTTAGCTGCGAGCCCGTCCTCGCCTAAGTTAAAAAACTACTCCGAGTGAGAGCAATCCTCCCACTCAGGGGCTTAGCCGCAAATCAGTTTTGCCTAAGTTAAAAAATCTGTTCACACAAAGCATTCTGTAAGCAAGAAAGCAATATTCGGATAAATCCACCAAGTTCGGATAAAACCGTCAACTTCAGAATCACAAGCAAAAGTATTCGAACATCAAGCCTGAAGCAGTTTAACGATTACAGGATCACTCGGCATCCCGAGGCAAATAAATTTGAATCATCAAGTTTTTCTTCACTCAGCAGGAGGAGGACTCGCTGGCTCAACGAAAGTGTCCAGGTCGATGCCGTCAGCTATGCGAGTGGCTGCCTCAATGAAGGTCTCCATGAAGGATTCAAACTGGAGCTTCTTCGTGTTCGCCACTTGGAGAGCCTTCAGCTTTTCTTCATTGGCGTCCTTGCAATGGACTCTAATAAGTGAGAGAGCCACGTCGGCTCCACAGCGAGCAGCTGATTTCTTCCACGCCTGCACTCGACCAGGGATTTCATTGAGCCGAGTCATCAGTGACTCGAGATCATTCTGAAGCACATCCTCTGACCACAGCTCCTTGTCTATCCATGTAATCACAACCTTCAGTCGAGCAATGTACTCCAAGACGCTGGCGAGACGAGCTTCCAGTCGCAGCATGTTCATTGCGGCTTCATCTTTGACGAGTGAATTTGTGGGGTCCAGGCCTGGTTCAATTCGCTCGGTTTCCTCCTCAAAATTCGGACAGAACTCTGCGCAAGGAGGGAAAGTATGAGTCAGTAGCAACATTGTGAAGAAGTTTTTTAGATCCAGTCGGATGAAGAACGGTACCTTAAAGCATGGTGAACATCTTCTTTGCAAGGCCCCCCAAGTAAACCTCCAGCTCGTCCCTCTTCCGAGTGAGTTGGTCCACCTTGTCAGTCAAGACAACTTTCCCTTCTCTCAGTTGTGCAGCTTCCTTTTTTACCTCATCAACAGCAGTCTTCAGAGCAGCATTTTCTTCCTCAAGCTTACCGACCGAAGCTAGCTTCCTCTCAGCGGCTTCAGTCTTCTCTCGGGCCACCTTCTGCACCCCTGCGAGCTCATTGTCCTTCTTCTCCAGCGCCTGCTTCATAGTGTCTAAAGAAATAACATTCTTCAGTTGTGCTTGGAGTTGGCGGTTTTCACTACGCACATCTGTTCGAGTGGAATAACTCGGTTCAAGGGACGGATAAGAAGAAATTGCAAAGCATACAGTCAGCAAAGTATTACCTCCCATGGTCTTCACTTCAGCCTGAGCTTCCTTCAGGTTCTTCTTGGCAAGTTCCAGATCAAGTTGGAGTTGGATCTTCTCCTTCTCCAGGGCAACGTACTGAGTCCCAAGTTCACAAGATTTCTGAAATCAAGAAAAAGACAATTTAGTCGAAAAAGACAAAGACCCTTTACTTCCGAGTGGAGAAGAGCAAATCCAGATTGTTGTTATCAAAACCTTGCTCTCAGACCCCCACCGACTGCCCGCAGTCGACAGCGGTCTGGGGGACTACACCCAATGGGTGCACTCGTGCCCCCACTGGATCAATTTCCAACTTGGAACGGCCTGCCCGGCCCGAGTGGAGGAAAAAAAACCTTGTTCTCAGACCCCCGCCGACTGCCTGCAGTCGACAGCGGTCTCGGGGACTACACCCAGTGGGTGCACTCAGCGTGCCCCCACTAGATCAGTTACCCACTCGGCGCGGCCCGACCGGCCCGAGTGAAGAGCTGCAAACAAGCATATTGCCGAATCAAACATTCGACAAGGGTCTCGGGGACTACACCCAGTGGGTGCACTCAGCGTGCCCCCACTGGAAGAACTACACAGAAAAAGAGAACACCCAGTGGGTGTACAGATTCAAGACAAAGAGAATCCAATCGGAAATCAACTTACAATCGCACTTACTCGGACATTGTTCTGAAGGGCAGAACTGGCGTCGTAAGCAGCCTTACTAGATTCGTACACCTTCAACCGCTGCATCATCAAGCTAGCTTGGATCATGGCCTCCTTGGCAGCTCCTGTCTGGTCCTCCGGGACATGATGCAGAGCGAATCCACTTGACGCAGGAGTTGGTGACGCAGCTGGAGGGATCAGCGTTTGAGGCTGCCCAGTAGGACCTGTAGTTTGGGCAGTCGACATCGGAGGCTGGGCAGTCGACAAAGGGTCAGCAAAAGAGACGCCAACTCAAGGCGAGCTACCGAGGTCTTGAGCAACAGGTTCAGGCGGCAGATGAGACATCCGACTGGAAGATACCCTCCGGGCCGGGTTCCGCGAGGTGGTCGAGGCCCTGCCTCTTCCTCCTGCACTCCTTGGAGGCTCCTCCACATCATCAGCTGGAAGTTGGATAACGTCTGCTGGCACTGTGGTCACTCGACAGTAAGATTTCAATCGACCGCCAGGACAATTGACAAAATGAAAATTGATCATACCTACTCGAGAAGTGGTCGCATCTGCAGTCCCCGCATTAGCATGCTCATCGTCGATCTCCATATGGGACCCAGAGGTAGCAGCCCTGGAGACCCAGGACCCCATTCGGTCAAATAAGCAAGGAGGTCCACAACAACAATGAAGAAAAAGAAGAAGAAACACTTATGCCAAAGCAATAGGCACAACAACTTTGATCCTGGGCAGAGCCTTCCGAGGTTTAGGAGGAATGACCTTGGCTTGCTTGGCGGTTTTCTCCGTCGGATCGGGAGTCGACGTTCGAGTGCCCTTTGGAGTCCTCGCACTCAACGGCGCTACCTTGCCGTGGTCAGCTGCGGGATCTTGTGATTGCTTGGTGCGTCGCTCGGTGCGTGGTGGAGACTCGACTTCCTCGCTGTCGTCGTCACTGTCGTCTGCATAATCAATGTCGGCGCTCCCGTCCTCGCTCTCCGCTCCTCCGAGGTGCTCTTTTCCGTTTGGCACAGGCGAATACAGGTTCGTGAATACCTGCAAGACACAGATTGCAAAAATTAGTCGGATTACAATACAGATACATATTGAAAAGTAAAAGATGAAACACTCGACAAGTTATGTCTCACCTCTCCTGGGAGGTGATCAGCGTCGAATGGTAAGATCCGTTTTGCTCCACGTGGATTGTCCTTGTTCCCAGTAATGCTCTGAAGCCACTGTGCAACTATCTCCTCTTGTACCTCCTCTGGGTGGGTCCGGGCAGTGTCCTCTATGCCTAAGTATAGCCACATAGGGTGGTCGCGAGCTTGCAAGGGCTGGATGCATCGACTGAGAAAGACTTCTAGCAAATCCATGCCTGTCACTCCGCCCCAGACCAGCGCAACGACTACGTCAACCAGGATGGCAACCTCACCCTTCTCCTCATCCTCTACAATCAACGAACGAGGGGTGTGGAGTCTCTCTAAAGAGAAAGGGGGAAGGCTAGTCGACTGGCCTGGAGTTGGGACATCTTTGCAGTAAAACCAGGTCAATTGCCACCCCCTAACAGATTCAAAAAAAGTCATGGGAGGGAAAGAACTCCTACCTCTCATTCAGATTCCTAGGCCCCCACACATTTGGATCACATGAGTCCTCTCGTCAGTCGGATTCGCTTTCTTCACCGACTGAGATTGGCAAGTAAAGATATGTTTGAATAACCCCCAGTGTGGGTGGTGTCCCAGGAAGTTCTCACACATCGAAACGAATGCGGCAAGATATGAGATGGTGTTGGGAGGAAGGTGATGGATCTAAGCACCGGAGAAATTCAAGAATCCGCGGAAGAATGGATGAGGAGGCAGGGAGAAACCTCTTTCCACATGGGTTGTGAGGAGGACCCGCTCGCCGTCGTGTGGCGCGGGCTCGGACTCCCCCTCCGACAGCCTCCAAGATCCCTCCGCAATCAGCCCGTCGGCGACGAGCATCTCCAAATCCTCCCCCGAGACCGTCGAGGGGATCCAATCCCCTTGGATCTAGACCGGTGGCAGAGCGGATCGCGAGGTCAACCCCTTCGCCGGCTGCTTGCCCTTGGCCGTCTTCTTCGCGTGCTCCAGAGCCTTCGTCTTGTCCTTCGCCATTGCCGCAGTGGTCGACGGATTCAAGCGAGGTGGCGCTGCGCTGGAGGAAGCTAGGCCGAGAGGCGAGAAAGAAAGGGGATAATGATGGACACTGTTGCACGCATCGGCCGAATCACCCTATATACTCGCACGTCCGAGTGACTGACTGGTGGGCCCGCGCAATCTCAGCGCATCCCGCAACCGGCGCCTGCTCGATACATGGCAAAAAAGGTGGCGCGAGGATGGAGGAGTCCCTCTCCATTTGCTCCGCTTACCACGCCGCGCCCCGACCCGTGCGCTTCTCCAAATTTTGAATCCCATGAAATCCGGGCGCAGCAAATCTGTCGATCACGCCAAAGATACCCAAATCTAATCTGCTCAGTACCATGTTACATATTTCACTCGACAATTCTAGAAGCCAGAATAGATCAAGGCGACTGGCGAAGGATTAAACTACTAACATACTTTCGAACCTCAAAGAAGGTGTTCCAGAGACAATGAGTCAGGTCGAAGTCAACTTCAATCCTTCTTCACTCGGTACTCAATCCATTCGGGGGCTAATGACGATGACATGTACCTAGGGTAGGGTCATAGGCCTGACCTTTATGCCCTACCCAAGGACACTGCACAAGAGGCCAAGGCCCACAAAGTTAAACAGAAGATACCGACTGGAATCCTCATGAAGTGCGATTCACTCGACAGAAGATCCAGTCGGATATCCCAATTCCACTCGACCGTCATTATTCACTCGGTAGACAAGGATCCACTCGGAGGACAGAAGACTTAGAGCCACCCCTGGATGGCAATGGTCAGGCATTCACTCCGTCACCTTAAAGGTCATTAAACATGGACGTTACCAGTAACGTACGTGACTTTATTTCCTCATTGAACCCCTGTGTAACCGAGGGCTGCGAGGGGTCGGCGCACTCTATATAAGCTACCCCTCCCCTCTTGCACAAGGGTTCGCATCCCCTGTAACTCAACACTCCAATCAACAAGCCTCCGCGGCACCGAGACGTAGGGCTGTTACCTCCTCCGAGAGGGGCTTGAACTCGTAAAGTTCGAGTGTACAACCTCGCCGTAGCTAGGCACTGCCTCCTCCTACGTACCCCCCATCTCTACTGTCAGATCCATTCCCACGACAGAGATGACCTCCACACCATCAAATACTTGCCGCTCAAACTAAAGGGGCCGGCTAGGCATTGGCTTAATAGCCTACCTCCTCATTCTATCGGTAGTTGGGAGGCCCTTGAAGACGCGTTTCAGGCAAATTTTCAAGGCACTTACATATTGCCTCTGGACCCTGATGACCTCAACCGTGTCACCCAGCAGCCAGGCGAATCAGCTCGGAAGTTCTGGAATAGGTTTCTTACCAAAAAGAACCAAATCATAGACTGCTCCGATGCTGAAGCCATCACGACATTCAAGAATAACATCTGAGATGAATGGTTTGCTTGCCAGCTCGGCCAAGATAAGCCGAGGACCATGGCAGCCCTCACGTCACTAATGACCCGCTTTTGCGTGGGAGAAGATAGCTGGCTCACCCGAAGTACCCATAAGGGCAAAGCAGGCACCTCAGAAATGCGCGACGCCAATGGAAAGCCTAAACACAATAAAAACAACCACATGCATAAAAAAGGCGAAAGCGACACAGAGGACACCACAGTCAATGCAGGGTTCACCGGACCTAGATCCGGACAGAAAAGAAAGCCCTTTAAAGGGAACAAGGATGGACCTAGGCAGCTAGACGGGATCCTGGATCGGCCGTGCCAAATCCACGACACTCAGGACAAACTAGCAACCCAAACAAATAGGAATTGCTGGGTCTTCAAGCAGGCTAGCAAGGTAGCGACGGAGGGTCAAAGTAAAACCCAAAATCGCAGCGAAGACGGGGATGAACCTCGGCGGCTCAACAACGGAGGCCAAAAGAAGTTTCCTAATGAGGTGACGGAAGTCAATATGATCTATGTTACCCACATCCCCAAAAGTGAGAGGAAGCGTGTACTTCGGGACATTTACGCGCTAGAGCCAGTCACCCCGAAGTTTAACCCGTGGTCGGCTTACCCGATCACATTTTGACAAGCATGACCATATGACCAACATCAGGCTTGGCGGATCAGCGACACTCGTCATGGACCCAATTGTCGATGGCTATCATCTGACACGTGTCCTTATGGATGGAGGAAGCGGCCTAAACTTAATCTATGAGGACACGGTTAGAAAGATGGCATCGACACATCTCGAATCAAGCCGAGAACCACCACCTTCAAAGGTGTCATTCCAGGCGTTGAAGCCCTCTGTACCGAAATGGTGACTCTTGAGGTCATATTCGGGTCACCCCAGAACTTCAGAATTGAGGAGTTAATCTTCGACATCATCCCCTTCCGAAGTGGATACCACACGCTCTTGGGGCGCACAACTTTCACACGCTTCAATGCAGTCCCGCAGTACACTTATCTTAAGCTTAAAATGCCAGGACCTAACGGCATTATCACAGTAAATGGTAACACCAAAGGCTCACTCCAGACAGAGGAGTAGACCGTGCCTTCGAAGTCGAGGTGCAAGGATCCGAGGAGGCAGCCCGCAGCAGTAAAAGCACCACCAGCTCTCCAAAGCACACGCGGGCCGCACCAGTCAACCTCGGCCTCGCACCCCAACACCCTAAATAGGGGTACGGGCTCCTCTTGCGCTCCCCCTGGATGGGGCATTATGTCCCCAGGATGCATAACTTTGCACTTAAAATTCCATGGGGCGTCGAGGAGCCAAAATTTACGAAAACATTGGATCGGATTGACCAAGGAAACGCCACGGCTTCGAGCTCGGCAAAAGTTCTGTCACAGAGCTCATGAATAACAACCATACTATCGTGGCCTCAACCACACAACGGAGTTCTACAAGACCTCTTTCAAAGGGCTCAGCCAACAAACGCTTCAAGCATATAAAGGGACAAGATCGCATTAGTTCCCTTCAGTCCTTGCTATCAACGATGATAGGCTGGTCAACAGCTCAGACGCGCAGACATGCGGTAGGAGCGGGCTGGGCTTTATGAAGCCTGATGAGAATATCCGCCATGTTTATTTCCTTCCCCCCTTTACTTTCTTACATTGTATTCTTTTAGTTCATTTCAGCTCAGCATGTAAAGCTTGAATTTATAAAATAAAGAAATCATGCCCTTTAAGGTCCTAATTGTATAGAAGCACTGCCTTTGAGCTGCAAAAATGTCTTTAAGATACAACTGTTTAAGGGCTCCATTTCCCTGTCCCAAAATACAAGTCCGAAATACTCGGCGTCTCGGATTTTGCTTTATATGCATCAGTTTCGAACCTAGATTTTGGTCAATAGTTGGGTTGCCCAGCTCCTATGTGTACCCCTTACGTTCCTGATAAATTCAGCTAAGGGTGTAACGGGAGAACCGTTGCGATAGTGCCGCCAATTTAATTGGCTGAGCACCTTAGTGGAGAAAGCCAAAAACTGACTATCTGGGTGAGCGAAAACCGGTCAGCAATCCGAAGACCGCGTTAAGCGATGTGACGATAGAGATCACCCGTGTCAAACGAAGGGCTTCTTTTTTTTAGCCGAAGTGTGTAAGGGCGTTGACCTCGGCTTACTAAAACTGACCACTTCACACACCGGGGGCTCATCATCAGCCCCCACAGTCAAACTCCTATGACTAAGTGAAAGTTATAAAGCTATTAAAGTATGATTGCCTAGTTCTTACGAGAGCAGACCGCCTCCGGGTACCAAGATGTCGGCTAAGGGTCAGGGATGCGTCAAAGAACACCCTCTGTCTATTCTACATTGGGGCAGAAGCCGACGACTGGCCAGTTTCAGTTAAAAATGGTCGCACAGGAGGAAAAAAATAAACAAAATTATACGAGGGAATTTAAAGCCACACGCAGCAAACGATAGTTTTGTACATCCCAAAACTTCAGCATTCTAAAGTGCTACTTAAAAATACAAAGTGTCTTTTGGACACATGACCTCGGTACCCGGGCACCTTCTTCTACGTCGGCGAAGAACTGCTCCGCGATCTGTGGTTTCTCTTCTGGGGTCCCACAGCAACAATCGTTGCATCCACCTTTCGGAAGTGCGTCTTCACACACGCATACGCCCGCCGTGCTCCTTCAAAGCATGCAGACCGCTTCCAGCGATCCATCTACGAGGCAGCAACCCGCAGGCGCGCAAGGAGGACGAAGAGGCTAGTCGGCAAGGCTTCGGCGGGCCATAGCCTGATGCATATGTCCTGGAGCATCGGCTTTGCTATGCAGAATAAATCCGCCAGCTGCTTCATTCGATGATTCAACAGCTGCGCCGATGGCGACCCCGAGAACTGCCGCCAAAATGCCTTCTCCTCCTCATGGCCCTCTAGCTGGTCGAAGTGTGCGATGGCATGTGCCACGCTCTTCGGGAGATTCACGAAGACCTCTGTAGAATGACACAGCTGGGTGAGCTCGACGCACCCTTTGCCGCCAAACTCACACTGCAGTAAATATATCTTACTCGCGGCTATCTGCTCCACTTGTTGGAGCACCTCGCGGTCGGCCCAGGCCGAGGATTGGAGCTCGGAGTGCGCAAGTTGAAGCTTCTTGAGCACTTCCCTCGCTCGCCGCTCCTCCGCCTAAAGTTTGTCACGTGCCTTAAACACGCCCTTCAGGGCCTCCTCGATCTCCAAGACCCGAGCCCGGTCCTTCTCCCCCGCCACCTTCTCGGCATCTCAGGCTTTCTCCGCCTCTGTGGCCACAGCCTTCTGCTGCTCCACTTCCTGCCGAGCCTTCTTAAGCTCGGCCTTGAGCCCCTCAAGCTCGGTCGCGGCCACTGTCATTCAACCTGTTCGGCATTAGCTCTCATTTCAAAGCCAAAGCATACCAAGATTTTCGTGTCTAAAAATAAATTTATTGGCACAAAAGTCCACGTCGTTTACCTTGAGACTGCTCGAAACATTGGTTCATCAGGCTGAGGTCCTCCTGGGACCTCTCGAGCTTCCGGTTTACCTCCGCAATCTCCTCAGAGACGGAGCTCGGAGCCGAGGTCCAAACCTACCAAAAATAATTTTTTACATAAGCACACATTCAATTTATTGAAACTTCAGGACGATCGCCTCATGCCATTAGGCAGTGTCCTGGGGGCTGCATATTAAGATCCTACTCTTATACGACCCCAACGCCAGTTTCTTGAACCTAGCCTTGGGCCCGGGGGCTACTCCCTGGCCATGCCATTTAAGAGGTGATACGTCTCCGTCGTATCTACTTTTCCTAACACTTTTTCTCTTGTTTTGGACTCTAATTTGCATGATTTGAATGAAACTAACCCGGACTGACGCTGTTTTCAGCAGAACTACCATGGTGTTGTTTTTTGTGCAGAAATAAAAGTTCTCGGATTGGAACGAAACTTTGAGAGGAATTTTTATATAATAAAAGAGAATTACTGGAGCCAAGAACCACCGGAGGGAGGCCCCTGGGTGGGCACAACCCACCAGGGCGCCCCCCCTCCTGGCACGTCCAGGTGGGTTGTCCCCACCTGGTGGCCCCGCTGACCCTATCTCCGATGCTATAAATTCACATTTTCAGAGAAAAAATCAGGGAGAAAGAATTATCGTGTTTCATGAGACGGAGCTGCCGCCACCTCCTGTTCTTCATTGGGAGGCCAGATCTGGAGTCCGTTTGGGGCTCTGGAGAGGGGGATCTTCGATCTTCGTCATCACCAACCCTTCTCCATCGCCAATTCCATGATGCTCCCCACCGGGAGTGAGTAATTCCTTCGTAGGCTCGCTGGTCGGTGAGGAGTTGGATGAGATTCATGATGTAATCGAGTTAGTTTTGTTAGGGTTTGATCCCTAGTATCCATTATGTTCTGAGATTGATGTTGCTATGACTTTGCCATGCTTAATGCTTGTCACTTTGGGCCTGGGTGCCATGATTTCAGATCTGAACCGTTTATGTTATCACCATTATATCTATGTTCTAGATCCGATCTTACAAGTTATAGTAACCTATTACGTGTTATGATCCGTAAACCCCGGAGTGACAAAAGTCGGGATACTTTCCGGTGATGACCGTAATTTGAGGAGTTCATGTATTCACTATGTGTTAATGCTTTGTTCCGGATCTCTATTAAAAGGATGCCTTAATATCTCTTAGTTTCCAATAGGACCCCGCTGCCACGGGAGGGTAGGACAAAAGATGTCATGCAAGTTCTTTCCATAAGCACGTATGACAATTTACGGAATACATGCCTACATTATATTTATGAACTGGAGCTAGTGCCGTATCGCCGTAGGTTATGACTGTTAGATGATGAATATCATCCAACGAATTCACCGATCCAATGCCTACGAATTTCTCTTATATTGTTTTTGCTAAGTTACTACTGCTATCGTTACTGTTACACTTGCTAGAGAATCATTGCTATCAATGTTACTGTTGCTATTATTGTTGCTACTACTATCAAAACTATCATACTACTTTGCTACTGATCACTTTGCTACAGATAATTAATCTCCAGGTGTGGTTGAATTGACAACTCAGCTGCTAATACTTGCAAATATTCTTTGGCTCCCCTTGTGTCGAATCAATAAATTTGGGTTGAATACTCTACCCTCGAAAACTATTGTGATCCCCTATACTTGTGGGTTATCAAGACCTTTTTCTGGCGCCATTGCCGGGGAGCATAGCTATATTTGTTGAGTCACATGGGATTATTATCAATTTATCACTATGAAGAATCTGAATAATGCCAAGACTAAGATTTTTCCCTCTAAGACGAGGGGAGGTAAGGAACTGCCATCTAGCTCTGCACTTGATTCACCTTCTGTTATAAGTAGACTTGCAACACCACCACATGTTATTAATCCTGATATGTCGCAAGTTATTAACGATGCTACTTCTGCTATGAATGATACTCATGATGATGTTAGTACCTTGCTTGATGATGATGTGCCACTAGGTGAATTTCTTGATGAACAAATTGCTAGAATTAGAGAGAAAGAAAATTTTGAAACTGATGAAATCACTGAAACTGATGAAGTACTTGAAACTGGAAATCTTGAAACACCTATTAGACCTAGTCCTCCTAGATATGAATTGCCTAAGATACCGGAAGGTTATGTTATGGATGAGGAGACAACTAGAGACTTTCTTGCTTGCAATGATAGAGATGATCTTAAGAAATTATTACGCAAACTGAAAGAAAAATCTTTGAATGCTAGAATGAAATGTGATCCTAAGTTTGCTACAAACATGCGAAGACGTCACGCCTTAGCAATCGCTAAACCAACTTCCGAGGGGTTATTGACCATGCCGGAGCACGATCAACCTGACCACGAGGGTCTATTTCCTACGAGCAAACGAAGAACAAGCAAGAAACTGAGATTGCAATCTGGATATTGCGAATATAAGATGAAATCTTTATTAATAAAGGTGGGGTTCTGTGATGTCTTGGTCTGATGATTGAACACAAACTGTCGGGGACGAATCCGCGATCACCTATGGGACCCAGGGAAGGACCCCTTTACGTTCGGCAGGGAGAGACGGTCGCACAAAGAGCAAATCTAGCGAAGAACACGACAGTGCACGAGAGAGATTTACCCAGGTTCGGGCCGCACGGATGCGTAAAACCCTACTCCTGCTTTTTGGTTTATTATCTGTATGATTGTTCTAGCTCCAGGAGCGCTACAGTACCGAGTAGCTGCGTACAATACTGGAGTTCTCCATCTCCCAGTCCCTCCTTTTTTTTCCCTCCATGTTGCCTATGGGCCTCCTTTTATACGCACAAAGGGGTCACCAACAGGTGGCAGACAGTAAAGGTAGAGGTGGAAAGTTGCTACAGTAAGGCCACTATTACCAGGATGACATGTCCTACCTACCACTGACGGCAGGGGACAAGGGCATTAAATGCCCATGCCTTTGCTGTCCACATACATGTACCCGGACGTCTTGGACGTGGGAAAAGCCTATCCCACCTGCTCCTGCACCGCTAGCTACAGTGCACCGCCGTCTACACAGTGCCCTGCCACGCACGCTTGGAAGGACCCAGAGCGCCACGCTGGCAGAGGCACCGGAGCAGCACAGTAGCACAGTGGTACAGTAACGCTTGCCGCACCTGACAGCTTGCCGCAACCCATAGTTTGCCGCGCAAGGTAACTTGCCGGGGCAAGTACCTTGCCGCAGCCGCTATCTTGCCGCAGCCAATGACTTGTCGGGGCAAGTACCTTGCCGCGGCAAGTACTCTGCTAAAGCAATGCCCAGGCTGGGCCTCAGCTGTCCCTCCCGGCAAGCTCCTCTTGCCGGGGCCTTAACTCTTGCTTTGTATACTTTGTTCTTGAATGGCTTAATAATCTTGAGCTTCTCTCTGGCTGTCCTCCCGCAAGCTTGGCCGCGGGATGCTACTACTGCCCGTGCACAAGTACGGGGTACTAGGGTACCCCTATTCTAGTACACCGACAGGAGCCCCTGGGCCTGGGCCACACAAGGTGTCGGGCGTTGTTGGGCCAGGCCCAAACAGTGCACGGGCACGCGTGGCTGGGATAAGCCGAAACGTCCCTATGCTGTTTAATTGCACGCTCTCCCACGCATCACGCGTTGAATGCGGAGCGTGGGAAGCGTGCGCAGCTATCTCGAATGACGAAGGGGCGGATGGTTCTGCATCTTTCCCCATAAAAGGAGGGACCTGCAGAAGCACTCACACACCCCTCTCACCATTCTCGATCTCCAAATCTCCGCCTTCTTCTTCCTCCGCTCTAAAACAAAGCGGTTTCCCAATCCTCCGCCACCGCACGCGTCTGCATCTCCCTCGGTCCTCAGCTCCGTCTTCGCCATGCCTCCCAAAGGAGAAAAGGGGAAGACGGGGAAGTCCTCAAGGACGGAGACCCAGGCGCAGTTGAAGAGGCAGAAGTACGTGCTCTTCGCTCCGACGCTCACGGGGGCGGATCTGAAGGCCAAGTTCCAAGGCATGTGGGCCGCGAGGACCAAGGCGCATCCGGCTACCCGCGTTCGCCCAGCCACCGACGAGAGCGAAGTGAGCAAGTACCCCTTCTTCGCTTGCTACTTTTGGTGCGGGCTCTGCCCACCGTAGTCGGATTTCTTTAGCGACGTCATGTACACCTTCAACCTCCGTCTGCTGGATCTCACACCGAATGCCGTATCCACCATGGCAATATTTGCGCATCTGTGCGAGAACTTCGTCGGCGTCGCACCCAACACTGCGCTGTTCAGGCATTACTTCACTCCCCGTGCTGAAAAGGGGGAGCCTCTCACTGTTGGCGTCTCGTTCGTTTCAAGATTGGGCGCCAAGGAGCATTATCTGAAGGGGGATCTCCGCCCAAGATGGGGAGAAATCCGGTCTGAATGGTGTTGGATCATTGACGACGAGCCGCCACCATACTGTGCGCTTCGCAAGACCCCAGCAGCGCGTGGCACAGACTGGAGCGATCTGGATCCCCAGGACAAAAAGCTGGAGATTGCCGCTACCAGGATCATACGGCTCAGGGAGGCCGGGCTCACCATAGGGATGGTTGGCGCAGACTTCCTCCGCCGCCGCATTGCTCCTCTGCAGCAGAGAGGAAGGCCGGCCTCTGATTGGAAGAACCCAGCCGATATCATGTGGCTGCGCCCTGGACTGATCAACAACTTCACAGTTCTGCAGCACGACTTTTTCATGCGAGAACTGTTCAAGCAAGAGACAGATCCAGAGAAGCGCGACAAGGCGTTCACGCTGCCGAAGCACATCGTGCCCCTTTGCAACAACTCCGCATTGAGTGCAATCATCGCTATGATGCCGCTCTACAATGCGCACAGCGTTGAAGCAACTTGGGACGTGCCGCTCGAAGAAGACGTGCGGCGATTCTTTGACTCCACGGTCGAAAAGCAGGTCCGGGAGGAGGAGTGGCTCGTCCGCAACACCACTGAGCAAGAGATAGAATTCATTGCTCGAAGAGTGGAGGAGGACAGGCTCGCTAGGGAAGCTGGCGATTTTGGTTATACTTTGGCGGAGCTCGACGAGGCACAAAAGGAGATCCTTGCTGAGCAGGGGATGCTTGCCGGGAAGGGCGAGCTCGCCGCACCCGGCAAGGATGTCGGGCCAAGCCAGCCTGCCGACGAGTCAGGCAGCTCGGAGGATGAGGGCTCCTCTTCCGAGGAGGGCACCGAAAGCCCACCGCAGTCAGAGTCCCCAGCCCCTCGGAGGAGGAAACGCCTTCGCAGGCTTGGCAAAGTGGCTGAGCGGCAAGAGGTTCAACAACCGCCGGAGCGCCGTTCGACGCGCTCGACCGCGGCAAGGGCTGGTGCTGCGGGAGCGTCTCACGCGGCCCCGGCAACTGGAGCAGGGTCATCAAAGACCGCTGCTACTACCCCCGCCAAGCGGCCAAGGAGTCCAGCTCCCCCTCCTCCCCCTCCTCACACGGAGGCGGACTTTGATTTTTCCGCTCTCAGCGAAGAGGACGACGAGGAAGAGTAAGTTCCCTTGCCGCAACCCTCAATCTTTGTAAGGTTTTGTTTCTATCCTCACTTGTCGCGCTCCGGCCTTGCTTCCGCAGGGAGGAAACCTTGGCGGAGAGGACAAGGAAGAGAGCTAAGGTCTCGACGAGCAAGACCGTGGTGGTCGTCGAAGATGAGCCCACGGCAACCACCGGGAGAGTGTCTGAGACCATGCCGACCAGCTCGGAGCCCAGCCCTCGTCGCAACCCCCAGCGCAGCCCCCAGCGTAAGTATTTCAACTACCTTTCGCTGGCGGTCGTTGAGGAACAAGCATTTTGTCACTGACATCTTTGGGCGTGTAGGAGAGGAGCAGCAAGTGGAGCCATCTGAAGGTGCTCTAGAAGTACCACCCCCCTCGACCACACCGCCAAGGAGAAGATCTCCGGTAAGGGCTCCCACTAGCAAGCCGAGCCACGAAGAGGAGCCGGCAAGCGCCGAAGTGCCAAGCACCAGCGCTGGCGACCCCACCCCAATGACAAACGTTGACGGGGGAGGGGAGCCCACCGCTCCTGAGCTCAACACGGGTAAACCCACTTGCCGCAAAACTCTTTCTGCTTTCTTTCTTTTGTCTTCTTGAATTTCTTCCTGAAGCTCTTTTTGCCTTACTTCTCGGGTTGGCAGAGCCCTCCTCGGTGGAGCCAATGAACATTGACTCTTCTGCCGAGGAGAACACCACAGGGGCCGTCGACGATGAGGCCGCCAAGGCCGCCGCTGCCAAGGCCGACAAGCTGACAGCCGACAAGCTTGCCGACGAAGAAACTGCCAATGCTGCCGAAGAGGCCGGCAAGGCCGCCGAGGATAATACCGCCAAGGCGCCCACCGATGAAGCCGCCAAGGCTGCTGAAGCTGAGGCCGCCCAGAAGGCTGCTGAGGAGGCCGGCGAGGGAGCCGGTGGTCGTACTGACGGCCCTGAAGCCACAGGAGCGCCAGGCGCTACTCCGACCACGGGTCCCTCAACCACTGATGAGGCGGCAGCGCCCAACTCGCCTCCGCCAAGCAAATACATCCGGGTCGGCGAGAACGTCTACGTCAGCCTCCCCTGGACGGTGGGCTCCAGAGCGCCAACCGAGGAGGATGTTGTGGACGAGGAGATCCTTGCCGCTGCCGGGCTCCAGCTTGTGGATGCGCCAGGCGCCAGCAGCAGCAGCACGTCTGAAGAGGAGCAATTGCTTCAAAAGCTGCTGAATCTTCATCGCGCCCGACGGGAGAAGCTAGCTTCCAGGGAGGCGCTCATCGAGAAGGCCGAAGCTGACATGTTGAGGCGCGCAGAGATCTTGGCGGACGTCCGCGCGCGATCTCTTAATGCGTTAGAGGCCAAGCGGGCACAGCTGGCCGAAGAACGGCAGGCCCTCCTCCTGATGAAGCAAGACATTGAACAAAAACAGGAGGAGACCGCCAAGGAGTTGTCTGCTCAGGCCGGTGATCTGAACCAGCGGAAAGTGGACCTTGATGCCCACGAAGAAGAACTTGCCGAGCGCAAGAGGAAACTTGCCGAAACCCTCCGACAGAAAGACGAGGAGGTGGCAAGACTTGTCGCAGAGCGGACCCAGGGGCAGGCACAAAAACACCAGAAGGAAATCGAAGCCTTGGCCCAAGAGTACGCCAGCAAGTTGGTGGAGGCCAACAACGCTGTCGCTGCTGCAGAAGTGAACAGGAAGGAAACGGAGGAGAAAGTGGCAAGACTAGAGGCCGCCCTCAAGGCAAACGGTGACAAGCTCTCAACGCTTGAAAGTGAGAGGGCAAAGGTGACCCACACTTTGGCGGAGATGCAAGTTACCATAGCCAAGAAGAACAATCTGCTTGCCGCCACCAACGACTCCAGAGCAGACCTGAAGCTGAAGCTGACCACGCTGAAGGAGACGCTCGACACCACCAGAAAGCGCGAAGGGCTTCTAATGACAGAGCTCCAGAAGGAAAAGGGTCTGCTTCAAGACGCTATTGCAACCCACAAGAAGTTCAGGGATAACGTGGGGATCTTCACAGACAGGCTTGCCAGCGCCGCCGAGGACATCGACAAGGAGCTGACTGCCCTGAAGGTGCCGGACTTCGGGTACTCCACCGACAAGAACACGCAAACTAGCGTCAAGCTAGCCGAGTTCTTCGACGGAGTAGTAGAAGCACTCCAACAGCTCCAAGTCAATCACAAGGCTCAACTGGCCGACGAGTCACGCAGGCTTTGCCGGGGAGTTCTCCGGAGGTTGTTGGTGAAGATAGCATATAGAAACCCGGGCGTCGACTTCAGCAACATCTTCAAAAGCTTGCCGAAGGGATACGACCCCGCGCCACTAGAGGCCCTTGTCGCGCCCATCGTGGAGAGGGTGGACCAAATCCAAAGAGTCGAAGGCGAGCACCGCAATTAGAGAGCCCATTCTTCTCCCTCCTTGCCGCCGCTAGACATGTTAAAGAACAATCTGTTTAAGCCGCGGCAACTTATCTTGTAATATAACTTGCAATATTTTGAAGTTAATGCATGTCATCTCCCTTGAGCAATTTCTTTCTTTGTGTGTACTTGCCCTACGCTTATAGGGAACTTGCCGGTGCGCGCACCATCGCCGCGAGCGCTGGGTGCGGGACTCCAGCAGCCTGCTGGCGGTGCCGCTGCCGGCAAGCAACCTTGTCGTGCTCAGTGCAGCCACTTAGGTTGTTGAGCGGACTCGAAACAAGGTAAGGGCGCGACCAATTACGCTTAGGTTCCGTCGCGCACAGGTTTTCCGTACAAAGAGTAGTATCGTTCAAGGAAAATAACCTTGAAAATAAAAAAGAATTTGATTATTCAAACTTTGGCACTTAGCTTTGTCGCTGATCTCTCCGCGGGGCAAGGTTTGTCACTGCTTGCCGCTACCTTCTTCCCGGCAAGGCAAAGTTTCTTTGAACGACGCCTGGTCCACGCCTGGTCCATATCATTATCCCACCCCCCCCCCCGGCAAACTTGTGCGCGAGGGAAGCTTCTGTTCTTTTGAGAAAAAGAAAGAGAGAAAATAAAGATATAGGAGCTTGGCGGCTCGTTAATGCTTACCGGGTGAAGGCTGTACTGCACAGTATGTCAGATAATCATGCAAAATAAAAGTAAACATGAAATCGTCAAAAACTGCGAAATACAAAAGCTTTATTTATGCACAGGGTCTGCGCCTGGCTTTGTACAAAGGATTACATGCAACAGCGGCAATACTTGTACAAAAGGTGGTTGCCGGGGAAGGGCCCGGCAACCGCGCCTTATGGAAAAAACTTACGAAGATGCTCAATGTTCCAGGAATTGATCACTGGAATGCCATCCTCGGTCTCCAGGCGGGCAGCGCCGGGCCTGGTGACTCGTTTCACCCGATAAGGGCCTTCCCACTTCGGCGTCAACTTGTTTGAATTCTTGGCCGACTGAACGCGCCGAAGAACAAGGTCGCCTTCCTCGAGACTTCTGGCATTAACTTTGCGGCTATGGTAGCGACGCAAAGCTTGCTGGTAGCGAGCAGCTCTCACAGCAGCCTGAAGACGATCCTCCTCGAGGAGCACAGTGTCATCTTGCCGCAGTTGCTCTTGCTCAAGCTCATCGTAAGCGAGCACTCGAGGTGACCCGTATACGAGTTCTGTGGGGAGAACTGCCTCTGCTCCATAAACTAGAGCAAAAGGCGTCTGGCCAGTAGCTCGATTTGGCGTCGTCCTGATCGACCAAAGAACCACTGGCAGCTCCTCGATCCAGTTCTTGCCGCACTTGCACAGCCTGTTGAAAGTTCTCGTCTTGAGCCCACGCAGCACTTCAGCATTTGCCCTTTCAGCTTGACCGTTGCTTCGGGGGTGAGCAACAGAAGCGAAACAGACCTTGGCGCCAAGGTCTTCTACATACTGCATGAAGGCGTGGCTCGTGAACTGGGTACCGTTGACGGTGATGATCCTGTTAGGAACACCAAAGCGACAAACAATTCCCTTGAAGAACTTGATGGCTGATTGTGCTGTCACCTTCCTCACTGCTTCCACTTCTGGCCACTTCGTAAACTTGTCGATGGCCACATACAAGTACTCGAAGCCCCCGGTGGCACGGGGAAAGGGGCCGAGGATGTCGAGCCCCCAGACCGAAAATGGCCAGGAGAGAGGGATTGTCTGGAGAGCTTGAGCTGGCTGATGAATCTGCTTGGAATGAAACTGGCACGCTTCACACTTGGTTACTAGTGCAGTTGCATCCTGGAGGGCGGTGGGCCAAAAGAAACCTTGCCGGAAAGCCTTTCCAGCAAGGGCTCTTAACCCTATGTGGTGACCACATATGCCTCCATGAATCTCCGCCAACAGCTCCTGTCCTTCTTCCCGGGGAATACACTTCAATTTCACACCGTTTGGTCTTTTTCTGCACAGCATGTCATCGACAAATTGATACATATTGGACCGATCCCCGACATCTTTGGCGCGCCAGGTAGGGACCCCTTTACGTTCGGCAGGGAGAGACGGTCGCACGAAGAGCAAATCTAGCGAAGAACACGACAGTGCACGAGAGAGATTTACCCAGGTTCGGGCCGCACGGATGCGTAAAACCCTACTCCTGCTTTTTGGTTTATTATTTGTATGATTGTTCTAGCTCCAGGAGCGCTACAGTACCGAGTAGCTGCGTACAATACTGGAGTTCTCCATCTCCCAGTCCCTCCTTTTTTCCCCCTCCACGTTGCCTATGGGCCTCCTTTTATACGCACAAAGGGGTCACCAACAGGTGGCAAACAGTAAAGGTAGAGGTGGAAAGTTGCTACAGTAAGGCCACTATTACCAGGATGACATGTCCTACCTACCACTGACGGCAGGGGACAAGGGCATTAAATGCCCATGCCTTTGCTGTCCACATACATGTACCCGGACGTCTTGGACGTGGGAAAAGCCTATCCCACCTGCTCCTGCACCGCTAGCTACAGTGCACCACCGTCTACACAGTGCCCTGCCACGCACGCTTGGAAGGACCCCGAGCGCCACGCTGGCAGAGGCACCGGAGCAGCACAGTAGCACAGTGGTACAGTAACGCTTGCCGCGGCAAGACCTTGCCGCACCTGACAGCTTGCCGCAACCCATAGTTTGCCGCGCAAGGTAACTTGCCGGGGCAAGTACCTTGCCGTAGCCGCTATCTTGCCGCAGCCAATACCTTGCCGCAGCCAATGACTTGCCGGGGCAAGTACCTTGCCGCGGCAAGTACTCTGCTACAGCAATGCCCAGGCTGGGCCTCAGCTGTCCCTCCCGGCAAGCTCCTCTTGCCGGGGCCTTAACTCTTGATTTGTATACTTTGTTCTTGAATGGCTTAATAACCTTGAGCTTCTCTCTGGCTGTCCTCCCGCAAGCCTGGCCGCGGGATGCTACTACTGCCCGTGCACAAGTACGGGGTACTAGGGTACCCCTATTCTAGTACACCGACACAAACGAAGTACGTGAAGTTGCAGCTATGGCGAACTTTTAATCTAAACAAAACCCAAAGTCTAAACGATGCCCTAAGGGTTGTATATATGGAGGAGTAGTGGGAATTTCATGACCCCTTGTAGGAGGGGTCGGAAACCAACCCTAACTTTGTTTCCCCACACATACGGACTCTAAAAACAGCCTATACTTAAGTATTTCGAAATTACATGGGCCTGGCCCAAAAATAAGGTGGCGCAGCACCTAAAATAAGCTATGGACAAAATTTATGAAGGGGCATCTTGTATATTTTGTCCATGTCCTTGTAGGTCATCACGGAGGCTTCAAAGTGCTCAAATATGCACTAGAAACGCCATTCTGGATCCCTTCGCGCGCACCTTCATCTCCATGCTTGATCCTGCTCTAGTGTTCATCCCTCTTGTCCATGCTAGGCCCTTCATTAGTAATAAACACAAATGTATCCAATTTATGCAGCATCATATTCTCATGAACATTAGAATTGTCACCAAGAAACGAAAGTACCTGGTAATTCAATTGGCATGCGCGAGTCTAGTAATTGGTCCACTATGTATAGCAGTAGGGGTTGTGGGTGTAACAATGGTATTGATGTCCTCATCAGTAGCTGTACTGCATCATCCCTTCCTCTTTGGGGAAATACCGACACAGTTTCAAGCCGCATCAGACCACCATTTGATCCTCTTGATCATGGCCTCCACCTCCTCTGGGTTCCCTCAGATGACGCTCTTCTCCCTCCAGGATTTGAGCTTCTTTGGAGGTCTGGCCGAAAAGGCCGGGACCTCGGCCTGGCGAGGGGCGAGTGGCTCGGTGATGTAAAACCACTCTTTCTGCCACTCCTTCACTTTTTCGATGAAGGTGCCCTTGAACCAGTCAGCGCTCTGATTCTTACTGGCCATGGCCCCTCCACACTCTGCTAGATCGGAGCCGCTGGACTTTGGCTTAACCCTGAAGGTTTTCAGCCATAGGCCGATGTGCGGCTCGCAGCGGAGGAAAGCCTCGCAGACCGTGATGAAGGAGGCTAGATGGAGAATGGAGTTCAGGGCCATATGGTGCAAGTCGAGCCCATAGTAGAACATCACCCCGCGCACAAATGGGTGCAACGAGAAGCCCAGGCCTTGGATGAGGTGGGGGACGAAGACTACCCGCTCCCCTACGTTGGGAGCGGGCACTTGCTGGCCGGCGCCTGGAGCGCAGGCGGTGATGTTGGCGGAGAGATATCCCGCGTCATGCAGCTCCTGGGTGCCATCTGTCACGATGGAACCACCCCAATGCCCTTTGAGGGTATCAGCCATGGCTGGTGGGGGAAGTTGGGACTCACTAAGGGAAATGAGTGTGAGATTGGATCTGGGCGCTTGAGCTAGACGAAGCTGCAGGCGGGCGAAATGAGAGCGCGATTGCTTGCGATGTCCCCTCTTTTGCTCTTATAGACTGTTGAAAGGCCAAGAGTCCCCTTTGCTGAGCCGATAAAAATGCCACTCCCTTGAAAGATGTCGTTATGCATATGGGGGGATACAAAATCTTGATGATATCCCTGAGAAAACGGGCACGATCTCCACCTCGATGGGATGTGCCAATAAAAGGGCCTCCTCGAGCCACAATTTAGGGGGAGCAGTAACTGCCCGGCTCGTCGTGGGGTGTGCCACTTCGATAAAGTTGTCAGACTAGGTGGAACTATTCACACCTAGATGGCCGGCCTTCATGGCTAAGTTACCCAGTCTCTTCGGGCAGGGTACGAACTCGGCTGGGTCTTGTCTAAAACATCGCTCCTTTGAAGAGTGATCTGAAAAGCTGGAAATCACCGAGGGGAACTCGTCTGTCAAGCCAAGGACTTCGGATCCGAGGTTGTCCTCATCAAGGGAATCGTCCTCGGCATAGAAGACCAGTTCGAGGGCTACTGACTGTGTCCCGGATTAAGGGGTACTAACCTAGTCAGCCCAAGTTCCTCGGATTGGGCCGGCGGGCCCTCATTCGTTCTCAAAAAAGACTCAAGAGGCTGTACACGGGAGGCGTGATCAAGACTACAACTACCAAAGACTTGTCGTATACTCCAAGACTTCTCTTACCACCTCATATGTAGATGCCGACCTTGTAACCCCTAGATACCCTACCCAGCGTGTATATAAGTCGTAGGGTTTACCTCGTAGAGGGGACATCAACGCAATATCATTCACCTAGCCCTAGAATTAGGCCACATCTCACAAACTCGAGGTAGATCAACTATGTACTCGGTACATCTACACCAATGTAAACAAGAGCAGGAAGTAGGGTTTTATCTCCATCAAGAGGGCCCGAACCTGGGTAAATATCGTCTGCCGGTTCCTGTTACCCATGATCTGAGATCCACAGCTCGGGACCCCCTACCCCGAGGTCTGCCGGTTTTCACACCGACACCATTCCCCAAACAAACGCTGCCCTAACCCACGGTGCACGCAGTATAGCCAAGAGCTCAAGCAGCATTTGGCAGCGAAGAAGCAAATCGCGGCCGCACGCGCGGATGAGGTCGCGATGGCTGCCATGCATGCTGACTCACAGATCTTGGAGGAGCACCTCGCTGTCGAGGCCACCGTCGCCGCCACGCGGTTGGCTGCTTTAAACGATAGTTCGTGACGTTTTCTTGAGTCCACCGTCGATGCCTTTGACAAAGACTACGAGGTGTTTTCTCAGCGTGCCCATGCTTGCATCAACTCCAGATCCAGCAGGTTGGTGCTCGGAGTGGCTCAGGCGACTCACCACTATGAGGAGAGCACCCACGATGTGGAGGCCTTGTCCTCTTCCAAGTCTTAGGAGCCCATCATCATTGATATCTCCAACAATGAGGAGTAGCTTGTATTTTTATCTCACTATAAGGACATATGTTCAGCTAGCTAGCTACGTCAGTTAAGCATGTTCAGTTTACCTGTTGCATGTGCTGCTCCTGCCTTTCCTTTACAAATTCTAGTGAATTATCCTATGTACTGTTACTATGCAACCTGATCCTCTAGTATATATGTTCTATTTATTGTGCAATGTGGTGCTCAGTTAACTGTTTGGTTAATTTGTTGTCATGTTCAGTTAACTGTTTGGTTCAATTCTGCAGTGTGATGCTCAATTCTTGTGGGTGCAATTTTGTATCCTCTTGCATATGAGAAATAATCGAATTTGGCTGTACAAAATACATGAGAAACCAATACAATTGCTATATTTCCAAGTTGTTAAGTATACTAGGTTTGGTTAACTGTCCGGTCTTCTAGTATGTTCTATTGTGCAATGTGGTGCTTAGTTAACTGTTTGGTTCATTTGTTGTGGTGCTTACTTAATTGTTTGGTTCAATTCTGCAATGCGGTGTTCAATTGTTGTGGGTACAATTCTGTATTGTTATGCATACGAGAAATAAATGGAATTTGGTTGTACTAAATACATGAGAAACATATACAATTGCTATGTTTCCTAGTTCACAAGCATGCTTGGTTTGGATAAATGGTTTTTCCATGTGGCTCGAATTAATCTTCTGAATGTGCAACATGTTTATTTTTCATCAACATATTTTACTGATAGTATGCCAACCCTCACTTAACCTGATCAATAGCGACCTTATATCTGTTTACAGGGAAACAATGGGAGGCACTGATGTTTACTATCGAGGTGCACATGCATGGTCCTTTGTCTAATAGCACATTATTGTGCAATTGCAGGAACCATTTTAATATTTAGGTTTTTAACAATTTGGTCTTGCACATGTAGGTCCTGCTGTCAGAGGTTTTAACCCACTGTTCGACCCATTTTGCATATGGGGAAATGAGATGTCCATGAATATCAGTCAAGTCAAGAAACTCAGAAAGATTGTTAGGATAAAGAAACTAGTGAAGAAAAATAACAAGATCTTTGTCTGCATAATAAAGAAGACATCAGTGAACTACATGATGGTACTAAGTCTTATACCTTGTTTTTTTAAATTCCTTTGTGCCATTTCAAAATTTAGAGAAGATATTTATGCATGTCTTTGTTTTCAGGCCTTTCCAAAGCAGTCCACTGATGATTACCTCTCAAACCACATGTATGGTCAAGAGGCGAGGAATGGTTCATACAACACCCATGGTACAATATTGAAGTCTTCCTCAAGAGGACGAAGGATGGGCGGTCAATCATCCATAGGCACTGGCCTAAAGATGCAAGGACCTTCAACATCATTGAAGCCTCAATATTCGCCTTCCGTTTCAGCAGCTTTCCAGATGAGATTCATCTGTCTATCTACCGTCTATGATGCTAATTTTTCAAGGTTTTAGATGTTGCATGTGAAACTTGGTAGCTAGCTATATGCCTATATGGTGTAACTGAGTGCTGAAGCTATATGATGTTGTGCTCTGATGTATTTTAATTATGAAATCCTGGTTCCGTAATACGAAAATGAAATATATTGTGTGTTTAATCTGAAATGTCAATTTGATTACTAAATGGATTAAAAATAATAGGCCAAAGCGTGCTAATTGGGGTTTTCTATTGCAAACGGTTATTGAGACAACACCGTGGGCGATGACCTCAAACAACCCACACAGTTTCTAGGAAGTAAACGTGTTGGATCAATGAACAATCACACACGACTTTGTCTAGACAACTGTTTGCATTAGGCCACCTTGCACAAAAGTTTTCCGCATAAAAAGTGTGTATGATGGACAACCTATGCCACAAAGTTTCTTCTAGGCACCGTGCGTGATGCATTCAATAACACAAACGATAAAATTATTAATATCGTCTGCAATGGCAACGCTATCACAGACGATGTGATAGGAGAAATCATGTGTGATATACGTATGAACGGAAACGTTTGCCTGGAATTCACTGTGTGTGATGCACATAGGAACGGTAACGTTTGTCTGGGATTCACTATGTGGGATGTACATACGAACAGAAATGATTGGGCCTATATAATTGTATGTGATGGCTCGCCTGATCGCACATGAGCTCTTTTTGCCCCGCGTGTGTGACCGGAGGACCTATCGCTGATGGTTTCTGTGTCATGTGGGAAGGACCCCCCCTGCCGCCCCCCTATCGCACACACCGGCAAGGCGACGGTTTAAAATGCCATCACGGAAAGGGGTTAAAAACCATTTGTATAGCAGGTCGCTGCACTAGTGCAAGTATTTTTTTTTTCATGCTAGATTAAACTTTGACAAAGAGCATAGAATTTTTTACTGAAGCTCTAGTGTTTTGGTGATCAAAATAAATGTTACCTAGCTAAGCATGTGCTACCTTGTACAAATATATTCTATCTTGCTTATAGCTTGCAGAGAAGACAAGGATACGCCTTTGGGGAACAATTTTTATCGATGAGCTAGATGGATCAACTTTGGTTTATCAACCTTTTTGCTCGAGGACGAGCAAGGTTTAAGCTTGGGGATGTTGATGAGTGGATTTTATGCATACTTTTTAGAGTATATTCTAATGCCAAAATCCCTCATATCATATCCATCTAGCACTTATTCATGTCTCCAATGCATAATTGTCGGTATTTACTTGTTTACAAAGTTCATTGCACACTTTTTATTTTTATCTAGTTTTTATTAGTTTTCCTTTGTTTTGTGGTCTTTGTAGGTGTGTTGACATGTTCGTCGACTTGGGACATCAAAAGAACCAAGTTGGGGGTCAAACTGGAGAAGTTCTAGGCACCAGATCAAGGCTCTTTGGAGAGTTTGATGATTTGACATTTATCAAAGTGTCCAAAATGAAGATCCAAGGCCTCTGACGCATCAGGCTTTTCGCTAGCAATCCAACGAGCCCAAGAACATCAAAATCGAAGTTTGTATGAAGAAATGTAGACCAAAATACGAAACAGCTCCTGAAATCCAGAGTGAAGGACGGCCTTCCATACGAGCGGAGCTGCTCATATGGTTGGTCGTATGACCTCATGACAGCTTCGAAAATCAGCAATAACTATGCCGATTGTGCTCTGATTTCGTCCCTGTTTTTCCCCGCGGGATCCTTGGCGACCAAGGGCTATATTGGACGTGGATTTGGCTCTCCTTGAGCCCTGGGATGAAAGAGAGGAGGCTAGATCATTGGAGGACACCCGAGGAGTACTCCTATATGAAGACCTCCAACCCTAGCCGCCGCCTCATTCCATCTCCATCCTCCACAAGTTTCATCTCCTGTTGCCACACCTCCATTGCAGCAAACTCCACTATAGAGAAGGGTCAAGACAAGGAAGAAGGAAGGGAGGAGGCGCCTCCCACGTTCGGCGCCGGTCGGAGGGCCGGCACCCTCTTCATCACCGCCGCCATGCCTCTCTCCATCTCCAACTTCGTGTTGGCTTGTAACTTGTCCCTCACCTCTATGTACTCCATCACCATGTTTGAGTAATTTAATTAATTCTTGGGGAATAAGATGAACTCTAGTTTGTGTTAGTACTGATTTTCTTGCGCGATATGATATCCTCTTTACATGTTTATGTTAGTAGTCTTCTCGATGTTGGGTGAAGTCGACCATCCAACATATGCCAATTTTGGATGGAAGGTTGTTACTGTTGGCGAACCGAGTAGTTGCGGAGGTGGGTGACGTGACAGACGCTATCTCCCTTCGTATCGGATCGTTGCAGAAGGGGGTAAAACGGAGACCACTTTGGCTGCGTCCACGGGGAATTTTTTCCCCTTAATCATCGTTTGATAAACGGAGTGGGGAAGAACGGTGGTGGCGTATGTGATATGGGGTTGCCGTGTGTATGCACGTATCTGTACCGGCTCCGTCCACAAAGAGAAACATGTAAAGTGGCTTAGTATTCATAGAACATGTGGGTAGTGATGATTCTGAATACCTCGAGAACGCTCTTATGTCAATCCCACAAGGAGCGGTGTTCACACGCAACTACCAACCTGGCAGCTATGTCGTCACAACATGATCGATCCTTCCAGCAGAGAAGGAATTGTGCTGGTTTGCTCGGACATAGCACCGAGCAGAAGGTCACTGCCGCTTTGTGCATGATGGCCTATGATGTTCCGGCAGATTTCATCGATGACAATTTGGCGATGGCAGAGATCCCTTCTACCTTTTATGTCAAACAATTTGCAAAGATTATGGTAGAAGTGTTTGGTCCACATTACTTGAGACCACCCAATGCTTAGTACACTCAGAGGCTTTTGGAGATAAACAAAGCCCATGGGTTTTCGGGTATGCTTGGGTCCATCGATTGCATGCGCTGGAAGTGGAAAAATTGTCCTAAAGCATGGCATGGACAGTTCAAGGGACGCTCGAAGGATGCCATCATCATTTTTTAGGCCGTTGCCGATCAAGAAACATGGATTTGGCATTCATATTTTGGGATGCCTGGATCTTGCAACGACATCAATGTGCTTGACCGATCACCTTTTTTTGCTAAGTTAGCCAATGGAGAAGCTACACCGTTGACATTTAAAGCAAATGGCCGCACACACAACTATGGGTACTACCGACGGAATCTACCCGAGGTAGAGTACTTTTGTAAAGCCAATCCAAACCCCCCAAGGTAAAAAAGAACTCTCCTTTCACAATGCTCAAGCGGCGGCTAGGAAAAATGTTGAGAGAGCATTTGGGATTTTGCAATACCATTTTGCTATTGTGCGAGGACCGTCTAGATTCTGAGATAAAAAAAAACATTTTAGTGCATCATGACTGCTTGCGTGATCATGCTATGCATGATCATTGAGAATGAGCGTGGACAGGATTTGGATTACACCTTCTATGATCTCATGGGCATATGCGTAATGCCAATGAGAAAAGAGGAGCGAGTCAGACGTTTCGTGAACGTGTACAATGAAATTCGATATTCCGATACACACAATCAACTTCAGTAAAGACTTGATGCAGGAGTACTGGAAGTGGAATGGCGAAAGAACCACCTAGTTCATTATTTGTTTGTTATATTATGCAAGAACTTTCTTGTATTGTTATTGCATTTGATGTTGTGAATTTGATGAATTATGTAATAATTTGAAATTATGGACAAGTGAAACTTTTAAGTTTTAATTCGGGATGTTTTTATTTTAAATTGTGCGGTTGTACACAGCCGCGCGGCCGTCGGCTGGTTTTACATCTATAATTTGCATCATCTATTGAAGTTGCAGTTTTACATCATCAATATACATCATCTGTTGAAGTTGCTTTTTTTTAATGTAAAATGCACTTTTGATGATGTAAATTATATGAAACCTAGTTTTACCCCGAAAGTGCTCTTGTGAGCTCGAGCTCACATGCACCCTTTGCTACAGTAAAATCGGGAAAAAAATTAAAAGGTTCAAAAAAATCTGAATTTTTTTGACAACAAACATTGATGTCTTTTTTACGTACGTGCAAAATTTCATGACAAAATGACATTCATGCAGGTCTTGGTGAAAAAAACAAAATGCATGCTCCAAAATGCTTCCAAAAACAGTTTTTTTCGAGCATGATTTTGTCTTTTTTGCTGAAGCCTCCCCAAATGTCATTTCATCACGAAAATTGGCACGCATATGTAACACACATCAATGTTTGTTGCCAAAAAATTTCAGTTTTTTTGAATTTGTTTAATATATTTTTTCGATTTTACTGTAGCAAAGGGTGCATGTGAGCTCGAGCTCACATACTCCATGTCCGTTTTACCCCTCCAACTTTGCATTATCTATTGAAGATGCTCTAACTCGTTACAGCAGTCACTAGCGATGCTCATCAGTTCATCAGAGATCGTAGGAACTGACTCCCCTCTTGCTGAAGGGTGCTAATGAAACGGAAGACAGAGTCTTCTCCATCACGCCGCCTTCCCTCGCGGCACTCCAAGGCGTACCTCCATTGCCGTTGAGCTCCAGAGGACCTACTCCGCCCCCATTTACGTACACCGCACACAGCATGCAGCTACCAGGCAACGCCGTCGCCCGAACCGCTTCCTCGGTGTCCAATCTACCATTGGGTTGGTGACCATGTCGTGCCGCCCACCGCCCTCTAGTGGCACCCATCACCAGCCACCCTGCTCTGCACCCAAGGGGGAATGGTGAGCCCGTGTGACACTGGTGGGAGTATGCCGGCCGGTGTTAACGCCGCGCCATTGTCTTGACACCGGTGGGCGAAATGGTTGTCGGATGGGCGTGGCTGCTACTGCCCTGCCCTGTTACGCTACGCTACGCTACACAGGCATTAACTCCTATATATAGCAAGCAGCTAGGCTTAATTTGGCGTCTACACGTACGTCACTCTCACTCCGTATCTTTTCGGCCGATAGCTTGGGTTCATACGCCGCCCATGCCATCCATATGCGTTCGTCCATACGGACCCATACCCCGATCTAGTGATTAATTCCTAGCTCACTCGCTACTCGATCGCAGCTGCACTCTACAGGTATATATAGACAGTATATAGCTCGAGGTGTAGCTTCGGGTATATATGTGCATATGCCCAGTACAAGCTCGCACTTTAGAGAGGCGCGGTGCGTCAACCGCTAGCTGAAGAATCAAGATCTCTCGACTCCGATCCGCCATGCCAGTCTCGCGCCGCGACTTGCAGCTTGACGGCCAGCCCTCCGCCGCCCTGCTAGACGGCGGTCTGGACGGGGATGTCCCCAGACGGTTGTGGGTGCCGGGGCCGGTGATCGTCGGCGCGGGGCCGTCCGGGCTGGCGACGGCGGCCTGCCTCAAGGCTCGCGGGGTGCCGTCGCTGGTGCTGGAGCGGGACGCGTGCGTGGCGGCGTCGTGGCGGCACCGCACCTACGAGCGGATGCGGCTTCACCTGCCGCGGGACTTCTGCGAGCTCCCCCATGCGCCTTTCCCGCCGGGCACGCCGCCGTATCCAACAAGGGACCAGTTCATCGCCTACCTCGACGGCTACGCGCGCGCCTTCGCCGTGGAGCCACTCCTCGGCGCGCGCGTCCGGGCTGCGGCCTACGACGCCGGCATCGGCTTCTGGAGGGTCACCGTCGAAGTCTCCTGCGCCGCCGCCGGCAAAGACTCTATGACAACGACGGCGACGGAGTTCATGTCGCGCTGGCTCGTGGTGGCCACCGGCGAGAACGCGGAGCCTGTGTGGCCTGACGGTGTGGAGGGAATGGACGTCTACCGCGGCACGGTGATGCACACGAGCACCTACAAGAGAGGGGACGAGTTCGCGGGAAAGAAGGTGCTCGTTGTCGGCTGCGGCAACTCCGGCATGGAGGTTAGCCTCGACCTCTGCGACAATGGCGCAAAGGCATCCATGGTTGTCAGGGACAAGGTACAAGCTTTTATTTACTCGTACACATTTGCACTCAAAAACAATTGCTTACCTAGTAGGGGGAGTAAAATAACACTCGTGCATTAGCTTGTACAGCCGAATTTAGATCGGTGAGAATCAAAATTGTACGTCAAAACACAGTAACTACAATTTGATGCATCTCAATTTTTCTTTTTGGAATAAAAAAAATGAGAACCAACAGTGACCGTGGCCAGCCAAGATGCGCCACTGCGAACCAGCCACTGGGCTACTGCACAGTTCAAATTACATAGTACTCAATCCATTTCAAAATTATTTGTTGTGGTTTTAGTTCAAATTTAAACCAAAACCATGACAATAATTTTTGAACGGAGCGAGTAGCATCGAAGGAACACCTAATACAAGTAACAACCAGAAATAATGCACTTGTGCGAGTGCAATTAGTCTCTCCACAATTTTAGGCTGCCACAGAGAATTCGTATTTCAGGCTGTCACTGTTTATGCGAGTACTCTTGGGCGGTTTATTTCATAGTGCCACGTCTTCTCCTTTTTTTTCAGTCCTCAATAGATTCTTGCCACTTCCAGCAGGAGTCTTTTTTTACATGACTTCCAGCAGGTGTTGACACAATAATACTATGGAAAATCAAAATCAACAGCGGCAGTATAAAAATGACGTTGCATGCAGCAGAAAAAAAGGTCGGGTTTATGCAATTGTTGTTGTATCGTCTCGATTCTCTGTTTGAGTCATAAAATCCCTTTATGAAAATATATCATAAATGTCAAACATATATCCTAAATCTCGAATGGCCGAGAAGAAAAGAAAATATTACTTGGAAGATAGGACTTCTATAGAAAACGATGTGATACTTGGAGGGGGAAAAAATCCGAAAAGGGTCATTGCATGCCGTTGTTTTCTGTTTGGACAAGGATCGCGGAGCACTAAGAATAACAGGGGAAATTTCAGTAATTATGTGTTGTGTTATTTCATAAGTGCAATATCAAAATATATGTGAATTCATGATAAAAAATGTATGTCAAAAGAAAACATTGCAGAATTTAGTGAGAACATTCAACAGTTGTACCCACGTTAGGCAACGGAGATGTCAAGAAAACCCAAAGATAGTGACAACTACAAACTACTCGATTTATTTCATCTTTTCGCATAAAAGGATTAAACTGATGTATTAAGATATTTATAGCATTTACCTATTAACTACATTTCTTTACATCATGCAGGTTTATAGCTTAACTAAACTTGCATATCTCTCTCATGCTATTATTTTTGTAAATTTGTAGCTTCATGTGTTGCCTAGGGATATACTAGGCATCTCAACATTTGGACTGTCAGTATTCCTTCTAAAGTGGTTGCCCATGAAATGGGTTGATGCCTTGTTCCTCTTCTTCTCGAGGTTAATACTTGGAGACACTGAAAAATACGGGCTCCAACGACCTAAGATTGGCCCGCTCCAAATCAAGAAATCAACCGGGAAAACACCAGTGCTCGACATTGGAGCTTTGAGAAAGATCAGGGATGGCGAAATAAAGGTAAAATATCACATCAGCTGTTGTCGGATATGCTTAATACTTCACTACATAATTGCTACTCCCTCCGTTCGGAATTACTTGTCGCAGAAATGGATGTATCTAGACGTATTTTAGTTCTAGATACATCTATTTTCGAGACAAGTAATTCCGAACGGAGGGAGTAGTATGAAAGCAAAAGAGCATTGCATCAATCTGACGGAAAACAATATCAGCAACTTAATTGAATATGTTGTAAAAAGGACATAAAGTACCTTTTTCAATTAATGGGGTATTAGGATTGCAGCATCCAACTAATGAATAAGACACGCACATTTACCACAATTCAAATTTAACCATAAATTAGATGAGAAAATATAGATTTTTGTGATTTAAAAATTAGACCACTAAAAATTTCTTTTCGATACAAATTCAACGGCATAATTTTATGACATATAATCCATATATTTGATTGGTCTAATTTAGGGTCAAAGTTGAATTTTGATATGAGCGTGGGTCTTATTCATTGAAATGGGGGAGTAAGTACAAAAGTTAAAAGAAAACTTTTAGTGCAAAATATCTATTCCCTCCATTACGACTACTAGCTATAGCAACTTGTTTCTAGTAGTACGTGTGTGCCCAGTGTAGTACTGCATTTACTGGATGATGTGTCCAAGTGAATCTAAGAGGGATTCTCTGCAGGTGGTCCCCGCAATAAACCGGTTCACCGAGAGCGGTGTTGAATTTGCCGACGGACGTAAGGAGGACTTCGATGCTGTCATCCTCGCCACCGGGTACAAAAGCAACGTCCCATCATGGCTCAAGGTACGTACATACGCGAACGTGTATGTATACTCCTACTTATTAGCATCATGCATACTGTCGTGAGTCATCCATGCAACGATCAAGAGTTTGCAGGAAAAATACTATGCTGCTTCTTTTTTTTGAACCTCAGGAAAAGATGCTTATACAGAACATTAATTAGAGACTTCCGCCGATTGTGTCATGCATGAAAGACGACGCATACATGCGCTATATGTACGTGGACGACTGCTCCCTAATCCCTTCTCCCCGTTGTATAAATCCTGTCGTGATTTTAGTTCAAAGTTAAACTAAAATCATAACAAGAATTATGAAACGGAGGAAGTATGGTCCAAAATGCATGAACCGTTCCTTTGAACACTTGTCGTCTTCAAGTGTGGAATTTTTTATAACAAATCTAACGAATGGTTTAACTAATCATGATATACCACGTGTATATTACTACATATTGGTTATAATAACATCTTATATTATAGGACGAAGGGAGTAGTGATTAAATAGTTGTAGAAGTCCCTTTTTTGCAAGCGAAATAATTGTAGAAGTCCAGCTACACACTTTCTGGGAGGTTATCAATTTTGGAACGGAGGTGTGTGTATAGTCCTTGTCATTTTGATGGAAGTATTAGATTTAGATAGGAAGGCATGGGCAGTGACAATGATGCCAACAAGAGGGCGATCAGGACACAGAAACTCATCCAAAAATTGACAATATTGATTGACAGACATGCGTGAACTATGCTATGCTATGCGCTCGCTCTACAGATTTTGCGTGCAATTTTCATAAAAGATAAAATCAACGAGTCGATTTGGGCAGCGTGTGTACGTTACATATATAGAAGTCCTGTGTGGCTTGGTGTGTGTTTGTATCATTGTATGTGATCGATGTGATAGCTACAAGCATGTACTTGATTTCCTTGTACCCTTTCTTGCGTAGTTGCATCGATCATGGCGTCTAGTGTAGACTTGGACACACATATTTGTTAGCTACTATATGTCCATGTCATGTTAAATAATCTTTTCATCTTGCAAACTAGCTGTCCTAGCTAATGATCGAGAATATGCATATAGGCGACTCTTTGTTTGCATGTTCCTGTCAAGTCGATCTTGATCTCATGCGTGCGTGTATTTCTTTTCTAGTTGTATTCTTGCTGTTGTTGTTGTACAGTGAGCTGGTCCAGCAGTGGAGCCCATGCTCGGGCGTTTGGTCCATGCAACAAGGACAGATGCCATAGAAAAACATGAGTAAACAATATTATTGAAACTGAAAGGAATCTATATGAAACATGTGTATATCACGTTTCCCAATAACACTGAATATATAGTAAACCGATGCTATTTTGGTGTTGGGTTCTACTCGCACTGTCGCACATCAATCATTGAGGTATCGTTCCATGCTAAAAAAACATACTACAGAAACAGGAGTACAGGACAATGATCAAATGATTGGCAGTTAAGGAATCATCTTAGCAACTGTAGATGTGTCTCCATGCAAAGGAGACCGCAGCCCTCACTGTTGGGAAAGGGAAGATAAAGTCTTAGCCAAAAGGGACGGAGATCTTGCTGGTTTTTTCCTTCCGCCATTTGAGTTAGGTTTTTCTTGTTGAGATCTTCCTTGGAGTTAGGTGTGATGCACATGCCGGCCCATAATGATGCGGTGAGGGCCATGCATCTTTGGTGTCATCATGTGCATGGCAACAGTGCTTGCTACCACACCCATTGCCCACTCTACCTTTTGTAGGGTGGCCCATCTGGACGACTTGCTTGATGCATCCCATCTGCCTCACCAGATTTGATGCTCAAGTGTATTCGGTATGTAGTTGATTTGACGTTGTACAGTCTATGCTGAGTTCTTCTAATGAGCAATGTGTAATGGATGGTTTTCCACATTAGATTCTGCACAAGTCTTTTCATTGGCCCGCCATATTTCATGATGGGCTGCGGACACCTTTGATTGGCCCACCAGATTGGGTGACTAATAATTAGGAGATACTACATCAGCATATTTGTTTATGCTAAATATAAATAGTCATGCACATGCATTTTTTCAGGAGGACGAATTTTTCAGCCAGAGTGATGGGTTCCCCAGGATGGCATTCCCGCACAGCTGGAGAGGCAAGAACGGCCTCTATGCCACGGGCTTCACAAGGAGGGGTCTCATGGGTTCCTCCTATGACGCCACCAGAATCGCCGCTGACATCGCCAACCAGTGGACCGAGGCCCTCGCCAGGAATATCACTGCTCACAATAATGCTTGAAACCCAGCCAAGGCCGATGCTCTTACGTTAGTTTCATCGGTTGAACTGTTTCATTTTCGAGTAATGTGTGTGCGTTAGTCGGTACGTGTGTAGATATGTACCTCCAGCCGTCTAATGGGTTGATATAGAGTTACTACATTATAGTACAGATATATGTATGGAATAATCAGTAAGCTGCAAGGGGGCAGGTGCAGTCATGCGGTAGGAGTATTGTGCATTTGTGCCTTTTTGTGGAATGCATTTGTGCTCTATCCTTTTCTTTTCTTTTTTTTTTGAGCGGAATTTGTGCTATATCCCTGTATTGGGAGTTTTGTCACGGCCTCAACTACCAAGCACCAGGCCACAGTACTAAACTAGTAGAGTGCCCGTGCGTTGCCATGGGCTTTTGAAATATTTGCTAGAGCTATTTAAATATAATACATGTTAAATTTTACATGTAAACATAAGTTAAGTCCACTTCACTTACAATGTAGATTGATTACAAAAAGGTAATTTGATGATACAAGTAAAAATCTATTACAAATTAAGATCTATTTGATACGTTTAAGAAATTCTCGCACAATTGCAGGATATTGTGCCCCTGGTTGATACTGAGGTAAGAAGAAGCTGCAGACTACAAAAAATTTCTAAAGGTTTTAAGAAAACAGTTTGTAGAGACAGAGACTGTCTGGCTTGCCATACAGCACCACCTACTATCTCTACCAAAGTTATTAAAAGCTTGAATACATCCTTTTGTAAGGTGGCAGAGAAAGAAACTACTGACGAGAAGATTGGCAAGAAGGCCAAGAGAACAAGGGCAACAACACAGCTCTGGAGGGCAACAACACAACCAATGAGCAAAGCAAAAAATGGGTTTAGAGCAGATGCATATGAGGAACTGTAGATCCTAGACTTTTGTGTTCTTAATGAAGTTTGTTAGTACCTGGTACCTGAACAGTTTGCCCTAGGTTGTAAGCAATGATCCAATCTATGTTCTATGAGCACTCTATTCCTACTCAGATCACAAATACTGTTATTAATGTGTGTCTTAATGTTGGTCTTGTGAGTTATGATATGTCACTGTTTACTGAAGACCAGTATGTTTCGATCAGTAGTACAGTATTATCCAATTCATCATGAATAGGGAATGGAGTGTGCTTAATTGGAATATCAGAGGTATTAATGACCCCAAGAAATGGACAGTCATTGCTAATAAGATTGAAGACTCTCGGTGTTCTATCTTATGCCTGCAAGAAACAAAAAAAGAAGTTTTTGACAGCACTTACCTGAAAAATGTCTGCCCTAGAAGGATGATAAGATTTGAGTATCTCCCCTCAACTAGAGCTTCAGGAGGTCTGTTAATTGCATGGAGTGAACAAATCTTCTCTGGTCAGGTCTACCATGTTAATGATTTCTCACTGTCTATTGAGTTCACATATACTCATAACAGTGATAAGTGGATCCTCACTAATATCTATGGGGCCTGTCAACAAAATGAAAGAATTGTCTTCCTCAACTGGTTCCAAAATTTCCCTATGCAGGACGATGCCAATTGGCTAATTGTGGGTGATTTTAATTATATTAGATATCCTCACAATAGAAGCAGATAAGGGGGTAATATTAATGATATGCTCTTGTTCAATGAAGCTATCAGCAAGCAGGTATTGATTAAGATCCCACTCAAAGGCACTCATTCACTTGGAGTAATATGCAAGATGCACCACTATTGGAGAAGCTAGACTGGTGCTTCTCATCTAAGGCATGGACACTTAAATACCCAGCCACTTTTGCTTATCCCCTAGCTAATACCACCTCAGATCATGCGCCCATTCATATCAAAATTGGCACTCCTATACCAAAAGCAAACATTTTCATGTTTGAAAACTTCTGGTTAGAGCACAATCAATTCAAGGACATTGTCAAAGACATCTGGGCACATGAAGTGAATGAAGGGGACAGTGTAAAAACCATTGCAACAAAATTCAAAAGATTGAGGAAGGGTCTAAAGAATTGGGCTAGAAATGTCTCAGATCTGAAAAAAATCATTGCTGATACCAACTTCTTGATACTGTGCTATGATGTCATAGAGGAGTTTAGAGATTTAACACTTGAAGAAAGTAATGGCAGATCTATCCTCAAAGCTCACATGGAACATATTTTGGCATGTCAGAGAATATATTGGAAACAAAGAGCCACCATCAGAAAGATCAAAATGGGTGAAGCAAATACTAAATATTTCCAAGCCAAAGCAACAATAAAATTCAGAAATAATTGCATTGTTATGTTGAGGGATGAACAAGGTCAAGAACACTATGATCATCATGCAAAAGCAGCCATCTTATACAGAGCATTGAAGGACATGTTAGGGACCAGTGTTCCAACCAACAATCCCCTTCTCCTCCATCAGTTACTTCAGCCAGTGGAGGATTTGACAGAGCTGGAAGAACCATTTACCAAAGAGGAGATTGATGAGGTTATCAAACATATGCCTGCAGACAAATCACCTGGACCAAATGGGTTTAATGCAGCCTTCCTCAAATCATGCTGGGATATTATTGCTCCTGATTTCTACAAACTAATAGAAGATTTTCACTCAGGAAATGTCAGCGTCAGAGCATTAACTACTCATTCATTACCCTCATACCTAAAAATGATGTTGCATCCAGCCCCTCTGAATTCAGACCTATCTCATTACTCAACTGTACCCTGAAGATTATCACTAAGCTGCTGGCAAACAGGCTACACAAGTACATCCTCAAAATGGTCCACAAAAACCAGTATGGATTTTTGCATAAGAGGTGCATCCAGGATTGTCTGGCATGGTCCTATGAATATATTCATCAATGTCACCAGAGCAAAAAAGAACTCTTTCTGTTGAAATTGGATTTTGAAAAAGTTTTTGATATGCTTAACAATGACACCATTGTTGAGATTTTACAAGCAAAAGGTCTTGGTTCAAAGTGGATTCAATGGATTAAAATGATTTATGGGACTGGATACTCATCTATTATTTTCAATGGGACCCTAGGCAACCAATTCCTCTGCAAAAAGGGTGTTAGGCAAGGAGATTCCCTTTCTCCTCTGATATTTGTCATTGTTGCTGATCTACTACAATCCATGCTCAATGAAGCCATGCATAATTCACTGGTTGAAACTCCACTCAGGCACAACTCCTGCCCAGATTATCCCATCATCCAGTATGCAAATGACACCATCCTTGTTGCTAATGCAGATAGCAGACAATTACAACACATTAAAAATCTTCTGCTTCACTATGCTGAATATATTGGGCTTAAAGTGAATTATGCTAAGTCTATCATGATACCAATCAACACCCCAGCAGGAAAAATGGAACAACTTTCTACCCTCCAGGGTTGCAAAATTGGTTCTCTCCCACACACATATCTGGGAATGCCACTCTTTCTTACCAAACCCAACATTATTGATTTTGTACCCATGCTCAAAAGGATTGAAAATAGATTGCTGGGTTGCTCAACCCTATTATCAACAGGAGACAAGCTTATCCTCATTAAATCTGTGTTCTCCAGCATGCCAACCTTCTTTATGTGCACCTTAAGGATCCCAAAGTATGTGATCAAGCAAATCAATTCCTATCTCATGAATGCTTCTGGAGAAAATATGGTACAATGGACAGAGGAACGACTCTTATTTCCTGGGACCAAGTCAGCAGACCCAAAGCATATGGTGGCCTAGGAGTGTTGGATATACAAGTTCACAACCAAGCTCTACTCATGAAATTTCTCCACAAATTCTTTAACAAAGAAGACACTCCTTGGGTTAATATCATCTGGGTGACCCACTATCATGACAACTTACCTGGGGATAAAATGATGGGATCTTTCTGGTGGAGAGATATACTCAAACTACTAGCAACATTTAAACAACATGCAATATGTAAAGCTGGCAGGAGTTGCGCCACTCTATTCTGGTCTGACAACTGGCATGAACAACCTCTCAGGGATAAGTACCCAAAATTGCACTCTTTTGCCATTAGCACTGATATCTCATTGCACAAAGTAATGACACTCCAGGAGATCAGCCAACTCTTCCACAGACCACTCACACTACAGGCATTCACTCAATTCAATGCAGTACAACAGATCATACAAAGCAGAGAGAACTCAGATGTAGCAAACATATGGACCTATTCATGGTCTGCACCAAAGTACTCATCCATGAAGATGTATAAGGCCATTATTGCCACCAACGCAGCTCATAACATCTTTCCTCAAATATGGAGCACTGCATGCAGACTGACACACTTTTTTTTCTAGTTGCTCCTACATGACAGAGTGAGCACAAGGAACCTTTTGCACAGAAAGAGCATGTATCTCGAGGATTACAACTGTGCCTTATGTTCTGATGCCACAGAGGAAACACGTGCACATCTGTTTTGGGATTGCCAATTTGGACTTGAATGTTGGCAGAATATCACTGCGGGGAAACAAAGAGGTATATCGACATATGATGAAATCCAGCTTACAAAGATGAAACTTCCTCAAGATATTGCTATGGATATCATAATCATGGGCTGCTGGAGCATATGGATGAGTAGAAATGACAAGATATTTAGAAGAGCAGCCCCTAGCATTCATGCATGGAAACACTACCTGAAGGAGGGGTTAGAAGTTACACAGATCAGAGCCAGACCAAGCAAAGCAGATAAGATCAAGGCCTAGATTGAACATAGCTTGTAATTGACATGATGATTCCTAGGGCAGGCATTGGTTGAATTTTTACTGTTAGACGTTGTTTGTATATATTACCTTTTTAAATTAATGAAAATACTGTAGAACTATTGTTCTACGGTTTCGGTTAAAAAAAATGCAGGATATTGTCTTTAGCTTCACTCTCATAATATTTGAGCAACTATACTAAAAACGTCTTCCTCGGCTCGTACCCATCCTACACAAGCATGAAATCACCATTAGAACAAATATCTTACATTAATAAAGGTCATAAATGTGTAACAGAGAATACTGACCATGCAAACCAGACGAACCAATTCTTTATCGTCCCACCGGAGCATAAAGAAAAAAAATTGAATAGCCAGGCACATTCCTGCAATTTCATAAATTCATATTATCTTGAATATAGTGATAACAAAATAAATGCTTGTATTTTGCATGGATAATGAGGTGAGACTAACCACATCTTGTTGTATATAAGTATTAACATGTTGTACGATGTGACAATATTTTGATGGGTCTATGTCATTTTCTCGGTCTTCTTTTATCTAGCCAGATATGAACGTGCTAATAATATGTATCTTTTGACCCGTCATGTCTCGTATATGGTCGTGAGCAAGCATACAATATATGTAAGCATTTATCACCTATAATTCTACATTTAGAATATATTTATGTTAGATATTATACTTTAAATGGTTTATGTTATTAAGTACAAAATGTATGTGATTAGTCTTACACCGCCATGCAAGAACATATCAGCTTTTATAAGGCATTCCAGGTGGTCATTTGATAACAAGGCATCTTGAATATCCATGAACTTGGTTTTCTTGGGGGCTGACATGACTGATTTGATGACTGTAATATCTCTAGGGGTACAAACATAGTCTGTCATCATGATACACAAATGAGAGAAATTAGTGAATGATGAAAGGAAAGAAAGATAATCACAGTGAAAGTAAAAACCTTGTGGGGTAACATTTGTATTTACCATTTTCAGTTTGTTGTGGGACATCATTGCTTGCACATCATTTTATTGTATACAACTTGGTGAGATTTTGTCCCCTTTCAACGACATCGCCCCAGGAACCTTCTAAATGAGTTGTGTTTGAACATCGACAAGATCCATCCCCATCTCTCTGATACTCTACAAAATTAAACATGTATAGAAATATACCATTTGAGTATTACGTCATGTGCAACATACATACAAAGAAGAATAATCCTTTGCCAGTCGACAGTTTTAAAGCAACATCCAAATCCACCAGTTTTCTATATGACCTACAAAGAAGAACAACGTTAGATTTTTTTTTATGATGATGGTATGGAAAATATATATTCACTGGTCATCTGTTAGAAATGAGCAGTGCCCGATTTAAACTGAGTAAGATGCAGAGTGCTTAAAGTCACTGGCATCCCAGATTTAATAAATTGTAGGCTCACCTCTAAATAACATGTTGATGGTTATTATCTGGAATCTCTACTATTTAGGCTATGGTATACTGCGATCACAGAAAAATGTTGCAATTCTCTAGGAGCAAACAACCAATTTTCGCTTTATATATAAATAAGTAGTCATCTGAAATTTCTTGGATCATTTTAATTTATTTATACAGGATAAGGAAAATTGTCCGACAAAAGATAAAAACATGCAAGCAATCCAACATAAGCCAAGTATATCATGTTTCTTCTCTCAAAATTGTGTTTTTTGTGTCATATCCTGAATATATCAAATAAGTATAAAAAACTTTATTTCTATGATCCATGTTCAATTAATATATGGGTTTTTCGTACAACAAATATATATATATATATATATATATATATATATATATATATATATATATATATATATATCGAGAATCATATATATGGGTTTTTCGTACAACAAATTTTGGGATCCAAGGCCCAAATCAGCATAGCCCACTCTCTCCTTCCCCTCACTATCCTATCCCGCACGGCCCAACCAGCCCCCACTATCTTTCTAAAAAAAGAAAAAAAACAGCCCCCACTATCTCCTTCCCCTCACTCTCTCCACTCCCTCTCCACTCCCGCACACGCAAATCCCTAATCTCGGTCGAGTCACCCACTCCACTCCCTCCGCTATCACCCCCATAGCCGCCACAACCGGCGAACTCGTCTCCCACCACCGCCCCCTCTCAACCCCTCCCCTCTACTCATCCGACGGCACTGACTGCGCAGATCGAGCGACCAGGCGGCGGCCACATGCGCACACAACCGGTGACCAACATCACGCAAAGGTCACCACCGCCGTCTTCGAAGGGTGGTCTTCTTCCACCTTGACGGACGAGCCTGCGTGCCAGGAGAGGAGTGGGGATCCTGTGCTTCTTCCTCGCTCAGCGCCCCTATCGCCACGCCATGGATGGATCTCCCTCTACTCCCACCAACGCCATGTACCGAGCTCGCTCTCCTCCTCAAGGTAATCTATTCACCCATCGCCATCGTTAGGACTTAGGATGCATGGTCACTGTAGATCAGGGTACCCACTGCTGCACACTTGGGCCTAGTTCTTTTGGCCGATTCTCCCAGAATCTTGAGAATCGACCCTCTACCCAGCTTCTCCCAAAATCTTGAGCCCATATTTTTTTGACAATCCTAGCTATTTACATCCTAACTAGCTAGGATTGTTAAAAGAATATGGGTTCAAGATTCTGGAAGAAGCTGGGGGGAGGCCTGATTCTCAAGATTCTGGGAGAATCGGCCAAAAGAACTGGGCCTTGGTCTCCGCTCTCCGTCCCCTGAATCCATGTCGCCCGCAGCCAGCCAAGTGCTCCCGCCCAACAACCAGTTTCCTGCCCCAGCGGCCTGTCCTCCATGTATTGTGGTCTAACATTTGCCTCGGTAATCTTTAATGTAAGAGAATATGATGGCAGGTTGATAGAGCTAATGGCCTAATGCAGATCTGAAGAATACCAACGTGAGAATAAAACAAACAATTCTTCAGTTAAAGTTTACTCTTTTCATGGTGCTCCCCGTTGACTAATGGTTTGATTGCCTAGTGAGCTCGTACATACATGCTTTCTCTCTTTGAATTGTTGTTAGATGAGATACAGTCGCAACTACTACATCGACATTGTCATATTTACTTTGGTACTCCCTCTGTTCCTAAATATAAGTCTTTTTAGGGATTTCAATATGGACTACATACGGATATATATATAGACGTAGTTTAGAGTGTAGATTCACTCATTTTGCTCTGTATGTAGTCCATATTGAAATCTCTAAAAAGACTTATATTTAGGAACGGAAGGATTATTGTATACTATTGCTGCCTACATTTACAAGTAAGTTTGCTTGCCAACCCTCGTGAAAAAAGTTCGTCTGCCAAGGAACCACTCCAGTGGATATATATTCTCCTTAACTCTTCAACTATTTTCTTATCAGACCAGCTGCTGAACGAAAAACATAATATTGTTATCTCATATTTATTTACTCGCCTGCTTGATTGTTAGTTTGTTCCTCTGCATGTGAGGAACGTAACAATGTCATGCATGTTCAAATCAGTTATCTTGTCATTCCCCAATTTTCTTACTTTCTTTTGGCCTTAGAGAAGGTCAATCGAATGTGTGTGTTGACACAGATCTTTGATGTGGAAGTTAGTATATCAGTCCTATGCTACCTCTCTATACTATTTTGTTATATATACGTTGGGGATAGATGAAATTGTAGAAGTTAACTATGCTGGTTATTGTCATGTGTGGTCCATTACTCTGACCTTTTTGATTATCTAAAGAAAAGGGGTTTATTTACTTTGCTGATTTCATTCGAGCTCTGAATGTATTTCATTCTGACATTTCATTTTGTCGATAATAACATTTTTCTTCTTTCTGAACATTTCTATGGGTGGATATTATCCTCCAAGCTATATGATATGGACAACACATGATTTATGGAATGAAAAGAGGTGATTTGTCAAACTTTCTCTTTTTTATAATCTGCTACCTCTTATAAATTTTATGATTTATAACCTGAGTTAACAAAACCATTAAGATATATTATTTTGTGTAATTAGATCATGTCATCCAGATAATTAGATTTCACCGCATGATGTTCTTTACCCCAGTCGAGCCTTGCCGAGCATAGTGTGCTGCCGCGCGTCGATTTCCATGAAGTGGCCATCCCGAGCCGATTCCCCAATGTGTCAATGACTACGTCCACTGGGTGATCCTATGGGACATGACCATCCGCTACCTCATCAACACATCAAGGTAACAAATCCCCTCCTAATACAGGTGCTCTGGTCGGCTGCTGGGCCGCTGCTTCCTGTGTCGATAGATAGCTTTTGTTCAAGATTATACTCTGCTCTGAGAGGTGAAAGCGCCTCTGTTCAAGAGTGATTTAGGGTGTAGAGTTTCCTTTTTCCGTTCTGTTTTGCAATGAATGAATGGATGATGACAGCTCTGATTGGCTTCTCCGTGAGTTAACTCGTGTGTGCTGCTGAAATGTAGTAATCTCTTTTTCTAGATCAACTCCCCGCATAGACCTGCGTCGAGAGAGGAGGACGCAGAGGCTAGCAACAAGGAGCGGGTGTGGGTGCACATCCTTGCCGCTGACCACAAGTGTTGCGAGAAACTTTGGGCAGAATTCACTGCTCCACTGGTATGAGCAGATCAAATATTGATTCCTTCTCTTTGTCTGTTGTTTGCCGAAGTAGCTAATAGATCGCTTCAGAATGTTGTGAGCTTGGTTATTTTTCATGGTATGCTAATGTTAAGCAAAGAATGAATGCTGGAGTGTGTTACATGTACGCAACAACATTTTACTTAGATGTAGTAGATGATTGATTACAAAACAACAAAAGAATAATATACATAAGCAATCTACCAAAAGGAAAAATAATCTAAACTACGAGTAATACTCTGTACCACGAGTGGACCATGGCTATGCCAGAAACAAGGAGAAAATAGAAAACCTCAACGCCGATGATGCTGCTACTACTTCCATTTCTTAAACATTAGTTAGGAGTTCACCTAATTGGAGTTTAGCTCCAGCTACCTAAAAAAGATAAAAGGAGCAAACAGACACAAAATAAATGATACTAAGAAACAACTATACCACAAATTTTGTTTTGGTGACATTGTGTGTGCCTGCTTTGGGCTCGCATCATTATATTTCTCTAAAGTAGAACACTCTAGTGGAGTATAGTTTCACACCATCGGAGTGACACGGGCAGTGTGCAATATTTGTGCAGGAAAACATAGTGGTCGCACATGTTTAAACACATAGGATGCAGGTACCAGATTTGTCACATACAGGAAAAATAGGCAATTTGCAAAGTCACAACTTAGGCAGTATTATTAATATTTGACTTTTTTGTATAAACATAATAAAACTCTGTTGCTAACAACCAAAGATAAAGATTTCAGTAATAAAACAAAGATAAAGATCTGTACAAAAGCACTCCAGAGTAGAAAATTCTCGGTGGAATAAGAGTAAATGCTTTGTCATATTCAAATCCCGCCACTTTCTTAAGTGCGGATTTCAGCCTGGAAGGACTTCCTTACAGACGATGTTCTTCATTGAGGTATGCAAGGACACGGTAGGTCTTTTTCGCTTCTTTGATTTACTATTTTGCTTCTTGCCCTTCTCCTTCTCCTTTGATATGAGGATCTTTATGTTTGTCTTCGTGGTGGCTCGAGACAACGTGACATGGAGTTGACCATGAGAGAATAACGGATTAGGTAGGTACATGCCAACAATCGGGATGGTCTGCCCTTGATCCTTGTTAATCATCATAGAAAAGCTAAGCCTTATAGGAAATTGCTTCCTCTTGAACTTGAATGGAAACATGACGTTCTCAGACGGGCATAGGGGTATTCGCGGAAGGAAGACCATCCTACCCGCGTGTTGTCCAATCATGATTTCTTCGTCAATGACGTTCCTCTCGAAACCTCGGACCACACGCCTTGTCCCGTTACACAGTTGTTGTAAGGTGAAACCCTAAGTGAGATCTTGTCATGCTTGGAGGGGGAAAACGATGAACAACAAGAACACAAGAGAGGAATTCACTCAAACAAAACTCAATCACACATCCACTAGAATAGCAAACACATGAGATCCACAAGTATTACAAGAACAATCCAAGGAAACAAGCACAAAGGTAAGGTTCTTCCCACTCCTAAGGAGGTGAGGTCTTGATGATAGTCTTCTCCAAAGAGGATGTCTTGAAATTCACTTGGGATCCTCTCCTAAGAGGTCTTTATCTCCCAGAGGAGTGGTAGAAGGAGCAAAGCCCTATCAATGTCTCACATATAATTTGCTTACCCTAACAAATGGTCTAGGTATGAAATATATAGCTAGTGGGAGGAAGGGGATGACTTGGGAGGCAAGAAAGGGTGCCCACGGCCGAAACTTGGGAGGCCCGTGCGCACGGGGTAAGTTGGGCCCGTGCGCACGGGGGTCCCATGTGCACGGTACACGCCCGTGTGCACGGGGTGCTACAGCGGCCCGGGCCCGTGCGCATGGGGTCTGGAGCCCGTGCGCATGGGGGTGCACGTCTCGAGTCTAGTAGGCCTCTGGGAGGCCCATGGGCATGGTGTTGGAGGGGCCCCTGCACATGGGGTTGCCTGGGACGTGATGTCTTCGCCTTCTTGGACTTCTTCTCCTTCCTCGTGGCCTTGGGGTGCTTCTCCTCCTCCTTTGGGGTGTCACGTAGCTGCTAGGTGGCATTGGTCTTCGTACCTAATGACACATAGCATGTTTTGTTGAGGTAGCATCCAAGTTTCATTTATATTCATATCTATCTTGAGTAGGAGTGAGTTCACCTCGGTTTCAATGGCGCGTGCTCGAGCTCTTGTCATAGGTCCACGTGGTGCTTGATGTGTTGGTCTAGAGTCCATGGGGATGATGGAAGGATGCTCCGCATCATCCCCCCCCCCTTGGGGGAGATCCGTCCTCGGATCGAGATCTTCATCACCATGGTATGGGGCCAAGTCCTTGATGGTGAAGATGTCGCTTACGTTGTACTTGTCGCGTGGGATGTCGATCTTGTAGGCATTGTCATTTTACCATGCTAGCACCTTGAAGGGTCCATCGGCTCGTGGTAGTAGCTTGGATTTGCGCTCGTTGGGAAAATAGTCCTTTCGGAGATATAGCCATACGAGATCTCCCAGATTGAAGACCATTGGAGTCTTGTTGATGTTGAGCTTGGTGGCGAGGCGGTGTACTTGACGCTCGATCGTGGCCCTTGTATCTTCATGCATCTTCTTGAGAAAGCTTGCCCTTGCACTTGCATCCACGTTCGCACGTTCTTGTAGTGGAAGAGGTAGAATGTCCAATGGGAACAACGGGTTGAAGCTGTAGACGACCTCGAAGGGGGACTTGCCGGTAGTAAAGTGTCAAGCTCGATTGAGGCATACTCGGCGATGGGTAAGCACTTCTCCCACTCCTTAATGTTCTTCTTGATCAACACGCATAGAAGAGTGGATAGCGTCCAGTTGGTGACTTCCGTTTGGCCATCAGTTTGAGGATGATAGGCCGTCGAGAATAGTAGCTTGATGCCGAGCTTGGCGCATAGTGTCTTCCAAAAGTAGCTTAGGAACTTGATGTCGCGGTCCGACACAATGGTCCTCGGCACTCCATGTAACCGCAAGATTCCCTACAAAAAGATTTGCAACGTGTGAAGTATCGTCTACCTTATTGCATGGGATGAAATGTGCCATTTTAGAGAATCCGTCCACAACAACAAATACCGAATCCTTGCATTTTGAGTTCTAGGTAATCCAAGCACAAAATCCATGCTAATATCTTCCCATGGTAAACCATGTGATTGAGCTTGTGACTTAGCTTTGCGGCATGTAGAGCATCGATTGGTGAAGCGTGCAACATCACAGAACATCTTTGGCTAAAAGTACTTGAAGGAGAGTGTGGCAAATGTCTTGTCGCATCCGAAATGTCCCATAAGTCCTCTGTCATGAGCCTCTTGCAAAAGTAACAAATGAAGAGACGACTTGGGTATACAAAGTTTGGTAACACGCATAAGATAGCCATTCTTGAGGTAATAGTTCTCCCAACAAGTGTTAGCAAGACATTTGGCATAAGGAATCTCAAACGAAGGATCATGTGCATAAATATCTTTAACATGCTCAAAGCCAATAACATTCAATTCAAGTTGAGTAACTAACATGCACTTGGGGGAAAGAGCATCCGCCGCAACATTTTCTTTGCCCTTAATGTATTTGATCACATAAGGAAAAGATTCAATGAATTCACTCCATTTAGCATGCTGTTTATTCAACTTTGTTTGACCTTTAAGGTATTTAAGCGTCTCATGATCGGTATGTATGACAAATTCATGTGGGTGAAGATAATGCTCCCAAACATGCAATACTCGCACTAAAGCATACAATTCTTTGTCATAGATGGGATGGTTAAGTTGAGCTCCGGAAAGTTTTTCACTAAAATATGCAATGGGTTCGTTTTTCTTGCATAAAAACTCCACCAATACCATTACCACTAGCATCACAATGGACCTCAAAAGTTTTGTTGAAATTAGGCAATGCAAGAATTGTAGCATGTGTAAGCAAAGATTTGAGCTCTTCAAATGCGGTAGATTGAGAGGGTCCCCAAACAAAGGGTGCATTCTTTTTACTCAAGGCATGCAATGGTGAGGCAATAGTGCTAAAATCCTTAACAAAGCGACGATAGAAACCGGCTAGACCAAGGAAACTACGCACTTGTTGCAAATTAGTGGGTTGGGGCCAAGTCTTAATTGCTCCAATTTTAGACGCATCAACATGAACACCCTTGGAAGACACAACAACGCCCAAGAAAACAATCTTGTCAACACCAAAAGTGCATTTTTCCATGTTAGCATAGAGTCACTCGTTTCTAAGCACTTGCAAGACATCTCTAAGATGGGTGACTTGATCTTCTAGAGATTCGCTTAACACAAGTATATCGTCAAAGTAGACCACAACACATATGCCAATGTATTTGCGAAGAACATAATGCATGACTCTCATGAAAGTTTCGGGTGACGAGGATATGTATTGGGGGTAGGGTAACAGGCCTGACCTAAAGACCCTACCCTAGGACACCACACACCTTATACTAGGCCCCAGGGCCAGATCAGCAGTCAGATTTTCTGCAGAGTGATATCCACTCGGACAAGCAGCATACTATCCACTCGGACAAGCAGCGTACTATCCACTCTGATGACAGTTCACCACTCGACCGTACGACTCACTCAGGTATACGAAGACCAGCAGGCAGCAAAGCAGTCAAAGCATCATTCTCATAGTGAAGGCTTGGTAGTGAGCTGGCATTATGGCATTCATGCCCCACTTTGTAACATAGGAGGTGAGGGGGTGGCGCACTCTATATAAGCCACCCCCACCACTAGACTTGGGGGGCTTTTTTGCTGCTACCTCTCTCTCTCTAGTCTCCGGACATAGCTCAGGCATGGGGATCCGTTCTCCTCTCTCTCACACACATTGTAATCTCCGGATACATATTCAGATAAAATAAAGCCTCTCCGGAGTACGAGACGTAGGGCTGTTATCTCCACCGTGAGAGGCCCGAACTCGCTAAAACCACCGTGTCACCCATTTGCATCTCGATAGATCATGCTCCTTTACACTACCCCTTTCTATTGTCGGAATCGTTCCCACGACAGTTGGCGCCCACCGTGGGGCTTGGCGTCTATCGAGCCATGATGCAGATGGTTTTTTCATTCATCTACGTTTATTTTCCTGTTCATACAGTTCATCTCCACAACTAGTACTAAAGCATCGCAGAAAGGAGGAGAAAAGATCTACATCTCTATTCGGCGCCTCGGAGGCACTAGCCTGGCCGGCTGCACAGGGCTCCTCCGCCTGGTCTCCTTGCCCGACAACGGCTTCCATGCAGCGAAGGCACTGGCATGGCCGGCTGCGTAGGGCTCGTCCGCCCGGTTGCCTGCCCGACGGCGGCTTCCTCGCCATGGGGCTCCCCCAACTGATCACGTGCACGACGGCGGCGTTCGTGCCGTGGAGGCGCAGGCCCGACGAGCGGCGCGAGGCTCCTCCCTTTCCGCTCCATGGCCGGCAACGCGGAGCTCCTCGGCCCGGGCGTCCACTCGGCAGTGATCTCCATGGTGGAGGCGCCCCTCCCGCCGTTGCCGCGGGCGCGATACACTCCTTCCTTCAGCGGCAGCCGCCCGACGCTGAGAGTGCGCGTGGTGGCACCCCTCTCCGGTGCTGCCGGCTCGATGACGAAGCGCCTCCGTCCGGAGTCGACTGCACAAGCCCGCAGCGTGGCAATAAATCACATGCAGAAAATGATCCACGGAAGAAGGAAACTTCCATCACATGCAAGACGGTATTAACTCTTGCTTAATTACCACTAATTAATGCTTTCTTGCATGCAGATCCTGGACGGGTGCAATTCCTTTCTTCAGTGCGTTGGTTAGCCAGGCAATCACATCTAATTACTAGGCATTTATTGCTAATTTTGATCCGTTTTGGAGCAAGAGTCCGTCTCTCTGCTCAGCCTTGATCTGCAGGTCAGACGGCCGCTGGATCCGGTCCGCTTGCAAGCTGGATAGAGCCAACCGCCTCCAGCAAAGGGATCAACGCTCGTGCGCTCACGGGCACATCCACACCTACCGGATCGCAACCCAGCTATGGTTCCCTCGGACCAGCGGATGCACTTGAATGAGGCGTCCACTCGGACGGCGCTTACTCGGTGGTGCAGCCCCTGGGTCCACTCGGCCGATTCACCTTTTCACTCGGCCGGCTAACGAACAGGTTCACTCGACCGGCTAGCCCGGAGATGATTTTTGCACTCTGGACAATTAACGTGCAGGTTACTGGGTTGGTTGGCTACAGCATGCAGCCACCAGCGCCATCCGCCTAGCTTGTCGTCGTCTCCGGCTTCGTCTGCGAGACCGTCGTCGAACCTTCACGCAAGGCCACCGGCGCCATCTGGCTTGTTGTAGTCTCCAGCCTCATCTGCAACGTCATCGACGAACCCCCACATACGGCCCCTCCCTCCGGGGGCTGGCGGCACTCCGCTTTGATGACGACGAACCCGGCGGAACAAGTCCCCAGCCACTCGGCAGAGGATTAAGGACCTTATCCTCTCCGATCATTTTACAATTTAGCTCATAAATTACTCGACAGTCGCTTAACAGTTTCCTTTCTGTTCGAACCCAGGTTCACTCGGACCGGACATAAGCTCACTGGAACGCATGTTCGGATGAATTTGCTCGGATGGTTAACATACCACTGCAGCAGTCAGACACAGACGTTTTAGTCCAGCAACCACTCCGTTGGAAATGTCCTCACAATTCGTCCGTCCCGCGGGACGCCACTCGGCTGGACATGTCTACGTCACTCGGCCGCCCCGCGCGTCGCCGCTCGTCTGGGCACGTCTTAAACAACTTACCCACTCGGACGCCCTATGCGTCGCCACTCCGCGGGACGCGTCTACTTCACTCGGACGCTCCGAGCATCGTCACTCCACGGGACGCGTCTACTTCACTCGGACGCCTCGGGCATCGTCACTCCGCGGGACGCGTCTACTTCACTCGGACACCCCGCGCCTCGCCACTCCGCAGGACGCGTCTACTTCACTCGGACGGCCCGTTCGTCGCCATTCCGCGGGACGCGTCTACTTCACTCGGACGCCCTGCGCATCGCCACTCCGCTGGACGCGTCTACTTCACTCGGACGCCCCGCGCATCGCCACTCCGTGGGATGCGTCTACTTCACTCGGACGCCCAGCGCCTCGCCACTCCGCAGGACGCGTCTACTTCACTCGGACGGCCCGTTCGTCGCCATTCCGCGGGACGCGTCTACTTCACTCGGACGCCCCGCGCATCGCCACTCCGCTGGACGCGTCTACTTCACTCGGACTCCCCACGCATCGCCACTCCGCTGGATACGTCTTCATCACTCGGCCGCCCCGCGCGTCGCCTCTTGGTTGGTCACCTCATCATCACTCGGCCGCCCCGCGCGTCGCCTCTTGGTTGGTCACCTCATCACCACTCGGCCGCCCCGCGCGTCGCCTCTCGGTTGGTCACCTCATCACCACTCGGCCACCCCGCGCGTCGCCTCTCGGTTGGTCACCTCATCACCACTCGGCCGCACCCGCGCGTCGCCTCTTGGTTGGTCACCTCATCACCACTCGGCCGCACCGCGCGTCGCCTCTCGGTTGGTCACCTCATCACCACTCGCCGCCCCGCGCGTCGCCTCTCGTTTGTCACCTCATCACCACTCGCCGCTCCGCGCGTCGCCTCTCTTTTTGTCACCTCATCACCACTCGGCCCTCCGCGCGTCGCCTCTCTGTTGGTCACCTCTCACCACTCGGCCGCTCCGCGCGTCGCCTCTCGGTTGGTCACCTCATCACCACTCGGCCGCACCGCGCGTCGCCTCTCGTGTTGGTCACCTCATCACCACTCGGCCCGCCCCGCGCGTCGCTCTCCTCGGTTGGTCACCTCATCACCACTCGCCGCCCCGCGCGTCGCCTCTCGGTTGGTCACCTCATACCACTCGGCCGCTGCCGCGTTCGCCTCTCGTGTTGTCACCTCATCACCCACGGCCGCGCCGCGCTCCCTCTCTCGGTTGGTCACCTCATCACCACTCGGCCGCCCCCCGCGTCGCCTCTCGTTTTGGTCACCTCACCACCACTCGGCCGACCCCGCCGTCGCCTCTCGGTTGGTCCCCTCATCACCACTCGGCCGCCCCGCGTCGCCTATTGGTTGGTCACCTCTTCACCACTCGGGCCGCCCCGCGCGTCGCCTCTCGGTGGTCACCTCATCACCACTCGGCCCGCCCGCGCGTCGCCCTCGGTTGGTCCACCTCATCACCACTCGGCCGCCCCGCGCGTCGCCTCTCGTTGTTCACCATCATCACCACTCGGCCGCCCCCGCGCGTCGCATCTTCGGTTTGGTCACCTCATCACCACTCGGCCGCCCCGCGCGTCGCCTATTGGTTGGTCACCTCATCACCACATGGCCGCCTCGCGCGTCGCCACTTGGTTGGTAACCTCATCACCATTCGGCCGCCTCGCGCGTCGCCTATTGGTTGGTCACATCCTCGCCACTCGGCCGCCACACGCGTCGCCACTCGGTGAGACACATCTACATCAATCGGTCGCCCCGCGCATTGCCATCGGTTGATCACTACTTCACCACTCGGCCACTCGCGCGCCTTCAGACAGCTAAGTCATTCTACATGCACTACATTCTGTTATTTCCGAGTTACCGAGTATCCTGTAATTCACACATCACGTTCACTCGGAGGCCATGCCACCGAGTGTACCTCTACGCTCGGCTGCTTATTTTCACATACTTGCTTAGTACTGGTTATGTGACTCCCGAGTCCAACTTCCATTTTTTCGCATACATCATTCACGAACACCATGTGTTCTTCATTTCGAGTTTGCATCGGTCCTCCGGGGCTGCAACTCAGTCGAAACACTACACTTCCATTTTATTTGACCCAGTACTCCAACGAGTTCAGTCGGATCCTTCACTTCGACAAGTTTGAACGGATCATTCGCTCTTTCAGGCTCTTGCTGGTTAACCAGCAAGCCCCTTGCACTCCCAGCGGGTGTCTATGGGTGTTATTCACACAAATTATTTCAGCACACATCAAATTTCCTCGAGAAATTATTACGTTGGCTTGTGCTATTTTCAATACACAAGTTACGCGATCACTCGACGGCCCTATGCGCCAACTTCATCGCTACTCAGACTCGGTCACCATACCGGTCTTAGCGCACCACAACACCGACCTTGTCGCTCTGTTGACTTCAAACACATCTGGTCAACCCCTCTGTGGAATCATCTTCATCGTATCAATGATATAGACCTCGTCAGGCATAAGCAGATAAGTCACTTTTGTAACCAAACAACACACTTCACTCCTTTACGAGTTTGCCTCTTTCGAGCATCACTCGGAAGATTCTCCTCATCTTTACCCGAGTCCGACTCGATGAATTACAATTTATCCATTCAAAACCATATTTCTCATACTTCGACAATTCCATCGTCAAAGTCTGTAGTACGCACGGGGGCTGCAGCTCATTCAGAATCACATTCTCCTGAGTGGTCGAGTACTTCATCACCAGTCAGATCCTTCACTTCAACAAGTGCAGTCAGATCCACTACTTCGACAAGTTTCATAATCACTCAGACACTCTGCGCGCCATCTTCATTCCTACTCAGGCTCAGTTGTCGCGCCGGACTTGTTGCGTCGCAACCACACTACACCGACCTCGTCGCTACATCAGCTCCAAAAAGCATCTGACAACTCTGAGGACCATTTTCATCACTTTGACCACCCCGCATGTCGTCACTCGGTTGTGCACGTCTTCACCACTCGGCCGCCCCGCGTGTCGCCACTTGGTTATGCACGTCTTCACCACTCGGCCGCCCCGCGTGTCGCCACTTGGTTATGCACGTCATCACCACTCGGCCGCCCCGCGCGCCGCCACTCGGTTGTGCACGTCTTTACCACTCGGCCACCCCGCGCGTGGCCACTCGGTTATGCACGTCTTCACCACTCGGCCGCCCCGCGCGTCGCCACTCGGTTGGTCACCTCATCACCACTCGGCCGCCCGCGCGTCGCCACTCGGTTGTGCACGCCTTCACCACTCGGCCGCCCCGCGCGTCGCCTCTTGGTTGGTCACCTCATCACCACTCGGCCGCCCCATGCGTCGCCTCTTGGTTGGTCACCTCATCACCACTCGGCCGCCCCGCACGTCGCCACTCGGTCGTGCATGTCATCACCACTCGGTTGTGCACGTCCTCACCACTCGGCCGCCCCGCGCGTCACCATCAGTTGGACATGTCTTCACCACTACACCCCAACACGGGAACGAATAAGTTACTCATATGATCAAACCTCATATCGCACTCTATAGCAAGCTTACCTCTTTCGAGCATCACTCGGGGGCTGCGCACCATGCCGCCCTTAGGGGTTACGCCCATTTCATCAACCTGTTGATCACATTATGAATATTTTTCTGACCACACATGCTCGGTCCGCCGAAGATCTATAAGGGTAGCACCGTCCACTCGGACGATTGCCCAAATCATTACCTGGAGTCATCTTCAGGACTGCAAAAGAGTGAAAACGATGCTCCTCTACGGATATACTTGGCCCTTCTTCTAGGCTCCAAGGCGTCAGTTTCACAAACTTGGACTCAGAGATGGCATGTGCTGGTGTTCCCTCGGGATAATGAGTGGCCTCTCTCTGGAGAGTTAGTCTACGCGCTAACCTCACCACTCGGGTTTCATGGCACGTCCACATCGGACCACTAGTCTATCTCCTCTGGGAGACATACGAGTGCCACCAAGTTTTTCTTGCAGTCAACAAACCTCGATCAGTTGGGAAGCACGTCCACTCGGACAAATACCCCGTTCCTGCAAAAGGGTGAAAACAAGAAGCTAATGGTCAATGTAAGAAGTACTACTGGAATGATTACTCCCTGGAGTGTCCATCTCTTTTCTACAGTCGGCAGTTTCGAGGCCGAATTCATTCATCGTGCCGAGAGCACGAAGACTCGCCTTCTTGACCCAGTTCCAGGCTGAACTTATTTACCGTGTCGAGTGCACGAAGATCAGTCCAACTGATTCAGCTCCAGACTGAGCTTATTCACCGGGCCAAGCGCGTGCAGATCCATTCCGAATGCATGAAGACCCGCCATAGTTCTAGGCTGAAGTCATTTACCGTGCCGAGCGCATGAGGGTTCACCTATTTAATTCAGTTCCAGACCAGAAGACAGGCTCTAAGACTCCCGCCGACTGCCCGCAGTCGACGACAGTCTCGGGGACTACACCCAGTGGGTGCACTCAGCGTGCCCCCACTGGAATGGTATCCACTCAGAATGGTCCGCCCGGTCCGAGTGATGGCCAAATAACAACAAAAAAGACAGGCTCTAAGACTCCCGCCGACTGCCCACAGTCAACGGCAGTCTCGGGGACTACACCCAGTGGGTGCACTCAGCGTGCCCCCACTGGAATGGTATCCACTCGGAACGGTCCGCCCGGTCCGAGTGACGGCCAAACAACAAAAAAGACACGTTCCAGGCGTGAAGAAATTCTGAGTAATCAGTTACTCGATGCAGGACCAGCTCCAAATCACTCCAAAAAATTTTGCTATAAGGTGAGTTTAACGCTCCTCCGCGGACCCGTTTGAGCTCATTTCACTCGGACACCATATAGTCTGGAATCCGTCAAGGCAACACGCGGAGATGAGACCGCCGGGTGACCAGAGGGAGTTCATGAGCGCCTCCGTAGCACTCGACTCATCTGGGAATTCACCTCGACTCGACCCGCTCAACCTCGACCGATTCGGGGGCTAATGACGAGGATATGTATTGGGGGTAGGGTAACAGGCCTGACCTAAAGACCCTACCCTAGGACACCACACACCTTATACTAGGCCCCAGGGCCAGATCAGCAGTCAGATTTTCTACAGAGTGATATCCACTCGGACAAGCAGCATACTATCCACTCGGACAAGCAGCGTACTATCCACTCGGATGACAGTTCACCACTTGACCGTACGACTCACTCGGGTATACGAAGACCAGCAGGTAGCAAAGCAGTCAAAGCATCATTCTCATAGTGAAGGCTTGGTAGTGAGCTGGCATTATGGCATTCATGCCCCACTTTGTAACATAGGAGGTGAGGGGGTGGCGCACTCTATATAAGCCACCCCCCACCACTAGACTTGGGGGGCTTTTTTGCTGCTACCTCTCTCTCTCTCTAGTCTCTGGACTTAGCTCAGGCATGGGGATCCGTTCTCCTCTCTCTCACACACATTGTAATCTCCGGATACATATTCAGATAAAACAAAGCCTCTCCGGAGTACGAGACGTAGGGCTGTTATCTCCACCGTGAGAGGCCCGAACTCGCTAAAACCACCGTGTCACCCATTTGCATCTCGATAGATCATGCTCCTTTACACTACCCCTTTCTATTGTCAGAATCGTTCCCACGACACCGGGTGCTTCCGATAAATCCATAGGCATCACTAGCCATTCATATAAACCAAATTTTGTTTTGAAAGCCGTTTTCCATTCATCACCCTCTTGTATGCGTATTTGATAGTATCCACTTTTAAGATCAATTTTTGAGAAAATTTTAGCTCCGCTAAGTTCATATAGCATGTCATCAAGCCCTGGAATGGGATGCCTATAGCGAACGGTGATAGCATTGATGGGTCTACAATCGGAACACATGCGAAAACTATTGTCTTTAGGCACAAGAATAACCGGTATGGCACAAGGACTCAAACTTTCACATACATGCCCATGGTCAATGAGATGTTGGACTTGCCTTTGTATATCTTTGGTTTGTTCGGGATTGACGCGGTACGAAGCCTTGTTTGGAAGAGGTGCACCGGGGATGAGGTCGATGCGGTGTTCGATGCCACGTATAGGAGGAAGGCCGGGAGGTAGCTCATCAGGGAATACATCTGCGAATTCCTGCAATAAATGAGACAACACTAGAGGTAGATGGTTAGAGGTGTTAGTCCTTGCCGCCTCATCTTTTCATACTAGGACACTCGAAGGTTTCTCACACACTTCTCTCATCTCTCTTTTTGTGGATAGGAGGACTAAGTTCTTGTCTCTCTTTGTAGAGTCACTCAATTTGGGCTTGTGGAGCTCACTCTCTTTGTGGTGGTTCACTCTCTCACTAGTCTCTCCATGATGGGTGGATGCTTGCTTGTCGTTGATCACTTGACTTGGTGTCATATGTCGTAGTACGTACTCCTTGCCCTTCATCTTGAAGCTATAGTGGTTTGTTCTTCCGTTGTGGATGACGTCGCGGTCGAATTTCCAAGGTCTTCCCAAGAGAAGATGGCACATGGACATGGGAACCACATCACACTCCAAGGTGTCCTCGTAGGCGCCCATCTTGAAGGAAACATGCATGGTGTGCTCCACTTGAATGGTGCCGGAGTCGCTAAGCCATTGGACCTTGTAGGGGCGAGGATGCTTCATCTTGACCAATTGTAGCTTGGAGCATAATTCTTCACTTGCCAAATTGTGGCAACTTCCTTCATCGATGATGACCTTGACGGAACGTCCATTGATGCCGGCCTTGGTGTGGAAGATATGGCAACGTTGGTCTTCGTCTTGTTCGTGTTGAAGCGTCAAGACCTTGGAGACCACGAGAGCGGGACTTGAGTCATTGTCACAAAAGACTTGATCATCTTCCTCTTCATTCACTCGACGATGCATGGCGACGTGCTCGAGGGCTTCCATCTCGTCTTCACTCATGGAGTCGTATGTGTCGTCGTCATTGGCAATCATGGTTCATCGATTGATGCGTTGGAAGGACTTGTGTCCACGGCCACCACATGTCAAACACTGGATAGAACTTGTCTTGACGGGGTCATCCGGTGGTGCCGATGAAGAGGGAGTTTTGGACTTGTAGTTGCTTGCTGGAGGATGAGCCGAAGAAGACGTAGCTTGCTTGGAACTTGACTTGTCGTCGGTACTTGGTGATGCTCTAGTCGAGGTAGGAGGTGCCGAAGTCGTGGGAGCTTGAGTGTATGAGCCGTATGTCTTGGAAGAGTACTTGGCGTATTTGAAGTCATCTTGTACTTGCCGCTCGGCCTTGGTCGCTTGATGAACTAGCTCGAGAAGGTTGGAGTAGGGTTGGAAATTGGCAATCTTCTTTATTGGGTGATTGAGGACGTTCAAGAAGCGTGCCATAGTTTGCTCGTCATCTTCCTTGACATTGGCTCTTATCATGGCAATTTCCATCTCTTGATAGTATTGTTCCATCGTATTCGTGCCTTGCTTGAGAAGTTGCAACTTCTTGAAGACATCGCGAGTGTAATGAGTAGGCACGAAGCGAGCTCTCATGACGTCCTTCATTTGTGTCCACATCGTGATGGGTGGTTTGCCTTTCTCCCTTCGTCTTGCGATCACTTGTTCCCACCAAATGAGGACGTAGTATTGAAACTCGAGGGAGGCCATGGTGATCTTCTTTTCCTCGTCATAGTTGTGAAGACGGAATATCTTGTCGACCTTCAATGCCCATGAGAGATATTCCTCGGGGTCGATGCTTCCGGATAACTTGGGCATGGTGAACTTGAGCTTGTCGTAGCATAGTTCCTCATCATGTGGACGAGGGTGTTGTCGTACTTGGCATGGAGGAGGGTCTTCATTTTCATGCTCCTCTTGAAGGGCTCGCCGATGAGGTCGAGGCATGTGTGCCCGGTTTCTTCTTTCATGTTGCTCTTCACGTCGAGCAGCTTCATCTTGTCTTTCTTGGCGAAGTGCTTCTTACTGTTCATGTACTTGATGGTTGCGGTCGGCGACGGCTCTAGTGGCCTCACGGGGTGCGCATTGTGCTTCGAGGGCTTGTTCTTCACGGCGTCTTTGTTCTTGCCGACTCGCATCGCCATCTTGAGGTGCTTGATGTTGTGGTTGTGGCGGTTGCTCTTGGTCCATGGCATCTTGTTCTTGGCACCTTGCTCATTCACGTGCTCGGACTCGGTCTTGCAACCCATTGCCATGGAATGGATTTTCTTGAGCTTGGCGATCTTGGTGGTCATCGCGTCGATGAGAACTAGCTTGAGGAGGACTTGCATCGAAAGAAGAGTAGGTCAAAGAGTGACGAATTGAGTGGTGCCATCTTGGTGAAGAGGTTGTGGAAGACACGCGGCTCATGATCATGTTGCGGAATTCTTCCATTTGTTTGGAGAGCTTGGCGTCGAGGTAGTCCTGGTTTCTTGCTTCCGATTGTCGTAGGTCGGTGGCGAGTTGCTCGATATGGCCACCCAAAGCTTCACTTTCTTGATGTAGAGCCCATTGGGCGATGAAGAAGTGATTTTTGGTGACGAAGTCGCATTCGTCATCTTGATCCTCGAAGAGTGGGTTCGCCGAAGAAGTTGGCCTATCCATCGTAACCAAGAGGTGGTGAGTAGGAAAATGAGAGAACAATACCAAAGTTACCTTTTTCGAAGATTGTGGATATATCGAGTATCACTCAACGGAATGCGATAATGGTAGAATTGGTACCGAGTTTTTTTTTCTCACACCTACAAGTAAAAGGCTTATGGAGGATCTTGGTTAGGGAGTGGCACAAATAATTCAAGCAAATGTTAGTCAAGATGTTGAAAATGTTGAAAAGGTTCACAAATTGTAAGTAAGGCAAATAGATCAAACCCAAGGATATCACTGGGAGCACACACACGGAAGATAAATGGGATCCGCACAACCAAGGAATGAGCTCAAAATGTGAAACCACAGAAATGCTCTTGTTGCGCAGATACTAGAGAGACAATAGCTCGATTGCTCAAATGGGCTAGATACGCTTGTGCACCAACCTAAGAGAGAAACGTGCCGTCTACAATCCCAAGTATGCTTATGTATGTATTGACCAAGATGATTGAACTATGCGAAATGGCTCAATGCTATTGCTTACAAGCTCTTTGCTTCTCTTTTGCTTAAAAACTTTTTTTACTATGCCACAATGCTTGATATGCGAGCCGGAATGTGAAATAACAAGTATGATATGCACAGGAGAGACATATCACTAAAGGTGCACAAAAAAGCATGGCCCGGCAATTCTCAACTCGCTAGTCTCGATGGGTAAGTGACGCAAAAGAGGCTCGAGGCTATCAAGGTAATGGCAAGTGTAGGAACAAAGTGTCGTCGAGGTTACCATCCTTGCTTACGGTTGGTATGAGGAATGAATTGGTCGATGACGATGTGGAGTCCGAGTCGATGATGAGTGGCGGTGATGTCGAATTCGAACCGTACCTAAGTAGCCGAAACACCTTAGGACATGGTGAACCGCAACCCAAAAGCACAAACACCAATGAGAAGTATTATGGAAGACAAATGGTGGTGGTGGAATGACAAAACGGAGCAAAAAGGGATGTGGCCGAACAAATCTGTAGGGCCCGTGCGCATTGGGTAAGTGAAGCCCATGTGCATGGGGCCCCGTGTGCACGGGGTCCCGATGGCCCATGCGCACGGGGTGTTTTGGCAGCGCAAGAACACCTTCCAATCCGTGGGTTTTTCCAAAATTTCAGCCAAAATCGATGGTGGGGTGGATGGGGGATGGTGGTAAGAGGTAGATCCACTTGTAAAACATGAAATTCATGGACAAAATCTGATGCGACCTTTGACTTTAAAATGTCGGTGCGAATAATTTCCCCGATCTTTCACGGTACGGTGTCACCTGAAACAATGTGGCGCTCACGATCTTGTAGATGCAATCGCCACAAAAACAACACGCACACCTTGATGAAGAAGTACGTGTACGATCTTCAAAATAAAGATCAGCAACAAATTAGAGCCAGATGTCTCTAATCTCCAGCCGGAATCACACAAAGTAATCAACTTTTCAATTGAAACTAACTCATACGGGAAGATACCCCGACTTGTTCATGACTGTGTCAAACAACAAAATAAAACTAACCCCTTACACAAGGCGCAACCTCCCTTTAATATAGTGCATGCAAGCACATGATACAAGGGCTCAGCCCGATGATACGTCCATTTTGCATCATGTTTTCCTACTGTTATTTATAATGTTTTTATGCATAATAATGCTTTATGGAGTAATTCTAATGCCTTTTCTCTCATAATATGCAAGGTTTACACAAAGAGGGAGAATGCCGGCAGCTGGAATTCTGGACCTGAAAAAGCTACGTCAGAGTTACCTATTCTGCACATCTCCAAATGAGCTGAAAATTTATGGAGAATTGTTTTGGAATATATAAAATATACTGGAGCAAATAACTATCGGAGGGGGCCACCCTGGTGAGAACAAGACACCCAGGCACGCCCTGGTGGGTTGTGCCCTCCTCGGCCCACCTCCGGTGCCCATCTTCTGGTATATAGGTCATTTTGACCTAGAAAAAAATCAGAGGAGTACTTTCGGGATGAAGCGCCACCGTCTCGAGGCGGAACTTGGGAAGGAGCACTTTTGCCCTCCGGCGGAGTGATTCCGCCAGGGGAACTTCCCTCCCGGAGGGGGAAATTATCGCCATCGTCATCACCAACAACTCTCCCATCTTTGAGAGGGCAATCTCCATCAACATCTTCAATAGCACCATCTCCTCTCAAACCTTAGTTCATCTCTTGTGTTCAATCTTTGTACCAGAACCTTAGATTGGTACTTGTGGGTGACTAGTAGTGTTGATTACATCATGTAGTTGATTACTATATGGTTTATTTGGTGGAAGATTATATGTTCAGATCCATTATGTTATTTAATACCCCTCTAATCTTGAGCATGGTTATTATTTGTGAGTAATTACTTTTGTTCTTGAGGTCACGGGAGAAGTCATGTTGCAAGTAATCATGTGAACTTGATATGTGTTCGATATTTTGATGATATGTATGTTGTGATTCCCTTAGTGGTGTCATGTGAACGTCGACTACATGGCACTTCACCATATTTAGGCCTAAGGGAATGCATTTTGGAGTAGTTATTAGATGATGGGTTGCTAGAGTGACAGAATCTTAAACCCTAGTTTATGCGCTACTTCGTAAGGGACCGATTTGGATCCAAAAGTTTAATGCTATGGTTAGATTTTATCTTAATACTTTTCTCGTAGTTGTGGATGCTTGCAAGGGGGTTAATCATAAGTAGGAGGTTTGTTCAAGTAAGAGCAGCACCTAAGCACCGGTCCACCCACATATCAAATTATCAAAGTAGTGAACACGAATCAAATCAACATGATGAAAGTGACTAGATGAAATTCCCGTGTACCCTCAAGAACGCTTTGCTTATCATAAGAGACCATTTTGGCCTGTCCTTTGCCACAAAAGGATTGGGCTACCTTGCTACACTTTATTTACCATTACCGTTACTTGTCCGTTACAAATTATCTTGCTATCAAACTACTTGTTACCGACTATTTCAGTGCTTGCTGAAAATACCTTGCTGAAAACCACTTGTCATTTCCTTCTACTCCTCGTTGGGTTTGACACTCTTACTTATCGAAAGGGCTACGATTGATCCCCTATACTTGTGGGTCATCAAGGCTCTTTTCTGGCACCGTTGCCGGGGAGTGAAGCGCTCTTGGTAAGGAAAAATTATTACTACCTGCTGAAATTTATTGTCACTTGTTACTATGGAGAACCATCCTTTGAGGGGTTTGTTCGGGGTATCTTCACTTCGAGTGGAAGCACAATTAGTTGCCCCTCAACCTACTGCACCTACTAAAAATATTGGTTATGAAATTCCTTCGGGTATGATAGAACAACTGCTAGCTAATCCTTTTGCAGGAGATGGAACTGAACATCCTGATATGCACTTGATCTATGTGGATGAAATTTGTGGATTATTTAAGCTTGCAAGTTTATCTGGAGATGATGCTAAGAAGAAGGTTTTCCCTTTATCTTTGAAGGGAAAAGCATTGACATGGTACTGGAATCGATTGAAATTGGAATTTCACCAAAAAAAATTATCCTATGCATCTAGTTCATCGTGATCAGAATTATATATATAATTTGTGGCCTCGTGAAGGAGAAAGTATCGCCCTAGCTTGGGGGAGGCTTAAGTCAATGTTATATTCATGCCCCAATCATGAGCTCTCTAGAGAAATTATCATTTAGAATTTTTATGCTCGGCTTTCTCATGATGATCGATCCATACTCGATACTTCTTGTACTGGTTCTTTTATGAAGAAGACTATTGAATTCAGGTGGGATCTTTTAGAAAGAATTAAACGCAATTCTAAAGATTGGGAACTCGACAAAGGTAAAGATTCAGGTATTTAAGCTTGAATTTGATTGTGTTAAATATTTTATGAATACCGATGCTTTTCACAAGTTTAGCACTAAATATGGACTTGACTCTGAGATAGTAGCCTCTTTTTGTGAATCTTTTGCTACTCATGTTGATCTCCCTAAAGAGAAGTGGTTTAAATATCATCCCGCTATTAAAGAAGAAATTAAATAACCGGTCATAGTTAAAGATGAAACAATTATTTACAATGTTGATCCAGTTGTGCCTACTACTTATATTGAAAAACCACCTTTCCCTGTTAGGATAAAGGAACATGCTAAGGTTTCAATTGTGGTTCACAAAAGTAATATTAGAGCACCTAAACCTGCTGAACAAATTAAAGTAGAACCTAGTGTTGCTATGGTTAAAGATCTCCTGGTAGAAAATATTGATGGGCATGGTATTTACTTCTATGATGAAGCTGCTAGAATTGGCAAACCCGATGAAAAAGATAAACATAGACCTGTTGTTGGCATGCCTGTTCTCAGTTAAAATAGGAGATCATTTTTATCATGGTTTATGTGACTTAGGTGCTAGCGGGAGTGCTATTCCTTTTACCTTATACCAAGAAATTATGAATGACATAGCACCCGCTGAAATAGAAGACATAGATGCGAAAGTACTGATGTGAGCACGAGCACCAGTGATCTTGCTATCTGGGCCATGGATTGGTGCCATGATCTGTGGGTCTGTACAGGTGCATCTTTCATTCTGCAATTCTTTATTTAGGATATGGCCCATAGGTCAGCTAGCGGCGTCATAACTCTGTCAGTTAGCTTTAACACGGATCATAATGGGATTGATGAGTTGGGCCGCCTTCCCACAGATTCTGGACTAATGGAACGGGCTCTGCACATCTATTACCACGGACCGTTGAACCTACCAATCTTCCTCAGCACTGCACCTCCCCCTTCTTATTCTGCTGGGTTCGACTGACTCGCCCAGAGACGAGTGTTTTGTAACACCAGCAAGCAAGTTTTATAAGACTGAAACTGCCTCCTGGCCATGATGATTGGTTAGTTATTTTTAGGCAGGGTATCAACACACGTCTTCTGAACATCTAGGATGAACTGATCCAAATTTTACAGGTACAACACATTTTCGAACTTGCATAACAAAGCGGTACATTTGACAAACTAGAGCATGCCCATAAAGTATTTTTCAGTCTCAGAAATTTTCCAGTCTTAGCTCAGCCGCCTTGTGGCCGATGTTCCGGCGGTGTCCTTTGATGCCACAATTCTTGCAAATTGATGGCTTCCTGGGCTGCTTCGGAACATTGCCGCGATCAGGGCAAGTGGTCCGTTTGTGTCCCTGCAGACGGCATATGCTACAGAACCTTGTTCGCTTACTCAGACCTTCATATGGCGCCTTCTCTGCTAGTCATAGGCCTCCCCATATCCTTCCACTTAGCTGGTGGCAACAACCCTACAAGCATGTTTGCCGACTCGCTTGCTGAATTGTTGTCATCATCATTCGCAACACCATGTGAGGCAGCTACTGCAGCGACCCTCTGGACTAAACCTGGGTAAGGATATCTCCGTTATCAGCAAGTCTGTCTTCAAGTCCTAGCCCATCCCTTACCTCTGTAAATGGCTACATTGCTCAAACATAGCTCTGGTATATATCTTGCCGGCATGTCTCTCTGCCGCCATGTTTGCCCGGAGAAGTGGCCTCCCCTGTAAAACAAGCATTTTTACATCAGTCAGAGATGCAGTCAACGGTACATAAAAAAGAGTGATCACCTGGTAATAACAAGCTTACAATTCTGGTTCTTTCTCCTCATAATTTTCCTCTGACTCCCTGTCAAACAGCAACATCATGTACTTCCTGACAAACATATGCATGGGGCAGCCTGGAGGCACATAATTCTTCAACATGTGGTTCGCGCTTTCACTCCCCTGTGTACTCGTCATCTTGGCAAAGAACACACCAGCGAAGTAAGGCTTCACCCACTTGTGCCGTATCTCAAACAATTGTGTCATGTAGGTGTGATTCTTCAGGTTGTACTTCTCCACCAGAAATTTCCAAGCTTCCTCAAACTCATCTACAGTCAGTATATGATTAACCACCTTGTGAAACTCAACAGGGAAGTCGCACTTTTTTTAGTCACAACATACCCGAAGAAAGTGTAATGCAACCTGCTGTTGCCAGTAGCCCAATTAGACTGCCAATCCAACCTTCTTTGTCAGCCTGAACTCGATAAGTGAACAACGGGTCTTTCGAACATAGCTCCTGGAATACTTCCATGGGTTTTCTCACATCATCCTCTGCCTGTTCATGGCTGATTTTACCACATAGATTTTGCAACGCTCTCTTCGTGAATGGTACATTATCCATTCTACCAAAAAAAGTGCCAATGATGTTGTACACCTTTGCCAAGTTCACATTGTTCTGCCTCAGCTATTTCATGATGTCCCTGTTGTACACATCTATATGCTTGTTTGATGGCCAATAGAGTCTGTCCATATGTAAGGGACAGTGCATGGTCGTGCTCATCCTGGTACTCATCTATATACCAGTCGTTTGTCCTTCGACTGCAATAACCTTATCAGTGCAGGGCATTCACAGCGGTAGGAATGAATATTTTTAGCTATTGGTTTACCCTGTAAATAATAGCATCAACCTATCTCAGTTAGTTGCTACACATTTCCGAGTATGTCATAAATTAGAATAAGGATAGTTAATTAGAAAACGCCATACCGCACAGCCACACACTATCTCTTGCATGCATTTTGTCTGATTTACATTTAGCCTGCTTTCTCCGTATCTGATACCGAATCCTTTCTCCCATGAGTACAGATTGTAAAACTCGTACGCCTCTCCAAGCGTGTCAAAGCTCGTACCTATTTTTGGCACGATGACAATATCCTCAGGCTGCTCTACAAACTGCCTGATTATTTTCTCCAGGGCTGATATCCTATCAGGGCATGGTGCTCTGCGCAGAGATGCAGCTCCAGCCCTCACTCTACAAAACAAATGACATTAGGCACTAGTACAGAGGCACTTTATTTTAAACCATAAAGAATAAACACTTATGTGATAACACACTGAATCTGTTCATTTTGTTCTGCTGAAACAACTTTCTGCCTGTCTTTTTACTGCATTTTTGTTTACGACATGGTCATACCAAAAATTAATCACATGACAACTATGTCACGGGAAACCACGGCCACCTATGTGACCAGGAGGCCCCTTGCTGGTTCGGCAGGGGGGCGTCGCATTGCACAAAGAGCAGACGAGCGTGTGGCAGCACGACAGGGATCACACATGCATTTTTACCCAGGTTCAGGCCACCGTGAGGCGTAAAACCCTACTCCTACTTTGGTGGATTGATGGTGGAAAGGTGGTGGTGGAGCGTAGTACACTTGCCCGGCAAGGGTTGCCTCAGGGCGGCAGTGGCTACGCGCGTATGGGGGTCTGAGTTATCCAACCTTCTAACCCTCTCTACGGTTGCCATGGGCCTCCTTTTATAGATTAAGGGGTCACCACAATGGCAAAACAGTCATTATGCACTGATGAGATAGCAAACAACACTATCATACCTAACTCTGCGGGCTGACAGGACGCATTAAATGCACCGCTCAACGTCACATCGTTGGTTGCCCGGCAAGGCTTGCCGGGCTATCTCGCCAGCTCCATGCCTGCTCGCTTGGCACATCGCAAGACGGGTGTCATCTGCAGGTGTTTCCTATAGGGAGAGGCTGCCATGTGGTGAATGGTTGCCACTTAGTCACTCCGCCGTTCGACACCGCATTGATCAACGAAGTGGGTCATGGTGGAGTAGTTGGTGAGGTCGTTTTGCCTTCGTGCGCCCCGGCAGGCCCTGCCGGGACGTCTTGGATGTCGTCTTCCGGGGGTGGCCTCGCCCCTTGCCGAGCTCGCCTGCCCGGCAAAGGAGGCCCTTCTCCTGATGGTGCCTTGCTTCTTTGGCTTGATCTTGGTCCCTCTGATCTGCATGTTAGTCCTTCGAACCTCTTAGTCCCTTGTATTCTGACTTGGGTTGGTGCTTCAATATCGTCCCCGTGCCTGTGCACAGTCTGGGCAACAGATCCAGGGTTTGTTGCACCGACAGAAGCCCCCAGGCCTGCCCGAACGCGCTGCCGAGCGTCGTCGGGGTAGGGCCTAATAAGTGCACAGGCAGGGTCGCTGAAGAGGCTGGTCTCTTGAGGTCTTCTTTGGTTCTTCATTAGCCTTAATTCCGGGCCAGTTTCCGGTTTCTCCGCGCGTCGTGCGCAATGCTGTGGAAGAACTTTGATCGTGGCCTGCGGGTTCTCCTCGCCCCACGATCACGGGGCGGAAACTGCCATCCCACTTGCCTCCCGTTTCGCACGCACCTGCCATGTGTTTCGCATGCATTGGGTGTGGTAGGTGGTGGATGCGGAGGGCACGGGTGTCGGTGTAATAAACAGGGGGGTGTTCACTACCCCTGGACAGGCACCGGCAAGTCGCAGCCTCCAGGCGGGAAGGACATGGCAGAGGAGGAATCCACCCAAGAGTACATTCGAAGCCCGGTTCCCGGCAAGGTCTACTTGCCGGGAATGGGTCCACGCAACGCCGGCAAGGCAGAGCTGGCAAGACAAGACTCCAGGCGGATCGACCAGAAGATCAAGTCTACTACTGCCGGCGAGATCAGGGCCGGCAAGCTCAGGACTTGACAAGACTAAAGATAAGGCCCCGGCAAGGTTCTTGCCGGGATGACCAGCTGAACCCGGCAAGGCTTGCCGGGGGACAGCTAGACTGGAGACAAGGCCCCGGCAAGGTTCTTGCCGGGATGACCAGCTGAGCTCGGCAAGGTTCCTGCCCGGCAAGGTTATGCCACTATGCTGCTGCTCCAGTGCGGCCGCCAGCATGGCACTCTGGACCCTTCTCCAGGCATGCGTGGCAGAGCACTGTGCCAAGCGGCGCTGATAGGATGGCCCCTTTTCCCATCCCCAAGAAGCTAAGGGACACCTAGACAGAGCATTTAATGCGCTTGTCCTGACCCGTCAGTGATAAGCATGTAAATGCTGTAGCAGAGTACTTGCCGCGGCAAGGTACTTGCCCCGGCAAGTCATTGGCTGCGGCAAGGTATTGGCTGCGGCAAGATAGCGGCTGCGGCAAGGTACTTGCCCCGGCAAGTTACCTTGCGCGGCAAACTATGGGCTGCGGCAAGCTGTCAGGTGCGGCAAGGTCTTGCCGCGGCAAGCGTTACTGTACCACTGTGCTACTGTGCTGCTCCGGTGCCTCTACCAGCGTGGCGCTCTGGGTCCTTCCAAGCGTGTGTGGCAGGGCACTGTGTAGACGGCGGTACACTGTAGCTAGCGGTGCAGGAGCAGGTGGGATAGGCTTTTCCCACGTCCAAGACGTCCGGGTACATGTATCTGGACAGCAAAGGCATGGGCATTTAATGCCCTTGTCCCCTGCCGTCAGTGGTAGGTAGGACATGTCATCCTAGTAATAATGGCCTTACTGTAGCAACTTTCCACCTCTACCTTTACTGTTTGCCACCTGTTGGTGACCCCTTTGTGCATATAAAAGGAGGCCCATAGGCAACGTAAAAAAGGGAACTGGGAGATGGAGAACTCCAGTATTGTACGCAGCTACTCGGTACTGTAGCGCTCCTGGAGCTAGAACAATCATACAGATAATAAACCAAAAAGCAGGAGTAGGGTTTTACGCATCCGTGCGGCCCGAACCTGGGTAAATCTCTCTCGTGCACTGTCGTATTCTTCGCTAGATTTGCTCTTCGTGCGACCGTCTCTCCCTGCCGAACGTAAAGGGGTCCTTCCCTGGGTCCCATGGGTGATCGCGGATTCGTCCCCGATAACGGGGAGGAGTGCCATGGCCGAAAACTGAGCGCTGATGGTTGGCGCAGAGGGTCGGCCTTGATCCTCAGAGCTCCAGAGGGTGCAGCGAGGCCGTATTGGAGGAGCGGGGTGGCCATCTCCCATATGAGGAGCCAGCCCCCTACATCGTCCCCCTATAAAAAGGGGCAGGGGCGGTGCCTCTCTACACAGACTTCTTCTTCTTCTCCACAACTTTTCCCTTCTAGCCATGGTGAGGGGGCGAGGGCACGACGGTGCCCCAGCGGCGGCGACGAGGGCTTCTACTCGACAGCGCATCCCTCCTCCTCCGGATCCTGTGGTGACGGAACCCGCCGTGAGGGGAGGGGGGAGGGGACGAGGTCGAGGTCGCCGTGGTGCTCGAGGAGGAGGAGGGCGGGGCGGCGCCTTGGCTGCGCCCCCGCCGGTGGCTCCTCCCCCGATGGAAGACCATGTTGAGGACCAACCTCGAGAGTTCATCATCAGGCTGTACAAGCCCCTGTGTGGTCATCTTCGCCTTCCAACTCCCTTTGCGCGGGAGATGGAGCTCGAGCAACCGCGCGCTCTGAGGTTGCACATGAGGGGCTGCGGGAACGGCAGCATGTGGGTTGATGTCGACTTCCCTGCCCCTCATGTTATGTACCTTCGCCGTGGCTGGAAGACTTTCGCCCATGCCCACGGCTTCTCGGAGGGGCACGTTCTCCAGTTCAAACTAATGGAGAGCGGCCTGCTCTCTGTCAAGATCTTCGGGCGCTCGGGAGGTCGCTTAGGGTGCTGCGCGGAGAGCTCGACTGACGACGAAAGCTCCTCCTCGAGCGGAAGCGACGAGGAGGAGCATGACGGTGATGACGACGGCAGCGGGCGGGGGAGCGACGACTCTGACTCCGGCTGATCGCCACCCGCACCATCTTCATCAGGCGGCAGCACCATCATTTGCATCCGCATCTCCTTCCCGACAGTGCGATTTGCCGGGGAGTTGGATGCAGAGGTGGGGATGGTGCTCCTGGGCTCCTCCAGCAGTCTTCCAGCTGGACCCCGACAGGCTTCCTCTCGGGCTGCAGCTCCGTTAGCCCTGCCGCGTCCTGCTGGCCCTGGTGGCGGCGGTCGACGGGTCGCCTCCGCCGTGCTCTCCATCGACGCGTTCCCCGGTGCTCCCGCTCCTGTCGGGCTAACTCTCCCGGAGCCCCAGGGGGGGCGGGCTGGGCTCCCGCCCAGGCACTCCTTCTGCCCTCCTCGCCTTCGACAGCCGTGCCTAGGAGAAGAGGGACAAGAAAGGGCATTACGGGGCACTTATCTTTTTTCAATCTTAAACTTGTAGGCAATTGCCAAATTTTAATTCAAATAATGTAATCTCTCGAGTCCATGTTTGTGTTGTGTAATGCTTGTACTTGTATCAGCATATTAATGAAAAAGATGAACCTTGCCGGGAACCCGTGCATGTGTACGTCCATGCAGAGGCGAGATGCCTCTTTAGTGTAAATAAACAAGTTTTTCCCAGCAGGCTATCCTGCCGGCACCTTTTCTGTCTACCGGAGAGTTATGTCTATCGGGCAACAGGCAAAGGGGCCAGCCCCCCGCCAACTTCTTTTTACCAAAGGCCACTATGACCATCCTGTCCGAAGCAACGTTTGAGTCAGGGATGGGAGCACCCAAGTCTCAAAAGAGTGGCGGGGTTTTCTTATGCACAAGTCATAACTTACAGAACACTAATGGACAGGAGGTAGAACTTATCTGTTTGGCTTGCCGGGGATTGCAGTGCCGGGCAATCTTCTCAACTCCTTGTCAAAGCCAAGTTCACAGCAGGAACCTGCAGCTTCATGCGGATGAGAATGAATGCAGGATGCGATCCTATCTATATGCATATGCAAATGCTCATGAAATGCTTATGCAGTGATCTTGGAATGCTCATGCATGCATGCAATCTTGGTCGGGGGCCCCCCACAGCGCTTCTTTATTTTCTCTTGCACAGGGTCATCGCCCTGGCTTTGTACAAGGGGTTACATGCAACTGAGGCAAGGCATGTACAAAATGGTGGCTGCCGGGCAGGGCCCGACAGCCGCGCCTTACGGGTAGAACTTGCGGAGATGCTCAATATTCCATGAGTTTTGCAACTGAATGCCATCTCCGGTCTCCAGACGGACTGCGCTAGGTCTGGTGACTCGTACTACCCGTTAAGGGCCTTCCCACTTCGGTGACAACTTGTTTGTATCCTTGGCGGACTGAACGCGCCTAAGGACAAGGTCACCTTCCTCAAAACACCGGGCGTGAACCCTGCGGCTATGATAGTGACGCAGGGCTTGCTGATAGCGTGCAGAACGCGTAGCAGCCCGGAGACGGTTCTCCTCGAGTAGCACAGCGTCGTCACGCCGGTGCTGATCTTGCGCTACTTCATCGTAGGCAAGCACTTGAGGTGACCCATAAATGAGTTCCGTGGGGATAACTGCTTCTGCCCCGTAGACCAGGGAGAAGGGAGTATGCCCGGTAGCTCGGTTTGGTGTCATTCTGAGGGACCAGAGAACTACCGGCAGCTCCTCGATCCACCGCTTGCCGTGCTTCTGCAGCGTATCAAAGGTTCTCGTCTTGAGTCCACGCAGCACTTCAGTGTTCGCCCTCTCAGCTTGCCCATTGCTCCGGGGGTGTGCCACAGAGGCAAATGAGATCTTGCATCCGAGGGCATGAACATATTGCATGAAGGCGCGGCTCATGAACTGGGTGCCGTTGTCGATAATGATCCTTGCCGGAACTCCAAAACGACACACCAATTCTTTCAAGAACTTGATAGTTGATTGAGCAGTCACCTTTCTCATGGCAGTCACTTCCGGCCACTTTGTAAACTTGTCGATAGCAACGAACAAGAATTCAAAGCCCCCGATTGCTCGGGGGAAGGGGCCGAGGATATCGAGCCCCCAGACCGAAAATGGCCATGATAGAGGGATTGTTTGAAGATCTTGGGCAGACAGGTGGGTTTTCTCGGAATGGAACTGGCAGGCTTCACACTTGGTGACTAGCTCGACCGCATCTTGGAGGGCTGTGGGCCAATAGACTCCTTGCGGGGATACTTTCCCAACTAGTGCCCTTGATCCAATGTGGGAGTCGCACATGCCTTTGTGTATCTCAGCCAGCAGTTCCTTTCCTTCTTCCCGGCAGACACACTTTAATTTCACACTGTTGGGCCTCCTTCTGTACAGAGTGTCATCGACAAACTGATACATACTGGCCCTCCAGGCTACTTTTTCAGCTTCGTCTTGGTTGCCGGGAAGCTCTCCAGTTTGGAGGAAGTGGACAATGTGCCTTGCCCAAGTTGGAGCCTGGGGCTCAGCAACGAGGACTAGTGGCACCTCCTCTGCTGCGGGAGCACATGCCTCGTTCGCGGGGTCCATGGGCTCGGCTGGAGGGCATGGTCTGACTGACTGCGAGGAGTTGTTTTCGGCAGGGTCTCTGCCAGGAGCAGACGGCTCTACCGGGAGAGGCTTACCGGAGTCCAACTTTCTCCTTTTCTGGGCCATTGTTGCTGGGGATACGGAGGGCTGAGTGAGATGGAGAACAATAGTCCCTGGTTCCATAGGGAGCTTCTGCGCAACACACTTTAACAGATGATCAGCTATGTTGTTTTCCGCACGGGGTACGTGCTCTGTTTGCAATCCGTCAAAGTGCTCCTCCAATCTCCTCACTTCCTCGACGTATGCCTCCATCAATGGACTTTGGTAATCCTTGTTAACTTGTCTCACCACAAGTTGTGAATCTCCTCGAATGATCAGCTTCTTAATTCCCAATTCAGCTGCAATCCTGAGCCCGGCAAGGAGCCCTTCCTATTCTGCTGTATTGTTGGTTGCTTCTTCCTGGGCAAAATGCATTTGGATGACGTACCTCAAGTGCTCCCCGGAGGGGGCAACAAGAAGCACGCCAGCTCTTGCACCTTGTAGGGAAAAAGCACCATCAAAATACATAATCCATTCTTGGGGCGATTCCTTGCCAGGGATAGCTGTCTTCGTCACTTCCTCATCAGGGGTTGGCGTCCATTCTGCAATAAACTCTGCCAATGCCCTGCTCTAAATAGTTGACGTGCTTTCAATCTTCAAACCAAAAACTGGATAACTCCAAAGCCCACTCCACTATTCTACCGGTAGCCTTAGGGTTTCGGAGTATCCGCTGCAACGGGAAACGAGTGACAACCGTGATGTCATGGGCTTGGAAGTAGTGGCGCAGTTTCCTTGAGGCCATGATGAGACCAAAAATCAACTTTTGCATGCCAGAGTACCTTGATCTAGCCCCCTGTAATAAGGAGCTGACGAAGTACACTGGGCGCTGCACCACTTTCTTCCTTGCCGCATCCTTGGGGTTGCTCTCATTACCGTGCTCATTGCTGTCCTGATCCTTCTCTGACTCTGCCGGTCTCTGCTCACTCTCTGCCTCATCCACTTCTCGTTGCGCTACCAAAGCTGCACTGACTACTTGGTTGGTTGCCGCTAGGTACAGCAGCAACGGCTCCTGGGGTTTGGGAGCGACCAAGGTAGGCATGGAGGACAAGTAGGCCTTCAACTCTTGCAAAGCTGAATCTGCTTCCGGGGTCCACTTCATGGGTCCTGCCTTCTTCAAAATTTTGAAGAACGGTAGGGTGAGCTTGGCAGACTTGGAGATGTATCTGCTTAGTGCGGCAACGCATCCTGTCAGATGCCTCACATCCTTAACTGTCCTTGGCGCTTGGATCTGCTCGATAGCCTTGATCTTGTCGGGATTGGCTTCAATCCCGCGATGGGATACGAAGAACCCCAGCAACTTGCCGGAGGGAACACCAAATACACACTTCTCCGGGTTGAGCTTCAAATTGATTTTGCGCAAATTAGCAAACGTCTCCTCCAAATCTTGAATAAGGGTGGCCCTATCCTTGGTCTTGACCACAATATCATCCATATAGGCTTCTATGTTTCTGTGCAACTGTGGCTCAAAACCAATCTGGACTGCCCTTGCAAAAGTGGACCCGGCACTCTTTAATCCAAATGGCATGCGGACAAAACAGTACGTACGACATGGAGTGATGAATGACGTCTTCTCTTCATCTTCCTTGGACATGAAGATCTAGTGATACCAAGAATACGCAGCCAGAAAGGAGAGCAAATCACAACCTGTGGAATCCACAATCTGATCAATACGCGGCAAGGGAAACGGGTCCTTCGAGCAAGCCTTGTTGAGATCTGTGAAATCTATGCAAAGCCTCCCTTTCCCGTTAGCCTTCCGGACTACCACTGGGTTTGCCAACCATGTGGGATGCAGTACTCCTCTGACCAATCCAGCTGCCTCTAGTTTCTTGATCTCTTCTGCAATGAACTGCTGCCTCTCCAAGGCCTGCTTCCGGACTTTACGTTTGACAGGTCGGGCATGTGGGCAGACAGCAAGGTGGTGCTCGATTACCTCCCTGGGAACACCGGGGATATCAGATGGTTGCCAGGAAAACACATCGATATTCGCCCGCAGGAAGGCAACGAGTGCGCTTTCCTATTTATCATCGAGGGTGGCGCTGATAGTGAAAGTACTATCAACGCCAGCCAGCCCTGCCGGGACCTTCTTCACTTGGGGTGCAGCGACCTCGGATCTCTTGCCATTGGAACACTCCGGCACGTCGTCAACGGGTGCCGTGCACTCGGTGGGGGCACGCTTTCCGGACTCTTTGCCGGAGTCCCAGCAATCCTTCTTCTTTCCTTTGCTTTCCTTAGCGGGAGCTGCTGCTGCCGCTGCCTCTGCTGCGACCGCATCCCGGTACATCTTGTCCACACAAATGATTGCATCCTTCTCATCTGATGGGATGGTGATGACTCCCAGTGGCCCAGGCATCTTCAAGGTGTTGTAGGCATAGTGAGATGCTGCCATGAACTTAGCCAGGGCCAGGCATCCAAGAATCCCATTGTATAGCAGGGGGAGATCAACCACATCAAACACAATCCTCTCATTTGGTAGTTCAGTTCTCCCCCAAACGTTACCGGCAACATGATCTTTCCCTTAGGACGGCTCCTGCCGGGATTAACTCCTTGAAACGTGCAGGTAACCTCCAGCTCTTCCTCTGCTATCTGAAGCTTGCTGATAACTGCTGGGGAAATCAGATTAAACCCGGCCCCGCCGTCCACCACCATCTTCGTGACCTTGAAGTTGCGGATTGTTGGGGAGACCAACAATGGCAAACACCCTACCTCAGTGGTACAGCCAGGATGATCCTCCTCGTCAAAGATGATGGGCGTACAGGACCACTTGAGCGGCTTCCGGGCCTCGGGCGCTGGCTCCACGGCATTGACTTCTCGCACCCACCGCTTGAGTTGGCGGTGAGAGGTGTGTAGAGATGCACCCCCGTCAATGCACAGGGCATCGGTGGCCTTCTGATACTCTTGCTCACTGGTTTCCTCTTCATCCCCTCCATCACTCTCATCACCACAGGCTTCCTTCTCTCGACCTCTGGTGGGTTTTCCTTGGTTCCGAAAGGGTTAGACGGGGCAATTTACTTCACCACCTCGGCCCTTGCCGCCAGCAACATTCTGACCCTTTTCCTTGTCACGCTTCTCATACTCTGCTTTCTGTCTTTTGACAAGCTGCTCAACCTGATAACACTCCTGAAGGTCGTGGCCCTTGGTTCGATGAATCTTGCAATACGGCCCATCACCTTTCCCGGCTTTCTCGGTAGCAGCGGCCTCCCGGCAGTCAGCGCACATGGCAGCTTCCTTGCCGGGGGCCTTAGCTTTGGCCTTCTTGCCTGTACTAGGCGTACCCGATCCTTCAACATTCATTACTGCCTTATCCCTTCGCTTCTTACTGCGCTTCTTGCTCTTCTTCTGACTGGTTGATTCATCCTCATCCTCTGAATCAATATTGGTGCAATCTTCCTCTCCGGGCAACTTTCTTCCCTCCTCCATCTGAGCACACTTATCCACCAATGTGTAGAGTTCTTTCACAGTCTTGGGCAACCGCACGTTCATCTTGGAACGAATCCGGCAGTTGCGCACATTGGACTGGAAGGCGGCTATCACGGCTGCTGGATGGATATTTGGGATATTTCTACGAACTTTGCTGAATCTCTATAAATACTTACGGAGGGTCTCTCCTTCCTTCTGTTGGAGAAGTTGCAAGTCGCTGGGTCGGCCCGGCTCTTGGTGGCCACCGGAGAAGGCACCGATGAACTCCTGGCACAGGTCTGCCCATGACGAAATGGAGTTCTCCGGTAGGTGCATCAGCCAAGATCTCACATTGGACTTGAGGGATAAAGGAAAGTAGTTGGCGAACACCTTCTCATCTCTTCCCCCGGTAGCCTAAACAGCGATGGTGTAGATGCTTAGGAACTCTGCCGGGTTCAGCCTCCCATCGTACTTCTCAAGTATCTCTGGCTTGAACGTGCGAACGGACGGCCAACGGACTTGCCGCAGCTCACGGGTAAAGGCAGGGCAGCCCACCTCGAAAGGTAGGCACCCGCCAATACCGAGCGCGGGCTCGTCGACGTCGGGGCCGCCACACCCATCAGTCCGGCGGAGGTCGTCGCGGCGTTGCTCGACAACGGTGCGCGTGTCTCCTCTCCGCCTATCCTCCGGGGCTCGTCGTTGGCCCGGACGCGCTCGAGGGTCAGAAGAGGCCATCAAGACGTCGTCGGGGTCTTGATTCTGTTGCGCTCGCGCTGGCTGCCGTGGCGGGGACTGTACCATGGGGATGGCCCCTTCTGTACGGTCAGCAGCATGAGCCGTTGTTGACGCTTGTGGCGGCCGTGGCGGGCCAGCTCGCCGTGAGCCCCCAGCTTCGGCGAAACCGAGCAGACTTTGGATGGTGGCACGCCATTCGTCCATTTGCTCGGTCACTGGCAGAAACCACAGCAGCAGCTGAGCCCGCACCATCGCCTCCGAGGCTGTACTTGGCATGGGTGATGATGAAGTCGATCGCACCGTCGCTCGGCTCCTGATGGTGCTGGTGGCACCAGCACTGCGCCCCTGCTGCTGCGGGGCGACCACCTGGATGGCAGGGTGGTGCGGCAAAGGCGCTCGAGGGCCAGTGGCTCCGTCGAGCGCAGCGGCTTGGTCGACCCGTCCCGGGGGAGGTGCACGCGCTGCGACCGCACCCATGGGGGGGAGCGGGCGGAGGGCGGCGATTCGCCCCGGCCTAAGCACCGTTGCTGCGGCTGTGCCTGTCGGCGGGCGAAACGGGCGCAGATGGAGTAACCCCTTCACTCCGACTTTGAGGAGCGTGGCCGTCAGGATGTTGCCGATGCTGCTCTCCTCCAATGTCTCCTGCTCCTGCGTCGGCCGCGGGGGAAGTGGTGACGGCGCCGCCTGCTCCGACCACATCCCCAGCAGCGTCCGCGTCCTCGCGTGTCTCCGCACCCCCCGCAACGTTAGAGGCCACAGGCAGCGGAGCCTTTGAGGTGGAAGGGTGAGCCGAAGAATCAGGTTTCTTCTTGGGCGCCATGGTCGATGGCATCGTCGATGATGCTGATGGTGATGAAGGTGACGCGCTACACATGCCTTCAGGTTCGCGCAAGTGGTCCCCCTACCTGGCGCACCAAAGATGTCGCGGGAAACCACGGCCACCTATTGGACCAGGAGGCCCCTTGCTGGTTTGGCGGGGGGGGGGGCGTCGCATTGCACAAATAGCAGACGAGCGTGTGGCAGCACGGCAGAGATCACACAGGCATTTTTACCCAGGTTCGGGCCGCCGTGAGGCGTAAAACCCTACTCCTGCTTTGGTGGATTGATGGTGGAAAGGTGGTGGTGGAGCGTAGTACACTTGCCCGGCAAGGGTTGCCTCAGGGCGGCAGTGGCTATGCGCGTATGGGGGTCTGAGTTATCCAACCTTCTAACCCTCTCTACAGTTGCCATGGGCCTCCTTTTATAGATTAAGGGGTCACCACAATGGCAAAACAATCATTATGCACTGATGAGACAGCAAACAGCGCTATCATACCTAACTCTGCGGGCTGACAGGGCGCATTAAATGCACCGCTCAACATCACATCGTTGGTTGCCCGGCAAGGCTTGCCGGGCTATCTCGCCAGCTCCATGCCTGCTCGCTTGGCATGTCACAGGATGGGTGTCATCTGCAGGTGCTTCCTGTAGGGAGAGGCTGCCATGTGGTGAATGGCTACCACTTAGTCACTCCGCAGTTCGACACCGCACTGATCAACGACGTAGGTCGTGGTGGAGTAGTTGGTGAGGTGGTTTTGCCTTCGTGCGCCCCGGTAGGCCCTGTCGGGACGTCTTGGACGTCGTCTTCCGGGGGTGGCCTCGCCCCTTGCCGATCTCGCCTGCCCGGCAAAGGAGGCCCTTCTCCTGATGGTGCCTTGCTTCTTTGGCTTGATCTTGGTCCCTCTGATCTGCATGTTAGTCCTTCGAACCTCTTAGTCCCTTCTATTCTGACTTGGGTTGGTGCTTCAATCTCGTCCCCGTGCCTGTGCATAGTCTGGGCAACAGACCCAGGGCAGAAGACATAGATGTTACTATTAAACTTGCTAATAGAGACACCATCACACCACTTGGGATTGTTAGAGATGTTAAAGTCTTGTGTGGGAAAATAAAATACCCTACTGATTTTCTAGTTCTTGGTTCCCCACAAGATGATTTTTGTCCCATTATCTCTGGTAGACCTTTCTTGAACACTGTCAATGCTACTATAGATTTTCCTAAACAAACTGTTAGTGTTCGCTTTGGTGATGAGTCTCATGAATTTAATTTTTCCAAGTTTAATAGACAACCTCATAAGAAAGAATTACCTAGTAAGGATGAAATAATTGGTCTTGCTTCTATTGCCGTTCCTCCTACTGATCCACTAGAGCAATATTTGCTAGACCATGAAAATGATATGCATATGCATGAAAGAAATGAAATAGATAAAAAATTCTTTGAACAACAACCTCTGCTCAAACACAATTTGCCTATTGAAACTCTAGGAGGTGCTCCTCCACCTAAAGGTAATCCTGTGTTTGAATTAAAACAATTGCCTGACACTTTGAAATATGCTTATCTTGATGAGAAAAAGATATATCCTATTATTCACTAGTGGAAAAAAGCCTAGCTATGGCATGGCAAAAAGTGCCTTGCTGGCGTAGAGACCCAACGCCACCAATATGGCGACAGTGAAAACAGTTTAGTGGTGGCGTTGGCAGACAAATCAGCAGTATTTTAGTACTGATGGCATGCCACCTGGCTAACGCCAGCAATATATTGTGTTATCTATGGCGTTTATTGTGAGGCAACGCCAGCAATTTGTATTTTTCAGCAATAAAAAATATACCCAGGGATTAGTATATGTGTAGCCATTTAAACTTCTAGTGGTAAGTCTCAAATCCACAAAATATACCCAGCTATTAGTATAGTTTTCAGTAACTAGCTTGCTACTACCTACAAGCAAAAGTTATCCGGTAGCTAGCTCTACAAGCAAAAGTATTGTCATCGATCTCACGCAACTTGTTATCTACTAACTAGCTACGATGAAGAATGATCCTCATCTCACGCAACTTTTTCCTGTTGCTCTATCCCTCCTTTCTGAAATAGACTTTGCGGGTCTTCAGCTCCTCCCTCTCGGCCTTCAGGAGCCGTATCTCCTTCATAGACTCGGTCTCGGTGACCAGTAGCTGCTTCTTGCCGATGAGCTTCAATTTCTTATTGCAGAGATCAGAGTTATTGTCGATCATCTCGTCCTTCTCTTTCTTCAGGGAGTCATTCAACTCCTTAAGTGCCTTCATTGTACTCTCCTTTGACGCGACAAGCTCACGGCTGAGCATGTCCACGTGATGTACCGGTAGCTGCTGCTGGACCGGTTCTGGAGATGGGTCTCGTACATACGCCTGGCAACTCAAATATTTGAAATCATCAATAAAGAATGGTTAGATGATATATGTATATATGCATGTGTTTGCAATGCTCATGGATGTTTTTGTAATCTTACCTGGTTGGTGCTTGTTTTGCCTTTGTCAACTTCATAGGTCGTGAAGTTGCACGAGGACTGGTAGTGGCTGTTCCAGCTAGTCATGGCTGGAACTTCAAAATAGTAACAAGTATATAGGTTAATTATTATAACAAGAACCAAACACACATGTCAAAGTATACATTGCAAATCTATCCATAACATCATGGAGTATGCTACATTATCAAAGACACTGTTATATTCATCAAGGGTAAAACAGCAACAATATATCATAGCATGTGGATGGAGTATGCTACATGGCAAGTTTTAATTCTGCCAGTTTCAGACTTGGCAGATTTCATCAAGGGTAAAACAACAACAATATATCATAGCATGTGCATAACTAGCTTTGGACAACAACAATATAGCACTATCGATATCTTCACACAATTATATGGATGAAGTGTAGCATATATATGCCAGTTTGTATCTATAACATGTGGGCAAGAATCAAACACACACCTAACTTGGTCAAACTTGCCTAAGTTGAGTTTTGACAAAGTGTGGCAAGTTGTGGCTTGGAACCAAACAACCCCTAATGGCTTGTTTGGATTGTGACTATATTTGCCACACTATTTTGCCACACCTAACTTGGAGCATTACTTTTGAGTGGAAATTTTCTTTGGACACTCAGCTAATTTGCCACACCTAACTTGGAGCATTAAGTGGAAATTTTCTTTGGACACTATATTTGCCACATTGGACACTCAACTATTTGAATTAAACCGAAGATTTAATGAGAAGCTAGTGATATATGTGAGATGGTGCAAAAGTAGTACACAGCAGCAACTCAAACACATTGTTATGGATTACAACAACAACTCAAACACTTTGTTTCAGAATTTAGATGCTTCCAAAGATGATGACTTAAAAATTGACAGATTGCACTTCCAATTGACAACAGCAACAGCAACTCAAACACCTTAATTTGATTGACAGATTGCACTTCCAATTTCTACAGTTAGCAACTCAAACACCTTAATTTGATTGACAGTGGCAGTGACCTACAACAAAAGAGGGAGGGATGATACGCTGACCTAGGTTGGAGCCGAGGGTCGCCTACAGTCTACTCCGTCGCCGTTACCGTTGCCTGCTGCCATCGCCTGCTGCCGTCGCCGTCGCCTGCTGCCGTCGCCGAAACCCTAGCATAGGGAATGCGAAACACACCTCTAATTAAAAAAAAATCCAAATGGACCTGATGAGAGTGGGAGGCTCAGATGTGTACCTCAGGACCGGAGAACGACGGCAATCGCCGGAATCGGTCGGAATCGAAGCGGCGACGACGAGCGGCAAGAGAGAGGGAGAGAAAGGGGAACGGGATAAACACAGCAGGGCAGAGAGAGGGAGTACGTGGGTCGAGGGGGCCGTTGCCCCCGTTGGTTTTGACCCCCACGGCATCCTAATCCTATTTGGTCTTGCCCAATAAGAAAAAAAATGTCATTATTTATGAAACGTCATTATTTATATTTAAAATAATATAAATTTAATAAAAGTAAATTATAATATACTATAAAAAGGATCACCACATAAAAAACTAAAAATTAAAAAAATTGGAAGTGTCAAACTACATATTTGAAGGCTCAAAACTATATATTTCAAGTCTTAAACTAAAAAAGAAAAAGTAATTTAAAGTCTCAAAGTACATATTTAAAAAAATGTCATTATTTGTGTTTAAAATAATAAAAATTTAATAAAAGTAAACTATAATATACCAAAAAAAAGAATATACCAAAAAAATAATATAAGAATGTTGGCATTGACAAAATAACAATACTGGCGTCGGAACCAACAGCACGCCACAACTAAATATAATAGTACTGGCGTTCCATGCTATTCCATGACAGCACTATATTACGCCTGGTCCAAATTGTTGATCTCATATACTTCTGACGCTACCCTGTTTTCCAACACCACCACTATGCCCCTACTAATGTCGTACCAAATAAGCCAACGCCACGACTATTTAAAAAAAAATAGAGGTGGCGTTGGTTGTAAGTGGGGCGCCACAAACGAAAGTTGTGGCTAGCACTTTTTTCACTAGTGATTATTAGTGCTAACCTTTCAGAACATGAACAAGAAAGATTATTGAAAATTCTGAAGAAGCACCGTGCTGCTATTGGATATACTCTTGATGATCTTAAGGGTATTAGTCTCACTCTCTGTCAGCACAACATTAATATGGAACCTGATGCTAAACCCGTTGTAGATCATCAACGACGTTTGAATCCTAAGATGAAAGAAGTGGTAAGAACTGAAATATTAAAGCTTCTTGAAGCAGGTATAATCTATCCCATAGCTGATAGTAGATGGGTAAGTCCAGTTCATTGTGTCCCTAAGAAGGGAGGTATCACTGATGTTCCTAATGATAAAAGGATAAAGAGTTGATAAGAAATTAAATGTTATTCATTATGCTAGCAAAACTCTAGACAATGCCCAGAGAAATTATGCTAATACTGAAAAAGAATTTTTAGCAGTTGTGTTTGCTTGTGACAAATTCAGATCTTACATTGTTGATTCCAAAGTAATTGTTCACACTGATCATGTTGTTATTAAATATCTTATGGAAAAGAAAGATGCTAAACCTAGACTCATTAGGTGGGTTCTTTTGCTACAAGAATTTGATTTACATATTACTGATAGAAAAGGAGCTGAGAACTCCGTAGCTGATAACTTGTCCAGGTTAGAGAATATTTTTGATGACCCACTACCTATTGATGATAGCTTTCCTGATGAACAATTAGCTGCAATAAATGTTTCTCATAACACTCCTTGGTATGCTGACTATGCTAATTATATTGTTGCTAAATACATACCACCTAGTTTCACATACCAAAAAGGAAAAAAATTATTCTATGATTTAAGACATTACTTTTGGGATGACCCACATCTTTATAAAGAAGGAGTAGATGGTATTATTAGACATTGTGTACCTGAGCATGAACATGAACAAATCCTACGGAAATGTCACTTTGAAGATTATGGAGGGCATCATGCGGGAGATAGAACTGCTCATAAGGTATTGCAATCCGGGTTTTTTTGGCGTACTCTCTTCAAGGATGCTCGTAAGTTTGTTTTATCTTGTGATGAATGTCAAAAGATTGGTAATATCGGTAAGCGTCATGAAATGCCTATGAATTATTCACTTGCTGTTGAACCATTTGATGTTTGGGGTTTTGATTATATGGGACATTTTCCTTCCTCTAATGGGTATACACATATTTTGGTTGCTGTTTATTATAAGTGGGTAGAAGCTATTCCAACTAGTAGTGCTGATCATAACACTTCCATTAAAATGCTTAAAGAAGTTATTCTCCCAAGGTTTGGAGTCCCTAGATATTTAATGACTGATGGTGGTTCACACTTTATTCATGATGCTTTCCGTAAAAATGCTTGCTAAATATGATGTTAACCATAGAATTGCATCACCCTATCATCCTCAATCTAGTGGTCAAGTTGAACCTAACAATAGAGAAATAAAACTAATATTACAAAAAACTGTTAATAGGTCTCGAAACAATTGGTCTAAGAAATTGGATGATGCACTTTGGGCCTACAGAACAACATATAAAAATCCTGTGGGTATGTCTCCTTATAAAATGGTTTATGGAAAAGCTTGCCATTTGCTTCTATAGTTAGAACATAAAGCTTATTGGGCAATTAAAGAACTCAACTATGATTTCAAACTTGCCGGTGAAAAGTGGTTATTTGATATTAGCTCATTAGATGAATGGAGAACCCAAGCCTATGAAAATGCCAAATTATTTAAAGAAAAAGTTAAAAGATGGCATGACAAAAGAGTCCAAAAGCGGGAATTCAAAGTTGAAGAATATGTTCTTTTGTACAACTCTCGTTTTAGATTCTTTGCAGGAAAACTTCTCTCTAAATGGGAAGGACCATATATTATCGAGGAGGTTTATCGCTCTGGAGCTATCAAGATTAATAATACCGAAGGTACTAACCCGAAGGTGGTCAATGGGCAAAGAATTAAACACTATATCTCAGGTACGCCTATTAATGTTGAAAGCAATATTATCCAAACCATGACACCGGAGGAACACATAAAAGAAACCTTCTGGAACATTCCAGAATACTAAAAAAGAGGAGGTACGTGATACGGTAAGTAAACGGACCCCGAAAAATTCGCAAAAATATTTTTTGTCAGTTTTGGAATATTACAAAAATTAGGAAAATAAGAAACAACCAGGAAGGCAACCAAGGAGGGCACAAGACACCAGGGCGCGCCTGGCATGCCAGGCGCGCCCAGGTGGGTTGTGCCCACCTCGGGTACCTTCCTGACTCCGTTTTCCTCTTGTTTGCTTGTTTCCCAAGATAAAAAATCTTTATATACCCCCCCAAACGTATTGACCACCGTATCATGGAGAAATCTTCTGTTCTTCTTTCTTGCTATTTTCTGTTAGATCTGTCAAGCCAGGCATCATGTCTTCTCCATCTTCCAACAAAGTAGAAAAGGATGCTTGGCTAATGAAGATAGAGCTAAAGAAAGAGGAACCAGAGGAAACCATCAAGGGTGATAAGGTCAAGAAAGTCACGGGAGATCAAGTTCCAATAGTGGGGCAGGCCGTTCCAGCAGCAGAAGAAGAAGACATCCTTCAACCATACTACGATCATCTTACCCCTACTGAAATTGAAGCTTTTAGGATCATTGAGACGGTTCGTGTGCAAAATAAATATCTCACTCGTGAAAATATCCTGTTGCAAGAGCATGTCATCGCCCTCCGGAGCATCATTCGTAGATTCGAGTACCTCCTGAGCCTGAAGTTTGACGCTACTACTTCACCACCAGCATCATCATCTTCCCCACCAAAGGAGACTTGAGTTCATGGTATGGGCACTCCCCTTGGCTTGTGCCAAGCTTGGGGGAGGTGCCCCGGTATCGTATCACCACCACTATCTTTGCCTTTATCTATTTTAGTTCGATCTTTAGTTATCCTATGATTTAGTTGAATAAAAGTTTACTTCGATCCTTTCTTTTTGAGTGCTTGCTTAGTGATCTATCTATCTATGTAATTGTGTGTGAGATATAAAATAAAGAGTAGTTTGAGTTTTCACTACTGCAGGATGCTGCTATAGCGACACTACGATCAGAGACCCTTTGACGAAACTGTGTGCGATGCATTAATCGCAAACGGTGATGTAAAAAACGTAAAAAAAGATGCAAAACATTTGCGATGAAGGATACATCAAACACGGTTCAGATTTTAGTTGCGTGTGTGATGCAGGGCATACGGTTGATCCATACGAACTTTTTGCGATGAGACAGAACAACAGAAATGGGCAGCCAAATCAAGGTGTGTGTGATATACGGCATACAGTTCGCTCAGATGAACTTTTTGCTATTAGGGAGTGCAACAGAAATGGTTAGCCAGATCAAGGTGTGTGTGATATACGGCATGCGGTTCACTCGGATGAACTGTTTTCGACTAGGGAACACAACAGAAACGGTTCAACTTAACAAGATGTGTGTGATATGCGGCATACAGTTCACATAGATGAACTATTTGCGATGAGCCAAAAGAACACAAACGAGTCGTGTAAACAAGATGTGTGTGATATGCGGCAAACAGCCCACTCGGATGAACTGTTTGCGATGAGAAATTATAACACAGACGGTTACTACAGTTAGTTCGTGTGCGATTTTGTGTGTACAAAAAACTTTGAAAAATGCAAACTAGTTGCTTGCGGTGGCTAGGAGTATCGCACACGATGCATCTGTGAGTACCCGTGTGCGATGATTAGTAAGTTACACATACGTTTCCTTATGTTAACACGTGTGTGAATTTGCAATATGGACAATTAATATGCAAATGCCTTCTGGACATCGGTGCTGATCACCACGTACAAAACATGGACGTCCTCTACTCTATGGCTCTACCGGGCACACGCTTAAACTCAATGAACTATGTACGATACTAATACTTTCCATGAAAATTTAAGAACTTGGCTGACAGCATTTGAGTAACATATATATAGTGGTTACACTATTCGACAAAAGGAGGATCTTCGTAACACGGTTTTGACAACCATATGGTCCATATCTACATACTTAACATAGTAACAACTATCACATTTTAAGAGGCTGAGGGCCAACAACCATATGGTCCATATCTACATACTTAACATAGTAACAACTAGCACATTTTAAGAGGCTGAGGGCCAACAACCACAACTATCCGCTGGAAGCAGCTTGATCACGGCGACTCGGCATCTCGTCAATGAAAACGAAGAACCCTCCTGTGCCTTGGTAGAGAATGAGTAGAACAGTGTCTCCAATTTTCCAATATGGATGCATTGCCACGACAAGCGAGAACTTGTTAATTTAAATGGTTCCATTTCTGCAGGAAATGCAGTACCTTGCAATCACTTTGGCGTTATTAGGAAGCACAAGTGTAATTCGACCACATCGGGAAATCGATCCAGGAACAACTACATTGGGCAATTTCTGTTGAAATGTAGAATAAAAACCAATTGTAACATATCGTTGAAGATATATATAGTTTATGAGCATCAACATAAAAATAAGACTTTGTACCAGCGTTTTGTGCACACAATTGGTCTTGTTCAATGTGTGCACCATAGGTATAATTAATACCATCCAAAATCCAGCGTTCATACACTGTGCTATCTCTGTCAGATTATCAACAAAGTTTATGACATGCTTCAAGTCCTTCCAGTGAAATTTGGTACGCTTAGTAACATACATATCGTTAACTATGCATCCAACATATCCTGCTTAAAAGGTGGAAAGGTATTATTTATTCAGAACATGGTAGAAGAATATATAGTGCGCATAAATTGGTAAATAGAATTTGTTACTGCCTAGGAACAGAGTCAGAAAATGAAATCACAATTGGTTGCTTAAATAGTGATCAATTAGTCAGAACAAATACCTCGATTTTGCTAAGTAATATGCCAGCATGGAGAAAGTTGAAAGGACACTAACCTCGATCAGACTTTGAACGGCTGATGATGTTGGGGAAGTAAACATCCATGTTAATTAGACCAGGATGTGGTGCACGCACTAGAATTTTATTGCCAGCTTTCAGTTCATAACACTTAGACATTTTTCTCCAAAGGTCCGCATCAAAATAGGAGTGACCATCTTTATGAAGTTTTACGCTAACTGTCATTGTAAATCCATGCTGCGTTGTCAATATGACATCCATGGAGTCATCAACAAAGTAAATCCCAAGATTTCCTTCTACTCCTGTTCTTACAAAGCAAGGGATGTACTGCTTGAAATGAAAATTAAGATCATAAATTAGATATATTGAAATAATAGAGCAAGATGCAAATATGGGAGTAACTGATAGAACAGATCAATATATAGCTGAAAGCAAAGTACAAAAATATATAATTAAAAATAGATAATGTAACAAAGATTTGATGCAAATATGAGAGTAACTGAATGAACAATACATCATAAATTTGCCTAATTTAGGGGGGAAATCGGCTTCGACTTCTAGGTTGCACGTGGCACCGTACCTTTTATCCAAATGTAGCAATAGACGGTATATGTTCACAAATTTAGGCCATGCCGACCGTGGTAGGATGAGATTGAACATACCAAGCGCTCCCTTAAGTCATCCGGAATGGTGAGATAGAACTTCGTTTCCGACTGGCCGCGACCACACTTGCCCGATTTGTGCTTGCACTTTGGACACATGAATGAAAACCCTCGAATCAGCTAGAAGAAAAATGAATCCACGGCGATTTCTGTTGGTTGATTAACAGCGACGGACAGACTGCGATAAGAGATGAGTTAATATTTCACTAAATTGATTACTTTCTCCATGAGAAAAATCCCCGGCCCAATCCCGCAGAAAACCCCAATCGACCAGAGTCTAGAATGTCGGTGCAAGTCGGTGCAGATAGGCGGTGGCAAGAGGTAGGGGCAAAATCCCGTGCCATTTGGACCGCGACCTCCGCCCACCGACGACAACCGTCGAGCTTAGGGTGGCCGCCGCGACAGAAGTTGATGAGGTGCAGAGTTGCGAAGCAGTCCGCAGCAAGTGGGTGGGGACGAAGTGGGCGAGGGTTTTCTTTTTTTCCTTTTGCATGTGTGGGTGAACACACACGGTTCGCAGAGGCGACGGAGATGAATCGTGTGCGATAGTAAATCACCGAGATTGAAGGGGAATCCAAATTTCCTTTGTCCTTTGTCCATGAGTTTTTTTCTATGATGAACATAAACCCTGCAAATCACTGTGTTCAAATTTTGCACTTTTCCGGGTTCATTTACCATATTTAGTGGATTATCTGTATTTTCTAGGCATTAATGCACATAATTCAAATTCAAACAATCGGTGCATGAAAAGGTGCACAAGAACGGTCTGGAAAACCATGCTCGTGCTATTTAGTAAATTCTCATGCCTTCTACTAGGAATGGGCAGAGATTTCACGGAAATGTGTGGCAATAGTCAATCACAAACACATCGTTTATTGGTTTTTCAACTATAGAAAAATGAAATACATGCTTGAAAAACATGACAGCTGGCATGGTGCCATGGTATGGCCTCACCATGCCCTGGTAAAAATTTGAGAAGGTTTGGCTTATGTCGTAGTGCATGCCCTTCATAAATCGAACCATCACCGAGGAAGTTTCATGGTTTCGAGGGGGAAATCACCAAGATTGAAGGGGTCAGGAATCCAAATTTCCTTCCTAGTTTGTCATTCAGTTTAGTTCTACAATCAACATACCCCCTCCAATGCAACATGTTCAAATTTGGCATTTTTTCGGGCTCATTTACCATATTTAGGGGATTATGTGCATTTTCTAGGCATTAATCCACATAATTCAAATTTGAACAATCGGTGCATGAAAAGGTGCACAAGAACGGTCTGGAAAACCATGCTCGTGCTATTTAGTTAATTTTCATGCCTTTTACAAGGAATGGGCAGAGATTTTAAGGGAATGTGTGGCAATAGTCAACCACAAACGTGTCAATTACTAGGTTATCAACTATAGAAAAATGAAATACGTGCTTGAAAAACATGACACCTGGCATGGTGCCATGGTATGGCCTCACCGTGCCCTGGTAAAAAGCTGAGAAGGTTTTATGTCGTCATTCACACCCTTCATAAATCGAACCATCACCGAGGAAGTTTCATGGTTTTGAGGGGGAAATCACCAAGATTGAAGGGGAATCCAAATTTCCGTCCTAGTTTGTCATTCAGTTTTATTCCAATGATCAACATACCCCCTCCAATGCAACGTGTTCAAATTTGGCATTTTTTCAGGCTCATTTACCATATTTAGGGGATTATGTGCATTTTTCTAGGCATTAATGCACATAATTCAAATTCGAACAATCGGTGCATGAAAAGGTGCACAAGAACGGTCTGGAAAACCATGCTCGTGCTATTTAGTAAATTCTCATGCCTTTTACAAGGAATGGGCAGAGATTTCAAGGAAATGTGTGGCAATAGTCAACCACAAACGCGTCGTTTACTGGGTTAACAACTATACAAAAATGAAATACAAGCTTGGACAACATGACGCCTGGCGTGTGATGACCCACACGTATAGGGGATCTATCGTAGTCCTTTCGATAAGTAAGAGTGTCGAACCCAACGAGGAGCAGAAGGAAATGACAAGCGGTTTTCAGCAAGGTATTCTCTGCAAGCACTGAAATTATCGGTAACAGATAGTTTTGTGATACAGTAATTCGTAACGGGTAACAAAAGTAAACAAGGTGCAGCAAGGTGGCCCAATCCTTTTTATAGCAAAGGACAAGCCTGGATAAACTCTTATATAAAGCAAAGCGCTCCCGAGGACATATGGGAATTATTGTCAAGTTAGTTTTCATCATGCTCATATGATTCGTGTTCATTACTTTGATAATTTGATATGTGGGTGGACCGGTGCTTGGGTGCTGCCCTTCCTTGGACGAGCCTCCCACTTATGATTAACCCCTCTCGCAAGCATCCGCAACTACGAAAGAAGAATTAAGGTAAACCTAACCATAGCATGAAACATATGGATTCAAATCAGCCCCTTACGAAGCAACGCATAAACTAGGGTTTAAGCTTCTGTCACTCTAGCAACCCATCATCTACTTATTACTTCCCAATGCCTTCCCCTAGGCCCAAATCATGGTGAAGTGTCATGTAGTCGACGTTCACATAACACCACTAGAGGAAAGACAACATACATCTCATCAAAATATCGAACGAATACCAAATTCACATGATTACTTATAACAAGACTTCTCCCATGTCCTTAGGAACAAACGTAACTACTCACAAAGCATATTCATGTTCATAATCAGAGGAGTATTAATTATCATTAAGGACCTGAACATATGATCTTCCACCGAATAAACCAACTAGCATCAACTATAAGGAGTAATCAACAATACTAGCAACCCACAGGTACCAATCTGAGGTTTTGGGACAGAGATCGGATACAAGAGATGAACTAGGTTTTGAGAGGACATGGTGCTGGTGAAGATATTGATGGAGATTGACCCCCTCTCGATGAGAGGATTGATGGTGATGACGATGGCGACGATTTCCCCCTCCCGTAGGGATGTTTCCCCGGCAGAACAGCTCCGCCGGAGCCCTAGATTGGTTCTGCTCATGTTCCGCCTTGAGAGGGCGGCGCTTCGTCCCGAAAGCTTCCTTCTGATTTTTTTCCAGGTCAAAACACACCATATAGCAAAAGATGGGTGTCGGGGGCCTGCCAGGTGACCCACAAGGACGGGGGGCGCGCCCAGGGGGTAGGGCGCACCCTCCACCCTTGTGGATGGCAGGTGGCCCCCCTCTGGTACTTTCTTCGCCCAATATTTTTTATTAAATCCAAAATGACTCTCCGTGAAGTTTCAAGACTTTTGGAGTTGTGCAGAATATTTCTCTAATATTTGATCCTTTTCCAGCCCAGAATTCCAGCTGCCGGCATTCTCCCTCTTCATGTAAACCTTGTAAAATAAGAGAGAAAAGGCATAAGTATTGTGCCATAATGTGTAATAACAGCCCATAATGCAATAAATATTGATATAAAAGCATGATGCAAAATGGATGTATCAACTCCCCCAAGCTTAGACCTCGCTTCTCCTCAAGCGAAAGCCGATATCGAAAAATATGTCCACATGTTTAGAGATAGAGGTGTCGATAAAATAAATTACGGACATGAGGGCATCATGATCATCTTTAGAACAGCAACATATATTGTCATATAATTTCTTATGCTAAAGTAACAATTCATTCACAATGTAAAGTATGAATCAAAAACTTCATTGAAAACTAACAAACTATGATCTCAGTCATTGAAACAATTGCAATTTATCATAACATTGGAAAGAGTCAATATAAGAGCTTTTCAGCAAGTCCACATACTCAACTATCATTTAGTATTTCACAATTGCTAACACTCACGCGATGCTTATGGGTTCAAAGCTTCCATCGGACACAGAGAAAGATAGGGGCTTATAGTTTTGCCTCCCAACCTTTTACCTCAAGGGTAATGTCAACAGTAATACTTTATGATGACCTACATCCGAGTGGATATATATATCTGGATCTTTCTCCAAGACATAGTTCTTGCCAAAAGGAAAAAAGTGTAAAAAGAAAAGGTGAAGATCACCATGACTCTTGTATAAGGGTAAAAGATAAAAGTAAAAGAGAGGCCCTTCGCAGAGGGAAGCAGAGGTTGTCATGCGCTTTTATGGTTGGATGCACAAAATATTAATGCAAAAGAACGTCACTTTATATTGCCGCTTGTGATAAAGAACTTTATTATGCAGTCCGTCGCTTTTATTTCTTCCATATCACAAGTTCGTATAAAGCTTATTTTCTTCACACTAATAGATCATACATATTTAGAGAGCAACTTTTATTGCTTGCACTGATGACAACTTACTTGAAGGATCTTACTCAATCCATAGGTAGGTATGGTGGACTCTCATGGCAAAACTGGGTTTAGGGATGTTTGGAAGCACAAGTAGTATCTCTACTTGGTGCAAATAATTTGGCTAGCATGAGAGGGAAAGGCAAGCTCAACATGTTGGAGGATCCATGACAATATAACTTCTATTCGGATATAAGAAAACATAACCCATTATGTTGTCTTCCTTGTCCAACATCAACTTTTTAGCATGTCATATTTTAATAAGTGCTCACAATTACAAAAGATGTCCAAGATAGTATATTTATATGTGAAGCCTCTCTTTCTTTATTACTTCCTATTAATTGCAACAATGACCAAAACTATGTTTGTCAACTTCCAACAAATTTTATTCATCATACTCTTTATATGTGAAGTCATTACTCTCCATAAGATCATTATATAATATTTTTATTTCTTTTTATTCTTTCTTTTGTTTAATTCCCTCAGGATCATAGCAGCATAGCAAAGCCCTCAACTCAAAACTACTCTTTATTATATAACTCACGGACTCGATTACATAGATAGAGATCAAAACAAAACTCAAAGCTAGATCATACTAAAACTTTATTCTACTAAATCAAGATATAACAAAAAGGATCGAACTAAGAAAAAAGATAAAAGTAAAGGTGTGATAGTGTGATACAATACCGGGGCATCTCCCCCATGCTTGGCAGTTGCCAAGGGGAGTGCCCATACCCATGTATTTATGTCTCTTTCTCCGAAGGTGGTGATGATGGAGTTGTTGATGTTGCAGGCTTCTTCCTCAGCTTGCGCTTGAGGATAGAATTTTCCTCCCTTAAGTCATCGATCTCCTGCTCAAGCCTTAATATCTTTTTACATCATTCCTGTTTGTTTTCCTGCAAGAGACGAAAAGGGATAAACTCAATCTTTGGTATCTTTGCTTTATTAGGAAGACTTGACTTTTTGAACTCCACGTGCATGTCCCCAGGTTGGGGTAGTGGGACTTCCTCTTCATCGGAACTTGTCTCTTCTTTTCCTTTCCGGTCATAGTCCTCTTCTTCCTCTGTGGTCCAACCATAATGCTCCACATCGCCATAAACCTTGGGGTCTGCAATGTAATCAGCTACATAGATCTCTCCCTCCGAATCTTGGGACGACATCCTACTCCAAATCTGCTACAGAAACAACTCAAAACAAAAAAAAGGATTTTGCCGTGGTACGGTGGTCAAAACCTTCAGGAGATTATATAATGAATTTTTACCGACCAAAAGAAGTATTGTGCAAGAAAACGGAGTCCGGAGGGCACACGAGGTGGCCACCCTTGTGGTCGCCTCGTGTCTCTTTCGGACTACTTTTAATTTTTCTATTTTTTTAAATATTCCAAAACAGAGAAAATTTATCATTGAAAACATTTTGGAGTCGGTTTACTTACTGTACCACATACCTATTCCTTTTCGGAGTCTGAAACGTTCTGGAAAGTGTCCCTTATGTACTCCCCCGGTGTTACGGTGTCAATAATATTGGTCTCAACATTTATGAGAGTACCTGAGATATAATGTTTGATTCTTTGAAAATTTACCACCTTCGGATTTGTGCCTTCGGCGTTGTTGATTTTTATGGCACCGGAACGATAGACCTCCTCGATAATATAAGGACCTTCCCATTTAGAGAGAAGCTTTCCTGCAAAAAATCTTAAACGAGAGTTGTATAGGAAAACATGATCACCTACATTAAACTCATGCTTTTGTATCCTTTTGTCATGCCATTTTTTAACTTTTTCTTTAAACAACTTAGCATTCTCATAGGCTTGGGTTCTCCATTCATCAAGTGAGCCTATGTCAAATAACCTCTTCTCACCAGCAAGTTTGAAATCATAGTTGAGCTCTTTGATAGCCCAATATGCCTTATGTTCTAGTTCAAGAGGTAAGTGACATGCTTTTCCATAAACCATTTTATATGGAGACATACCCATAGGGTTTTTATAAGCAGTTCTATAAGCCCATAATGCATCATCAAGTTTCTTATACCAATTCTTTCTAGATCTATTAACAGTCTTTTGCAAAATCAATTTAATCTCTCTATTGCTCAATTCTACTTGACCACTAGACTGAGGATGATATGGAGATGCAATTCTATGGTTAACATCATATTTAGCAAGCAATTTACGGAAAGCACCATGAATAAAATGTGAACCACCATCAGTCATTAAATATCTAGGGACTCCAAACCTCGGAAAAATAACTTCTTTAAGCATTTTAATAGAAGTGTTATGATCAGCACTACTAGTTGGAATAGCTTCTACCCACTTAGTAACGTAATCAACAGCAACTAAAATATGTGTATACCCATTAGAGGAAGGAAAAGGTCCCATATAATCAAAGCCCCAAACATCAAATGGTTCAATAACAATTGAATAATTCATAGGCATTTCCTGACATCTACTAATATTGCCAATTCTCTGGCATTCATCACAAGACAAGACAAACTTACAAGCATCCTTGAAGAGAGTAGGCCAATAAAAATTGGATTGCAATACCTTGTGTGCAGTTCTATCTCCAGCGTGGTGTCCTCCGTAGGACTTGGAGTGGCACTTGCGTAGGATATGTTCCTGTTCATGCTCAGGTACACAACGTCTAATAACACCATCTACTCCTTCTTTATAAAGGTGTGGGTCATCCCAAAAGTAATGCCTTAAATCATAGAAAAACTTTTTCTTTTGCTGGTATGTGAAACTAGGTGGTATAAATTTAGCAACAATGTAATTAGCATAATCAGCATACCATGGAGTATTACGAGAAGCATTTATGATAGCTAATTGTTCATCAGGAAAGCTATCATCAATAGGCAGTGGGTCATCAAGAACATTTTCTAACCTAGACAAGTTGTCTGCAATGGGGTTCTCAGCTCCCATTCTATCAATAATATGCAAATCAAATTCTTGTAGCAAGAGAACCCATCTAATAAGTCTAGGTTTAGCATCTTTCTTTTCCATAAGATATTTAATAGCAGCATGATCAGTATGAACAGTTACTTTGGAATCAACAATATAAGATCTGAACTTATCACAAGCAAAGACAACTGCTAAAAATTCTTTTTCAGTAGTAGCATAATTTCTCTGGGCACTGTCTAGAGTTTTACTAGCATAATGAATAACATTCAATTTCTTATCAACTCTTTGACCTAGAACAGCACCAACAGCATAATCACTAGCATCACACATAATTTCAAAGGGTAAATTCCAATCAGGCGGCTGAACAATAGGTGCAGAGATCAAGGCTTTCTTAAGTATTTCAAATGCTTCTACACAATCATCAGCAAAAACAAAAGGAACATCTTTTTGCAAAAGATTAGTGAGAGGCATAGAAATTTTAGAGAAGTCTTTAATAAACCTCCTATAGAAACCAGCATGACCAAGGAAACTTCTTATACCTTTGATATCTTTAGGACAAGGCATCTTTTCAATAGCATCTACTTTAGCTTTATCAACTTCAATACCTCTTTCAGAAATTTTATGCCCCAATACAATACCTTCATTAACCATAAAGTGGCACTTCTCCCAATTCAAGACAAGATTAGTTTCTTCACATCTCTGCAAAACTCGATCAAGGTTGCTTAAGCAATCATCAAAAGAAGTTCCGTAAATGGAGAAATCATCCATGAAAACCTCAACAATCTTTTCACAAAAATCAGAGAATATAGCAGGTGCATTGCATAAACCAAAAGGCATACATCTATAAGCAAAGGTACCGAAAGGGCAAGTAAAAGTGGTCTTTTCCTGATCATCTTTTGACACAGGTATTTGAGAAAAACCGGAATAACCATCTAGAAAGCAAAAATGTGTATGTTTGGATAGTCTTTCTAGCATTTGATCAATAAAAGGTAGAGGGTAATGATCTTTCCTAGTAGCTTTATTTAATTTGTGAAAATCAATTACCATTCTATAACCTATAACAATTCTTTGTGGAATCAATTCATTCTTATCATTAGGAACAACAGTAATACCTCCCTTCTTAGGGACACAATGAACATGACTTACCCACTTACTATCAGCAATAGGATAAATTATACCTGCCTCCAGAAGGTTTAGTATTTCATTTCTTACCACTTCTTTCATCTTAGGATTTAACCATTGTTGGTGATCAACAACTGGTTTAGAATCAGGCTCCAAATTAATTTTGTGCTGACATACAGTGGGACTAATGCCCTTATGATCATCAAGAGTATATCCAATAGCGGCACGATGCTTCTTCAGAGTTTTCAATAATTTCTTTTCTTCATGCTCTGAAAGGTTAGCACTAATAATAATAGGATATATCTTCTTTTCATCAAGATAAGCATATTTCAAAGTATCAGGTAATTGTTTTAGCTCAAACACGGGATCTCCCTTAGGTGGAGGAGGATCCCCAAGGATTTTAACAGGCAAGTTGTGTTTCAAAACAGGTCCTTGATTAAAGAATATCTCATCTATTTCCCTTCTTTCTTTCATAAATATATCATTTTCATGGTCTAGCAAATATTGTTCTAAAGGATCAGTAGGAGGCACGGCAATAGAAGCAAGACCAATAATTTCATCCTTACTAGGCAATTCTTTATCATGGGGTTGTCTACGAAATTTAGAGAAATTAAAATCATGAGACATATCCCCTAAACCGATAGTAACAATATCTTTCTCGCAATCTATCTTAGCATTAATAGTATTCAAGAAAGGTCTACCAAATATAATGGGACAAAAGTCATCTTGTTGAGAAGCAAGAACAAGAAAATCAGTAGGGTATTTTATTTTCCCACACAAGACTTCAACATCTCTAACAACCCCAATTGGTGATATAGTATCTCTATTAGCAAGCTTAATAGTAACATCAATATCTTGTATTTCAGTAGGTGCAATAGCATTCATAATTTCTTTATATAAGGAAAAAGGAATTGCACTCACACTAGCACCCACATCACATAAGCCATGATAACAATGATCTCCAATTTTAACTGAAACAACAGGCATGCCAACCACAAGTCTATGTTTATCTTTAGTATCAGGTTTAGCAATTCTAGCAGCTTTAGCATAGAAATAAATAACATGCCCATCAATATTATCAACCAAGAGATCTTTAACCATAGCTATACTAGGTTCAACTTTAATTTGCTCAAGGAGTGTAGGTGTTCTAGTATAACTCTTATGAACCACAGTTGAAGCTTTAGCATGATCCTTTATTCTAACAGGAAAAGGTGGTTTCTCAATATAAGCAATAGGAACAATAGGATCAACATTATAAGTAATAGTTTCTACTTCAACTTTAATAGGTTCTACTACTTTAACTTCAATGGGAGGATGATATTTAAACCACTTCTCCTTAGGGAGATCAACATGAGTAGCAAATGATTCACAGAAAGAAGCTACTATCTCAGAGTCAAGTCCATATTTAGTGCTAAAATCACGAAAAGCATCGGTATCCATAAAAGATTTAACACAATCAAACTTGAGGTTTATACCTGACCCCTTAACTTTGTCGAGGTCCCAATCTTCAGAGTTGCGTTTAATTCTTTCCAATAAATCCAATATCCTTCTTCATATAAGAACCAGTACAAGAAGTATCGAGCATGGAGCGATCATTATGAGAAAGCCGAGCATAAATTTTTTGAATAATAATTTCTCTTGGGAGCTCATGATTGGGGCATGAATATAACATTGACTTAAGCCTCCCCCAAGCTTGAGCGATACTTTTTCCTTCATGAGGCCAAAAATTATATATATAATTCCGATCACGATGAACCAGATGCATAGGATAAAACTTCTGATGAAATTCCAATTTCAATCGGTTGTAGTTCCATGATCCAATATCATCACATAGCCTATACCATGTCAATGCCTTCTCCTTCAAAGATAAAGGGAAAACCTTCTTCTTTACTTCATCCTCGGGAAAACCTGCGAGCTTAAATAATCCACAAACTTCATCCACATAGATTAGATGCATATCAGGATGTAGTGTTCCATCTCCTGTGTAAGGATGAGCTAGCAGTTTCTCTATCATACCCGAAGGAATTTCATAATAAATATTTTCAGTAGGTGCAGTAGGTTGAGGGGAAACTCTTTGCTCTTCCGGTCGGGGTGAAGATACCCCGAACAAACCCCTCAAAGGATTATTCTCCATAGTAACAAGTGACAGTAAATTTCAGCACACTATATAAATGTTTCCTTACCAAAGGCGCTTCACTCCCCGGCAATGGCGCCAGAAAAGAGTCTTGATGACCCACAAGTATAGGGGATCTATCGTAGTCCTTTCGATAAGTAAGAGTGTCGAACCCAATGAGGAGCAGAAGGAAATGACAAGCGGTTTTCAGCAAGGTATTCTCTGCAAGCACTGAAATTATCGGTAACAGATAGTTTTGTGATAGAGTAATTTTTTTTGACAGAAAGACTGTAAGGGAACCCCCTACAGTATAATTGGTGCAACAAACCCAAATTGCAAGTACCATGCCTTGAACCTGGGTGGGTGGGAAGGCATCAGCCCCTTCCCACCACTAGGCTATGCCTTTGTCTGCTTGTGATAGAGTAATTCGTAACGGGTAACAAGTAACAAAAGTAAACAAGGTGCAGCAAGGTGGCCCAATCCATTTTATAGCAAAGGTCAAGCCTGGACGAACTCTTATATAAAGCAAAGCGCTCCCGAGGACACATGGGAATTATTGTCAAGTTAGTTTTCATCATGCTCATATGATTCGCGTTCGTTACTTTGATAATTTGATATGTGGGTGGACCGGTGCTTGGGTGCTGCCCTTCCTTGGACGAGCCTCCCACTTATGATTAACCCCTCTCACAAGCATCCGCAACTACGAAAGAAGAATTAAGGTAAACCTAACCATAGCATGAAACATATGGATCCAAATCTGCCCCTTACGAAGCAACGCATAAACTAGGGTTTAAGCTTCTGTCACTCTAGCAACCCATCATCTACTTATTACTTCCCATTGCCTTCCCCTAGGCCCAAATCATGGTGAAGTGTCATGTAGTCGACATTCACATAACACCACTAGAGGAAAGACAACATACATCTCATCAAAATATCGAACGAATACCAAATTCACATGATTACTTATAACAAGACTTCTCCCATATCCTCAGGAACAAACGTAACTACTCACAAAGCATATTCATGTTCATAATCAGAGGAGTATTAATTATCATTAAGGATCTGAACATATGATCTTCCACCGAATAAACCAACTAGCATCAACTACAAGGAGTAATCAACACTACTAGCAACCCACAGGTACCAATCTGAGGTTTTGGGACAGAGATCGGATACAAGAGATGAACTAGGGTTTGAGAGGAGATGGTGCTGGTGAAGATGTTGATGGAGATTGACCCCCTCTCGATGAGAGGATCGATGGTGATGACGATGGCGACGATTTCCCCCTCTCGGAGGGATGTTTCCCCGGCAGAACAGCTCCGCCAGAGCCCTAGATTGGTTCTGCTCACGTTCCACCTCGAGACGGCGGTGCTTCATCCCGAAAGCTTCCTTCTGATTTTTTCCAGGTCAAAACACACCATATATAAAAAGATGGGCGTCGGGGGCCTGCCAGGTGGCCCACAAGGATGGGGGGCGCGCCCAGGGGGGTAGGGTGCGCCCTCCACCCTTGTGGATGGCAGGTGGCCCCCCTCTGGTACTTTCTTCGCCTAATATTTTTTATTAAATCCAAAATGACTCTCCGTGAAGTTTCAGGACTTTTGGAGTTGTGGAGAATAGGTCTCTAATATTTGCTCCTTTTCCAGCCCAGAATTCCAGCTGCCGGCATTCTCCCTCTTCATGTAAACCTTGTAAAATAAGAGAGAAAAGGCATAAGTATTGTGCCATAATGTGTAATAACAGCCCATAATGCAATAAATATTGATATAAAAGCATAATGCAAAATGGACGTATCAGCGTGGTGCCATGGTATGGCCTCACCGTGCCCTGGTAAAAATTTGAGAATGTTTGCCTTATGTCATCATGCACGCCTTTCATAAATCGAACCATCACCAAGGAAGTTTCATGGTTTCGAGGAGGAAATAACCAAGATTGAAGGGGGATCCAAATTTCCTTTGTCCTTTGTCCATGAGTTTTTTTCTACGATGAACATACACCCTGCAAATCACCGTGTTCAAATTTGGCACTTTTTCGGGTTCATTTACCATATTTAGGGGATTATGTGCATTTTCTAGGCATTAATGCATATAATTCAAGTTCAAACAATCGGTGCATGAAAGGGTGCATAAGAACGGCCTGGGAAACCATGCTCGTGCCATTTAGTAAATTCTCATGCCTTTTACAAGGAATGGGCAGATATTTCAATGAAATGTGTGGCAATAGTCAACCACAAATGTTTGTTTATTGGGTTTTCAACTATAGAAAAATGAAATAAATGCTTGAAAAACATGATGTCTGGCATGGTGCCATCGTATGGCCTCACCATGCCTTGGTAAAAATTTGAGAAGGTTTGTCTTATGCCGTCATGCACGCCCTTCATAAATCGAACCATCACCGAGGAAGTTCCATGCTTTCGAGAGGGAAATCACCAAGATTGAAGGGGAATCCAAATTTTCTTTGTTCTTTGCCCTGGAGTTTTTTTATATGACGAACATACACCCTGCAAATCACCGTGTTCAAATTTGGCATTTTTCCGGGCTCATTTACCATATTTAGGGGATTATGTGCATTTTCTAGGCATTTAGCGCATATAAATCCAATCCAGCTACAGCTGCACGGGTGTGATGTGAGGGACGTGGATTGCTGTTCGATCACGGCGCATCCTACGGTGCACACGCGTGATCCGCATGGCTGGGGTTCCGGCCAATCATAACGCAACACACAATAGGCTCAGCGCACACTATTTCCGGAGGCGACGGAGATGAACCGTGTGCGATAATGAACGAGCAAAATTGTAAGGGAAGCCAAATTTCCTTCGTCGTTTGTCGTTGAGCTCTTAAAAACCACCGCACTGTACGGCTGTCCGGCCACTCCGTCCCAGAGCTCTCTCCAAGCGTCGTTCATGGCACCGCGACGCACAGTAACTGGTAAGGAAGCGATGGAATCCCGCCGCGCCACGTTCCTTGCCGCCCGCGACCGCACACATGGTAAGGAAGCGATGGCATCTCACCGCGCTGAGTTCATCGCCGCCGGCGGACACACAATTACGTGGGCGGACTTTGATGCTGCCATGGCCGAATGGGCGGTGGATCTAGAGGCGGCCAAAGCCGCACAGAAGGAGCGGAAAAGGCAGAAAGCAGTCAAGAAAAGAGAGTCCCGCCGCTGCAAGAAAGAAGAGGCCGCACGCCGTGCTGAGGAGAGCTCGGCGGAGATCGAAGCACAGTGGGCTACTGCCTACAAGGCTGGGAAGGAGAACGATGGCGTCTGGCCAGCATGCCCCGATGGCAGCATGTGAGAAGTAGTTAGTGCATGTGTCACCCGTAAGTTTGTATAATTAATTACGAGCATCTACCAGTACTACATACGTACTAGTTTTAGAGCAAATTACCAGTAGTACTTTAAGTTGGTGCTATCTATTATTAACGTACAATGTCGGTAAGCGCATCCTTTGAGGGCTTTGAGCGTTGATTAGCATGTGTTCACTGAAGTTTTGTAGCCGCACCCCGGCCCTAAATACTCCCAAAACATCCGCCCGCAGCCACCGGAGACTAGAGCTGGCCGCAGCTGGTTTTCAGGCCCACCTCGCGGCGCGAGTTGGCCGCACACCGGCTTAAATTGCCACGCCGGTAGATGGCAGCAAGCTTCTCTCTTGTTGCATAGGATCAAATCTTGCTATGCGAGCGAGGCAGGTTGACACTTGATTGCATTTCATAAACCGATGATTGCTCATCGGGTGTCACCTTTCCTCGTTCATGTACATTGAATAATCCTGATACAATGAAAGAGATTTTTGAAATTAGGTGCAGTTGGAGATGCTGATAGATATAAGAATTATTAGAAGATCACAAAACACACAGTTTCTATAGCGTACCCGTGTGCGTTTTTTGCGTTAATGATTCATAAGTCAGTTACCTGTGCGATGTTTCCTAATAAACCAAGCATACCATTGACCGAAAAAATCAACTACACGTGTATTTTTTTTTGGAGACGGGATCTGCCAATTTTTTCTTTTCTCGCACATGAGTATTTTACGCGCTTCATCTGTGTTGTGTGTTTCCCCCGCCCATGTTTCAAGTTTCGCAGCGAAATTTTCATTAGGCGCGCGATTTCAAAATTAATTCCTCCCACCACATCCCCACCCATCAAATTTCCTTAGTATCTCCCCCTCCCCCTACCGGCAGCTCAAACCACCGCCGCCGCAACCACAGCTTTAACCACATTACGTTCTGGCCGAGCATCGTCGATCCAGTCAGGTAACCCACTGATCTCTATCATGCCCCCGGAAGCTACTGATCACTCTGCTGTAGATATTTAGTTTCCAGATGTGGTTGAATTGACAACTCAACTGCTAACACTTGCAAATATTCTTTAGCTCCCCTTGTGTTGAATCAATAAATTTGGGTTGAATACTCTACCCTCAAAAACTATTGCGATCCCCTATACTTGTGGGTTATCAAGACATTTTTCAGGTGCCGTTGCCGGGGAGCATAGCTCTATTTGCCGAGTCACTTGGGATTTATATCTGTTGATCACTATGAAGAATCTTAAGGATGATAGAACCAAGATCGTTCCCTCTAGGATGAGGGGCGGTAAGGAACTATTATCTAGCTCTGCACTTGATTCACCTTAAGCTTGCGACACCACCACCTGCTATTAATTCTGATATGTCACAAGTAATTGATGATGCTACTTCTTCTATGAATGATGCTAGTACTCTACTTGATGATACTGTGCCACTAGGTGAATTTCTTGATGAACAACTTGCTAGAGCTAAAGAATCTGAGAATGCTGAAACTGATGAAATAATTGAAACTGAAAATTAAGAAACACCTATTAGACCTAACTCTCCTAGATATGCATTGCCTAAGATACCTGAGGGTTATGTTATTGATGGAGAGATAGCTAGGGAATTTCTTGCTTGTAATGATAGAGATGATCTTAAGAAATTACTATGTAAGCTGAAAAAAAATCTCTGAATGCTAGAATGAAATATGATTCTAATTTTGCTACTTCACCTATCTTTGTGACTGATAAGTATTATGAATTCTCTATCGATCCTGAGTTAATTACTTTGGTTGAATCTGATCCTTTCCATGGTTATGAAACTGAAACCGTTGTGGAACATCTTACTAAACTGAATGATATAGCCACCTTATTTGCTCATGAGGAAAAAATCGCTACTACTATATTCTTAAGTTATTTCCTTTCTCGTTAAAGGGTGTTGCTAAGATATGTTTTAATACTCTTGCTCCTAATTGTGTGCGTAGTCCCCAGGATATGATATATTACTTCTCTGAAAAATATTTTCCTGCTCATAAGAAACAAGCTGCTTTGTAGGAAATATTTAACTTTGTGCAAATTGAAGAAGAGAATCTCCCTCAAGCTTGGGGGAGGCTTGTCCAATTACTTAATGCTTTGCCTGATCGTCCTCTCAAGAAAAATGAAATACTTGATATCTTTTATAATGGACTAACCGATAATTCTAGTTATTACCTAGATAGTTGTGCTGGTTGCATTTTTAGAGAACGAACTGTTGATCTTCTTATGATATAGGTACTTGATAGAAACTAGAGTATCCATCTAGGAAACAGAAGTGTGTATGCTTAGACAATCTTTCTAACATTTGATCAATGAAAGGCAAGGGGTAATGATCTTTTCTAGTAGTTTTATTTAATTTCCTGAAGTCAATTACCATCCTATAACCTATTACAATATTTGTGGGATAAGTTCATTTTTATTATTAGGAACAACAGTGACACCCCCTTTCTTAGGGACACAATGAACATAACTTACCCATCTACTAGATACAGATGGCGATTTTGGCAGGCTTGTATTATTGATAGTGGAGAGTGTCTCGACCACTGCATCATAACATAAATTAGGAGGGGAACCGAACAGATTAATCAAGAGTTATTGCCATATTACCTGCCCTAGATTTATTGGAAAGAAACAATGGAGTTGCCTTGCTGTTTTCAGAGTTTGTCTTCTTATCTTTAGCAGCCTGCACCAAATTAACACACTAGCATTGCTATCATTGGCCAGGTCACATAATAGGAAAGCAACATTGACACAATGAACGTTTGGGCAACCAGACAACACCAGGCTACACCAAATTAACACAATATGCACAACTATCATCAGCCAGGTAAGATAATAGGAAAGCAACAGTGAGACAATGAATGATTGGGTGAGTTGGCCGCACACCGGCTTAAATTGCCGCACCGGCGGAAGGCAGCAAGCTTCTCTCTTGTTGCATAGGATCAAATCTGGCTATGCGAGTGAGGCAGGTTGACACTTGATTGCATTTCATAAACCGATGATTGCTCATCGGGTGTCACCTTGCCTCGTTCATGTACATTGAATAATCCTGATACAATGAAAGAGATTTTTGAAATTAGGTGCGGTTCGAGATGCTGATAGATATAAGAATTATTAGAAGATCACAAAACACACGGTTTCTATGGCGTACCCGTGTGCGTTTTTTTGCGTTAATGATCCATAAGTCAGTTATCTGTGCGATGTTTCCTAATAAACCAGGCGTACCATTGACCGAAAAAATCAACTACACATGTACATTTTTTTGGAGACGGGATCTGCCAATTTCTCTTTTCTCGCACACGAGTATTTTACGCGCTTCGTCTGCGTTGTATGTTTGGCCCGCCCAAGTTTCAAGTTTCATAGCGAAATTTTCATTAGGCGCGCGATTTCAGAATTTATTCCTCCCACCACATCCCCACCCATCAAATTTCCTCAGTATCTCCCCCCTACCGGTAGCTCAAACCGCCGCCGCCGCAACCACAACTTCAACCACATCTACATTCTGCCCGAGCATCGTCGATCCAGTCAGGTAACCCACCGATCTCTATCACAACCCTGGCCTGATTGCTTAAATGGCGCCTGCGAAACATCCTCATGCCTCCAAATCCCCACCGCCCCTACCTCCAGAGCATCGCCGCACAAGCCCAACCACATATCACGTGGAGGTCGAGGAGCTGATGGCGGTCAATGGTGCGATGGCCGCTGTGCGTGTTGACCAGGAGGAACACCTCGCCTCCGCCGCCGCCGACTTGGTGAAGGCTCTGGCCTAGATGAAGTGCCCCAGCGACTACCTCTCAGGACTTACAAGGTATGATCTGACCAGCTCAACCTTACCAATACCACTTGCAATGGCTATGTTTTGTACGGTTGATGTATTAAGCATGTTCGTGCCTTGTTTACTTCAGTACTGCACACTGTGTGATGTTCAAGTATTAACTGTCCAGCTCAATTTCACCAATACCAGCAACAAACTTACAATACATGACTCGGGATATCACTAGAGATGTTGCCCATTTGCTATTTTTGGTGGATGCTAACCCTGTTGTACTTAACATGCCTGTCCATGTACTTACGCAGGGTCATAATGGGCAATGATGTTGTTTGCCGTCGAGGTTAGCTGCATCCCATGTCTTATAGTATTTCACATCATTTGTGCAATTGCAGTTTAACTTCTAACATTTACTGGTTGCCTATAGGTAAACATGCCAGCGGACTTTGGGCGGGCTCTGGCCAAGATGAAGTGCCCCAGCAACTACCTCTCGGGACTTACTGTCGTGGGAACGATTCCGACAATGAGAGAGGGGTAGGATAAAGGAGCATGATCTATCGAGATGCATATGGGTGACAAAGTGGTTTTAGCGAGTTCGGGCCTCTCACGGTGGAGATAACAACCCTACGTCTCGTGCTCCGGAGAGGCTTTCCTTATCTGTCATGAACGCGGAGTTACATGATGTATTTGAGAGAGAGAGGGGAGAACGGATCTCCATGCCTTAGCTCAATGGTGAAAGAGAGAGAGAGATGGAAGAAAAAAGCCCCCCAATCTAGTGGTGGGGGGTGGCTTATATAGAGTTCGCCACCCCCTCACCTCCTATGTTACAAAGAAGGGCATAAATGCCATAATGTCAGCGCTCCACTATGAGAATGATGCTCCGACTGCCTCGTCGACTGTTTGGTCTTCGCATATCCGAGTGAGATCAGGTGCTCCGAGTGGAATGAGTTCGTCGAGTGGAGTGCTATGCTCCGAGTGGTTGTTGCCTTCCAAGTGAATGTCACTCTGCAGAACATCTGACTGCTGATCTGGCCCTGGGGCCTAGTATAAGGTGTGTGGTGTCCTAGGGTAGGGTCTTTAGGTCAGGCCTGTTACCCTACCCCCAATACATGTCCTCGTCATTAGCCCCCGAATCGGTCGAGGTTGAGCGGGTCGAGTCAAGGTGAATTCCCAGATGAGTCGAGTGCTACAGAGGCGCTCATGAACTCCCTCTGGTCACCCGGCGGTCTCATCTCCGCGTGTTGCCTTGACGGATTCCAGACTACATGGTGTCTGAGTGAAATGAGCTCAAACGGGTCCGCGGAGGAGCGTTAAACTCACCTTATAGCAATTTTTTGGAGTGATTTGGAGCTGGTCCTGCATCGAGTAACTGATTACTCGGAATTTCTTCACGTCTGGAACGTGTCTTTTTTTGTTGTTTGGCTGTCACTTGGACCGGGCGGACCGTTCCGAGTGGATACCATTCCAGTGGGGGCACGCTGAGTGCACCCACTGGGTGTAGTCCCCGAGACTGCCGTCGACTACGGGCAGTCGGCGGGAGTCTTAGAGCCTGTCTTTTTTGTTGTTGTTTGGTCGTCACTCGGACCGGGCGGACCGCTCCGAGTGGATACCATTCCAGTGGGGGCACGCTGAGTGCACCCAATGGGTGTAGTCCCCGAGACCGCCATCGACTGCGGGCAGTCGGCGGGAGTCTTAGAGCCTGTCTTTTTTTTTGTTGTTTGGCCGTCACTCGGACCGGGCGGACCGTTCCGAGTGGATACCATTCCAGTGGCGGCACGCTGAGTGCACCCACTGGGTGTAGTCCCCGAGACTGCCGTCGACTGCGGGCAGTTGGCGGGAGTCTTAGAGCCTGTCTTCTGGTCTGGAACTGAATTAAACAGGTGAACCCTCATGCGCTCGGCACGGTAAATGACTTCAACCTAGAACTATGGCGGGTCTTCATGCATTCGGAATGGATCTTCACGCGCTTGGCACGGTGAATAAGCTCAGTCTGGAGCTGAATCAGTCGGACTGATCTTCGTGCACTCGGCACGGTAAATAAGTTTAGACTGGAACTGGGTCAAGCAGGTGAATCTTCGTGCTCTCGGCACGATGAATGAATTCGGCCTCAAAACTGCCGACTGTAGAAAAGAGTTGTACACTCTAGGGAGTAATCGTTCCAGTAGTACTTCTTACATTGACCTATAGCTTCTTGTTTTCACCCTTTTGCATGAAAGGGGTATTTGTCCGAGTGGACGCGCTTCCCGACTTATCGGGGTAAGTTGACTGCAAGGAAAAACTTGGTGGCACTCGTATGTCTCCCGGAGGAGATAGACTAGTGGTCCGATGTGGACGTGCCATGAAACCCGAGTGGCGTGGCTAGCGTGTGGGCTGACTCTCCGGAGAGAGGCCACTCATTATCCCGGGGGAAAACCAGCACATGCCATCTTTGAGTCCAAGTTTGTGAAACTGACGCCTTGGAGCCTAGAATAAGGGCCAAGTGTATCCGTAGAGGAGCATCGTTTTCACCCTTTTGCAGTCCTAAAGATGACTCCAGGTAATGGTTTGGGTGAATGTCCGAGTGGACAGTGCTACCCTTATAGATCTTTGGCGGACCGAGCATGTATGGTCAGAAAAATATTCCTGATGCGATCAACAAGTTGATCAAATGGGCGTAACCCCTGAGGGCGGCATAACCCTTGGCTGTGCGTAGCCCCCGAGTGATGCTCGAAAGAGGTAAGCTCGCTACAGAGTGTGATATGAGGTTTGATCATATGAGTAACTTAGTCGTTCCTGTGTTGGGGTGTAGTGGTGAAGACATGTCCAGCTGATGGTGACGCGCGGGGCGGCCGAGGGGCGAGGATGTGTACAGCCGAGTGATGACACGCGGGGCGGCCGAGTGGTGAAGAAGTGCACAACCGAGTGGCGACGCGCGGGCGGCCGAGTGGTGAAGACGAGCACAACCGAGTGGTGACACGTGGGGCGGCCGAGTGGCGAGGACGTGCACAACCGAGTGGTGACGCGTGGGGAGGCTGAGTGGTGAGGATGCGCGGGGCAGCTGAGTGAAAGACTACGTGTCCAACCAAGTGGCAAACATGGTCATCGGAGGAGTTAGCCAAATGTTTTCGAAGATGATGTAGCGACGAGGTCGGTGTAGTGTGGTTGCGACGCAACAAGACTGGCGTGACAACTGAGTCTGAGTAGGAATGAAGATGACGCGCAAAGTGTCTGAGTGATTATGTAACTTGTCAAAGTGGTGGATCGAATGCACTTGTTGAAGTGAAGGATCTGACTGGTGATGAAGTATTCAACCACTCAGGAGAGTGTGATTCTGAATGAGCTGCAGCCCCTGAGTGCGGCGTAGCCCCCGGGTGTGGCGTAGCCCCCAAGCATACTATAGGCTTCGACCGCGGTCCTGTCGGAACACGATTAATATAGTTTTGAATTGATAAATTGTAATTCATCGAGTCGGACTCGGGTAATGGTGAGGAGGAGCTTCCGAGTGATGCTCGAAAGAGGCAAATTCGCAAAGGAGTGAAGTGTGCAGTTTGATTACAAAAGTGACTTATCTGTCTCATGCCTGACGAGGTCTATATCATTGATACGATGAGGAGGATCCCACAGAGGGGTCGGCCGGATGTGTTTGAAGTCAACAGAGCGACAAGGTCGGTGTTGTGGAGCGCTAAGACCGGTATGGTGACCGAGTCTGAGTAGCGATGAAGTTGGCGCATAGGGCCGTCGAGTGGTCGCGTAACTTGTGTATGAAAAATAGCACAAGCCAACGTAATAATTTCTCGAGGAAATTTGATGTGTGCTGAAATAATTTGTGTGAATAACACCAATAGACACCCACTGGGAGTGCAAGGGGCTTGCTGGTTAACCAGCAAGAGTCTGGAAGAGCAAAGGATCCGTTTGAACTTGTCGAAGTGAAGGATCCGACTGAACTCGTTGGAGTACTGGCTCAAATAAAACGGAAATGTAGTGTTTCGACTGAGTTGTAGCCCCGGAGGACCAATGCAAACTCGAAATGAAGAACACATGGTGTTTGTGAATGATATATGCGAAAAAATGGAAGTTGGACTCGGGAGTCACATAACCAGTACTAAGCAAGTATGTGAAAATAAGCAGCCGAGCGTAGAGGTACACTCGGTGGCGTGGCCTCCGAGTGAACATGATGTGTGAATTACAGGATACTCGGGAATGCGGAAATAACAGAATGTAGCGCATGTAGAATGATTTAGCTGTCTGAAGGCGCGTGAGTGGCCGAGTGGTGAAGATGTGTTCAATCGATGGCAATGCGCGGGGCGACTGATTGATGTAGATGTGTCTCACCAAGTGGCGACACGCGGGGCGGCCGAGGGGCGAGGATGTGACCAACCGAGTGGCGACGCGCGGGGCGGCCGAGTAGTGATGTGGTGGCCAACCGAGAGGCGACGCGCAGGGCGGCCGAGTGGTGATAAGGTGACCAACCAAGTGGCGACGCGCGGGGCGGTCGAGTGGTGATGACGTGACCAACCAAGTGGCGACGCGCGGGGCGGCCGAGTGGTGATGAGGTGACAACCAAGTGGCGACGCGCGGGGCGGTCGAGTGGTGATGAGGTGACCAACCAAGAGGCGACGCGCGGGCGGCCGAGTGGTGATGAGGTGACCAACCAAGAGGTGACCGGCGGGCGGCCGAGTGGTGATGAGGTGACCACCAAGTGGCGACGCGGTGGCGCCGGTGGTGATGAGGTGACCACCCAAGTGGCGACGCGCGGGCGGCTAGTGGTGATGAGGTGACCAACCGAGTGGCGAGCGCGGGGGGGCTGAGTGGTGATGAGGTGACCAACCGAGTGGCGACGCGCGGGGCGGTCGAGTGGTGATGAGGTGACCACACGAGAGGCGACGCGCGGGGGGGCTGAGGGGTGATGAGGTGACCAACCAAGAGGCGACGGGCAGGGGGCCGGTGGTGATGAGGTGACACGCTGAGTGCACCCACTGGGTGTAGTCCCGAGACTGCCGTCGACTACGGGCAGTCGGCGGGAGTCTTAGAGCCTGTCTTTTTGTTGTGGTTTGGTCGTCACCGGACCGGGCGGACCGCTCCGAGTGGATACCATTCCAGTGGGGGCACGCTGAGTGCACCCAATGGGTGTAGTCCCGAGACCGCCATCGACTGCGGGCAGTCGGCGGGAGTCTTAGAGCCTGTCTTTTTTTTGTTGTTTGGCCGTCACTCGGACCGGGCGGACCGTTCCGAGTGGAACATTCCAGTGGCGGCACGCTGAGTGCACCCACTGGGTGTAGTCCCCGAGACTGCCGTCGACTGCGGGCAGTTGGCGGGAGTCTAGAGCTGTCTTCTGGTCTGGAAATGAATTAAACAGGGAACCCTCATGCGCTCGGCACGGTAAATGACTTCAACCTAAACTATGGGGGTCTTCATGCATTCGGAATGGATCTTCCGCGCTGGCACGGTGAATAAGCTCAGTCTGGAGCTGAATCAGTCGGACTGATCTTCGTGCACTCGGCACGTAAATAAGTTTAGACTGAACTGGGTCAAGCAGGTGAATCTTCGTGCTCTCGGCGACGATGAATGAATTCGGCCTCAAAACTGCCGACTGTAGAAAAGAGTTGTACACTCTAGGGGATAATCGTTCCAGTAGTAATCTTACATTGACCTATAGCTTCTTTTTCACCTTTTGCATGAAAGGGGTATTTGTCCGAGTGGACGCGCTTCCCGACTTATCGGGTAAGTTGACTGCAAGGAAAAACTTGGGGCACTCGTATGTCTCCCGGAGGAGATAGACTAGTGGTCCGATGTGGACGTGCCATGAAACCGAGTGGCGTGGCTAGCGTGTGGGTGACTCTCCGGAGAGAGGCCACTCATTATCCCGGGGGAAAACCAGCACATGCCAACTTTGAGTCCAAGTTTGTGAAAATGACGCTTGGAGCCTAGATAAGGGCCAAGTGTATCCGTAGAGGAGCATCGTTTTCACCCTTTTGCAGTCCTAAAGATGACTCCAGGTAAGGTTTGGGTGAATGTCCGAGTGGACATGTCTACCCTTATAGATCTTTGGCGGACCGAGATGTATGGTCAGAAAAATATTCCTGATGCGATCAACAAGTTGATCAAATGGGCGTAACCCCTGAGGGCGGCATAACCCTTGGCTGTGCGTAGCCCCCGAGTGATGCTCGAAAGAGGTAAGCTCGTACAGAGTGTGATATGAGGTTTGATCATATGGTAACTTAGGCGTTCTGTGTTGGGGTGTAGTGGTGAAGACATGTCAGCTGATGGTGACGCGCGGGGCGGCCGAGGGGCGAGGATGTGTACAGGAGGTGATGACACGCGGGGGCGGCCGAGTGGTGAAGAAGTGCACAACCGAGTGGCGACGCGCGGGCGGCCGAGTGGTGAAGACGAGCACAACCGAGTGGGGTGACACGTGGGGCGGCCGAGTGGCGAGGACGTGCACAACCGAGTGGTGACGCGTGGGGAGGCTGAGTGGTGGATGCGCGGGGCAGCTGAGTGAAAGACTACGTGTCCAACCCAGTGGCAAACATGGTCATCGGAGGAGTTAGCCAAATGTTTTCGAAGATGATGTAGCGACGAGGTCGGTGTAGTGTGGTTGCGACGCAACAAGACTGGCGTGACAACTGAGTCTGAGTAGGAATGAAGATGAGACGCGCAAAGTGTCTGAGTGATTAGTAACTTGTCAAAGTGGTGGATCGAATGCACTTGTTGAGTGAAGGATCTGACTGGTGATGAAGTATTCAACCACTCAGGAGAGTGTGATTCTGAATGAGCTGCAGCCCCTGAGTGCGGCGTAGCCCCGGGTGTGGCGTAGCCCCAAGCATACTATAGGCTTCGACCGCGGTCTGTCGGAACACATTAAATTAGTTTGAATTGATAAATTGTAATTCATCGAGTCGGACTCGGGTAATGGTGAGGAGGAGCTCCGAGTGATGCTCGAAAGAGGCAAATTCGCAAAGGAGTGAAGTGTGCAGTTTGATTACAAAAGTGACTTATCTGTTCATGCCTGACGAGGTTATATCATTGATACGATGAGGAGGATCCCACAGAGGGGTCGGCCGGATGTGTTTGAAGTCAACAGAGCGACAAGGTCGTGTTTGGGAGCGCTAAGACCGGTATGGTGACCGAGTCTGAAGTAGCGATGAAGTTGGCGCATAGGGCCGTGAGTGGTCGCGTAACTTGTGTATGAAAAATAGCACAAGCAAGTAATAATTTCTCGAGGAAATTGATGTGTGCTGAAATAATTTGTGTGAATAACACCAATAGACACCCACTGGAGTGAGGGGCTTGCTGGTTAACCAGCAAGAGTCTGGAAGAGCAAAGGATCCGTTTGAACTTGTCGAAGTGAAGGATCCGACTGAACTCGTTGGAGTACTGGCTCAAATAAAACGGAAATGTAGTGTTTCGACTGAGTTGTAGCCCGGAGGACCAATGCAAACTCGAAATGAAGAACACATGGTGTTTGTGAATGATATATGCGAAAAAATGGAAGTTGGACTCGGGAGTCACATAACCAGTACTAAGCAAGTATGTGAAAATAAGCAGCCGAGCGTAGAGGTACACTCGGTGGCGTGGCCTCCGAGTGAACATGATGTGTGAATTACAGGATACTCGGGAATGCGAAATAACAGAAAGTAGGCAGTAGAATGATTTAGCTGTCTGAAGGCGCGTGAGTGGCCGTGGTGAAGAGTGTTCAATCGATGGCAATGCGCGGGGCGACTGATTGATGTAGGTGGTCTCACCAAGTGGCGACACGCGGGGCGGCCGAGGGCGAGGATGTGACAACCGAGTGGGACGCGCGGGGCGGCCGAGTAGTGATGTGGTGGCCAACCGAGAGGCGACGCGCAGGGCGGCCGAGTGGTGATAAGTGACCAACCAAGTGGCAGCGCGCGGGGCGGTCGAGTGGTGATGAGTGACCAACCAAGTGGCGACGCGCGCGGGGCGGCCGAGTGGTGATGAGGTGCACAACCAAGTGGCGACGCGCGGGGCGGTCGAGTGGTGATGAGGTGACCAACCAAGAGGCGACGCGCGGGCGGCCGAGTGGTGATGAGGTGACCAACCAAGAGGTGACCGGCGGGCGGCCGAGTGGTGATGAGGTGACCACCAAGTGGCGACGCGCGTGGCGCCGGTGGTGATGAGGTGACCACCCAAGTGGCGACGCGGCGGGCGGCTAGTGGTGATGAGGTGACCAACCGAGTGGCGAGCGCGGGGGGGCTGAGTGGTGATGAGGTGACCAACGAGTGGCGACGCGCGGGGCGGTCGAGTGGTGATGAGGGACCACGAGAGGCGACGGCGGGGGGGCTGAGGGGGATGAGGTGACAACCAAGAGGCGACGGGCAGGGGGCCGGTGGTGATGAGGTGACCAACGAGTGGCGACGCGCGGGGCGGCCGAGTGGTGATGAGGTGACAACCGAGTGCGACGCGCGGGCGGCCGAGTGGTGTGAGGTGACCAACCAAGAGGCGACGCGCGGGGCGGCCGAGTGGTGATGAGGTGACCAACCGAGTTGCGACGCGCGGGCGGCCGAGTGGTGATGAGGTGACCAACCGAGTGGCGACCGCGCGGGGCGGCCGAGTGGTGATGAGGTGACCAACCGAGTGGCGACGCGCGGGGCGGGCGAGTGGTGATGAGGTGACCAACCGAGGTGGCGACGCGCGGGGCGGCGAGTGGTGATGAGGTGACCAACGAGAGGGCGACGCGCGGGCGGCGAGGGTGATGAGGGTGACAACCAAGTGGCGGAGGCGGGCGGGGCTGAGTGGTGATGAGGTGACCAACCGAGGGACGAAGCGCGGGGCGTCCGAGTGATGAAGACGCATCCAGCGGAGTGGCGACGCACGGGGTGTCCAAGTGAAGTAGACGCGTCCCACGGAGTGGCGAGGCGTGGGGCGTCCGAGTGAAGTAGACGCGTCCCACGGAGTGGCGACGCACGGGGTGTCCCAGTGAAGTAGACGCGTCCCGCGGAGTGGCTACGCACGGTGCGTCCGAGTGAAGTAGACGTGTGGAGCGTCCGAGTGAAGGAAACGCATCCCGCGGAGTGACGATGCGCGGGGCGTCCGAGTGAAGCAGACACGTCCCGCGGAGTGGCGACACACGGAGTGTCCAAGTGAAGTAGACGCGTCCCGCGGAGTGGTGATGCGTGGGGCATCCAAGTGAAGTAGACACGTCCCGCGGAGTGGCAACGCGCGGGGCGTCCGAGTGAAGCAGACGCGTCCCGCGGAGTGGCGACACACGGGGTGTCCAAGTGAAGTAGACGCGTCCCGCGGAGTGACGGCGCGCGGGGCGGCCGAGTGACGAAGATACGCCTCACTGAGTGACGAAGCACGATGCGGCCAAGTGATGAAGGCGTGTCTCGCCGAGTGGCGATGCGCGGAGCTGCCGAGTGATGATGACGCGTCCAGCAGAGTGACGGCGCGCGGGGCGGCCGAGTGACAATAGAGCGTCAGGCTGAGTGGCGATGCACGGGGCAGCCATGTCACCGCATGTTGGTCGTCTGGGCGTAAACTTCATCTGCGTGTCGTGTTAGTTGCTCTTATGAAAAGTCCGTTTGAGTATACTGTTGTCCAGAGACCATGACGGACAAATGACCCTGTAAGTTAGTAGCAAGTATAGCCACGAATCTTTTCGGTGGGTTAGTAGCTTGCTATTTACCATGTATGAAATACCACGGATGGTTATGCCTGCATGCATGCAAAACACTGACCTGATGAGGCGCTCAATGAGGCAATTACCTTGACGAAACGATCAGCCCATCCCACAAAGTATTATGAGCGCCATGTCCTTCCGTTTTCTGGGCTTGAATGCATTTATGTGCATGCACTTAATCCAGGAGGAGGTGGCCCACGTACCTTGCATGGTTAGAGGAAGCGTAAGTGCTAATTAAGCAAGAATTAAAGACAGCGTCTGCATGCGATGTGAGTTGAAACGAGAGGCAGCTCGGAGGAGGGCATGCTGCGTCCAAAATTGCCGGTCTGGCCGGAATCGGACGGCAGCCTAGAGGTGCCGATGAGGTGGACGAGTAGCTGGCCATAGCCCAGGCGCCAGAGATGCAGACTGCGCAGCCAAGGGCGAGGCCAACGCAAGCACTGGTGGCTGCGTTTCGCCGCTCAGGGAGCCGGAGCTGCGTGCCGGTCGAAGTAGCGCTTCGACGCCCGTGGAGCCTGGCGAAGCGCAAGCATCTGGGCCTCGCTGCTCCAGGAACCAGGACGATGGGCCAGTTCTCGTGCTCTGCCGCTGTACTGCATGCAACAGAGCAAGGCGTTGGCGATGCGGACGAGGCCGGAGATGAAGACGATGAGACGAACGACGCCGGTGGCCGCGCGTGATGACGACGAGGCGGACGACGCCGGTAGCCGCCCGTGACGGCGATGAGGCCGACGACGCCGGTGGCCGCGCGTGACGACCATGAGACGGACGACGCCGGTGGTTGAAGAAATAAACATCTGCATCATGGCTCGATAGACGCCATGCCCCATGGTGGGCGCCAACTGTCGTGGGAACGATTCCGACAGTGAGAGAGGGGTAGGATAAAGGAGCATGATCTATCGAGATGCATATGGGTGACACAGTGGTTTTAGCGAGTTCGGGCCTCTCACGGTGGAGATAACAACCCTACGTCTCGTGCTCCGGAGAGGCTTTCCTTATCTGTCATGAACGCGGAGTTACATGATGTATTTGAGAGAGAGAGGTGAGAATGGATCTCCATGCCTTAGCTCAATGCTGAAAGAGAGAGAGATGGAAGAAAAAAGCCCCCCAGTCTAGTGGTGGGGGGTGGCTTATATAGAGTTCGCCACCCCCTCACCTCCTATGTTACAAAGAAGGGCATAAATGCCATAATGTCAGCGCTCCACTATGAGAATGATGCTCCGACTACCTCGTCGACTGTTTGGTCTTCGCATATCCGAGTGAGATCAGGTGCTTCGAGTGGAATGAGTTCGTCGAGTGGAGTGCTATGCTCCGAGTGGTTGTTGCCTTCCAAGTGAATGTCACTCTGCAGAACATCTGACTGCTGATCTGGCCCTGGGGCCTAGTATAAGGTGTGTGGTGTCCTAGGGTAGGGTCTTTAGGTCAGGCCTGTTACCCTACCCCCAATACATGTCCTCGTCACTTACCAAGTATGAACTCACCAGTTCAATCTTACCAATACCAGTTGCAAGTAGTGGCTATGTTTTGTATGGTCGATGTATTAAACATGTTGTAGTAAACATGCCTAACACATTTTAGCTATTTTCCCTACCTTTTTATAGACAACTAGGCCATTCTCTGCTCTGGCAGCACCTGCCTTGCCATGTTTAACTCTGCTAATTGCATTTTTATCAGTACCAGTTTCAATGGCTATTAAGCCTGTTGCAATTAACAGTTGTATCCATTTTTAAACAGTTGTATTTCAATGGCTACAAACTTACAAAATATGACTTAGGATGTTGTTAAGCCTGTTGCAATTAACAGTTGTATCCATTTTTTAATCTGTCCCTTTGCTACCGTGCTACTCTCCGCAATGAAGATATACTAGAGATGCTGCCCATTTGCTATTTTTAGTGGATGCTAACCCTGTTGTACTTAACATGCCTTTCCATGTACTTATGTAGGGCCGTAACGGGTGATGCTATTGTTTGCCGTCGAAGTTAGCTGCATCCCATGTCTTACAGTATTTTACATCATTTGTGCAATGCTTCCAACATTTACTTGCTTCTTGTAGGTACACATGTCGGCGGCACTGATCCACTCTTCGACCCGGAGGAACACCTCGCCTCCGCTGCGGCCAACTTGGGGCGGGCTCTTGTCCTTATGAAGTGCCCCAGCCACTACCCCTCAGGACTTACCAAGTATGAACTCACTAGTTGAATCTTACCAATACCAGTTGCAATGGCCATGTTTTGTACGGTTCATGTATTAAGCATGTTGTAGTAAACATGCCTAGCCCATCTTATCTATTTTCCCTACCTTTTAATAGACAACAGGGCCATTCTCTGCTCTAGTAGCACCTGCCTTGCGATGTTTAACTCTGATAATTTCATTTCTATTAGTACCAGTTTCAATGGCTATACTAGGTTGTCTGTTGCAGTAAATAATTCTATCCATTTTTTAATCCGTCCCTTTGCTACCGTGCTACTCTTTCGCAATGAAGATATCACTACAGATGCTGCCATTTTATTACCATTTGCTATTTTTGGTGGATGTTAACCCTGTTGTAGTTAACATTGGCTTTCCATGTACTTACACAGGGCTACAATGGGCGATGCTGTTGTTTGCCGTCGAGGTTAGCTGCATTCCATGTCTTATACACCATCTGTTCCTAAATATAAGTATTTTTAGAGATTCCAATATAGATTACATACGGAGCAAAATGAGTGAATCTAGATTCTAATCTAATCTATATCTATAATTCTATATACATCCGTATGTAGTTCATATTGAAATCTCTAAAAATACTTGTACTTAGGAACGTAGGTAGTTGTATTTTACATCATTTGTGCAATCTCAGTTTAGCTTCTAACATTTACTGGTTACTTGTAGGTACATATATGAGCGGTACTGATCCACGCTTCGATCCCTTTTGCGTATGGGGCAATGAGATATTCATGAACAAGCGTCAAGTGAGGAAACTAAGAAAGATTGTTAGGCGAAAGAAACGGGTGATCGGAATTAAGCTCTTTATTTACACTTTGTCCAAGACAACAGTGAACTTTAGGATGGTAAGTAATGCGTTGCCTTTTCCCCCTGCCCACAACAAGTTACTCTATTAGACCTCAGTATCTGAAATTTTTCTCTTTTCAGTGGTTTCCGAAGCTATTTACTGATGATTACCTTGCAAACTACATGACCGGAGTGAAGGCAACTAAGGTTAAAGTATATAATTCATGCTACCATGATAATACTCTAGAAGTCTTCCTGAAGGCGGTGAAGGATGGGCGGGCGATCGTCACAAGGGGTTGGACAAAAGTTGTTCGTGCCTATGGCATGCAGGAGGGCACAATATGGGCATTCTGCTTCTTCAACACCATCGACAGCCAAAATGATTTACACTTTTCTCTTCACCTTTACCACCTCTAAATATTGTGGTTCATCATAGTTAATTAATGTCTAATCCTGTAATTACTGAACATATTGTACTGACAATTTTATTTATGGATTCGTTGTTGAACCATTGTGCTGAGAATTTGAATTCCACGTTTCATATTTCAAAATTTCCAATTCGAATAATAAATTACAGGGAAAAATAAAATTATATAGGACCGAAGAAAATAATGTGCACACGATTAGAAAGAAAACAGCGTGTGCAATGAAAAATAGAGAACAGACTGTTCTTTGATGTGAAACATTTGCGATGCCTGACGGACACACACACGGTTTCGTCTCATATGCGTGTGCGATTCATGGTAATACGGCAAACGTTTCAAACATGTGTGCGTGTGTGAGAGGAATACCTATCGCACACAGTTATGAAAATGGACACGTTGGCGTTAGTAGAGGCACGACACACATTTTACATTCTTGAACTCTGTGCGATAACGTACCTATCGCAAACATATCGGTAGATTAAATGTTGATGTCCACCTTTTTCACACAACTATAGCGGCGTAATCGTTTGGGATGTCTCTCGGATCAGAAACGTAACATCGAGATGTAACGTGTGGGACTGGGGCGACTTCTCATACGTTTATTCTATGGCGATCGCCAGTAACCGCTCGCCTATCCCCGACGGTTTCTAGGTCGTGTGGGAAGGACCCCCTATCGCAGTCACTCACTTGGCGACGGTTCAGAATGCCCTCGCGGAAAGGGGTTAAAAACCATTTGTATAGCACCTTACGGTACCAGTGTTTGTTTCTTTACTCTTATGTTTGAATAAAAAGAAAGGAAAATAAATGAAAAAGATCATATGCTAATCTTATGGTAAGTAATGACATCACATAAGGAAAAGTATAAGTGGTAAAATTTATTGGAGATTGACAAACATAGCATTGGTCAATGATGCAATTCAAGAAAGAATTAATAAGGGAAGAGAAGATTCACATGCAAATACACCATCTTGGACATCTTTTATGATTATGAGCCCCCATTAAATATTATGTGTCAAAATTGTTGACGTCGGACAAGGAAGACAACATAATGATTTATGTTTGTTCATATTCACATAGAAGCTATATTGTCATAGATCCTTCAACATGTGGTGCTTGCTCAATATCTTTGCTAGCCAAAAACTCCGCACTAAGTAGAAATACTACTTGTGCATCCAAAAACCTTTAAACCCAAAATCTTATTTTGTGAGTCCACCATACCTACCTATGGATTGGGTAAGATCCTTGAAGTAAGTTGTCATCGGTACAATAAGGCAATAAAAATTACTTCTAAATGTGTTGGATCATTTAGTGTAAGAGAAAATTGAGCGTTGTACGAACTTGTGATGGCAAAGTAATAAAAGCGGCGGACTGCATAATAAAGGTTGCTATCATAAGGGGCAATATAACGTGACGTTCTTTTGCATTAAGAGATATTGCATACAAACAAAAAGCGCATGGCAACCTCTACTTCCCTCAGTGAAGGGCCTATCTTTTACTTTTATGCATTTACTTTTATGTAAGAGTCAAAGTATTCTTCCCTATTCCTTTTTATTTTCTCTTTTTGCAAGCATCATGTGGTGATTAAAGATATAGGCACATATATCCAGTTGGATATGGGTGGGCATGTGTTATTATTGTTGACATCACCCCTGAGGTGAATACATTGGGAGGCGAAACTATAAGCCCCTATCTTTCTATGTGTCCGATTGAAACTTTTTGTTCATGGGTATGTTGTGAGTGTTACCAATCATAGAAGGTTAAATGATGGTTGAGTATGTGGACTTGCCTAAAGGCTCCGATACGTGACCCTTCCTAAAAATATGATGAATTGTAGTAGCAAATTTGACTGAGAACATAGTTTGTTTGTTTTCAATAAGGTTTATGCTTTATACTTCAATGTTGTGATGAATTATTACTTGTTCATGAGAAGTTATATGATAAAAGTTGTGTGATAAAGTTGTATGTTAAAGTTCTTCGCTGTTATAATAATAAGCATGATGCTTCTATGTTCGTATTTTGTTTTATCGACACCTCTCTCTCTCTCTAAGCATGTGGCATGTTTTTCGATTTCGGTTTTTCGCTTGAGGACAAGCGAGGTCTAAGCTTGGGGGAGTTGATACGTCCATTTTGCATCATGTTTTCCTACTGTTATTTATAATGTTTTTATGCATAATAATGCTTTATGGAGTAATTCTAATGCCTTTTCTCTCATAATATGCATGGTTTACACAAAGAGGGAGAATGCCAGCAGCTGGAATTCTGGACCTGGAAAAGCTACGTCAGAGTTACCTATTCTGCACATCTCCAAATGAGCTAAAAATTTACGTAGAATTGTTTTGGAATATATAAAAAATACTGGAGCAAACAACAACCGGAGGGGGCCACCCTAGTGAGCACAAGACACCAAGGCGCACCTGGGCCCCCAGGCGTGCCCTGGTGGGTTGTGCCCTCCTCGACCCACCTTCGGTGCCCATCTTCTGGTATATAGGTCATTTTGACCTAGAAAAAATCAGAGGGGGACTTTCGGGACGAAGCGCCGCCGTCTCAAGGCGGAACTTGGGCAGGAGCACTTTTGCCCTCCGACGGAGCGGATTCGCCGGGGGAACTTCCCTCCCGGAGGGGTAAATCATCGCCATCGTCATCACCAACAACTCTCCCATCTTTGGGAGGGCAATCTCCATCAACATCTTCAACATCACCATCTCCTCTCAAACCCTAGTTCATCTCTTGTGTTCAATCTTTGTACCAAAACCTTAGATTGGTACTTGTGGGTGACTAGTAGTGTTGATTACATCATGTAGTTGATTACTATATGGTTTATTTGGTGGAAGATTATATGTTCAGATCCATTATGTTATTTAATACCCCTCTGATCTTGAGCATGATTTTCATTTGTGAGTAGTTACTTTTGTTCTTGAGGTCACGGGAGAAGTCATGTTGCAAGTAATCATGTGAACTTGATATGTGTTCGATATTTTGATGATATGTATGTTGTGATTCCCTTAGTGGTGTCATGTGAACGTCGACTACATGGCACTTCACCATATTTGGGCCTAAGGGAATGCATTGTGGAGTAGTTATTAGATGATGGGTTGCTAGAGTGACAGAAGCTTAAACCCTAGTTTATGCGCTACTTCGTAAGGGTCCGATTTGGATCCAAAAGTTTAATGCTATGGTTAGATTTTATCTTAATACTTTTCTCATAGTTGCAGATGCTTGTGAGGGGGTTAATCATAAGTAGGAGGTTTGTTCAAGTAAGAACTGCACCTAAGCACCGGTCAACCCACATATCAAATTATCAAAGTAGTGAACACGAATCAAATCAACATGATGAAAGTGACTACATGAAATTCCCGTGTACCCTCAAGAACGCTTTGCTTATCATAAGAGACCGTTTTGGCCTGTCCTTTGCCACAAAAGGATTGGGCTACCTTGCTACACTTTATTTACCCTTACTGTTACTTGTCTGTTACAAATTATCTTGCTATCAAACTACTTGTTACCGACTATTTCAGTGCTTGCAGAAAATACCTTGCTGAAAACCACTTGTCATTTCCTTCTGCTCCTCGTTGGGTTCGACACTCTTACTTATCGAAAGGACTACGATTGATCCCCTATACTTGTGGGTCATCACCCGACTCTATCATGAGTTGGTTTCCAAACCGACTTAAACAAGGACTTTCTCTCTCCTATCTTAACTAACTAGGAATTAATTAATTTCAAAATCCGGCAAGCTGATCGAAAGACTCCAAAACTAACTATAGTACTCCATCACGTAACATTGACTTTCAATTGAAAAACTAACACATGCACCTATTAGCAGTCATCACGTATCGACACGGTGTTCTGAACTTGGGCTCAACTTCATCCGTGGGCACAGTTTGGATTAAAATTTCTCCATTAATTTTATTTGTCACCGTCCCGCTGCCATGATAAAACTTGCTCACCTGAACTGCCTCATTGGCGCTGTTCCTTTTCTGCCGCCGTGCAGGCACTACATATCTCTCATTTCTTCCTTGATTTATCTTATTAACAATATCATTCGCGATAGCACACACAGTCACATCATCCTCCCTCCCTTGAAAGAAAACCGTCCTTGGTTTTGATCTAGACCTTGTAGATTTTTTCTTGAAGACTTCGATGGTGCATTTTATATCCTTTGCAACCTTAGGAAGAATAGCATAAAACTCACCATTATGCATAAAAGTATACATGTTTGTTCGTCCATGATGGAGAGCGTTAACATCATGCTGCCACGGGCGCCCCAAAATAAGATGACAAACATGTAGTGGCATAACGTCGCATTCCACTTTATCAACATAGCCATCAACACAAAAAGAAACCTTCACCCTGTGAGTTACCTTCACTTTGCCAACATCATTTATCCACTTCATATAGTATGGTCTTGGGTGCTCCCATGTTGGCAATAAAAGAGACTCCACCACATCCTTGCTAATCATGTTGCTAGCACTGCCACCATCAATTATCAGTTTGCAAACTTCTTCCTTGATGGTACATGCAGTTTGAAAAATACTCCGCCGCTGTCCTTGTTCAACAATGGTCTTGTCATCTCGCTGGACCTTATGTGCTAGCAAAATCTCCATATCAGGATCATCTTGAGGATAACATAGTATTGTATCACCATGACCTCTTTCGATTTCATCCTCTAACTTAGGTGTCTCATCTTCAGATTCTAAAATATATTCCGCATCAACAAGTAGAACCCTTCATTGATTGGAACATTCATGCTTCATGTGTCCACGTCCTCCACACTTGTGGCAAATAATATTACGATGATGAGAGGAAGTCGCATTAGATGAAACCTGAGAAACCTCCTTTGGCGCAGCCGCCATTTTGCTCTGTTCAATGCTTCCCGACTTATAAGAAGGAGTCAGTTTAGCACTAAACCCACCATCAATATGAGAAGAACCACGTTGATAACCCACAAGTATAGGGGATCACAACAGTTTTCATGGGTAGAGTATTCAACCCAAATTTATTGATTTGACACAAGGGGAGCCAAAGAATATTCGCAAGCATTAGCAGTTGAGTCGTCAATTCAACCACACCTGAAAGACTTAATATCTGTAGCAAAGTATTTAGTGGCAAAGTAGTATGATAGTAACGGCAATAGTGGCAATAGTAGCAGTAGCAGTTTTTTAGTGATTGTAACAATAGCAGCAACGAAAGTAACTTAGCAAAGATCAATATGTCAAAAGCTCGTAGGCATTGGATCAACGATGGATAATTGCGTTGGATAATATTCATCATGTAGCAGTCATAACCTAGGGCGACACAGAACTAGCTCCAATTCAACAATGTAATGTAGGTATGTATTTCGTATATAGTCATACGTGCTTATGGAAAAGAACTTGCATGACATCTTTTGTCCTACCCTCCTGTGGCAGCGGAGTCCATAAGGAAACTAAGGGATATTAAGGCCTCCTTTTAATAGAGAACCGGAACAAAGCATTAGCACTTAGTGAATACATGAACTCCTCAAACTACGGTAATCACCGAAAAGAATCCCAATTATTGTCACCTTGGGGTATGCGGATCATAACTTGTAATAGGTGTCTACAACTTGCAAGATCGGATAAAGAACACATATATATTCATGAAAACATAATAGGTTCAGATCTGAAATCACGGCTCTCGGGCCCTAGTGACAAGCATTAAGCATAGCAAAGTCATAGCAACATCAATCTCAGAACATAGTGGATACTAGGGATCAAACCCTAACAAAACTAACTCGATTACAGGATAAATCTCATCCAACCCATCACCGTCCAGCAAGCCTTCGAAGGAATTACTCACTCCCAGCGGTGAGCATCTTGAAATTGGTGATGGAGGAAGGTTGATGATGATGATGGCGATGGATTCCCCTCTTCGGAGCCCCGAACGGACTCCAGATCAGCCCTCCCGATGAAGAACAGGAGGCGGCGGCTGCTCCATATCGTAAAACATGATGAATCCTTCTCTCTGGGTTTTTTCTCCGTGAATAGGTACATATGGAGTTGGAGTTAGGGTTGTAGACGGTCTAGGGGGCCCACAAGCCGGCAGGGCGCACCCAGGGTGGTAGGTGCGCCCCCAGGGCTTGTGGCTCCTGGGTGGCCCCCCTCTGGTACCTTTTTCCGCCAGTATTTTTATATATTCCACAAAAATTATCCGTAAATTTTTAGGTCAATCCGAGAACATTGATTTCTGCACAAAAATAACACCATGGAAATTCTGCTGAAAACAGCGTCAGTCCAGGTTAATTCCATTCAAATCAGCGTCAGTCCAGGTTAATTCCATTCAAATCATGCAAATTAGAGTCCGAAACAAGGGCAAAAGAGTTTGGAAAAGTAGATACTATGGAGACGTATCACATGCCGCCCACTGTTGTAAGTTGGACGAGTCTCTGAAGCTTGCTTCTCCAACACCCAACATTCAGCACGCTCCGCTTGATGAAGCAACTCATGAATATCATTATATTGAAATAAATCAACACGGTCACAAATATTTTCTTCTAACCCCTCAAAGAAACGTACCATGGTCGCCTCCGCAGACTCTCGCGCAGCTGTACGGATCATCAAAACTTGCATCTCTTTATAGTACTCATGAACTGATTTTGTACCTTGCACTAGACGACGCAGTCTACTATGAAGCTAGCGAGTGTAATAAGCAGGCACAAAATGTTTCCTCATGATTCGCTTCATGTCAGCCCATGTCGCTGGTCGCTAGTGAGTACGGTTCTTATTATCCCACCATAAAAAAGCATTCTCTGTAGATTCCATTGATGCAACATGAACCTTCTTTTCTTTGGAGTAGTTGTGACCTAATAACCCACAAGTATAGGGGATCGCAAAAGTTTTTGAGGGTAGAGTATTCAACCTAAATTTATTGATTCGACACAAGGGGAGCCAAAGAATATTCACGAGTATTAGCAGTTGAGTTGTCAATTCAACCACACCTGAAAGACTTAATATCTGCAGCAAAGTATTTAGTAGCAAAGTAGTATGATAGTAATGGTAACAGTGGCAAAAGTAACAGTAGCAGTTTTGTAATGATTGTAACAGTAGTAGCAACGAAAGTAACTTAGCAAAGATCAATATGTGAAAAGCTCGTAGGCATTGGATCGGCAATGATAATTGTGTTGGATAATATTCATCATGTAGTAGTTACAACCTAGGGTGACACAGAACTAGCTCCAATTCATCAATATAATGTAGGCATGTATTCAGTATATAGCCATACGTGCTTATGGAAAAGAACTTGCATGACATCTTTTGTCCTACCCTCCCGTGGCAGCGGGTCCAAAAGGAAACTAAGGGATATTAAGGCCTCCTTTTAATAGAGAACCGGAACAAAGCATTAGCACTTAGTGAATACATGAACTCCTCAAACTACGGTAATCACCGGAAAGAATCTCGATTATTGTCACCTTGGGGTATGCGGATCATAACTCGTCATAGGTGTCTACAACTTGCAAGATAGGATCAAGAACTCATATATATTCATGAAAACATAATAGGTTCAGATCTGAAATCATGGCACTTGGGCCCTAGTGACAAGCATTAAGCATAGCAAAGTCATAGCAACATCAATCTTAGAACATAGTGGATAGTAGGGATCAAACCCTAACAAAACTAACTCAATTACATGATAAATCTCATCCAACCCATCACCGTCCAGCAAGCCTACGAAGGAATTACTCACTCCCGGCGGTGAGCATCATGAAATTGGTGATGGAGGAAGGTTGACGATGATGATGGCGACGGATTCCCCTCTCCGGAGCCCCGAACGGACTCCAGATCGGCCCTCCCGGTGAAGAACAGGAGATGGCGGTGGCTCTGTATCGTAAAACGCGATGAATTCTTCTCTCTTATTTTTTTTCTCCGTGAATAGGTACTTATAGAGTTGGAGTTAGGGTCGGAGGAGGTCTAGGGGGCCCACAAGCCTGGGAGGCGCGCCCCAGGCTTTGTGGCCTCTGGGTGGGCCCCCTCTGGTATCTTTTTGCGCCATTATTTTTTATATATTCCATAAAAATTCTTCGTAAATTTTTAGGTCAATCCAAGAACTTTGATTTCTGCACAAAAATAACACCATGTCAATTCTGCTAAAAACAGCGTCAGTCCGGGTTAGTTCCATTCAAATCATGCAAATTAGAGTCCAAAACAAGGGCAAAAGAGTTTGGAAATGTAGATACAATGGAGACGTATCATGACCATCAAAAATCTGATTTACGCGCATCTCCCACTCCAAATATTTCTTCGGGTCAGCACAACGTCCCGAGAATTTAGGTATGATTATCTTGATTCGACCCAAACCATCATCCTCGTGGGCACCATTGCCTCCATAGTCATGGCGCCACCCAGCATGGCGGTGAGCCCCAGCATCATGCCATGGTCAGTGAGGTAAGCCTCCACGGGCATCGGAATCCTCAGAAATATCACGATCATCGTCGTTGTCATGGTCATGATGTCGTCGCGGTGAGCGGGACTATCGGGGTGCCACATCTCTCGCCTGAAGGCGCTGAACTGCTGCGGTGAGCCGATTAAGACTCTTAGTCACCACCTGTAGACTATCAGTGCATTGTCGGTCGCTGGCGGTCAAACGCTCGTTCAACCTGTCCTCGACGCCTACAATATTTGCAGACAACCCCTCCACCCTTGTCCCAAGCTTCTTGTTGGCTCCCTTGATCGACATCAGATGGATACGCAAATCATCACTTATCTCCAGATCCTCCGAAAGTTCATCGCCCTCCTCATGATCAGATTTCTCATGCTGCAAGTTCACCATCTTTCAAACAATTGAACCAAATATTAGGAAAAAAAATTGTACCGTGATCAACCTTGCTCTGATACCACTTGATGCTGCCTTCGACAGAAAAACGCCGGTGCGAATAATTTCCCCGATCTTTCATGGTACGGTGTCACCTGAAACAATGTGGCCCTCGTGATCTTGTAGATGCAATCACCACAAAAACAACACGCATACCTTGATGAAGAAGTACGTGGATGATCTTCGAAATAAAGATCAGCAACAAATTAGAACCAGATGCCTCTAATCTCTAGCCGGAATCACACAAAGTAATCAACTTTTCAATTGAAACTAACTCATACGGGAAGATACCCCGACTTTTTCATGACTGTGTCAAACAGCAAAACAAAACCCACCCCTTACACAAGGCGCAGCCTCCCTTTAATATAGTGCAAGCAGGCACACGATACAAGGGCTCAGCCCTACTCTATCGTGAGTTGGTTTCCAAACCAACTTAAACAAGGATTTTCTCTCCCTGTCTTAACTAACTAGGAATTAATTAATTTAAAAATCCGGCAAGCTGATCGAAAGACTCCAAAACTAACTATAGTACTCCATCACGTGACATTAACTTTCAATTGAAAAACTAACACACGCACCTATTAGCACTCATCACGTATCGACACGGTGTTCTGAACTTGGGCTCAACTTCATCCGTGGGCACAATTTGGATTAAAATTTCTCCATTAATTTTATTTTTCACCGTCCCGCTGCCATGATAAAACTTGCTCGCCTGAACTGCCTCATTGGTGCTGTTCCTTTTCTGACACCGTGCAGGCACTACATATCTCTCATTTCTTCCTTGATTTATCGTATTAACAATATCATTCGCGATAGCACACACAGTCACATCAAAATCAACAAAATCTCACAAGATCCAACAAATTGCAAGAAAATTTTTGGGGCTATTTTTGGTGGGGATTTTCGAATTGGGACAAAAAGCAACAAAATTGGGCTAGAATATGAGGGGTAGGGACTCCAAGATGTGAATCAACCTAGCTCATGATACTAAGATGTTGTAGGGTGAAACCCTAAGTGAGATCTTTTCACACTTGGAGGGGGAAAAGGATGAACAAAAAGAACACAGGAGAGGAATTCACTCAAACAAAACTCGATCACACACCACTAGAATAGCAAACACATGAGATCCACATGTATACAAGAACAATCCAAGGAAACAAGCACAAAGGTAAGGTTCTTCCCACTCCTAAGGAGGTGAGGTCTTGATGATAGTCTTCTCGAAAGAGGATGTCTTGAAATCCACTTGGGATCCTCTCCTAAGAGGTCTTGATCTCCAAGAGGAGTGGTAGAAGGAGCAAAGCCCTATCAATGTCTCACATATACTTTGCTTACCCTAACAAATGGTCTAGGTACAAAATATGTAGCTAGTGGGAGGAAGGGGACGACTTGGGAGGAAAGAAAGGGTGCCCACGGCCGAAACCTGGGAGGCCCGTGCGCACGGGATAAGTTGGGCCCGTGTGCACAGGGGTCCCGTGTGCACGGTACACGCCTATGCACACGGGGTGCTACAACGGCCTAGGCCCGTGCGCACGGGGTCTGGAGCCCGTGCTCACGAGGGTGCACGTCTCGAGTCCAGTAGGCCTCTGGGAGGCCCATGGGCATGGGGTTGGAGGGGCCCGTGCGCACGGGGTTGCCTGGGACGTGCTACCTTCGTCTTCTTGGACTTCTTCTACTTCCTCGTGGCCTTGGGGTTCTTCTCCTTCTCCTTTGGGGTGTCCCTTAGCTGCTTGGTGGCGTTGGTCTTCATACCTAATGACACATAGCATGTTTTGGTGAGGTAGCATACAAGTTCCATTTATATTCATATCGATCTCGAGTAGGAGTGAGTTCACCTCGGTTTCAATGGCGCGTGCTCGAGCTCTTGACATAGGTCCACGTGGTTCTTGATGTGTTGGTGTAGAGTCCATGGGGATGATGGAAGGATGCTCCGCATCAACAGTCCATTAGCCGGATCAATGTTCCTCAGAAGTATGATAGGGCAGTTCAGCTTCAGTTTGAGTGCATGCGGAGGCAGGCCGTTGGGAGTCAATCCGTTCAGGAACTCGGGAGAGTAGTAGCCATTTGGGTCATCCTCTAAACTGTCAAAGCTATGGTAGATTACTTCTTCTCCCTGAAAACGCTCTATCATGCGTATGTTTATCTTGTCGACATTGTCGTTCGTCGTGGAGAGGATTGCGCGAGAAGTCATATAATTCGGATCAGACATGTTGTCATCTAGACTCGGCAATACATGGTTAATCAGCTTCTCCAAGTCGTCAACCTCGCCAGTAGATGGCACACAAATATCTTCAGGGAGTCATATGTTGCCTTGATCGTCAGCTTCCTCTGTACCATTGCCTACCCTTAGCAAGTAATCCGCAAACCTCGTGTCATTATGAGCCCTCATGTTGGTGACGAGCCTTAGCTGGCGCATACCCTTCCAAAGATGAGAACTTCAAAGGGTTGCATCGATTATCTGACCCCAAGATCCCCTCCTAACTACCGGAAGCACCTGCCCGAAGTCCCCACCAAAAACAACAGTCTTTCCTCCAAAGGGTCGATTCCGTCTTCCCATGATGTCACGCATGCTATTGTCCAGTGCCTCGACCGCCTGTCTCTTAGTCATGGTGGCCTCATCCCATAGTATCAATGAGGTCATCCTTAGTAGCTTGGCGGTCCCACTCTGGTTGGTGAAGCTGCATGAGGCACCATTGTCGCAGCTCAACGGGATCTTGAACCTCGAATGGGCAGTCCTGCCTCCAGGCATGATAGAAGCGGCGACGCTCGATGTTGTGGTAGCGATAGCGATCTTGCCCTCGCTCCGAACCCTGGCGAGCAGCGCCCTGTATAGGAAGGTCTTCCCTGTACCCCATGGTCCATCAACAAAGAATACACCCCCATCAACAGGAAGGCCTTGCGATGGGTTAGGTCAGGGTCGTCGTCGTAGAAGTACAACTCGAGATGCTCTGGACGGGAGCTTGGCCCGAAGGAATGAACGTTGTGGTAGATGGTGCCGTTCACCCGGAACGTGTACACCCCAGATTTCATGTTTGTGTAGTTTTCATCGAGGCTGACACCGAGGGTTTGAAGCAGAAGTGGTCGTTGAAGAATCGTATGTTCTCCAGAAAATGGCTAGAGTCTGCATCCGAGCTGGACCAAAGCCTCATTAGCTCTGGGATGGGCTCTGGTTCCTTCATCTCGATCTGCCCATTGCGACAGCAGAATCCAAGGGACTCGGACTCAAACTTCTTGGCCTTGCAGTGCTCGCAGTTCGCGGCGTGCTTAAGGATGTGTGTGCTGTCTGGGAGGTTCGAGTAGACATAGTCAAGAGGATCAATGTTGATAGAGGTATCCTCACTCAAGTCTCCTCCTTAGTCCTGATCTGTGTCATTTGCGTCTGAGCCTGTAGGCAATGTTTATAAATAGTGTGATACCCGGGATGTGCATTTTAAATTAAATGGCAAGAGTGTGGATCTTGCTCAAGTGGGTGGACATACCTTTACCAGCAAACAGGTAATACTCATCGTCAAAGAGGTCGTCAGGGCTGGCATTATCATCCATGAGACGGCTAAGGTACGCGTCCATGTCGTTTGCCCCGGTGCCGAACCAATAGATAAGGGTTCAGTTTTAAGGGACACAGGAAGGAGAGTAAAGATGGGAGTGTTACCTTTCGTTCTAATTGCATAGTCTGGCGTGCTAGATGAGGTTGACGGACCGTGACCATCAAATCCGCTAGGTTGTCCCATTCATCTCGTTCCCGGCATGGCGAAGGACCCCACGGGTGTAGTCTTCACCCAAGCTGCAAAGCAAGCATTACGACGATCTATCAGTGTCTTTCTTTCACCATGTGGTATGCTTTGCGTACCTCCCTTTTTCTTGCTGGTTTTATCTTGACGCATCTTCGCAGCCATACTTCCCTTGCAAGCTCGTTCTCGACTCCTACGTTGAGCTCTGGACTCATGCCTCTGCTCGTCAGCTACATTCTATGCATTTGTTAGTGAATCACTATAATGATGGGTGACATTTATCCGGTCACCCTGTATGGCATTATCTCCCAAGGTTCTGCTTAGATAGGCACCTGCACCCATCATTATCACCCATGGCACTGCTTAGTAAATAATTGCTCATTGCCTAAAGAAAGCAGGTAGAGTGAAGGTCAAAGCTTTACCATCCGTTTCGAAGGTGCTTGTGTATGTGTGTGCTGACACAGCCTTAGGAGAGCCATGTACTTGTCGATCATTGTTCCGATCCACTGAATCCATGAGGATGGCATTATCATCAATGACACTGCAACGGTAGGCGTCTGCAGCGATGCGGAGGTAGTAAATATTTGTCCAATGCTAAAAAACATAGTAAGAGGAGTAAATGCAAGAGAATACCGTCTGCTTTGAAGGTGTAGCCGCCCACGCTTGCTAAAGCTAAGGTACTTAGATCTGGACGAACCATTGCAATGGATTTAGCGCACGGCGTGTTTTGCATAGCCTTCTCGCGCTGTCTGCATTGAGCACTCCTCTCAGACTTTAGCTCGGGTGTCAAGCTATCTCAGCGTTCTTTCCTATGCACGCTTATGTGTTCCTTATTCAACTGGTAAGTTGATCGTCTCTGTTCGTTAATAAGGTCCCTTTGTTCTTGGGACACAACATGAACAGGGCTTGTTTGACCTTCTTTTTTCTTCCGGTACGCTGCGTGTCGTTTAACGTTTATCTCATCCCATTTTTCTTGTGATGGCACATAGCCAGAACATCTTTCCTTTTCTTTTTTCGCCTTATAAGCTGCTCTTCTCTAGGCATTTAGAATATCCCTTTTTTGATCTGTTGAGGTCCTTTTATGTTCTCCATCATCATCAACTGTATCAGCATTTGTTAGAGGAACATTGCTTTGCTGTGTGGCATTACCATCCATGGTCCTGCTTAGGTAGGCACCTGCAGCCATCGTTATCACCCATGACACTGATTAGTAATTAAATGTTCATTGCGTAAAGAAAGAAGGTGCAGTGAAGAGAAAACATTTACCATCCGTTTCGAAGGTGCTTGTGTCTGTGCATGCAGACACAGTTGTGGGAGAGCCATTCACCGAACCCATGAGGATGGAATTATCGTCCATATAGGCGCCTGCAGCGATGCGGAGCTAGTAAATATTGGCTCAATGCTAAAGGACATAATAAGGGGAGTAAAGAATGCGAATGACCAAGGCTTGTTTGACCCTTTTTCTTATTGATTGGTTTTTTTATTGATCAGGAGTGAGCGATCAAGGCATATCCTATTCAAAAGGCAAAATACTATGGGAGTATTGTAAATCGAACCGGGGATCTCATGATTGAATTTACGCTGCACTAGCAACCTCACCCAGATAACTTGATGCGTTTAGTAGCATCTTTTCCTCTTTTTACTTCTCCAAACCTAACACCGTAGTTTCCCATTCTTCTTTCCAGTTTCGTCTTTTTTTTATTTTTCATTTTATTTCTTTTTGTATTTTTCCTTTCTTTGTTTGAATTTTTTTTTGTTTTTTATTCCAAATTCATGCATTGTTTTCAAAATCAATGATTTTTTTTCAAATTCGTGAATATTTTTTTGAAAATTTATGAACTTTTTAGAAAAATGATTTTTTTTTCAAAATTGATGAATTTTTTTCAAAAAATTTGATGAACTTTTTAGAAAATTGATGCTTTTTTCAAAATCGATGATTTTTTTTTAAATCGATGACCTTTTTGTCAAAATCGATCATTTTTTTAATAATATTGATGCACTTTTTTCAAAATCAATGATCCTTTTTTCAATTTTGATGAACATTTTTCAAATTAGATGAACCTTTTTGGAAATTGATGAACATTTTTGAAAATCGATGAAATTCTTTTTCGAAAACAATGAAATTTTTCATAATTCATGATTTATTATTTGCGTAAGTTTTTTTATGAATTTCTTAAGAAAAAAAAACTCATGATCATGTGTTTAATAAATGCATGAACTTTTTCATTATTTCGGGAAAAACAGGAGGCCAGTCTTTTCCTGAACCAACAGTGCAACACAGACGAAAAAACAACAATAATCTCAACGAGGGGAGTTGATTGAGCAAACGGTTTTTTTAGTGAGCGAGCGAAAGCAAGTCAAGAGCGAGCGAGGGAGTGGTTAAATGGGCTACGGCCCGCTGTTGTTCGCATGAGCGCCCGATTGTCTAACCGACGCTGATGGCGCCGATTAGGAGGACCCAGCGATCGATCATGTCTGTGATGCGAGCGGGCGAATGTTTGGGCCATGGTCCAGTTTGTTTGTTTGTGAGGGCCAGTGAGCGTAAAGGGCGCCGAACGCGCTGACTAGGAGCTACCATATAATCCATGCGCACAAATGCTAAAACTGGTAAACTCGTTATATGACGCACAATGCGTCAAACTGCTGGGCATTCAGTTGGGCCGTTCAATTTAAGCTGCATTTTTGGGATCTTTTAATGGGTTTTCTTTTATTTCCTTTTTTTGGTTTTTAATTATATTTTTTTACATTTTACCTTTTTCCTGTTTTTCCAAAAAACTTGAGTTTCAAAAAAATCCCACAAGTTAAATAAAAAGTTATTTCCTTTTACGTGTTTTTCCAAAAAATAGAAGTTTAAAAAAATGCTCCCAAGTTAAAGAAAATGTTATTTTCAATTTTTTATTCCAAATTTTAAATAAATATGTTTTCAGAATTTTAACAAATTTTTAAAATGTCCAATTTTTATTTTGTGGTTTTAAAATGTTGAAGTTGTTAAGAAATATTCTCCATTTCAAACACTTGTTCGTAAGTTTATTTCTTTTTGGGAAATTTCAAAAAAAATGTTCCCATTTTCAATAATTTTAATGTTTTTTTAAAAAAATGCCAGAAATTAAAATTTTGTTTGACTTTCCCATAACATTTTCATTTTCAATAAAGAATGATCAAACATTACTATAGTCAGTGTCGCTACCATACCAAGTGAATAGAGTGTACAGTTCATGCTAAATGGCCCAGGTCAGTTGTGACTCGCCTGTGTGTTGCGTCGCTTGTTTGACAGAATAAGTTGCGCCGTCCAACAGTGAACGACTAGGGTTAACCGCCTGGACTACGACGCGCTACTGACCAATTTCAAGGAGACCTTATAAAGTACATTTGTAGTCACGTAATTTATTACAAATGTAAACATTTACTGTAGCGCTTTGATTTTTAAAGTATTTGAAAACATTTAGGAAAAAGTTCATGGATTACAAAAAAGTTTATTGGTTTTGAAAAAAAAAGTTTATGATTTTGAAAAAAGTTCATTGCTTTTGAAAAAGAGTTCGTCAATTTTGAAAAGAGTTCATCGATTTTCAAAAAAAAAATCATCAATTTTGAAAATAATTCATCGAATCGATTTTGAAAAAGAGTCGATCGATTTTGCAAAGAGTTCGTCGATTTTGAAAAAAGTTCATCGGTTTTGAAAAGGAGTTCATCGATTTTGAAAAATGTTCATCGATTTGGAAAAAAAGTTCATCGGTTTTGAAAAAGAGTTCACTGATTTCGAAAAGTGTTAGTTGATTTTGAAAAAAAAAGTTCCTCAAATTTGAAAAAAGAGTTCATCGATTTTGATAAAAAATTCATTGAATTTGAAAAGGTTCATCGAATTTGAATAAAAATTCAGACATATACGAAAAAAAGAAAAGGAATAAGAAAAGAAAAATGAAAAAAGAACAGGAAAAAAAGAAGAAGAAAATCTCGCGACCTGGAGAAACTATAAGAGAAGGGAAAGAGGTTTACAGACACCAAGTGGTTCATTGCCAAGTGGTAACTGCGCTGCTTTCTCAAACGAGACATCCCAAGTTGGAACCATCGCACTCACCCTTTTTTGATTGATGCAGTTTTAACAGAAAAAAGAAGAAATGGGTCGGTCCACCGCGGCGCGGGGGTATGCGCCCATTTGCGCACAGTGAAGAAACGGGCGCCGTTTAGGATTTGCCTGTTAAAACCCGGCAACTATGAGTCCTCGCCTCGTAGCACCACCAATATGGGTTGGCCCAATAGGAATCGAGCGGAGCCAACTGAGCCGCCGAATGATTTTTCGAATTCACTAATTGTGGAGTACTCCTTCCAAAGATCACTCACCCTTTTTTTATGATGCAGTGCGCCACATGTCGCAACGTGAGAGTTTTCCCTTTTTTCGTAAATCGGTTTATTCAAAACGTTTTATCTCTTAAACCGCGCAACCAAATCTCAACTGTTTCCACCGTCGGATTCATCGCGTCGATATCTTCAAAACTAGATCCCATGTTGATAGGTTTTGACAAACTTATTTATCACAAAAAAATCGGACAAAAAAACCACACTTGAGCACTTTTTCCTATTTCGAAAGAGGCACGGCCATGCTCTCTCGCGAAAGTAAAACCGTACCTCTCGTGGAGGCACAGCCGTGCCTCGCGAAAGCAAAACCATGTCTGGAAGCAAAAAAAACGCGTTTATTTTTCCGTTTCCAAGAGGCATGGCCGTGCCTCTCATTGAAGAAGGAAAAAATCGTTTCCGAGACTCGCGAAAGCAAAACCGTGCCTCTCGTGGATGGAAAAAAAGAAAAACACGTTTTTTTCGTTTCTGAGAGGCACGGCCGTGCCTCTCGCGGAAGCAAAAGAACGCGTTTTTTCATGTAATTTTTTTATTTTTCGTCCAAAAATTAAGAAAGACCGGTGAAAACCAAAAGGCCGAAAAAACCCGGAAAAAACAAGTAAAAAGTCGAAAACGTGTGCCAAAAATAATTAAAAAAAACGGAAGAAAATGAGCCCACCCCAAGTGATCGTTGGAGGCTCCCGAAGGAGCGATCGTTAACTAGTTGCTCTCATAATTTTTTCTATCTTTGTGCTGGATTGTTTTCTATGGTTTTCTCTTGCACAACCTGTGCTGGTGGGCTTCAGTCTTTTTTCATTTCTTTTTTGTTTTGTTTTCATTTTATTTTTTCCTTTTCATTCTTTTCCAAATGTATTAAATACACGCTGACATGTTTTTAAGTACACCTTGGATATATTTTTTGATATATGTTAGACATTTTTCAAATGTTCCTTAAACATTTTCCCAATGCATGTTGAACATTTTTTAAAGACCTGACGAACATTTTGAAATATACGGTGAACATTTTTTTAAACACTCTTAAACATTCTTCAAATATATGTCGAACATTTTTCTAAGCTACCACAATGCCCACGCGTTCGTACGAATCCATAAAAAGACAAGGAGGCGCCACCGTCTAAGGAGATCATCATTGTTACGGTATCTTACGGCTGTAGCATGGTTTAAGATTAAAAAGAGTGAAAATATAATAGGAAATCACGCTGAAGTCGTTGAAGATCTTAAACAACTATAGTACGTCTTCTGCAAGAATTATACTGAGATGACATTTTGAATTTTTCAAACATAGAAAAATGGCATGCATAAGTTGGATGCACAATGATATGGACATGACTACCTCGAATACGATCCAAAGTATTACAAGAATATATATTTTCTAGGTGATTTCAAATAATATTAATAATTTATATTATGTTGTTATTCAAGAAGAAAGTACAAAACTTTATTTTATTATATGTGGAATCATATAATATTTTTATAAGGCACTTGTGGAGATGAGAAATATATGCAACAATTGGCAAACTCCAAGCCCCAACCAGCTCCTCTCCCTCTATAAATAGAGGAGAGGGCAGCTACTTCACAACACACAAGTTCATACTTGAGCTCTCTCATTTGGGCACTGCAATGATCTGTCCTCTCTCTCTTGCTCTCCACGAAATTGTTTTGTAGCACCGTAAGGCTCTCTAGTCTCCGGTAGGAATTAGCTCTGGACGACGAAGCCCTGCCGGATAACTGACACCGTATGTGTGCAACCCGGTAGAGAGGTCGTACGTTCGATCTTCTGTCCGAGGTTCTGTCCGATGGACCGTTCGAGGGAGATAATCCTCATGGTTGGGAGGTTGTAAATTCCTAACTGCGGGGATCCACACCAATGATCTTGACCAACTCTACTTCCGCTGCGCTACGAGTTGTTAACGATCAGATCAAATCTTGTATGCACCTTCATTGTGGTTCTGGGCTACTGTGTAGGACAAAAAGGTTTTGTGTTCTGCTGCATTACCCTACACATATTTATATGTATCTGGGGTAGAATTATCCACCAAATCCGAGTTTGCTCTTTGTTATTGGTTTTGAGCACACTAAAATTCCAGCACTTGGCACAGCTGAATTTAGCCGCCTAAACTTTGTCAAATTCATAAGTTATTCATACTTTTTTAGAATTTGACAAATGTTATATGAATTTTGACCAGAATTTTGCAAGAATTCTGTTGCTACACTTTCTTTTGAATTTTGAGCAAACCCTATTCTTGTTTGCCTCAAATATACACTTAAGCCCCCACACCTTGACCTATTCAAAATCTTTTGCATCCTACTTCCAAATCCCATGAATTTTATATTCATTTGGGGCTACTCAATCCATAAATTTTAGAAATGCTATTGGATTTCCAAGATTTTTCACCCAACTCCAATTCCTTCCTGGTTGCACAAAACCCTTCTGAATCTTGTTCCAGACATAAGGAGAGCTTCACAACTCTGTTTAATTTGTTCTTTATATGCTTTATTTCAAGAAAAATGTGTTGAACATGAATTTTCCATGACAATGCATTAATATCATGTTTTGCTACTGTTTGTAGAAATATGACTCAAATTAAATAAACACACTTCGAGTTTCACTTAGATCTAACTCACTTGATCAAACTCCAATTAAACTTTTTAGGAGTTAAATTCAAGTGCAAATTAAACATGCCATACATTATGATGTTTGTGCATTGTGCCATGCCTTGTTTTTTTACCGTATTTTTTGCTATTTTCCGATTTCATTCTTATCGGTAGAGCCAAGAAATGTTACGGAATTCGAGGAACCGAATGACGACCACCCCGAGGAGCAGACTCACTATCAACTTCAAGAGGAAACAAGTAAGGATGATCACTACCTTGGATAATATTACTAGCTTTACTTGCTAGATGTCTCGATGCTATCGTTTGGTCTCGCTACCTATCACATTGTTTCAAGCCTCCCAAATGCCACGAAACATCCTTTAACCTCCACTACCTAGCAAACGTTTGATTGGTTATGCACTACTGCAGGTTGGTCCAAACGCGACAGTCCGATCAGAGACCCTTCGACGAAACTGTGTGCGATGCATTAATCACAAACGGTGATGTAATAAAACCGTCAAAAAGGATACAAAATGTTTGCGATGGCGGTGACATCAAACACGGCTCAGATTAGAGTTGCGTGTGCGATGCGTGGCAAACGGTTAATCCAGCAGAACTATTTGCGATGAGGCAAAACAACAGAAACGGGCAGCCAGATGAGGGTGTGTGCGATATACGGCATACATTTCACTAGGATGAACTATGCATGATTAGGCAACACAATAGAAATGGTCAGCCAGATCAAGGTGTGTGCGATGGAGGGCATACAGTTCACTCGGATGAACTGTTTGCGATGAGCCAAGACAACAGAAATAGTTCAACTGAACAAGATGTGTGTGATACGCGGCAAACAGGTCCGTAATCAGAAATATGTGCGAAGACCAATAATAACACAGACGATTGCTGCTAATGAGCCATGTGATTTGCTCTGTCTACAGAAGAATAACATATATATATAACTGAAATAAAAATCCAATTACATAAGTGACTATACAGATCATGAAGCACACACCTCAATAAACAATTGCATGCATTCTAAACTAGGAGAAACAATCGTCTAGTCATCTACTCCTTGTGACGCTCCCGCCACTGCTCTGTTGCTCGATCCCTCGTCTGGGGCAGGAAGAAGACACTTCCTCATGTCAATGATCCGCCTGTACATCTCGTAGCTTGTGTACGCGTCCTTGGCCACATACTTGATGTGTTGTTCATCCAGTCTCTGATGCCAAACACTATGCCAGGACGTTCTTGTCCTTCTTACTCTCATCCTTCATCTTCATGTAGCAGGGGTCGATGATGGCCGAGGCGAGTTCAACCAGGGAGTTCTGTTTGTTGCTGTCGCTGCCCCAGACCTTGTAGTGGTCCTGGATGTTGACAAGATTCTGGCATTTCAAGCCCGAAACCTTGAGCGCTTTTAGATCGTTGGTGGTGTCCACCATGGCGAAACTGTACTCGGAGCTGTTGATAAACCTGAAGAAACGCTCGCAAGGCCTTGTAGCCAGGTGGTAGTGGTAGACGAGGACGTCATGTCGCACGCACAACTGGGCGACAACAACCTTCTGATCGTGCCCGGCACGACCGCTGGTGAACTCGAGGTCGAAGCCGACCACTTGGTACTTGTCCGCAGCAAGCAACTGCTCCATAGTTTGGATGGAGCTCTCCATCGAGACCGGCTCCTTTGTGTACACCACCGAGAGGGCCTTCCCCCTCATGTGGGTGTCCACTACGTGATGCGTGGTGAACTGCCCCCCGTTGTCGTCGTCGGCCGCTGGGAGCGCCATTGGAGCCACGGGGAGCGCCATTGGAACCACTGGATGTCCTCTCTGTATGCGTCATCGTGGGTGTGCTTATTGTGTCGTGTGGCACGAGAGATGAAGGTAAATGGCCGCAGGAATAAATGGGGGCCGGGTGGCCTGGATTCTCGGGGTGTCCGCATGGCAGTTTTTGCAGCGGGTAACTGCATCGTGGCGCCGCGCCCGGTGCAACTGCATGCAATATAGCAGCACGAACGTACGTGATCATGCGCCGGCCCCAAGCACTGGGAGCGCGCGTGCAGGGATGAGGGCAGAGCGCCCGGAGGGACGCGAGAGCAGAGCGCACGCGGCAGGACGCGAGCAGAGCGCGCCGCGGCCGCCTCAACCGCGAGCAACCACATGCATAGAGGAGTTGAACACGCAGGGAATGATCGTCTATAAGCTGGCCGACAGTTGCGTCGTTGCGTAGAGAGAGGCCGTGTGCTACTACCTCCGTCTTGGTCTATTAGTCCCCTTTATATTATATGCCATATTTTGACTTAAATTTAACCAACAAAATGTTAATTCATGTTATAAAAATTATATAATTGGAAACTTTGTTCAAATACGAATCCAATGATATAATCTTTGGTGACATGCGTTCGTATTTTATTAGTTAAATCTTTATTCAAAATTTGGCACAAAAATACATAGACGACTTATAAACCAGGACGGGGGTAGTAGGTAATTAAATCGCAAATATTTTTTTTATTAACCGTATGTGTACGTGTCCTTTCATCCTCCTCTCGCACGTCTTGTCACCCCGCTGCCGTAGACGGCTTCGAGCGCAAGCTTGCGCAGCACGCGGGGGTGTTCTTTTGGCCAAACGGTAGTGAGCCGGTTCCCGCGCAACCGTGCAGGTTCCCGTGCAAGCTTCCCGCCCGACTCGGTGAAATCCCCCAAAATCCCAATGCTTATCAGCCTGCTATATAAACCCTCACGGCCGTCGAGTCCTGCGTCGCATTTTCCCCTCCCTCCCTGTAGCTTATCTCGTCTGCTTCTCCCACAATCGCCAATGGCACCGGTCTGTCGTCGTCGCTCATCCACTCCGCCGTCATCAGAGGACAGCTCCAGCTGGGAGGCTACACCGCAGCGGCGGCTCGGTCCCGAGCGTAGTGTAGTGCGCGTGGCGTCCCTGTTGGGTGTGCGTGGAACACCCACCATACGCTCCGCCGCCGCTACCCGTCGGCAGCTATTGCCGGCCGCTGTTGCCGTCATCCCATCGTCTGCCGACGTGGCCGCCACACCACCGTCGAAAGCCAAGGCCATCGCCCGCTCCGCCGCCGCGGCCTGAAGGCGGGAGGTGGCCGTCGTGGCTGCCACCCCACTGTCGGCCACCGTGGCCATCTCCCGCTCCATCACCACAGCCCGAAGGCGGGAGGTGGTGATCGTGGCCGCCACCCCATCGTCGCCCGCCGTGGCCACCAGCCCACCGTCGACCGCCGGGGTCATGACCCGCTCTACCACCGCCGCCCGAAGGCGGGAGGCGAAGGTGAAGGCCCGCACGTGCGTCAGCGACCTTGCCCGCTACATTGAGTTCCTGCGGGAGGAAGAGGAGCGCCTCGTCGAGCATGCAAAGAGCCTTACCGCCGCCATGGCCGCAGCACACACCGACGCAGAGGCAAGGAATCAGGAGATCTACGAGGAGTCCCTCCGCTTCGAGAGGGGTCGTCTGGAGCAGCAGAGGGCGTTCGAGGTGAGCGTCGCTGAAGGTGCAGCAGCGGCAGGCACCGTATTGCAGTTGTCCAGCTCGTCGGTAGGCTCCTCCTCCTCTGCCTCTTACTGAGCGCGCTCGGCAGAGGAGAGGCTGCTGGAAGTAGTACAAAGCCCCTCCGTAGTAGTAGTATTTAGGGGCTATTTTGTTCAGTTCATCTGACTATAGATGTGGTGGAACTGTACAATGTACTTAAAATTAGCTAGTACATATAGTTGAACTAGCTATTTCAGTATGTGGTTGGCAACAATTGGGGAAAAGTTTGGTCAGCTCAGCTGTCGAGTTGAACTGTTTGTATAAAGAACGACTGCTTAATCTATGAATGGAATCTATGCTTAATTACTGAATTTTAGTTGCAAAAATTAGATAGTGCTAGTGATTTTTAGCTGCATATTTCGACAAATGGCAGTGTTACAAGGTTGACAAAGGGCAATGTTACTAGATCAACAAATGTCAATCTTTTCAGTTTGACAAATGGCAATATACCCAATATGACAGATGCAAATCTTACCAAATTGTCTGTACGTGGTTGCACACGGGTCATTCGAAAAAACCGTTTGCGTTGAAGGGATGTACAAATCCTGCGTGCCAGATTTTCTCTTGGCTTAGCGCCCAAGTCTCGCTTTGCATACCGTATTCACTCTGAACCGGTTGCGTTGAAGAGATGTACAAATCCTGCGCGGCGAATTTTCCCTTGGCTTACTGGGGAAGACCATAGCTCTCACTTTTGCATACGGGTGCTCTATCTAAAAAATTTGCGATGAAGAGCTGCACAAATCATTCTCAGCATATTTTCCCTTGGCTTACTAGGGAAGATGTCGGTTTACATACGGGTGTTCTATCTAAAACGTTTGCGATCAAGAGCTGCAGAAATCCTGCTCGGCACATTTTTCCTTGGCTTCCTCGGGAAGCTGTCGGTTTGCATACGGGTGTTCTAACTAAAACGTTTGCGATGAGTGTTTTATATTTAAAAACCATTGTCCTTTTTTTTAAGAAAATCGTTTGATAAGTATGTACATTCAGAGAGAAAAATGCAAGTTCATTCAAACCATATCTTTCATTCAGTCACACTACGAATTTATATTCATATGATCGAGGTACAGTATTAAACCCAAACAAAAAAACTAATTCCGGCGGCGGAGGTGGCGGCGTGCCGCGCCGGCGTTGTCGTTGTCGTCCCCCGGGACGCCGTTGTTGAAGTCTTCAAGGCAGCACAAAATGTTCTTCACTTGGAAATCAAACATCATGTCGTCGCGCAATAAACGGGCGGGGCGTGGGAGGACAGCAACTCGCGGCGCTGCGAGGTAGCGGTCGACGGCGGCGTCCCATGCCGCTGAGGGGGCGCACGCACGGGCACGGGCATGGCGGGTGCAGGCAAACACACGGGGACCGGCTCCGCGGTGGGTGCAGGGGCAAGCACGGGCACGGGCGCTGGCATGTACACAAGCTCGCGCGGGTCCGCGGAGACCTCGCTGACGCCCGCGGCTTCCAGCTCTGCGATAGTGCTCGGTGACCACCCCGTCAATGCTACGGGGATGGTCGCTGGCGCGGGCGCGGGGATGGGAGCTGGGGTGGGCGCGGGGGCAGCAACCCCCGCAGCCAGCTCGTTCAGGGCCATGTCCATGAGGCCCCATTCCTCCATATTTTCTATCTCCTCCGGCTCGGAGACGACTTCACCAAACTGGAAGACTAGTGGCAGATGATCCTTCTGCGCCATGGCGTTGGTGGAGGTCTGCGGGAGGGGAATGGGAGGCGAACAGTAAGGCCGCCCGTATTAAACTGCGGCTCGGGCGCCATTAATGGAGAGGATGCGAGCAAGGCGGGCGGCCATGGAAGTCAAAGGGCTTGCTTCCCAGTGAGCCTGCGCGGCGTACAGCTCGCACGATTCCCGGTGAGCCTGCGCATTGGATGACAGCTTGCACGCCTCTTGATCAGCCTGCGCTCGCACGCCTCTCGATCAGCCTGCGCTCGCACACCTCCCGTTCAGTCAAGCAGCTGTCCGCACGGCACCTCCTAGCCATTAAAAGAGTGACGCGTGGCGTCACGTGAATGGTTAACATAACGCACATGATTTAAATTATACAAAATGTTTGAGATGTTAAAGTGGCAGCTATTTGTTTCAAAATGCCTTTGTTGGCTGTTATTTGAGTGCGCCTTCTCTCAAAATTGACACGAAAAATACCACAGCATGTCGGGTGCCATTCCATGATAGCATGCCAAGTTTCATGAATTTCAGACGAGTTTTTGGATTTACTAGAATATAAAAACAAAGTATCTCAATGTTTTGCCAGCAATCAACAGTGCCGTGGTGTTTGAAGTTAATTCCCATTTCTTGCATGGGACCTAAGCATGCACTTAAGGACACACATTTGATATGTCAACCCATTTTTCTGCACTAGAGCATGTGGATGTAGTTCAAATTTGAATTATGCACATAAAATGCCTAGAAAACTCAGTTAATGTATAAAAATGTCCAAACGAACCCTGAAATTGCAAATTTTAACACGACACTTCTGTTGCTCTATGTTGCCACTAGTAAAAAATTTGAAAATAGGAAGAGGCAACGAATATCATTTCATCCACCAAGGAGGCACATTCCCTACCGGAACCATGAGGCTTGTTGTCAGAAGTTCTGGTATGTGAGAAGCTTATACCCAAACCTGCCCCAAATGGGACAATTTTTTTACCACAGCATGTTGATGCTGTTCCATGATAGCATGCCAAGTTTCATGAATTTCAGACGAGTTTTGGATTTACTAGAATTTGAAAACCATGTATCTCAATGTTTGTGGCCGAGCGACAGTGGCAAGGTGTTTGACATTCATTCCCATTTCTTGCATGGGACCAAAGCATGCAACCAAGGACACAAATTTGATTTTTCAACCGAGTTATATGCACTGGAGCATGTGCCTGTAGTTTAAATTTGAATTATGCACATAAATGCATAGAAACTCAGTTAATGTATAAAAATGTCCAAACGAACCCTGAAAAATTCCAAAATTTAACACAACACTCCTGTTGTTCTATGTTGACACTAGAAGAAAAATTGAAATCAAGAAGAGGCAACGGAAATCGTTTCGTCCAGAAAGGTGAAACGTTCCCTACCGTACCCATGAGGCTTGTTGTGAGAAGGTCTAGTTTGTGAGAAGCTTATACCCCAACCTGACCCAAATGGGGCAATTTTTTTACCACGGCATGTTGATGCCGTTCCATGATAGCATGCCAAGTTTCATGAATTTCAGACGAGTTTTGGATTTACTAGAATTTGAATACCATGTATCTCAATGTTTGCGGTCGTGTGCCCGTGGCAAGGTGTTTGACATTCATTCCCATTTCTTCCATGGGACCTAAGCATGCAACCAAGGACACATATTTGATTTTACAACCCATTTTGGTGCACCGGAGCATGTGCATGTAGTCAAATTTGAATTATGCACATAAATGCATAGAAAACTCAGTTAATGTATAAAAATGTACAAACAAACCCCTAAAAATTCCAAAATTTAACACAACACTCCTGTTGTACTATGTTGACACTAGAAAAAAAAATTGAAATCAAGAAGAGGCAACGGATATCGTTTCATCCAGAAAGGTGAAACGTTCCCTACCATAACCATGAGGCTTGTTGTGAGAAGCTCTTGTTTGTGAGAAGCTTATACCTCAACCTGACCCAAATGGGACAATATTTTTACCACAGCATGTTGATGCCATTCCATGATAGCATGTCAAGTTTCATAAATTTCAGACGCGTTTTCGATTTACTAGAATTTAAAAATCATGTATCTCAATGTTAGTGGCCGAGCGACGGTGGCAAGGTGTTTGACATTCATTCCCATTTCTTGCATGGGACTTAAGCATGCAACCAAGGACACACATTTGAATTTTGAACCCATTTATATGCACTGAAGCATGTGCATGTAGTTTAAATTTGAATTATGCACATAAATGCATAGAAAACTCAGTTAATGTATAAAAATGTCCAATCGAACCCCGAAAAATCTCAGAAATCGACACACACTCCTGTTGTTCTATGTTGACACTAGAAAATTTTTGAAAGCAAGAAGAGGCAACAAATATCGTTTCATCCACAAAGGTGGCACGTTCCCTACCGAAACCATCAGGCTTGTTGTGAGAAGCTCTGGTTTGCGAGAAGCTTATACCCAAACCTGCCCCAAATGGGACAATATTTTTACCACGGCATGTTGATACCGTTCCATGATATCATGTCAAGTTTCATGAATTTCAGACGAGTTTTCGATTAACTAGAATTTAAAACCATGTATCTCAATGTTAGCAGCCAAGCGACAGTGTCAAGGTGTTTGACATTCATTCACATTTCTTGCATGTGACCTAAGCTTGCAACCAAGGACACACATTTGATTTTTCAACCCATTTTTATGCACTGGAGCATGTGCATGTAGTTCAATTTTGAATTATGCACACAAATGCCTATAAACTCAGTTAACGTATAAAAATGTCCAAACAAACCCCAAAAAATTCCAAAATTTAACACGACACTCCTGTTGTTCTATGTTGACACCAGAAAAAAAATTGAAAGCAAGAAGAGGCGATGAATATCATTTTGTCCACAAAGGTGACACGTTTACCTACCGGAACCACGAGGCTTCTTGTGAGAAGCTCTGGTTTGTGAGAAGCTGATATCATAACCTGCCCCAAATGGGACAATATTTTTTACCCCAGCATGTTGATGCCATTCCATGATAGCATGCCAAGGTTCATGAATTTCAGACGAGTTTTGGATTTACTAGAATTACAAAAGCAAGTACCTCAACGTTTGCCGGAGAGCCACGGTGCCGCGGTGTTTGAAATTCATCCCCATTTCTTGCATGCGACATAAGCATCAACCCATGGACACATATATGATTTTACAACCCATTTTGGTGCACCGGAGCATGTGCATGTAGTTTAATTTTGAATTGTGCACCTGGAATGCCTAGAAAACCAAGTTAATGTATAAAAATGTCCAAACGAACCCTGAATAATTCCAATTTTTTTGACAACACACCTATAGTTGCATGTTCACTGCAGATAAAAGTTCTAGCAATTCAAACACTCTCCTTTGCCATTGTGACCCCATTATGTAATTCAAATGAAGACGAAAATCAAGTAGATCGGACACAGTTTATTATCACCAACCGTGTGAGATGCAGTACAAAATATCTTGGAGCACCGTCGGAGTATAGTACGCCTATGGCTTACGCGAGAAGGTGCGTCGGCTACAGTCCACAGCTGACGTGTCAAGTACACTAGCTCGCTCCCCAAATATCATTTCAGTGTTCAATCGTCGGCGGTGAAAGATGGGGACGTGGACCCGCGTCGTGAGGGCAACTTCGGCGGCCCACTCCGGCGAGAGCGTGGCCGTAGCCGCCATGCGCGTGCTAACAAGCTGCATGAGCGCGGCCGCAATCTGCGACCGGGCGGCCAATGCAGCCCAAACGGCCGCTGTTGCTTCTCAGGTGGCGGCAGCAACATTTGCCTTGGGGATAGCAACTGGCGAGAGCAGCACAACAGCTGTCCGTTCTGCAGCGGTGGCCATAGCTTTGATGGAGGCCGCCCACTCCATGTCGAAGCCGCCCACGCCCAGCTCATGGCGGTCACCGCACAAATCGAATGAAGCTTCTCTGACAACGGTCAGCAACCCACGGCCGAAGAGTTGGCAATCGCTGAGAGCGTTCTAGCAGCCATCCGTTCCTCCACGTCATACCTTGCCACGACGGAGCCCGTCCAAGCCCAGATCGCGGCCGCCCACGCCTAGCTCGTGGCAGCCTTTTCCAAAGAGATGGCGGACGCGGATGGCTAGATGCTTGCCGAGTATGATGCGATGGATGCCATGGAGCCCCTTCCCCAGGAGACCGTCGGGCGCGAGCTGGACATGGAGGAGGCGGCGGAGATCGACGAGCACCAGCCATAGTAATACTCTTTGTTTTGTTTAATTAAGAGCGCCGGTCTTTAATTTGTTAGAGTAATGTTTAGGTCAGCTAGCTCTGTTTAATTACTGAACTTGCTCGATTAAGAAGTGTGGGTGTGTTGTAGTCTCCTTTGTGTACCCAAACTATGCAATGACGTGGATGACCACTGTAACCAGGGACATTCGGACCAAAATTTACACGTTCAAACTCATCACACACAGGCTAAGCTATATGAATCATTTGTGATGTTCACATATCATACACACTGTTGAATAAGGGACCGTGTCTGATGACACTTTGCGCGCCAGTTTTTTCGCTGCACCGATCCAAAATTTTCGGCTTTCGCGGAAATATCTACCTCCCTGCCCCCTCCCCCTTACCAAAAGACACATTTCCCCTGTTTCCGCCTTTCTTTCCAAGTTGAAACCTTCACTCCTTGCTTGCAGCGCCGCCTCCTCGCCGGCGACCCTCCTTCACGCTGCTCGGCCTCATCGATCTAGGCAGGTAATCCACAACCGACCCCCATCCTCCTCCTCCTTCCACATCCCACATGCCCCGACCGCCAGCGCGACACCTTCCACCCAAATCACCGACCCCTCCCCCAAATAAGTGCTGCCCTAAGCCATGGTGCACGCAGTATAGCCAGGAGCTCAAGGAGCATTTGGCAGCGGAGAAGCAAATCACGGTCGCACGCGCAGATGAGGTCGCGATGGCTGCCATTCGTGCCGACCCCCAGATCTTGGAGGAGCACCTCGCGGTCGAGGCCACCATCGACGCCTCGCACGCCGATGCCATGACGCGGTTGGCTGCTTTAAACGACAGTTCATGGCGTTTTCTCGAGGCCACCATCGATGCCTTTGACGAAGACTATGAGGTGTTTTCTCAGCGTGCCCGTGCTTACTTCAACTCGAGAGCCAGCAGGTTGTTGCCCTGAGCGGCTCAGGCAACTCACCACTATGACACGGGCACCCATGATGTGGAGGCCTCGCCCTCTTCCATGTCCAAGGAGCCAATCATCATTGATATCTCCGACGATGAGGAGTAGCTTGTCTTATTAGCTCATTATAAGGACCTATGTTCAGTTTGCTAGCTACGCCGGTTAAGCATGCTCGGTTTACCTGTTGCATGTGTTGCTCCTGCCTTTCCTTAACAAATTCTAGTGAATTGTCCTATCTACTTTTACCATGCAATCTATTGCTCTAGTGTATATATTCTATATGTTGTGCAATGTGGTGCTCACTTATTAACTATTTGGTTAATTAGTTGTCGTGTTCAGTTAACTGTTTGGTTCAATTCTGCAAATGTGATGTTCAATTCTTCAGGGTGCAATTTTGTATTGTCTTCCATGTGGGAAATAAATCAAAATTATCTTTACAAAATACATGAGAAACAAATACAATTGCTATATTTCCAAGTTGTCAAGCATGCTTGGTTTTGGTTAACTGTCTGATCTTCTAGTATGTTATATATTGTGCAATATGGTGCTCAGCTAATGTTATGTTCATTTGTTGTGGTGTTTAGTTAACTGTTTGGTTCAATTCTGCAATGCGATGTTCAATTGTTGTGGGTGCATTCTGTTATTGTATACCATGTGAGAAATAAATCGAATTTGGCTATACTAAATACATGAGAACAAAATACAATTGCTATATTTCCAAGTTGTTAAGCATGCTTGGTTTGGTTAACTGTCTGATCTTCTATTAGGAGTATGTTATATTTTGCAATGTGGTGCTCAGTTAATGTTTGGTTCATTTGTTGCGGTGTTTAGTTAACTGCTTGGTTCAATTCTGCAATGCGATGTCCAATTGTCGTGGGTAGAATTTTGTATTGTTGTGCATGTGAGGAATAAATCGAATTTGGCCGCACTTAATACATGAGAAACATATACAATTGCTATATTTCCTAGTTCTTAATCATGCTTGGTTTGGATAAATGGATTTTCCATGTGGCTTGAATTAATCTGATGAATCTACAATGTGCTTATTTTTCATCAACATATTTTACTGATAGCATGCGAACCCTCACTTAACCTGATCACTAACTACCTTATATGTGTTGCAAGGAAACAATGGGAAGCACTGAGGTTTACAATCGAGGTTTGCACATGCATGGTCCTTTGTCTAATAGCACATTATTGTGCAATTGCAGGAACCATTCTAATATTTAGGTTTTTAACAATTTGGTCTTGCACATGTAGGTCCTGCTGTGAGAGGTTTTGACCCACTGTTCGACCCTTTTTTCATATGGGGAAATGAGTTGTCCATGAATATTAGTCAAGTCAAGAAACTCAGAAAGATTGTTAGGATAAAGAAATTAGCGACAAAAAATAACAAGATCTTTGTCTGCACAAAGAAAAAGACATCAGTTCACTACAGGATGGTACTAACTATTATACATTGGCTTTTTTATTCCTTTGCCCCATTTCCAATCTAGAGAAGATATTTATGCACATCCTTGTTTTCAGGCCTTTCCAAAGCAGTTCACCGATGATTACCTCTCAAACCACCTGTATGGTCAGGAGGCGAGGAAGGTATTCATATAACACCCACGGTTCAATATTGAAGTGTTTCTGAAGAGGACGAAGGATGAACGGTCAATCATCCACAGGCACTGGCCTAAAGTTGCAAAGACCTTCAACATCAATGAAGGCTCAATATTCACCTTCCGCTTCAGCAGTTTTCCAGATGAGATTCATCTATCTATGTACCGTCTATGATGCTAATTTCGAAAGGTTATAGATGTTGCATGTGAATCTTGGTGCTGGTGCAGTTGTGTAATGGGGTAGCTGAGTGCTGAAGCTATATGATGTTGTACTCTGATGTATTTCAATTATGAAATCCTGCTTCCTTAATATGAAAATGAAATATATTGTGTGCTTAATATGAAATGTCAATTAGATTAATAAATGGATTATTAATAATATGACAATTAGCCTGCTAATTGGGTTTTTCTATTGCAAATGGTTATTGAGAAAACACCGTGGGCGATGACCTCAGACAACGCACATAGTTTATAGGAATAAACCATGTGGGATCAATGAACAATGACACACGACATCCTCTTGAAAATTGTTTGCGTTAGGCCACCTTGCGCAAACGTTTACCACATAAAAAGTGTGTGTAATGGACAGCCTATGCCACACAATTTCTTCTATGCACCGTGTGTGATGCATTCAATAACGCAAACAATAAAATTGTTAATATCATCTGCAATGGCAATGATATCACAAACGATTTAATGGAGAAAATTGTGTGTGATGTACCAGCGAACGGAAACGTTTTCCTTGGAGTGACTGTGTGGGATGTATATACGAACGGAAATGTACTTCTTGGATTAACTGTGTGGGATGTACATACTAACGGAAACGTATTCCTTGGATTGACTGTGTGGAATGTACATACAAACAGAAACGTTTAGCCGGGACTGACTGTGTGGGATGTACTTACGACCGGAAATGATTTGGCCTGTATAATTGTATTTTTTAGCACAACTGTACATATAATCGTATTTGATCGCTCGCCCGTCGCACACGACCTCATTTTGCCGAGCTTGTGTGCTAGGAGGGCCTATCCCTGACGGTTTCTGGGTCGTGTGGGAAGGACCCCCCTATCGCACACACTCACTCGGCGACGGTTCAGAATGTCATCGCGGAAAGGGGTTAAAAATTGTTTGTATAGCACCTCGCTGTACCAGTGATGTTACTGCTTGCTCAGCCCCTCTTATAGCATTGCTAGTTGCAGGTGCAGGTGTTTCCATGTGACAACATGAATATCTTTTGGGATACCATTATTATCATACTTAATTGTTAAACTTGACTATATACTTGGATAAGGGTGGAAGGCCCCGGCCTATGCCTTGGTGTTTTTTTTCCACTCTGGTCAACCCTAGTTTCCATAGTTCTGGCTATTATGTCCTTTGATGAGCACATCCTACTGTGTGTGGGACTATTTGTTGGAAATATGCCCTAGAGGCAATAATATTTGTATTATTATATTTCCATATTCATAATTAAAGAGTATATGTTCTATGCTATAACTGCTATGATCCTGGAATATGCGATGTTGTGGAAAACTCATATGCACGTGTGGAATGATAAATGGTTAAATAAAAGGTTCTTAGTCTTGCCTCTAGGACTAGCTCAAGTGTTGTTGGTGATCACGTTTTCTGGATCTTACGATATTGTTAAGTGTTCAATGATAGTCCTAAAACAACATTGAGCTTATGACGTTGGAAGAACGATCATATTGAATAGACCCAATTTTGTCTGTTATGAATTGAGTTAAATATCATCTATAATCAATTGTAATAACATGGAGTGTTAACGTGTGATTTTGCTCCTTAGACCATGAGAGTATCGTAGTCGCTTATTACCGTACGGTGGACTTTGGGGTTGCTCAAACGTCACCTGTAACACCGTGGTCATAACGACAACTTACAGGTTCATCGAAAAGTTTGACAATGGACTAGATAGCTCGAGAGTGGGATTTGCTCCTACGATGATGGAGAGATATTCTTAGGGCCCTCTCGGTGTGACGTCATTCATCATCATCTGTCTAGACATAGGTGACTATGTCACGAGGATACTAGAACAAGACAATGAGAAAGAAGAACAAAATCTGTAACGGGAATTTCGGTATAGTAAGCATGTGCTGACTCGGGAGGATACTGATGCATCCCAGATTTTGTGAAGTAACGCGAAGTAAAGGGAACATCACCTGCTAACCAAAGGTTCACTCGAATATCATTCATGTGCTCATAGGGATCAATATGGACATCCACGGATCCGCTGTCGGTCATTGAACGAATGGTTTCGTTCATGTCTATGGTTACCGTACTTATGGGGTCACAAGCTTAAGGGAATCACGATCTGCTGAGTGTTAGTAGGACAAGAGTGATGAGAATATATTTGTGGAATTGTTTCATTAATATTCAGAATAGTTCTCAGAGGATCCGGAAGCGTTTCAGGGTCACTGGAAGGGTTTCGGAGTTTATCGGGCAATACCTGGTATTCCCGATAATTAATATATAGCTGGAAGATGTTTTCGGTGATGTTAAATTATATATAAAAGGGTCTAATAATAATTAGAAGGCTTTTATATTAATTTAAATATCAACGGGCCTTAAAAGGCCAAGTGGGGGAGGCGGCCCCTTTGCCATGGAAGGAGGCCGAATTGGAGAGGGAGGTGATGAGGTCACCTACTACATGTAGGGTCAAGGACCTCTCATCTGGGGCCCACCTAGGGCCCCACATCATCATTGGTGGGTCTCATAACCACACAAGCACCCAGATGTGAACATCAGGAGGTCCACTCGGACACCTCGACGGCACTCGGACAACCACCCGTGAGTCGGCGTGACTACCATCACTCAGACAATAGAGGTGAAGGGACGACGTGGGAGCTACAATGGTTGAGGAATCCTAAGTCATCCTTAAAGTAGAGTCATGGCTACTGTTACATGTAACTATTGTAGTTGTGGCCATTTATACTTGTAACTGTCGTAGTTATGACATTAAATCCACCCTTGCGACATGGGAACGACGGGGCAACGGTGCACTCTATATAAGCCGCCCACTCCTCCTGTACAAGGGTTAAGAAATCTCTGTAATCATACCCCTTGAAGAAAGCAAGCCTCTAGGCACGAGACGTAGGGCTGTTACCTCCTCCGAGAGGGGCCTGAACTGGTTAAACACCGAGTGTTACACCTGCGCTGTAGCTAGGCTCTGCCCCTCTTTCGTACCCCTAGTAATCATTGTCAAGATCATAACCCCGACAGTTGGCGCCCACCATGGGGCTAGGCGTCTAGCAATTTTTACGGCGCAGGTGGATTTTCATCATCGTCATCACGTTAGTTGATGGTGAGATCCGTTTCGGAGCTCTTTGCTTCATCGCCGACGACTCAGCGTGGCTTCGCGACATGACGTGGAGGCGCTGCCCATCCATGGCGTGGCACACTTCCATGCATCCTCATCTGGAGTCCTTCTCCGACAGCCCTCGGTTCCGTACCGAGTGGCTCCTCTCCTTCCCGCTACACGCCGTCGCAAGCTTTCCGGATGCTCTATGGCACTGGATCAGGCACGTTGTGGCCCTTCAGGCCGCAGCGGAGCACGTGGTGGCTCTCGAGTCCGACGAGCCCGCCCTCGACCTCTCTGATGGGCTTCACGACTCCTCCTCCGATTGGTCCAAGTGCGAGAGCATCGAGTCGACTGTCGAGGTCCTCATGGCGGACAACGCGGAGAGTCACACGCCTCCAGGGTTCACGGGCTCCTGGGATAGCCGCACGGGCACTTCGCATGGGAACACCAATGGTGGCGGCGAGGACGACCTCTCCCCCGGTCATGAGTAGTACGTCCCTCAGCCTCTCACTCGAGAGCAGCGCGAAGAGCTCCGTTGGAGGAACGATCAGTTCCTGAACACCCCCATCACTGGGACGACTCCCGAGGCTCTGGACATGGAGTCGACATGCTTGGCCACCTTAGCCGAGCGATATCGCCTTGAGCGGCTACAGAAGGAGTTGGATGATCGTGTTCGACATCAGCCTAGCTCCAGTCAGCACAAGCGTCGGCTTTCCTCAGCACTCCGCTGCAAAATCTAGCGAAGGCCACTCGGATCGCTGATTCCATCCAGCCCTCCGGCTCCACAGCTGGGGAGGGGATCCGTCAGATCCAGGTGCTCCTAAAGATGGCACTGTCGCAGAACGCGGCGGTGTCCTAGTCCAGGGATCGCATCCACAGCACATAGGTGCACATCGACACTGTCCAATCGGCCCACAGCCCACTCGGCTCTTGAAGGCATCAGGCATCTTCCTCCTCGAGGGATCCGTACGGGGAGCGAAGGCGTGATCGAGTCGGTTTGCCCCGGCAGCATGACAACTATGATCATGTTCTAATGCCCCTGCTGCGAGATGTCTCATACGGGCGCCAACCCTATAATGACAGACGGACACGAGGTGGCGATCGGAGACTGAATCCGCCACATCATACGAGGGACCCTCGAGACCCACCGTTCAACGCGTGATCTGTTCTCGCTCAGAATCTGGTCGACAGGGGTCGGGCTCTGAGAGAAGGCTTTGATGCTGATGTGCCGAGTGGTTCCACACCCTCTGGCCCCGAGTGCTTCAGTCAGTACATTCGGGATATGGAGATTCGTAAAAACTTCAGGTTGGCCACGGGGATCAACAAGTTCACTGGCGAGTCTAAGCCAGAGATCTGGTTAGAAGATTATCGAGTGGCTATTCAGAGTAATTAATGACGGCATGGCCATGAAGCACTTGCCGTTGATGCTCGAGGGCTCTGCCCGGGCCTGGCTCACTCAGCTTCTGCCCGGTAGTATATTCTGCTGGGATGATCTGGCGCGAGTCTTCGTCAAGACCTTTGAGGGCACGTACAAGCGGCCGGGTGGATTGGTCAACTTACAACACTGCGTACAGAGGCAAAATGAGACTCTCCGGGAGTATATCCAGCGGTGGACCACCCTGCACAATACGATGGAGAACGTCCCTGAGCACAGGCGATCTGTGCCTTGAAGGCCGGAGTCAGGTCCCGGGAGCTGAATCAGAAGTTCAGCCGTACTGAGATCCCGACTCTCAGTCGGACTATGGAGATAGCCAATCGGTACGCCAATGGCAAAGAGGAAGACCGACTGAGAAGCGGCAAGAGCCGAGCGGGCGATGCAAATCAATCGGATAACAACAAGGGCAAAAAGCACAAGCGAAAGACCGAGGCAATTGGGAACGCTGAAGCTGCAGCTCTGACCGACCAAGGCAAATGGAACGGCTCGCAGAAGCAAAGAAAGAATGGAAAGGCAAGAAGCAAGTCGCCCCGAAGAGTGACATCCTTGATCAGCCTTGTCAGATCCATAAGAAGAAAGACGAAGAGCGCAACTTGATTTTTCCCAAGCATACCACTCGGGAGTGTCGGCTCCTGAAGTAAGAGATCTGGTAGGATCCTTCCGGGGACAAGGATGAGGACGACGACGATGGAGACAAGGGTACTTCCGGGTACCCCAACGTCGAGAAAGTCCTGATGATCTTCGCTGACATCGAAAGCAAGAGCCGCCTCAAGGTTATTAAGCGAGAAGTCAACATGGAAGTTCCGACTGTCATGAAGTATCTGGACTGGGCCAAGACGCCCGTCACCTTCGATCAGTCAGATCACCTGGCCCACATACCGACCCCGGGCGGCAGGCTTTGGTGGTTGATCCAGCTGTGGGTGGAGTCCGATTACGCAAGGTCCTGATGGACGGTGGCAACGGCCTCAACATCATCTACGCTGACAATTTGGAGGCAATGGGCATTCCAATGTCCCAACTCAGTAAGAGTAGCATACAGTTCCATGGGGTAATCCCTGGGAAGAAGGCAAAATCACTCGGACAGATAGCCCTCGACACCGAATTTGGCTGAGAAAAGAACTTCAAGAAGGAGAGATTGACCTTCGAGGTCGTGGATTTCCGGAGCGCTTACCACGCCATCCTGGGTAGGCCCGCCTATGCAAGTTTCATGGCCAGACCATGCTACATGTATGCTAAACTTAAGATGCCGGGGCCGAAAGGTGTGATCACCATCACCGGCAAATGGAAGCTAGCTGAGGAGTGCCTCCAGAAGGGCTCCCAGATCACTGATAAGCAGATGGCGTTGGCCAAGTTGGACGAGTACAAAAAAGCAGTGGATTCGAGTGATCTACTGAAGTTTAAGAAGACGACTATGGAATCCGCTTTCTAGTTGACCGGAGAAACGAAGCCAGTGCACCCTGAAGATCCGAATGCCGCTCCAACCAACATCTCAACCACACTTGACAGCAAATAGGAAGGCGAGCTCATCCAGTTCCTCCGTGAGAACTGGGACATCTTCGCATGGAAGCCTTCTGACATGCTGTAACACCCTGGTTTTCGCTCCTGTTTTTTTTCCTTCGCGGGATTTGACTTCCGTCTTTTTCCTCGGTGTTATCAGATTTCTCTAGCTCTTGGGTATATGAAGATGGTCATTCAACCCTGCCTCTCCTATCCAGTCAGACATTCTCTCCAGTCCAACCATGCCACCCAAGCTATATTCTCCGGACTTCGCCATCGAAACCCTACCTTCCGAGTTGCTGGAAGGGAAACCCTAATCTCTTCCATTACAAAGGAACCCCAATTTCCTTCTATCTGCTAACTCCCAAACTTCTCCCAGTGATCATCATATCTTTTTAAACCCTGGATATGCAAAAATATTGCCAAGTCATTTGCAATATTTTTCATTTATAATTAATTCCTTTTTCTGCCAGTTAAAGGAATTAAATCCAGGGAAATATCGATCCATCTCCAAAGTTCATGAAAACTTGTGGGGATATTCTTTGTGATCATATTGAGCTCCCATAAAAATATTGGCAATAATTAAATAGGGGAAATTGCATTTTTCTATTTAATGCCAATATTGCATTTTGGGCCCTTTCTAAAGGAACTACCATTTTGGTAGCCAGGAAAAATCCCAAATAATTTGGGGAGCTTCTTCTATCCATATATTCACCATTTTCATCAAAATCAAAGCTCCATAGTTCAAAGTTTGAGCACAACATCCATTTGCAAATTATGTCCAGATTTTTAGTTTGCAAAGGAAGTGCTTGAAACATTGATCTATTTGAGCTGAAATTTTTCATGGTGATTAACATTGCTAAATCACTCATGGAAACCAAAAATCAGCTCAATCCCTCCATACATTAATCCAGAACATTTTTCTCAAGTTTCTGTTCATTTGGAAGTGTTGTGAAGGAAGTACCACTTTGGCATTTCCAGATGAGCTGAAACTTTTCCAGTATCTTCATACTTCCAAATCATTGGCCTCCACCAAAATTCAACTCATTTCATCAAACCATTTGAGCACAGCTTCAAAATCTATTTTCTGGACCAGATTTGGCATTAAAAAGGAAGTGTGTGCAAATCTTGTCCAAATGCTTTCAAATTTTACCAGCGTCTAGTCCTTCCTACCACATTTCCCTGTGACAACTTATCCAGCTCATTGCCACATCCATCTGACCAAAACTTCCTACCCAAGTTTCTATCCAGAAACTGTTCTGGATCCCCTCGACCACTCCAGACCCCTCCTGGTCCATCTAGTGATCTATTTCATCCATTTGAGCAGTGAGCAACATGTTTGACAAGGCAGGACATGCAGGTGCGCTCCAGAGCACGTGGCACCCGTGGTGACCATGCAGAGAGCATGCCCAAACGGCGCTCTGCTCTCTGTGAGCTCTGTTTGGTCAACTCCGGCCGGCCCTGGCTCATCCGGGCATGTCCTACGGCCTCGCAGCACCCATGTAGCCACTCTCCCGTAAATTCCCCATCTAGATTCTTCCTCCTCCCGCCACGGCGAGGGCCGCCGCGGCACTGTACCCCCTGACCCTCGAGCTGTCACCTCCTCCTTTGGTTCCTTCCCCTATGAGCTGTCCAGTCCCTCTGCAGCTCGTCAGGTCGGCACCACCGAGCGGTTGCCACCTCGCCAGATCTCCAGTGCGGTGATAAGCACGCCACGGCGGCCGTGCTTATCACCCTCGCCTCGGCCGGCTATAAATAGCCCATGCCCGGCCTCCCTCGAGCTCACCTCACCCCTCTCTCCCTCTCTGGAGCCCTCCCAAACCCCAGCCCCGAGCAGCCGTGTTCCCTAGTGGTCGAATTCCGGCAAGCACCGCCTATGGCCGCCGCCGCCCTCTTCCTAAATTCGCCCGCCTCCGGCCTTCCCTGCCTCCGCCGAGCCCACCACTAGGATACCCGGTCGCCGGAGACCACCCCTGCACCCACTCGCAGCCACCCCAGCCACCAGTGCATCTCCATCGCCGTGGGGCCGCCGCCCTCGAGCGCCCTGCCACAGCTAACTCCGGCCACCCCCGGCGCCCTCTCCACCACCCACGGGCGTGGGATGGCGCAGCGCATCCATCCCCGACGTTGCCCGAGCCCGCCATGGCCTCCAGCCGTCGGCGCCAGTGAGGTCGAAGCCTCTGCCGCTCTCTGTCGGGGAAGAGGAAGGAGGAGGAAGAAGGCAGGTGGGAGGAGAGAGGAGGCGACGTGGGGCCCGCGTGTAAGTGACCAATAGCCGGGCCCCGCCCCGCCACATCATATAAGTGGTAGCGTACTCCACAAAGTACGCGACTACAGTGGCGAAAACGCATTTCCGCGAAGGCGCTTTCCCTCTCCAGCCGGCTGCCGAAACCTCTAAATTGTGTACGTTCATCTGTTAACAGTAGAAAAGCTTAGTTTTTATTTGTTTTTCTGCCTAAACAACGAACGGCCACAACTTCACGACCGTAACTCCGATCGAGGTGAATCCAATGCTCACGTCTTCGTCTCGTCGAGCCCGTTCCGATGGAATCATTTCCATAATGTTGCTACACTGTGAAAATGACCATTTTGCCCTTGCCTCTATTCAGCCCCTCCGAGAGGAAATCTTTTCCGGCGATTGTTCCGCGGCTTCACCGCACTCTTTTCCGGAGTATTTCTTCGACCCCCAGGCAAGCCTACCATCTGATATATGCCCTAAAGCATTGCTCTGTGATATTTCTTGCATGTTTAAATTAATATGCTGGTGCTTGTCTGAGTAGTAGTGAGATGTATGTGACGCTGACAAACCCTTGCTTGCACTTTCTTCGGTGACGGCACCACGCCTGTGTTCTGTGCTGTTTCCGGCCGTCCGGGGTGGATGCCGACTTTTATTTCTCTTGTCAGCAACTGTCCGTGTTCTGAGCTGCTTTTCGGCCGTCTCAGGCAGCTGTTGAATTTCTTTCCGTAGCAGTGACCCTATGCTCTGAGCTATTTTTCGGCCGTCTTAGGGAACTGCTACATTCTTCTTATCAACACCGTCTCATGCTCTGAGCTGCTTTCCAGCCGGGGTTGAGTTATTTCGGTAATGTCCCAGATCTGAGTTGTAAAAACCATTCTGGTGGCTACTGGTTTCTTTGCCGGTTTTATGCAAGGGTTCCGATGGTCATAACTTACAGCTCGAACTTATAAAGTGATAACTTGCCATTTAAATCTTGTTTCACTAAGGACCTGTCGTGATAGCATATGGAGATAGGTTGTTATGATCATGCATAGCTACTACCATCTCAAGTTATTGCGATAAACAACCATGCTGGTTAAATAATGGCTAAAACTAAACTTAGTCGGTTGATCTTGAGTCACCTGTCCGGGCTTATCCGTGCAACCACATTTGCCAGTATGGGACGTCCTTGACTTGGTCTGGCTCTGTGCTCCTTCACCGGTACCACCAGACAGGGAAGGTTATGCGTGCGCGCTACCCTGGCCCAGTAGGCGGCGATAACCTTGTGAGCCCAGTTGTTTGTTTGCACGCGGTCCCCGTTTGGGACAGTTTAGTTGGGCCACGATGGTGGCAGGTGTCACGAGGTGACACAGGGGCCACCCAGGGCTTGACTCCGGGGGAGAATGATTGCCGGTGGTACGGTGGAGGAGTCACGGGTCAGGCGGGTTTCGTTGGAGCAATGCTGATCCACCCGAATGGGATCACGAGGTCAGGTGCTCCATGGTGTGGGTAAAGTGCGCAACCTCTGTAGAGTGTAAAATCTATTCGAATAGCCGCGTCCACGATATTGGATAGCCTGTCCAGACCTCACTAGGTGGTCAACCGTAATGATGATAATAATGGTGGAAGAACCTGTCCTGCATAGACATCAGATGTTATCAGGAATATGGTATGTTAGCCATGGGATGGCTATGGAAGAGATGGTCAGATGACCGAAAGACTTGGATTGGATTTGGTTCAACATCGGATTGGATCGTGAGAATGTCAGAGTATGAATTATTTACTTGCCATGTTCTACTCAATATGCTTCACTTTACTGTATTTATCCTAGTAGTTATCTTGCTAAATAATCCTGTTACAACATGATGATTAATATTGCTAGATAGGTATGCTATGCCATGATAATTAATGTTACTCTAATATCAAATACATGCTTGAATGCCATGGTATGCTTTGCTTGGTGTATATGTTAGTTTGGTTTGGTTGCGAGTACATTCAAAAGTACTCAGTGGCCTTCAATGTGGCCAGGTTCACATAAGGATCCGTCGGCGAGGAGCCAGAGCATTCGTGGGCTAGGAGAGTAACCCAGCCAGATCCCTGTGGATTGGAGCCACACCAAGACCATGCTGCCTTAGATAGAGTTTTTCCGCTGCCATCACCATTGTAATATCTCATGTAAGACTTATATATCCATTAATAGAAATGCATGTGTTCATGATACTTATTGTAAACATGCATGCCAGAGTGATTTCCTGGGCTGGTATACGTGGCGACCGTCTGGCTATAGTGGTACTCAGGCGGGGCGCCACAACGGATGGTATTAGAGCAGCCAGGATGACTATAGGTTACCCTAGCCAGCCTTCATTGTCTTGTGCTCAGTAGAATGCCCAGATGGATTTCAGCCATCTTTGCCAAGCAGGCACGGCTACTATTGATCATAAGGCAACCCCATAGGTTTTGGCTCCATCAGACCCAACTCTCGTGGCCTTTGCCTCCGGTGTGAAATGCCTGCACCCGGCAACGACCCGTGAGCCCTGAACCCCTAGGTAAACCAGATATCATTACCCTGCTTGCTAACCATGGCATTTCTCTCCTTAACTCTAGTTTCCTTTGGGAAACGCTTATAAATTCTATCCCTCCCCAATAACCCTAGAATCGCATGACCATAGCCATCGTCCGTCGAGTTTGATGTTCCCTAAGGAAGTAGTAGGAGCTCGACACCAGTGCTACCAGCAGCATTGTGTGGTTTCGCTTCTAAATCCTTAGAGGTGCATCGAGTGCGCTATACTAGTTATACTAGTGGATCCTCGGCCACGTGTGTAAGATCCGCAAATATTTGAGCTTTATTTGCTTTTTGGTTTTCACGGGTCTTGTTTCTTTTGTCGGTTCCGTTCCTTCGCTCCGACTGGATCCATCCGCAAGTGCCATCAAGAAGACCAGCACATGACCTGGATAATGCCCAATAATCCAATTCAGCAAGAGTCAAGCCAAGTCAACTGCCAATATTCAGAACATCATCTTTGGATCTGTCAAGAATGAAGAATGGGTCAGAAGCAGAATCTATGTGCAACAGAACAGGATAGAATCTACCTGAGAGAGTTTGCCTCAGAACGGATCACGCCTAAGGAGCAGTCAGATGAGTTACCAAGAATGAATATTAGTAAGGACAAATTATTCCGCCCGTGATACAAGGACTATTTCAGTTAGTGGGGTGAACCTTGAGTCTTTTCTCAATGGACTCAAGAACCATTTATTACCCACCGAAGAAATATTTCGAGAATGTGAATATGCCAAGAGCAGCAACAAAATTCCGGTACGTTGGTACAAATTGCAAAGCATATTTTGGATTTCACCGATGCAAATGCAAAATTTCCTGGGCACTGTGACAAGGCCTGCAAGGGAATGGATGTGTTCATGGCTATCCAGAATCAATGAGAACTTCACATACCTGGAAGTTTCGCTAAATCAAGTGGAAATATCCGCCAGCTATGTATTACCGGTGACAAGTGGGTATTCCGAATTAATTAGCATGAAGTCTGCATCAGTTGTGCAACCTTTACAGCAGAAATGAGTGGACCAGCAGAAGGACAAGCAATATGTGTGACCAATGGAATATCTTCAGTCAAGGTATGGCCTATACCGAATTTGGCTCCGCCATGGGTAAAATTCCTGATACTTCGGAAAGAAGCCAGAATCGACCATAGATCCAACCGCATGTCACAGTGAAAGACTTCTAGTATATGAAACCCAGCCTTCTTTAGTACACTACCCTGGCAAAAGCTTCGAGCATAAAGAAATTCAGCCTTCTTCGACACCATTGTGCCCACAACAAGCTTGTCAGAAGCACAAACTAGTCTGGACACACATCCGCCTCAGAACTCAGTGGTTATGAAAGGATTTATACTACCTTTCCATATGTTGTGAGCATGCAGTCCAATGGATCAGCTCATGCGAGCCACTCGTACACGGGAATGATTATGTTTAGAGAAACATTGGCCCTATAGTTCAAAGAAGAATATGAGCGCAGTAACCCCTACGAGGTATGCAAGAGTAAGTTGTGAGAACAAGCCCGACAAACCGGGAAAACAATCAAGAAGCTGTGTTGGCAGGTCATAACAAGTCCACCAAAGGAATCCTCAAGAACAAAGAAGTTGTGGACAAACAACCTCCATGACGGTCAACAAGACACAGCTTCACGGACAGAGTGGTATTACCAATCCTCGTCAGACTCTTGCATATACGGCCACAACAATGCAGCCAGCATGTCATACTCATCCTAAATACGGGCCATCAACCAAGATAAGAGGCTATACTCCGAAAGATACACCGAATAATAGCAGTACTATGCTCATCTCAGTGGTCATAGCAAGGACTACAGAGCCTATATACAACAGAGCTCTCTCCACGAGCAACAGAGTTTTGAAACAGGACATTCGGATAGAAGGACTCAAAGCACGTCAGCATCAACAGCTCGTGGACATCATGACGACACTGGAATAGGAGATTATCGTCTATGATTATTTTGTGATCATGCCTAACACTTAAGTAGGGGATACAGCCGCAATAGCTCGGTCATGTTGTGGATCACCTAAGGACAAAGTCAGAATGCCGAAGGCAAAAGGAAATGTAAGTACGGAACTCGTAGCCAGACTGAGCATTCTGACACAGCAAAAAAGAAAGCCACCCCTAGACACTCGAGGCCATACAAGCACGTAAGCCTGGTACTAGGAAAGGATGTCTTGCCCTGACTGTCAGAGTACGAAGCATCGCAATAAAACCCGAAGCAGTTACTTCCAGGCCATGGAAACTGAGTTGTTTGTTGGTATTAACTGCTACCCCACCCAGCAACACCACTATCCGGACAAAAGGTACACCTGACAGGAAAGAGAAGGATTCAAGAAAACTGTGTGCAGAGACAACACATGATCTGTTAAAAGAGGCAGTTAAAGGGTCAGTGAACCAATGAAGACAAGACAGCTGATGGATCCAAGTCGCACACAGGTAAACCCCCTTCCCCAGGAGGTAAGCCCAGAAATCTCGAGGACGAGATTTTCTTAAGGGGGGTAGGTTTGTAACACCCTGGTTTTCGCTCCTGTTTTTTTTCCTTCGCGGGATTTGACTTCCGTCTTTTTCCTCGGTGTTATCGGATTTCTCTAGCTCTTGGGTATATGAAGATGGTCATTCAACCCTGCCTCTCCTATCCAGTCAGACATTCTCTCCAGTCCAACCATGCCACCCAAGCTATATTCTCCGGACTTCGCCATCGAAACCCTACCTTCCGAGTTGCCGGAAGGGAAACCCTAATCTCTTCCGTTACAAAGGAACCCCAATTTCCTTTTATCTGCTAACTCCCAAACTTCTCCCAGTGATCATCCTATCTTTTTAAACCCTGGATATGCAAAAATATTGCCAAGTCATTTGCAATATTTTTTATTTATAATTAATTCCTTTTTCTGCCAGTTAAAGGAATTAAATCCAGGAAAATATCGATCCATCTCCAAAGTTCATGAAAACTTGTGGGGATATTATTTGTGATCATATTGAGCTCCCATAAAAATATTGGCCATAATTAAATAGGGGAAATTGCATTTTCCTATTTAATGCCAATATTGCATTTTGGGCCCTTTCTAAAGGAACTACCAGTTTGGTAGCCAGGAAAAATCCCAAATAATTTGGGGCGCTTCTTGTATCCATATCTTCACCATTTTCATCAAAATCAAAGCTCCATAGTTCAAAGTTTGAGCACAGCATCCATTTGCAAATTCTGCCCAGATTTCCAGTTTGCAAAGGAAGTGCTTGAAACCTTGATCTATTTGAGCTGAAATTTTTCATGGTGATTAACATTGCTAAATCACTCATGGAAACCAAAAATTAGCTCAATACCTCCATACATTAATCCAGCGCATTTTTCTCAAGTTTCTGTTCATTTGGAAGTGCTGTGAAGGAAGTACCACTTTGGCATTTCCAAATGAGCTGAAACTTTTCCAGTATCTTCATACTTCCAAATAATTAGCCTCCACCAAAATTCAACTCATTTCATCAAACCATTTGAGCACAGCTTCAAAATCTATTTTCTGGACCAGATTTGGCATTACAAAGGAAGTGTGTGCAAATCTTGTCCAAATGCTTTCAAATTTTACCAGCATCTAGTCCTTCCTACCACATTTCCCTGTGACAACTTATCCAACTCATTGCCACATCCATCTGACCAAAACTTCCTGCCCAAGTTTCTGTCCAGAAACTGTTCTGGATCCCCTCGACCTCTCCAGACCCCTCCTGGTCCATCTAGTGATCTATCTCATCCATTTGAGCAGTGAGCAACATGTTTGACAAGGTAGGACGTGCAGGTGCGCTCCAGAGCATGTGGCACCCATGGTGACCATGCAGAGAGCAAGCCAAAACGGCGCTCTGCTCTCTGTGAGCTCTGTTTGGTCAACTCCGGCCGGCCCTGGCTCGTCCGGGCATGTCCTACAGCCTCGCAGCACCCACGTAGCCACTCTCCCGTAGCTTCCCCATCCAGATTCTTCCTCCTCGCGCCACGGCGAGCGCCACCGCGGCACTGTACCCCCGTGACCCTCGAGTTGTCACCTCCTCCTTTGGTTCCTTCCCCTCTGAGTTGTCCAGTCCCTCTGCAGCTCATCAGGTCGGCACCACCGAGCGGTTGCCACCTCGCCGGAGCTCCAGTGCAGTGATAAGCACGCCACGGCGGCCGTGCTTATCCCCCTCGCCTCGGCCGGCTATAAATAGCCCATGCCCGGCCTCCCTCGAGCTCACCTCACCCCTCTCTCCCTCTCTGGAGCCCTCCCAAACCCCAGCCCCGAGCAACCGCGTTCCCTAGTGGCCGAATTCCGGCAAGCACCGCCTATGGCCGCCGCCGCCCTCTTCCTAAATTCGCCCGCCTCCGGCCTTCCCTGCCTCCGCTGAGCCCACCACTAGGATACCCGGTCGCCGGAGACCATCCCTGCACCCACTCGTGGCCACCCCAGCCACTGGAGCATCTCCCTCGCCGTGGGGTCGCCGCCCTCGGCCACCGCTGCCACGGCTAACTCCGGCCACCCCCGGCGCCCTCTCCGCCACCCACGGGCATGGGATGGTGCGGCGCATCCATCCCCGGCGTTGCCCGAGCCCGCCGTGGCCTCCAGCCGTCAGCGCTGGCGAGGCCGAAGCCTCTGCCGCTCTCTGTCAGGGAAGAGGAAGGAGGAGGAAGAAGGCAGGTGGGAGGAGAGAGGAGGCGACATTGGGCCCGCATGTAAGTGACCAACAGTCGGGCCCCGCCCCGCCCCGTCATAGAAGTGGAAGCGTACTCCACAAAGTACGTGACCACAGCGGCGAAAACGCATTTCCGCGAAGGCGCTTTCCCTCTCCAGCCGGCTGCCGAAACCTCTAAATTGTGAACGTTCATCTGTTAACAGCAGAAAAGCTTAGTTTTTATTTGTTTTTCTGCCTAAACAACGAACGGCCACAACTTCACGACCGTAACTCCGATTGAGGTGAATCCAATGCTAACGTCTTCGTCTCGTCTAGCCCGTTCTGATGGAATCATTTCCATAATGTAGCTACACTATGAAAATGACCATTTTGCCCTGGCCTCTATTCAGCCCCTCCGAGAGGAAATCTTTTTGGCGATTCTTCCGCGGCTTCACCGCACTCTTTTCCGGAGTATTTCTTCGACCCCCAGGCAAGCCGACCATCTGATATATGCCCTAAAGCATTGCTCTGTGATATTTCTTGCATGTTTAATTTAATATGCTGGTGCTTGTCTGAGTAGTAGTGAGCTGTATGTGATGCTGACGAACCCTTGCTTGCACTTTCTTCGGTGACGGCACCACGCCTGTGTTCTGAGCTGTTTCCGGCCGTCCGGCGTGGATGCCGATTTTTATTTCTCTTGTCAGCAACTGTCTGTGTTCTGAGATGCTTTTCGGCCGTCTCGGGCAGTTGTTGAATTTCTTTCCGTAGCAGTGACCCTATGCTCTGAGCTATTTTTCGGCCATCTTAGGGAACTGCTACATTCTTCTTATCAACGCCGTCTCATGCTCTGAGCTGCTTTCCAGCCATCTTGAGCCGGGGTTGAGTTATTCCGGTAATGTCCCAGATCTGAGTTGTAAAGACCGTTCTGGTGGCTACTGGTTTCTTTGCCGGTTTTATGCAAGGGTTCCGATGGTCGTAACTTACAGCTCGAACTTATAAAGTGATAACTTGCCATTTAAATCTTGTTTCACTAAGGACC